>CM046946.1:20245378-20878628 GCA_025698515.1 Gossypium sturtianum | reverse complement strand
GATTTGGGGAGGCTCAACTATAAATAGAGGCCTCTCCCTCCATTGTAAATAACTTGAGTTTTGAGTAATAAAAATTCTTGAGAACATTCACTCAAATTTCTCTCTCTTTTGCGTTCTTATTTTTACGTGGCTTGTTCTCATTTTGTTCTTAAGCTCATCTTACGTTTCTTTTTAGTTGCTTCCGTTCGAGTTAGTTTTTGGTGGAGGAATTTAGTTGAATCCTCATATTGCGGGAGTTAGGTTGACTTATCGTTTTTAACTTTTTTATTTATCCATTTAATTGCTTAATCATTATTTATTCATTTTTCTTTTTTGCTTTTCCCTATTTACGTTAAATTATTTTATCATATATATTATTATTTTTATTTATTACATATTATCTATATATTATATATTATTTAACTTTAATCATATTATGTATTATTTGAAAATTTGTATGTTGTACATCATCTAAATTGTTTTATTATTAAGGCAAAATTTTCCATATATTGTTTATTTAAAATATGTATATTATCTATTTCTAAATGGTATATTATATACTTATTATAAGTTATCCCTTATACAATTTTATTCAAAGTTTTTATATTATTTATTTAAAATTTATTTATTTATTTTATTATGTATATATTAACTATTTTAGATTTTTACCATATCGTTTTTTTATTTTTTTATTATTCTATTTTTTAAAAAAATTGTTATAATATCCCTTTATTGTTTTGCATATATCATTTATCTTATATTGTTATTTTACTTTTATATTTGATCTCATATGTAAAGTTTCGTATTCATTTCTTAGTTTTTTTTATCTTTCGCATAGACCTTTTGAATTATTATTGCTTACTTTATATCTTTTATTTTTTATTCACGTTCTTTTATTTGTTTATTATTCTTATGTTTGCTTTAGCATGGTCATTTTATTACTTGTATCATTTGCTATTTTATGTTATCCTTTCTCTTAATTGCCTATATTAGTATTAAATGTTATTATATCATGTAATTGTAGTATATTGCTTTGGTATTTGTGTTTTGTAATGTATTAATGATACATTTTACTCAAATCATTGTTTTAAAATATATCTCATTTAATTGTCACTTTTATCAAAACTTTATTTCTTAAAATAAGGCAATATTTGGCATTTGGAGTTTTGAGGAATCGTGCCTAACTAACTTTGGGCTTGATTTTTCTCATTAAGTCTAAATGATCAAATACCCTTTTGAAATTAAAATATATGATTTTCAAATAAAAACCTATCTTTGTGAATTTAAGATGTTGCATCTAACTTATTGGATGTGACATTTTGATATTTTGAGATAGGGATTTCAAAAAAAAACAAAACAAAACAAAACAAAGGATATTTGGTGTTTGGGAAATTCGAAAGGTGGTGCTCTAACTTCACTGAGATTCGACTTTTCTTTTATCCAAATAATTGAATGTCTTTTAAAAGTTTATAAGTTTTGAAAAATCAAAGGGTCATATTTTAAAATCTTCTCAAATTTTACGACATTAAGACATTAATTAATCAATTACGTACCAATTTTGGGCGTTACGAGGTGCTAATCCTTCCTGCGTCATGTAACCGACTCCCAAACCCGTTTTCTCGAATTTCATAGACCAAAATCATTGTTTTAATAAATCAAAATGTTTTTATTAAAATGATCAATTTCAAGGTGACCGATCACACCTCGAAAAAAGATTGGTGGCGACTACATTTTAGTTTTTAAAGTCGATCCGTTTTTAAAAAATTAAAAATGGTTTCGACAACTTGGTGACTCCACTGGGGACCAATAAGAAAGTCAAGTCGTAAAATTGATTATATTCTGTCCTTTTTCGGAAATTTGAAAATTTGATTTGAAAATTACGATCCTTTTGTTGCATTTGTTTGTGTCATTGCATATGATTGTTATTTTCTTGCGCACATTGCATTGCATGACCGTTGTGGTCGCACCCTTAAGTGGGAGTGAGAAACTATGCCTTCGTGAGGTTTTCACCTCCGCATGGGCTAGTGGATTGCTTCCGGGATACATCTGTGCCTATGTCTTCGTGAGGTTTTCACTTCCGCATGGCCATAGGAAATGTATTCCACAGAGCGAACTCGATCTGTATGAGCCTATAATGGTTGAAGATTGAGGAATCTCTTGGATTCAGTACCTTTTCTTTAGAACTAAACCGCATATAGAGACCTGGAGCCTACCTAGGTAGAACCATGCCAAACCCGATAGTCACCGGATAGGTGTTCTATGTTGTTTATTTCTCTGTGCTAAAGTGTTTTGTTTTGTTTTGGTTGCATTGCATTCACATCATAGAAAAGAGGTGTTGATTCAAATTCAATTGCTAAATAGAAGAGTTTTCATGAGAAAATGGATTTCTTGATAAAGTGGATTATAATACGATTAAATGCAATATGGTCCAAGTAAACACAACGAGAGAAGGCGATGAGTCAGTGAAGAAATACAAGACTTTATTGCCCAAGGATTCAAGTGACAAAGACTATTCGAGAATCACCATGTCTTGGCTTTCTTGAAGAGGCTAACGAGCATTGTGAAAATAAGTGAGCAGTGAGTCACGGCCCAGATCAAGTAAAAAGAGCTAGTAGAGACATTTATTAGAAAGTTCGCGAGAAATGGACCTTAATATCGGACAAGAAGAAATGGATCAATGTCTTCGCTTGGAATATGAGGATAAATTTGTATAAATATCCGTTTTTATGTAAAGGAATTTATTTTCTAGAAAAGTTATTCTAATGGAATTAAATTCAGAATCAACGTCTCTCTTCCTTTTTACATTCATTTGCATTACATCGCATCATATGCATTTAAATCCATAGAAAGACCTAATTAGTTAAAGTTATTCTGAGAGAGAGAGAGAGGAAAAGTTAATCTGGAAACTAAACACCGTTCACGGTACGTGCCAAGACTAAAAATATGGATCAAAGACTCGAGCAGTTCGAGAGAGACATGCAAGACCAGTGCAAGAAGCGGTTGGCAAGATCAACAAGATATGAGGAAAAAATGATGGAAGCCCAAAAAGAATTATGGTGGCTCAAATGACTTAGCTCTTTGAATGGGGCAATGGACAAGGAAAGGTCCATGACTATCTTGGAGAAGATAATGAGGATTATCCTCGGGTTTTATCCACCGCATGCACAAACACAACTGAAGCATATCCTCGAAGGCCATCTGTTACAATTAGGCCTCAACAAGGTCAAGCTAATCTTGGGGTGCCCATGAATTTTCAAGTTGGTTCGGGGATCTAACCGAGGAGATAACCACTGCTAATCCTGTTATCACGATTTAGATATAGCGGAAAGGGAAGGGGCGAGTTGAATTACCAAAGGCGGTTAGAGGACCGTTGTAGATAGTTAGAAGAAAAGTTCAAGGCCTTGGAAAATGCTGATAATCACCATGGAATTGATGCTAAAGACTTGAGCTTGGTTTCAAATTTGGTGCTTCCTCACAAGTTCAAAATGCGAAATTTGAGAAGTACAATGGGACTAAGCGTCTTGAAGCCCATATTACTATGTTACGTAGGCGGATGGTTGGGTATGTTAATAACGATCAGCTGTTGATCCATTGTTTCCAAGATAGCTTGGTGAGGCGCGTCGGTGGTACAACCAATTGAGCCGTGCTAGGATTAATTCTGGAAAGACTTAGCACAAGCATTTATGAAATAATACAATCATGTGACAGGACATGGCGCTTTGTGAGAATCACCTTGCAAAACATGGAGAAGAAATCAAATGAAAGCTTCAGGCAGTATGCGCAAAGATGGAGGGAGGTTGCCATACAAGTTCATCCGCCGCTTTTAGAAAAGGAAACCACGATGCTTTTATCAATACTCTAAAGCCCCATTCATTAACCATATGTTGGAAGCACCACCATAAGCTTTTGGATATAGTAATGTGCGGTGAGATGATTGAAAATGCGGTAAGGAGTGGGAGGATA
The DNA here is from genome assembly GCA_025698515.1 of Gossypium sturtianum. Taxonomy (NCBI): domain Eukaryota; kingdom Viridiplantae; phylum Streptophyta; class Magnoliopsida; order Malvales; family Malvaceae; genus Gossypium; species Gossypium sturtianum. The sequence continues at coordinate 20,874,686 of CM046946.1, read as the reverse complement.
GACACGGGAGAAAGCGCCAAAAGATCAGCCCCAAAAAACAAGGAAAATGAAGTGAGTATCCTGAGCATGCATCCCAAATCAGTCACCGTAGGCCAGTCGAGGGCTATAACCACTAGCTATCAAGGCACTTCAAAGAAGGAATCTAACTTGAGGCCAAATGCAGAAAAGCTCCAGTTCACACCCATCTCGATGACATACAAGGAGCTGTCTCAGAATTTGTTTGATGCGCATGTGGTGTCTCCATTCTACTCGGAACCCGTGCAACCTCCATTCCCAAAATGGTATAATGAGAATGCCCAATCACGAGTACCACGCGCGGGAATAACGGGTCACTCAATTGAAAAGCGTACTACGTTTAAAAAGTTGGTGAAAGGTTCATTAAAATGGGAATTGTGAAGTTCGACATTTCATTAGAACTTGATCACTTTGGTGAGGCGATAAATCACGATAATTGAAGGAGAAGACAAGAAAGTTCGACTCCTTGAAGAAGTCAAAAGTGAAGAGGCGGCGGGAGCAAGTTTCCAAGCCCTTGCATACTTGGGAGTGTTTTGAATAATGGGACTATGGAAGAGATCACTGTATTTTTAGAGCTAATCTAGAGTAATATTCAAAGCACGCTTGTTGCCTTAAGCCTAGAGGAAATAAGAACCCTTTTGTGAAATAGGCTTGTGTCAAAATTTTTATTTCAATAAAATGCATCTTTTGAGCAAATATTCTTTTATTTTTCCATTTCATCTTTGTACAAACAATTGTTCTTAGTTTTTTCTTTTTTTTTTTTGTTCTTTGGACTTTCTTTCAAGTATTCTTTCATTCTTCATTCATGACCATACAAATAATCATTATTTGAATCATTTATTCTTTGGAATCTTCCTTGAACCTACAATAGGTCTCTAGATATCAATGATGTAAGCAATCTTGCTCTTGACTGAGTCTCCTTTCGAGTAAGATATGTGTCTAGAGGATCTCGGGACTTTAAAGATGACAAATATTGTAACCTATCTTACGATTTGTTAAGAATGGTAGAACAAGATGGCAGGCCCTACTCTACAAAGGGTCGGTGGATATTATGAACCTAGAAAAGAGGTGAAGATTGTAGCCTAGCTCACCACGAAATAAGGCGAGACATCATTGAGTTATTTTCAAGAATTCAAAGATGTTTTTGCGATCATATTATGACATGCACAGACTCTTGAGGCAGTGCGTTGAAATCTTAAAGAGAGTCGATAAAGATGTCGGAAGGACACATGCTAATGGTTTTACAATAGCCAAGCTAATCATGAGGTTTGGGTACTGCTAATCTACATAGAAGGGGATGGCATCAGTTATGTCGTATTTAAGGAGACAAGATTCATATGCCTCATTAATTTCTTCACAGACTTTCTCTATGTGGGGTAGGCCAATCTCGGCAAAATTTCTAGTATCGTCGATTTATTTTGGTGGTGCGTCGATTACTTCACTAAGAAGGAGAAAGTAGCTTCACATGTCAAATTTACAAGGTCGACAGTACAAAAAAAAAGATCAGGCGCCGACAAAGAATGTCAAAAAGGACAATGTCAAAAGTTTGTAGTCTGTTTAAAAATCAGACACCATATCATAGAGCAACAAAGGCAGCCAAAAAGAAAAAAACAAAAAACAAAACAAGGATTGTAGGAAAGATGGTGAGACTTGTAAAGATTGGCATAAAGAAGTTACCATTTATCCTCTATGATTATCGAGCGTTGGCGGGACCTTTGCGGGGCAACATCTTACCCATTGGTTTATGGAATGGAGCGTTTTTGCCAATTGAACCTAATAAAAAAAAAGGTTAAAAGTTATCCATCACGGTCGGATGATGCAAAGCTTACGACAAATAGGTTCATCTAGAGAAATTCCACGAGGAACTTTGATGTTGAAAAGATCTTTCTTATACAAAAGGATTTGAGAGAAAGCGGATGCCAAGCTGGAAAGGACCTTATGTAGTAAAAAGTGCATTCTAGAGGAGCATTGATATTGACCAAGGCGGATGGCGAAGACTTGCCCAATTCGGCGGGTCGAGTTCGATCAAGAAGTATTTTACGAAAGGAAAGGCCAAGGTGAAAACCATAAAAGCGCCTTGAGATCAAATTCAAAAAAAAAAAGGAGAGCCAAGCGAAAACCATGAAAGCGCTTTAAGACCAAAGGGGTTTGAGTAGAAAACCGAAAAGGCGACTCAAATTTTGATCAAAGATAGGGCATGTGATAGTCTTGCTATGCTGAATTAACAATGAGGAAGTATGCTACGTCTTGGGGCATTGACAAAGTACTCAGGATCCTCTAAACACGTATTGAGCTCAAAATGGTCCTCAAAAGTTTATGCAGAGAAGCTCGACTCGATATCTAGGGCACCTAGCTTCTATCTTACCCATTTTGAATTTGCTATCTTTGATTACTTTATTCTTTTCAACATACACCCCAATCAATTTTCTTTTATTGCCTTGGTTATCTTTGATTAACTTATTTATTTGAGCTATGCTCCTAATTAATTTCTTTCGTCCATTGTTGTGATATTTTTCAAGCATTTTATATTGAAATAATGATTAATGGACTAATAATACTTTCATAAAGAAGTTTTGCATATTACTCTGGAAGCTTTTGAATAGTATAAGAACCTAAAACATGACTATTATTTAGAACTCACCAAGCTTAAAGGTTGGAAATATTTGAGCCCAAAGTGAGTTTATCTCTTGATTTTACATCAAGGACATTGGTTGATCAAAAGACTAGATATTGCGTCGGTGATACAAATCCGTGAGAAAATAAGCAATGACAACCCAAGCGTAGAAGGAATCATTCTCGAAAAGAAAAAATGACATGCATCCATGCGAGTATCATGCATACACATGCAGTGAGTCAGCGAGGAGTGATCGATAAATGGAACAAATTCTGAGATCCTATACTCCAAAGTTGCGATGGGATGAATTAAAAAAATACAAGTCATATACACTTGAATTACGGTGGGAGCGGATCGAAAAAGTTTTAAATCCTATAATCACGAACCACGGTGAGATGGTTTGAAAATGGTACAAGCCTTATGTCTACGAGTGCAGTGGAAAGGACCCTAAAGTTAGTGGGGCAAATCGGTTGAGCAAAAATGTTTTGGGTTTTTACGTCAAAGGCGGTAGAGTAGGAAGGCGATGTACTACGTTAATGATAGAGCCACGATGAGTAACAAGTGGTGAGCGTCCTAATTATTAAAAGGATCGTCCTTATGACATTTTGCATTCGTACATATGTCATTCGGTTAGGAAGCGATTGATATGTTGATTATAGCATCTAACCATTTTGCATAAGCATAAACACATAAAACCGATTTTACTGAGGATAGGTCCCCGAGGGCGGTGTCGCAACATCGGTGAATTCCGCGAATCTTGTCTTCTTGATATTGCGGTGAAGCGGATCGAAGATACTAGTCAGCATCCACTGAGTTTGCGATGGAAGCGGTGAAGATAGCGAATCTTGTCTTCCTAAGTTTGCGATGAAGTGGATCAAAAACATCGGCTGGCATCCCTAAGTTTGCGGTGGAGTAGGCGAAGATAGCGAGATCTTGTCTTCACGAGTTTGCGATGAAGTGGATCGAAAACATCGACTGGCATTCCTAAGTTTGCGATGGAAGCCAGTTGAACATAGCGAGATCTTGTCTTCACGAGATTGCGGTGAAGTGGATCGAAAATACTAGTCTGGCATCCACGAGTTTGTAGTGGAAGCGGACTAAAAGATAGCGAATCTTGCCTTCTTGAGGTTGCGATGAAGCAAATCGAAGACATCGATCTTGTCTCCACGAGTTTCTGATGGAAGCGGACTAAAAATAACAATTTGGCCTTCTTTGAAGTTGTAGTGAAGCGGTCGAAGACATCGGCCTTGTCTCCACGAGTTTGCGATGGAAGCGGACTAAAAGATAGCATATCTGCCTTCACGAGGTTGCGTGAAGCGAGATCAAAGATACGATCTTGTTTTCCTGAGTTTGCGATGGAAGCGGACTAAAGATAGCGGATCGGCCTTCACGAGGTTGCGGTGAAGCGGTCGAAGACACCGGCCTTGTCTCCACGAGTTTGCGTGGGCGAACTAAAAATTGCGAATGTTGTCTTCTTGAAGTTGCGATGAAGCAGATCGAAGACATCAGCCTGACCTCTCTGAGTTTGCAGCGGAGTAGACTAAATATTGCAGATCTTGTCTTCCTGAAATTGTAGCGAAGCAGATCGAAGACACTAGCCTTGCCTCCCTAAGTTTGTAGTGGAAGCGGGGCCAGAAGATAGCGAGATCTTGTCTTCACGAGTTTCCAGCAAAGCGGATCGAAGATATTAGCTTTGCCTCCTTGAAGTTGCGTGGAAGCGATTGAAGGCAATGGATCTTATCTTCCTGAAGTTGTAGGAAGCATATCGAATATATTAGCCTGCCTCCCTGAAGTTGTAGCGGAGCGGTGAAGGCAATGAGATCTTATCTTCTGAAGTTGCGGGGAAGCATATCGAAAGATATTAGCTTGCCTCCACTGAAGTTGCGTGGAGGCGGGGTGAAAACGATAGATCTTATCTTCTTGAAGTTGCGAGGGAAGCGGTCGAAGATATTAGCTTTGCCTCCACGAGTTTCTGTGGAGCGGTGAAAGGCAATGAGATCTTATCTTTACGAAGTTGCGAAGCGGTCGAAGATATTAGCTTGCCTCCACGAGTTTGTAGCGGAGCGCGGTAGAAAATAGCATATCTTGTCTTCACGAATATTGCGGTGAAGCAAGATCAAAGATACTAGTCTCATTTTCTGAAATTCTGATGGGATGGATTAAATCTACAAGAGTAGGTCTTATCTCCACTGAAGTTGCGATAGAATAAGATTAAAGCTCTGATTCAATCTCCTTGAAGTTTCTGATTGGGTTAGAGACTACTTGAAGATGATGAGAATCAAGAAGTTAAGGCTCGACAAGGCCAGGGCAAAATTGGTCCTTTTATAGTCTTTGCTCCATTCTCGTTACCGACAATGAGCAAAGAGGACACGACTATAATAGGCCAATTTAGCCGAGGTCCATAAAAAATAATAAACCCAAAATAATAAAACAAAGTCAAGTCTAGTCCAAAATATATCATTTAGCCCAATCGGAATGGCCCATTACTTGAAAATATTGAAGGTCCATCTACAAGCTTGACGTATATGGAAACATAATCTTCAAGGATATGCAATCTTAGATATGATATGCAATCCTAGAAGATAGATATGATATGCAATCTTAGAAGATATGATTTTGTAATCTTAGAGATTTAATTTGTAAATACCTTTTAATCTTAGCCGTTGATGTAATTGATGCATGTCTTTGTTGGATTTGGGGAGGCTCAACTATAAATAGAGGCCTCTCCCTCCATTGTAAATGACTTGAGTTTTGAGTAATAAAAATTCTTGAGAACATTCACTCAAATTTCTCTCTTTTGCGTTCTTATTTTCTGTGGCTTGTTCTTATTTTGTTCTTCGCTCATCTTCGTTTCTTTTTTAGCTGCTTCCGTTCGAGTTATATTTTGGTGGAGGAATTTCGTTGAATCCTCATATTGCGGGAGTTAGGTTGACTTATGCGTTTTTTTAACTTTTTTTTATTTATACATTTAATTGCTTAATCATTATTTATTCATTTATTTTAATTATTTTAAACTTGTTTTTCTTTTTTGCTTTTCCCTATTTACGTTAAATTGTTTTATCATATATATTATTATTTTTATTTGTTACATATTATCTATATATTATATATTATTTAACTTTAATCATATTATGTATTATTTGGAAATTTGTATGTTGTACATCATCTAAATTGTTTTATTATTAAGGCAAAATTTTCCATATATTGTTTATTTAAAATATGTATATTATCTATTTTTAAATGGTATATTATATACTTATTATAAGTTATCCCTTATACAATTTTATTCAAAGTTTTTATATTATTTATTTAAAATATATTTATTTATTTTATTATGTATATATCAACTATTTTAGATTTTGCCATATCGTTTTTTTATTTTTAATTATTCTATTTTTTTAAAAAAATTGTTATAATATCCCTTTATTTTTGGATATATCATTTATCTTATATTGTTATTTTACTTTTATATTTGATCTCATATGTAAAGTTTAGTATTCATTTCTTAGTTTTTATCTTTCGCATAGATCTTTTGAATTATTATTGCTTACTTTATATCTTTTATTTGTTATTCACGTTCTTTTATTTGTTTATTATTCTTATGTTTGCTTTAGCATGGTCATTTATTACTTGTATCATTTGCTATTTTATGTTATCCTTACTCTTAATTGCCTATATTAGTATTAAATGTTATTATATCATGTAATTGTAGTATATTGCTTTGGTATTTGTGTTTTGTAATGTATTAATGATACATTTTACTCAAATCATTGTTTTAAAATATATCTCATTTAATTGTCACTTTTTATCCAAAACTTTATTTCTTAAAATAAGGCAATATTTAACATTTGGAGTTTTGAGGAATCGTGCCTAACTACTTTGGGCTTGATTTTTCTCATTAAGTCTAAATGATCAAATACCCTTTTTGAAATTAAAATATATGATTTTCAAATAAAAAACCTATCTTTGTGAATTTAAGATGTTGCATCCTAATTTATTGGATGTGACATTTTGATATTTTGAGATAGGGATTTCAAAAAAAAAAAAAAAAAAAAAGGGTATTTGGTGTTTGGGAAATTCGAAAGGTCGTGCTCTAACTTACTGAGATTCGACTTTTGGGCGTTACGTACCAATTTTGGGCGTTACGAGGGTGCTAATCCTTCCTCATGCGTAACCAACTCCCGAACCCGTTTTCTCAAATTTCATAGACCAAAATCATTGTTTTAATAAATCAAAATGTTTTTTATTAAAATGATCAATTTCAAGGTGACCCGATCACACCTCGTAAAAAGATTGGTGGCGACTCCATTTTCGTTTTTAAAGTCGATCCCCATTTTTAAAAAAAAATTAAAAATGGTTTCAACAAAAACCATTTTGTAGGTAAAGCATTATGCAATTTAGGTACAAGTATCAATCTAATGCCTATGTCTATTTTCAGGAAACTTGGGATAGGAAAGGCAAGACCTACTCTGATCACACTACAACTAGGTGATAGATCATATTTCCATCGGAAGGTGAAATTGAAGATGTCTTGGTAAGTCGACACAAGTTCATTTTCCAAGCGATTTTATTATTACGGAATGTGAAGCAGATAAAGAGGTACTTATAATACTTGGACGACCTTTCTTAGCAACTGGTAGAATATTGATTGATTTACAGAAATGTGATTTAACCATGAGAATTAATGATCAGCAATTGACTTTTAATGTGTTTGATACTTTACTTTAAGTGTGCGAGATCGGATGAAGAATGCCATGCTATAGAATTTGTTGACATTGTAATTCAGAAAGAATTTGCAGGACATATGCATAACAATTCTGATGCAGACTCTGTCAAATTAAATGAAACAGATTCGACTGAAGAATCTGAAGAGTCAATAGAAACTCAACAATTTGAAAATGGATGCAGAAGGAGCTTTGAATAATTAGATTTATCAAGTCACTCTTTCAACCCTCCTCGCTCATCAATAAAAGATCCACCGGTGCTAGATTTGAAGCCATTACCAGTGCATTTGAAGTACCCTTATTTGGGAGAAGGCGATCTGTTGCTGTAGTTATTTCTCTGAGCTTACAAGAGACCAAGAGATCACGATTACTAGAGGTTTTAAAGAAATCCAAGAAAGTGTTACGTGCGAATAATGACCATGCCGTACTCTACTTTCATGCAGGTGTAAAATGCCCCGTTTCAATTACTTCTAAGTATCCGCTGCGTTTTGTAGTGTTTGGGCTAAAGCGTTGCGTATTGTTACTTGCTTTTGGTTAGTTGTTATTTTACATCTTTGTTTACAGTAGAAAAGCGGTTATTGAAAATTTGAATCGATTTGAATCTCTCTGTTATTTCTCTTTTACTGCTGTTTTTTTCTCTCTTCTCTCTTATTTTTTTGAGTTCGATCGTCACAAAGGTATCAGGTATTCCGATCTTCATGGTGGCGGGTGTGACAACGATTACAAAAGGTGGGGGTGATGCAGGAGAGCTTACTCGGCTCGGGGAGAGCTTTCGGCTCGGCGCGCGGATTGATGCTCGACTCAAAGAATTTCGGGAAGGAATCAAATCGGAGGTAAGTGGAGCTTAGATCGAACTTCATTCTTTGTTTGAGCAGATATTTTGGGTTGCATCATGGTGGCTCCTCTTGGTGTCGAAATGGGTAGGGGTAAAGGAATCTTAGGTTCCCCTCCGGTTTTCGGCTCGAGAAACCCTTCTAGTATCGCCTATTTGGAGTTGGGTCGAGTCAAGCTTATCTTCTCGAGGTGGTGTCGTGCATACAAGCAACCCCTCCCCCTTTAGAGTGGATTGTCAGCGTTTTGATGGTGGCGACTTGGGGATGGTGGTCTAAAAATTGGAGCAGTTTTTGAAATTGAGGAATTAGTGAGCAAGCTAAGGTTAGGGTGGTTATGTTGCATTTAGAAGGAAAGCCTTATATTGGCATCACTTCTTTGTGCGTAAACATGGGGGCTTGCACCCGGTGACTTGGGAGTTGTATTTCAAAGGGATTAGGGACCGGTTTGGGTCGATTCTTTCCTTGACCCAATGGCGGAGTTAGTGACTCTCAAGCGACAAGGATCATTGATCAATTTTATGATGGGTTTTGAGCTTGTTGAATCAATTAAATTTCTTTGAGTCCTATGCCTTGAGTATTTTCATAAGTAATTTAAAACACGAGATCGGTCAATATTTGAGGTTGTTTACTCCTCGGACTTTGGTGGATGGTTACAAGCTCACTCGACAAGTTGAAAACATTGTGTTTGGACTGTTAAAAAGGGTTGGTTCCTAGTAGTGGGGCGAGAGTTCTCCAAGGGCATTCCTACATTCTTGAAACCACCTCGGGGCACGGGAATTCTACAGAGATGAGTGGAGGGACAAAGGCGCCATCAAAATCCTTGTCTCAAACCGAGTTGGAAGATAGGAGGAAAAAGGGTCTACTGTTTTTGGTGCGGTGCGAAGTATTCTCAGGAGTCACAAATGTTCCAAATCCCAAGTTTTCCAAGCTGGTGATTGAACCAAATTGGGAGCAAGGATCGAGTTGAAAAGTCAGACTTAGGAGGCTGCAAGATTATTACGATCAATTGGAATTGGTTGATCACAAGTCGATAGCCCAGTATTATCACTGCATGCTCTTCAAGGGTTCTGAGGGTCATCGGACCATGCGATTTTTAGCTCGCATTGATCAGTTGAGGTGGTGGTGTTGAGTCGACTCGAGAGCACGCATAATTTTTGGGCTATGCAAAGCGGCCCAGCGATTGAAGTGCTGATTGAGTTGGGTTGTTCACTAAAGGTTTTGGTAGCAAATGGGGTTCAATTACCAACTCGGGGTCTATGTAAGGAGGTTCCATGGGAGGCTCAAGGTCACAAATTTTCTCTGATTTTTACTCTTAGCGGTAAAGGGATTTGATTTGGTGTTGGGAATTCATTGGCTTTTCTCTCTTGGCCCGATCATGTGGGATTTTCTCGCTTAATTATGCGGTTCGGCATGAAGGTCGAGTTGCGTTCTCAAAGGGATAATTCGAGGCTCTCTTCATTTGGGTTCGAGTGCCAATTCTCCAAATGTTTTAGTTTGGTGGGTAATGGACCCTCTCCAATCTTGTTAGCCTCTGGTGAGCACACTAATGTGACACTTCCACCAACACTTTGTTGACCAAGAACTACAAACCCTTTTGGAGGAATTCGGGATGTCTTTGGTAACCCAGTGGGCTTACCCCATCCGACTCCATGATCATAGGATACCATTGGTCGATAAGACTAAGGTTGTCAAAGTGCAACCTTCTGGATACCACCTGTCTGAAGGCGGAAATTGAGAAGTTAATCTATGAGATGCTACAAGCGAGGATAATTCATGATAATGCTGACCCGTTTGCCTCTCTGTTGTCATGGTGAAGAAGAAGGGCGGTAGTTGGAGGTTGTCGTTGATTATATTGCCCGACAATCAACTAACGATTAGAGACAGCTTCCTATTCCTATTATCGAAGAAGCTGCTAGATGAGTTGGGACAAGCTAAATTTTATTCCAAAAATTTGGACCTCGCTCAGGATACCACCAAATTTGGATGTGCGAATCGGATGTCTATAAAACGGCCTTTAAGACTTATGTTGGGCATTATGAATTCCTGGTCATGCCATTTGGCTTGACCAATGCCCCTTCAAGTTTTCAGTCACTAATGAACTCCATTTTTCGGCCACTCTTGCGCCCGATCATCATTGTTTTTATGACATTCTCGTCTACTCACAGACCTGGGCGGATCATTTGACTCATGTTCGAGCCGTACTCCAGATTCTGCGGTCCAATCATCTATATGCTAAACATTCCAAGTGCATCTTCGGGGCTTCCTAGGTGGAATATTTGGGCCACATTATTTCCAATGGTACTGTTAGTATGGATAGTGGCAAAGTAGCGGCCCGATTAAGGAGTAGCAACCCCTCGGTCATTGAAGGAGCTACGTGGGTTTTTAGGACTATCGGGATATTACCGTCGGTTCATTAAAGATGCGGTATAATCGCCAAGGCCACTTCTTGTTTTGCTTAAAAGGCAGCCGAATGGAGATGGACATCGCTTGAGCAGTTTACTTTTGATGAGCTGAAATCTCGTGTTTGTGCGTATCGGTATTGACTTTGCCTAATTTTCACCTTTCATTTTGTGTGAAACCGTGCGAGTGCACATGGGTCGAGTTGTTTTACAACAACGAGGCCATCTGTGGCCTATTTTATGAAGGCTCACGGGGTGAAGTATCGAGGCTCTATCAATCTCGACAAGGAAATGCTTGCGATGCTATTGGCGATTAAGTAGCACTCCTATTTGGTTGGTCGTCGATTCATCATCACCACGGACCATCAAAGTCTTAAATTTTTGGAGGATCGACAAGCTATTACACCATCTCAACAGCGGTGGGTTGCGAAAATGATGGGTTATAATTACTCGATTGTATATCGAAAGAGGCGCGAACTCTTTGTTGATGATGCTCTATCTCGAAGAAGTCACGATGGGTTCTCGAGTTATTACAATGTCGCGGCGATGTTGACAACCATTGAGTGCGAACTTTGGTCTCAAATTGCGGCTTCTTATTCTTGACACAAGCTCTCGAAACTTTGCCAAGAGGTCCAGAGCATCCTCATTTGCACCCCAAATATTAGTGGCACGAACCGTTCTGCGGCGTTAGGAAAAAGCGATCGTGGGTAACGACTTGCCGCCGCCCGGTAATTTTTCCTTCTTCCATGCGGTAGCGCCATCGGCGATCACTCGAGGTTCATGCGATCGTCATCGTATTTGGGCTTACTCTGTTGGAAAGGTATGTGAAGGATATTAAGCGGCTGGGTGCGGGAGTGCGTGGTGTGTCAGCGTTGTAAGTATGACAATGCGGCCGCTGGGTTCTTTGCGACCATTGCCAATCCGGATCGTGCATGAGAACATTATCGGTATGGATTTTATTGAAGGGCTACTGTCTCTCACGGCAAGTCCACTATTTTAACAATAGTTGACCAGCTTGACTAAATATGGCCATTTTTGTCTCTTGCTCATCCTTACAACTGCGTGGTGGTGGCTCGAGAATTTCTTCACAGTGTACAAAGCGCATGGGGCTCCTGAAGCTATTGTCTCTGGCCAGGGATAAAATTTTTGAGCAATTTACGGCAAGATCTATTTAAATCATCAGGGGTTAAATTGAAGCTTTCTCACTTACCATCCCCAAACCGTGCGGCGGGACAGAAATTCTCAACAAATGTTTGAAAACTTACTGCGTTGCATGGCCAGGAAAGCATATACCTTGCTTGGTGTCTTGGCTTCCCTTAGTAGAATGGTGGTATAATACTACCTATCATTCGGCTATTCGGTGTACTCAGTATGAAGCTCTATATGGCGAGAGCCTCCACTTGATTCTGAAGTACTTGGTGGTGTTTCTCTGTGGCGTCAGTTGACCGCTCCTACAACAGGAGGTGATCGTCGCCTTTGAAGTTTCATCTCACTCGCGCGCAAGATCGTATAAACGGATGGCCGATAGACACCGTCGGGCGCTCCTTTCAGGTGGGTGACTTAGTGTGCTTGAAGTTACAACCTTACATTAGCGTTCTTTCGCCACTTTAAAAATCGGAAAAATCCCCTCGGTATTTTGGTCAGTTTCCGATTGAGGCTCGTGTGGAACAAGTCGCCTCTGAGTTAATATTGCCCCCTTGGCTCGCATCCATCCCGTTTCATGTTTCTCAATTAAAGAAGCATGTGGGTTGTGATCGGCGCCTCAACACTCCCCATTGGGTCGGATGGAGCTCTCGTGAAAACACCCATTACGTGTTTTGGGTCGATGTTTAGTTAAGAAAGGCAATCAAGTGCGATTGAAGTTACGATTGAGTGGGCGAACACCTTTCTGAAGATGCTACAGGAGAATTTGGAAGCTCTTCAGCGGCGCTTTCCTCGATTTGATCCTTGAGGTCAGGATGTTTTTGAGCGAGGAGTATTTGTTACGTGCGAATAATGACCATGCGTACTCTACTTTCATGCGGGTGTAAAGCGCCCGTTTCAATTACTTATAAGTATCATTGCGTTTTGTAGTGTTTGGGCTAAAGCAGCTGCGTATTGTTACTGCTTTTGGTTAGTTGTTATTTTACATCTTGTTACAGTAGAAAGCGGTTATTCAGAAATTTGAATCAGATTTGAATCTCTCTGTTATTTCTCTTTTCTGCTGTTTTCTTTCTCTCTTCTCTCTTATTTTTTTCAGATTCGATCGTCACAGAAAGCTTTAGGATGGTCAATTGCGGATATCAAAGGAATTAGCACAACAATCTGCATGCACAAAATAATACTTGAAGATTGCCATGGCAAATCTATTGAACAACAAAGGAAACTTAATCCTGTCATGAAGGAAGTAATTAAGGAGGAGTTTATCAATTGGTTGGAAGCTGGGATTATGTACCCAATCTTTGATAGCTCTTGAGTGAGCCACATTCGGTGTGTACCCAAGAAAGGAGGAGTCACAGTAGTCAGCAATGATAACAACGAACTCATTCCCACACGTACTGTCACAAGTTGGAGAGTTTGTATGAATTATCAAAAGCTCAACAAAGCAAGCAAAGTTAAAATTACAAATTGGAGGGTGTTTAATAACTTTGTCCTGACCCTCAACAACCTAGCCTTCAAGACACTAGGGAATGAAACGACATGCACATATGTGAGGATGGCTGCGAAACTCTTAAACATATGTTTCGGGATTGTGTAACTACGAAGGAAGTATGGGGTAAGTTAGAGATTGGGTGGCTGCAAAATCTTTCAGCAGTCGAATATAGAGAATGGATGACATACCTACTAGAGAATGGAACAGGTAGGCAGAGGAGTTTAATAATCGGGGCTATTCGGGCAATCTGGACATCTAGGAATCGGATCCTACGTGAAAGGCATAATCAGCCAGTTCAAGAAATTTTGGAAATGGTTAAAAATATACAACAGAATGGGGAGAGGTTAGAAAACACTTATCTTTTAGAATTCCTATACCAGAAGGATAGAGACTACCGATGTCAGATTTGATCAAAATAAACTTTGATAGAGTTTTCCAACGGAGCACAAAATAATCGTGTCCGAGACTGGTAGTGTGAAGGCCCGATGGGACGGTGGTAGGCTCGAAAATAATAATCAACAAACGTATTTCATTGGTGTTTGCAGTAGAGGCGGTTGCATGTCTCTAGGCGACACATATGGGAGTAGATCTAGGACTCCAAAGGGTTGAGATTGAGGAAGATGCTCTCACAATAATAAAAAAAGGCAAATATCAACAGGAGAGATGAATCGGTGATTAGTGCCTCCATCGAAGATATCAGAAAGCTGAATGAATTTTTTCATACCTGTCATTTCTCATACACTGCAAGAGAAAGAAATGGGTTGACTCACATCCTAGAAACTGAGGATTTGGAAAGGAAAGAGCAAATGTATCTGTTAAGAGAAGTGTCATCGTTTGCAAGGAGGAAAATGGAGGAGGAGGAATCTTAACCGGTTGGTGAAGCATTGGGGCAAAATACGACTTAAAAGGTACCTTGGGAAAACAACGATCAATTCTTCAAGAAGCTGAAATGGAAATGATAGAGATAAAAAGAAAACTTCTTGAAGTCAAATCAGCTGGGTAATTAGGAATTAATTTTGAGCCCCTAGAATACTATTGGTTTTAGAGGTTTTCAAAGCATAGGATTTTATTTTAATTGGCTTTTTAGTTATTATTTTTGTTATTGTGTAGTCACGGCTTTATTATATTTTTTTTCTCTTTGATTTTGTTGATTCATTTAGTAAATCCAATTGATTAGGTTTATAAAAAAATATTTACACTAAAGGACACCACATAGTTAAGATGGGGTGGAATTTAATGTACATTATTATTTAATATTGCATATTAATTGAAGGGAGTTTATTTTTATTTTTTTTAATTAATTGAAGGGAGTCTGTTCAACGTTCTAGATTGTTTGAAAATTTACCTAGCACAAACTATTTTCCTTAAAAAAGTAAATCTTAAACCATTAATTGAATACATAATGCAATTAAATTCAAGTGAATATCAATTTTCAAATCATATATAACCATTTTTTTTATATTTTTTTAAGATATAAGATTAAAATTTTCTTTAAAAAAAATTAATATTTAAACTATAAAATTTAGTGTTTAAGGTTTTGCCAGATTTAAGTGCCACGATTTAATATTTAATATTTATTATTTAAATTTTAGGGTTTAGGATTTTAATTTTTAAAGATCTAAGGTATAAAATTTTAGGAGTTGAGGATTTAAATTTAATGTTTTAGAGTTTATTGGTAAAAGATTAGGATTTTAAAATTATGGATTTGGGTTTAGAATCTAAAACTTAGTGTTTAGTGTTTAAAATTTAAAATTTAAAAATAAAATTATTTTATAATTATTTGTATAAATTAAATTTAAAATAATAAATATATATTATTTTAGAATTTGTCCGTTAATCTAATAAGAGATGACGGATTGTGAGTGTATACAAGTCCTTTAATAAACTTAACAGTTTATCGATTTCACATGAAAGTTATTCGTTTTTATTTGGGTTATATAAAATTAATTTTTTGTAATTTTTTTATCTAATTTTTAGTATGTTTTCATTTTAGTTACTTAAATGTTAAATTTTTAAGGGTGATTGACTATACATGTTACCTAATGTTTAAATTTTCATTTTAGTTATCTAAAGAAATCATTTTTTAAAGGATTAATCGGGGTAAAAAAATTAAGGATTAAAGTTAAAAAATGGTAAAAAAACTAAATAATGCATTAAAAATTGTCATATTGTATTCGTTTATCTCATCGTCAAAAATTCTAATTTTTTTTCAATATTAAAATTTTAAATTTTAAAATATCAAAATCAATTAAATAAATTGTTGGAATTTTTTTTATTCCTTGACATTGTCAACCAATTTGTTATTATAATATTGAAATTAATTAAATTAACTAACTCATCCTAAATTTTAATATTTTATTTTATATTT
Source organism: Gossypium sturtianum (assembly GCA_025698515.1). Lineage (NCBI taxonomy): Eukaryota > Viridiplantae > Streptophyta > Magnoliopsida > Malvales > Malvaceae > Gossypium > Gossypium sturtianum. Next base: position 20,859,101 of record CM046946.1, on the reverse strand, counting down.
TCATATTAGTTTCAACGAAATAAACTCAAATAACTCATATTTAATAATTGTCTACAGAATTTAAATTAATTGCAATGATTTTTCTTTCCTTTTAACTTAGTATGGGAGATTTAATATCATATAATAAAAAGAAATTTGAGTTTCATAGACAATTATTAAAGATAATATATTGGAGCAGGTTTTAATTGGGAAACATAAAATAAAATATTTAAAAATTTTAGAAGGAGATTAAATTGATTAGTTTAATTAATTTCAATATTATAGTAACAAATAGGCTAACACTATCACGAGATAACTTTTTCTAATAATTTATTTAATTGATTTTGTTGTTTTGAAATTTAAAATTTCAATATTGAAAAAAAAAAAATTTAGAACTTTCAACAATAGGTAAACAAGTATAATTTGACAATTTTTAAAAAATTATTTTAATTTCTACCACTTTTTCATTTTAATCACTTTTTACCCGATCAAGACTTAAAAACAAATTTTGGAGGTGACAAAAATAAAAGAGACCTAGAAGGTTGATCAAAATGAAAGTGTAAACATGGAGTGGCATGTATAGTCATCTCTTGTTAAAGATTTAATAGTTGAATGACTAAAATAAAAATACCTTAAAAATTGGTGTGAAATTGCATTGATTTTATTTTAGTCACCCAAAATAAAAACACTATAAAAATTAGGTGATCAACTAAATAATTTAGTGAATAATTAATTAATAAATTTCACACTCTTTAATCTCAATCATAACCAAAATTATTTATAGGTACACGCCACAGTTTCTTGTTAATTTTCCCATCAAACTTCAATCATTTTATAGTTTGACAGTATTTAGAGCCTGCACTACAGCAACAACAAGACTCTAGCAAGATATAGGGATGGATCTAGGATTTTATTTTAAGGGGTGAAACTTTTAAATCTGAATGACTTTTTTTAACATAAAAAGTATCAATTTTCTTGTATATTTTTTCTTATCAAAGTAATCAATTTAATGTTTTTTAAAAAGCATGAACGATTTAATTGTAAAAAAAAATAAAAGAAAAAAAATCACGCTATATAAAATTAAATATTTTTTTCCAATATTCAAAAAAGAATAACTAATACTACACTAAAAATATAAAAAATATCATTATAATTCTAAAAATTAAATTAAAAAAAACTTGACCTTAGTCGTATTTCTTAATACTAGGCATCATAAATTGCACCCTCCGTTTTTTCATAAGATCGAATGCATCAATGATAGAATCTATTGAAAATTCTCAAGCTATCTCTTTTTCAATGTATGTCACCAAGTAAGTTGAAAAAAAATCATCTTCTATTCTATTGTGAAGCATTGTCTTCACAATTTTCATAGTTGAAAATGCTCGTTCGGTTGTTGCAGTAGACACGAAAGAGTTAGCACAAGACGAATAATTCTATCAAGAGGAGGATAAATACTTAACTTATTTGTCTTAGCTAGCACTTAACACAACATGACAACTATAGAAGCTTTCTGCAACTCCGTGCTTTGATCAGCATCAAGTTGAAAATGCTCTAATTGTGTAACATCCTGAAATTGGGCCTAGTAGGATTGGGCCCAATGGGCCTTAAGCGTAGGGCGTTTAAAATTTTTGGGAATAAGAGAAGCGGCTTTAGTGCAAGTTGGATCTAGTAGGTGAGGATTTTGGAAGGTTAGGGGCTTCTATGAAGTCTCGGGTTCAAACTTTGGCTTTAGGGAAATTTTGGTTTTAGGTGAATAAAACACTGGGAGTTAGTAGGTAGGCTTTAAGAATAAAATGTGGGAAAAAATGACACAAGTGGAGTGTGTGGTGTAGTGGCAAAGTGGCGCCACTTAGGGAGCAGGAGGTGACACCACAAGGAAGGAAGGAGGTCCAAGGTTCAAGGCGTGGAACTTGCATTTGGAGCTATCTATGATGGGAGGAAGCACACACAGGTTGGCGTTGGGCATAGGAGCATTTGGGCGCGGATTAGCACGATTCCTGCTCGGTGTGTATTCTCTCTACTCTAGTTGTAGGCGGCAAATCTTAGAATGCGGTCACTGCAGCGATAGTAGCCACCTGAGCGTGCGGCGCACATGTGGGGGCTTGGCCCAGCGATAGTTGAGCCATCGTTAGTGTTCTTGTGGGTTGATGTTGTTTGGGCCACGATGGTAGATAGGGGCCAAGTGGGCCCAATAAGCTTCAAATGGGCCCATATGAAGCGGTGTATGATTGTGTAGTATATATTAGTTTGGACTAGGTGAATCTCATATCTGTGGCTAAATTTGTGCTAGTTGGGCCACCACAGCGTGTGGGCGAATGGCCGAAATCGGGTTTTAGGCCCAATAGTTCGGTAACGACCGAAAGTGGTAGCCGAGTCGCTCGGGGAGACATTAGGCCTTCGGAAAGATCATTACAGGTGCAAAATTACTGAAATACCCCTGGTTTGTAAAATTACCGAAATACCCTCAGTTTGTAAAATTACCGAAATACCCCCGGTTTGTAAAATTATCGAAATACCCCTGGTTTGTAAAATTACTGAAATACCCTTAGTTTGTGAAATTTCTGAAATACCCCCGGTTTGCAAAATTATCGAAATACCCCTGGTTCACGAAATTACCAAAATACCCCAATTTGTAAAATTACCGAAATACCCTTGGTTTGTAAAATTACCGAAATACCCCTGGTTTGCGAAATTACCGAAATACCCCCGGTTTGCGAAATTACCGTTTTACCCCTACACGACAAAATGATCATTGTACCCTCGTGGTAGTGCTAGCGTTGTATGTGTTAATTGTATGATTGATTATGTTTGAGATGTGTTGCTTACATGGATTGGTTTGAGTAAATTCTGAGACTACCCCTTTAGGGTGGAATTACAGAAATACCCTTATAGGGTAAAATGGTGATATACCCTCGATAGGTAAATTACGAGAATACCCTTGGTAGGTAGTGTTGAGCGTTATCAAGTGTGTAATATTCACACCTCTTTGTTGTTACTTTTAAGTATGTGTATATGCGGTGAGATCTTGAAATAATGGCATTAGTTGTTCTTCTATATATGGTAAGTAAAAGTGAGACATCGGGTTAGTGATTTGTATTTGTGATAATTATGCGATTGTTTTGACATGAGTTTATATTGCATTTGATACATGTTGAGATATGTTGCATGCTCACACCATGATTTCATGTTGCATTGGGAAAATATGCCGAGGAATAGAAGGGAAGTGTATCGGTGGCTTGTGCCATTTCGGCTGATGACTATGTCACAGTTCGATAATCGGTGGCTTGTGCCATTTCGGCTGGTGACTCTGTCACAACTCACGATAATCGGTGGCTTGTGCCATTTCAGCCTGGTGACTTCATCACAATTTCTAACGGTGAGCAGCATGACTGCCATTGATGGTGTGTAGTGGTGAGGGTTGATTGTAGAAATCCCCATTGGTGTGATTGGCGGTAAGGGTGGTGTGTAGCGGATGGAAACTAGGTTGGGTTGGGATTTGCATCATATTGCACTTATATCGATTATCTGCTATACTCTGCTAAAGGGCTCGGGCCCGATCTGTTTCTGTGCGGGCTTAGCCCAAAATGATTTGTAAGGGCTAAGGCCCGGTTGGCAAAAGGATGGGCTCGGGCCCAATAATGAGTGTATGTAGAGTAATTGCTGCTTTGAGTCTCGGTGACTCACCCCTGCTGCTTTAACTTTTGCGGGTAATCCCTAGCTTGAGGATTTGGGGCGAGGTGGACTCTATGGTGGCTATCGTCGTCACTTTAGTAAATTAAGTGTTATTTTCTTTTAAATTTCATTTTAATTCGGGATTATGTTACGTAATTAGGCCAGCTGGGATTTTAATTTGGTTTTTGTTTTAATGCGGTTATTATCTATGATGAAATGATCAATCGGAGTTTTCCTAAAAACACAAATAAGCTTGTTTTCCAAAATATTAATGAGCGGTTCACAAACTCACGATAATCAAAACTCAAAATTTTTTTAAGCGATCGCGAATTTTTTTAACTACCTTTCCTTGTGACATACGGATCCGGTTAAGTAGCGTGTAGTAGGGTTTGGGAGTGTTACAATTTTAGTATCGAGCACAGGTTGCAAAACTCGAAACATGGAATGGGTTCAAAAATGTTTTCAAAATTCATTTGAAATCTGGTTAGGAAAAATATGTCTTTTTTTGGGATGTATGGCTTTGAGTCTCGGCACCAAATTAAGTAAGCTTCTTTTTACGCTATAATCTATTATATCTTTGAAATGTTTGTATTCTTTAGTATTTATTACGTGTGTTTGGTTTGGATGTGACATTGAATCTGACTGTGTGCATATATGGTAAGATCTGTTTATACGTGTTAGATATTTGGTTGTGTAAAGTGGTTCCAAGATTAAGATAGAAAATGAATTAGTGTTATTAAGATCGGAGTGCGTAGCGTGGCGTAGTGTTGTAGGTTAGGATGTCACATTGTTGGTTAGTTGGAAATTTCGAGGCCAAATTTCTTTAAGGAAAATAGATTTGTAACATCCTAAAATTGGGCCTAGTAAGATTGGGCCCAATGGGCCTTAGCGTAGGAGCGTTTAAAATTTTTGGGAATAAGAGAAACGGCTTTAGTGCAAGTTGGATCTAGTAGGTGAGGATTTTAGAAGGTTAGGGGCTTCATGAAGTCCAGGGTTCAAACTTTGGCTTTAGGGAAATTTTGGTTTTAGGTGAATAAAACACTAGGAGTTAATAGGTAGGCTTTAAGAATAAAATGTGGGAAAAAATGACACAAGTGGAGTGTGTGGTGTAGTGGCAAAGTGGCGCCACTTAGGGAGCAAGGAGGTGGCATACAAGGAAGGAAGGAGGTCAAGGTTCAAGGCGTGGAACTTGCATTTCTTTTAGATTATTTTATTAAATGGATTTAGACCTTGGCCATAGACTTATCTTTAGTTGGGCATGTTTTAAGACACAAGAGGAGCTTGTGGCCTAGTGGCAGGTGGCGTTACAGTGGCAAGAGTGCGAGGTTCAAGTCTCGGGATCGGCAAGGGAGTATTTATTTTGCGGATTGGGCGGCGAGTTTTGAGTTGGATTTAAACTCTGCTGCTGCGGAGGATCCCACATCGGAAAGATACAAAGAAGGAAGGTGAGAAGGCGGCTATATATAGAGCTATCTATGATGGGAGGAAGCACACACAGTTGGCGTTGGGCATAGGAGCATTTGGGCGCGGATTAGCACGATTCCTATCAGTGTGTATTCTCTCTACTCTAGTTGTAGGCGGCAAATGTCGAATCTGCGGTCACATGGCGATAGTAGCCACCTGGCGTGTGGCGTGCGTGTGCGAGGCCGGCCCAGCGATAGTTGAGGCCATCGTTAGTGTTCTTGTGGGTTGATGTTGTTTGGGCCACGATGGGCGATAGGGGCCAAGTGGGCCCAATAGGCCCCATGGGCCCATATGAAGCGGTGTATGATTGTGTAGTATATATTAGAGTGGACTAGGTGAATCTCATATCGTGGCTAAATTTGTGCTAGTTGGGCCACCTGGCGTGTGGGCGAATGGGCGAAAATCGGGTTTTAGGCCCAATAGTTCGATAACAACCAGAAAGTGGTAGCCAGTCGCTCGGGCGACATTAGGCCTTGGAAAGATCATTACAGTGCAAAATTGCTGAAATACCCACTGGTTTGTAAAATTACGAAATACCCCGGTTTGCAAAATTGTCGAAATACCCACTGGTTTGTAAAATTACAGAAATACCCACAGGTTTGCCACCTTTGAGTCTCGGTGACTCACCCCTCTCCTTTAACTTTTGCGGGTAATCCCTAGCTTGAGGATTTGGGTAGGTGGACTCTGTGGTGGCCATACGTCGTCACTTTAGTAAATTAAGTGTTATTTTCTTTTAAATTTCATTTTAATTCGAGTTATGTTACGTAATAATTAGGCCCTTTGGGATTTTAATTTGGTTTTTGTTTTAATACGGTTATTATCTATGATGAAATGATCAATCTGAGTTTTCCTAAAAACACAAATAACTATTTTCCAAAATATTAATGAGCGGTTCACAAACTCACGATAATCAAAACTGAAATTTTTTTAAGCGATCGCGAATTTTTTTTAACTACCTTTCCTTGTGACATACGAGATCCGGTCGTAATGTGTAGGCCGGGTTTGGGGTGTTACAAATTGAATCTTCATGTGTACCTTTTCTTGCTTCGTAAAATCGTCCGGATAAAAATAATTCATAAGCTTGCAGATATCTTCCACCCAAAAGCTTTGTAAATATCACGTGGATCCAAAGTGGAGATAAGAACAAGTAAGTCCACTACCTTATCATTAAAGCAAGAATTCATTTTTGTTAGCATTGAATCGATACCAGCAATGAATATATCAAACCGATAGTGATGCTTAATTGTGAGGTTATCTCTCTGGATGTGAGGTCGACCCCGACCAACTTTGTACAAATCACTTAAATTAGGAACTTCTATCTCATGATCATTACAAAATAACTTCACTTTCTCAAACAAAGGATCCTACCCATGTTCTCTAAATTTTTGGAGAAGCGTTTTAGTTTATGACACCAGCTACATCGCGTTTAGTATATCCTGCGATTTATACTGCAATGCTTGGTAGAGATCATCATTGATTCCAAGCATCTCAATCATGAAATGCAAGATGAAAACAAATTCAACAGATGTTATTGCATCATATATTCCATCAGCTTCACTCATTTAAGTAAGGTTGTCGGACTTGATGATATCTTGTAATACAACACGGATGGAATCGAACATCCTCATCAAGCTGTTGAGAGAAGCTAAATGAGATCCCCATCGTGTATTGCCTGGACGTTCAAAGTACCGACTTGATTTTCCCTTTTCTAATCAACCCAGCGATATGAGATGCCTCAATATCTCTTAATTGATCATGTCACTTGCTTGAAGAAGCAACCAAATTGATTATACCAGTCAAGTATGAAATAAATTGACAAATATGAATAACCTCATTGGATGCAACTACTAGAGTTAATTGGAGACGATGGCGAGGCAGTGAACATAGTATGCAAATCGTCACTTTTTAAAAAATAACGCTTGCAATCCATTCCATTCGCCATGCTTATTACTTGCACCATCATATCCTTGACCACGAATATCATCCACTTTAAGGCAATGACGTAAAAGAACTTTATAGATTGTCTTTTCCAAAGTTAATGATGTGGTCTCCTTCACATGAACCAAATCAAAAGAATTTTCACGTAAAAACCTTCTTTATCAACAAACATAATACAATTACCATTTGTTCTTTCTTTGACTCATCACGAGCTTTATCCACTATAATGTAAAACTTTGAATCTCCAATCTCCAATCTCTTCCCGAATAAATCCTTGGATTTTACTCGCGAAAATAGAAAGAATGTCCTTTTAAACAGTCGGATTGACATACTGTGCATTTTGAGAGACATTTTCTAAGACAATTTCCCTCACATCTTCATTATAAGAAGGTAGAAGTTTTATTAGTTCAAGAAAGTTACCTTGATTTCTTGAATCTGTGCTTCATCGCGTCCCTTGAAGGCACAACCTTGAAATACAAGCCACTTGACAGCATCTATGGACACCTTGAGTTATAGACGATTTCTTACAACTTGTTCAGAATTTTGTTTCTTAATAATCCTCTCAATATTTTACAAGGAATTCTAAATATCAAGATAATTTTTCATTGCATTCTTATGTAAAGAATTTTCATCCTTACCCACGTGAGTAACAAAAGGACATTTAGATCATTCATTGACCTTCTTCCATGATCAAAATCCTTGACTTGTAAAAGTATTTATATGATGCCCAATGGCTTTTGAAGAGAATACAAGGAGGACAATATCGACATTCTTACATGGTGGAAACTCGAGCCAAGCCAGGAATAACTTTTACCAAGATGGGAGAAATTGACATCCATTCTTATCAATATACTGATGAGATATTGGAGCCTCACTTGGAGGAATCGGTTAATATGACCCAAACATAATGTAAGCTCGACGGACTTATATACTGTTGATTTGGAGGTAAGTCCAAATAGATTTTAAATAGTCTCGGTCATGCTTTAAAGAAGAAGCATCAAACTCCTTTGTTTCGACTCTCGGCACCTTACGAGGATGTTCAAGAACTTAAGAAGATTCGATATCTCGTTTAGAATCTTGGGATTGAGAAGACTTGATGTCTCGTTCAGGAGCTTGGGAAGACTCGATATATTGCGTTTAGCAACTTGGGATTGAGAAGACTTGATATCTCGTTCAGGAGCTTGGGAAGATTTGATATTTGATTTTTCTCCACTAATAACAGAGAGTTGAGGAACCGATTGATCATTTTTTCTTTCTGACACCCTTTTCTTGAAAAAAATTCGATCTTTTTGTTGACCATAATTTAATTGAAAAATCTGAAGACTGTAATAACATATTAAACAACAACATATTAGGAAAAAGAAAAAAAAGTCAAATAAATAAAGAACATAATTTATGCAAAAATATTTCCGATAGGTCTTTTGCGTAATAAGCCAAGAGGAATATAATTTGTATTTTTTTACTTTGTGCTCTCAGTCTCAGCATCAAACTCCTTTCTTTTTCTCTCGGCAGTGTCGGTACCTTACCAGAGGAAGATAATTCCTTAGCAAGACAAACAAATCAAAATACAAGAAAGTCACTAACCTAATATGTATGGGTATGAGCCAAATCACTTAATTCTGGAATTTGACTTTAAAGTTCACATTGAGCCTCTAAATTTAGTCTTTCAAGACCCATCATACATTAATATTTGATTATTATTAAAGTTATATAATTAAAAACTGAAAAATACTTTGTGAAATACAATTTAATTACAATTTGAAGTTATATAATAAGTTTAGGCTTAAGGAGGCGAATTATATGAAATACAATTTGACCAAAGAGGGTGAATGATATACAATGTGGACACCAAATTTAAAATACATGATAATTTAAATATCTAAAAATTCCAAGGCAGTCCCTGGATCCATCCCTGGCGAGATATTGAGAATCTAGGTCTTGACACATTGCAACCCTTCAATTTGATGTGCCATTTAATTACCTCAAAATTGCATTGTAATTGGATTCCACCTAAAAAGATTACCCCATAGTTACCAAATGATGCTAGGGATCATTTAGAATCCTAGTACCAAACGTTATGATAAATTTCAAAAGGACTAGCTTGGAAAAAAAAATCATTTTATGGTTTTTAATTTTTATGTTTAATGTAAAATATTTGGTTTTGATGGCCAAATTTGAACACCTTGATAGCCAAGGTTGGAACAATATAAGTAAAAGTATCATAGAAGACTTTATATTAAGAGTTGCATAGTATTTTACCTTCTCTATTAAAAAAAATAAGTAAATTAGTCTTTGTACATTAGAACTGTAAGGACCCAATTTAAATCAAGACCATAAATAGAAACCAAATAATAATAATAATAATAATAATAATAATAATAATAATAAAAAGTTTAAGTCCAATTACAAAAAAAAATGCCCAAAATACAAAAATATCAAGCCTAAATTTGCAAGCTCAAAATAGCCTAAAATAAAAAAAAACCCTAATGGCCCAATGGCCCAATAACCTAAACATTTTTCAATAAAACAAAAGAAACTCTAGCCTCCTTGCACTTCTCCTCGATCGCGTTGTGCGCTCCTCGTCCCGAGACTGTGTGCTCTAGCCTTGCACCAAAAGCGAAAAGAGCGCCTCTTCTCTCCCCTCAGTTGACCGCGGTACACTGCAAAAATGGAATGGAAAAGGGCGAAAATAGTAATAAAAATAGTAGAAAAAGCGATAATGAGCGATTGTAATTCATGGCTATAAAAGCCAATACCATGGATTGTAGTTTTTACGGAGAAATACAAAAAGAAATAGAAATCAAATATAAACTCAAAAGAAAGGTGATTTTTATATTTTCATTCTTTATTTTTATATTTTTGAAAACATATATAAAAAATAATAATAATAAAAATGAAACCTATTTACCTATATCGCCATCTTCTCCCTCCGTTTTGAAAGACCGACGGATCCTCGGCGTTCGCCGAATGGTCACGACGGAAGAAGATAGAACCGAAAGGTTCCTTTGATTTTTTTTTCGAATTTTGGTAGGCTTTTTGGGCATTTTGGTCTTAGATCAGGGTTGAGGGTAGAAAAACGATCAAAAAGGCCCCTTTTCTATTTTGCCGCCCTTTGTGGGCCCAGCGGGGGCCGTCGGCGGCGGCCAAGCGGTCGCCACGGCGGAAGGACGACGGCGCCGATGGCAGGATTTGGGGAGGGCTGAGAGAAAAAAGAGAGAGCTGAGGTTTTTTTTTTTTTTTTAAACAGGCAAAAATGATTTATTTTCTAACTTTTTACTTATATAACCCATGCGAAACAACGTCGTTTTGGGGATTTAATTTCATACGCCAAGCGGCGTCATTTTGTGCCGCGCCCAACTCGATCCACCTCTAGGATCGCGTGTTTTTCCTTACGGGGATATTTACAACTTTAGTCCTCCGCCTTTTTGAGTTGTTTTGATTTAGTCCTAATTTCACTATTTTTCCTTTTTAGAAATTTTACCATTAAATTTTACCCGCTTTCAATTAAGTCCTCGGTTCGATCTCACGGAGAAGGGGCGCTTGTCCTAAGTTGAGATAATTTCTCATTTGGTCCTCGCTTGTTTTAGCACTTTTCATTTTAGTCTTTTATTTATTTATTTTATCTCAATTTATCCTTTTAATTTAATTTTAGTTCTGATTAAGTCCTTTACTTATTTTAATTCTTTTATTTACTTATTTGCTTATTTATTATTCCTTTACTTTTGTTATATCTAAAAAAATTATTTTCTTTTCATCCAACATCTATTTATTTTATTTTATTTTACTATTTATTATTATTTTATTATTATCTATTTATTTATTTATTTATTCTTTTACTTTTTAAATACTTAAATTTAATATTATTTGTTTCATCTATTTATTTATTTATTATTCTTTTATTTTTTAATATTTAAATTGATACTACTTATACTTCCTTTTCATTAAGCACCTTTCGTTTTCATTTTTTAGTTTTATTTTAAATTACATTATTTATTTTATTATTGCGATTTGATTATTAATATCGTTATTATTATTATAATTACATCTTTATTATTATAGTATTCTATTATTTATTTATTATTTATCATTTTAATATTCTACACGTATAGCTATTTTACATTATTTTATTATCATTTCTGATACATTACGTTTAAAAATATTTGTTCATTTTCATACTATGCCGAATAAATTAAATATATACCATTTTAAGTGTTATATTAATTTTTACTCGATGCATAAAAAGAAAATTTTTAAAATTAAGGTAATGTTCCGCATTTGGAGATTCGAGAAGTCATGCCCTAACTTATGGGGTTCGACTTTCTCTTTGAACCTAGATAGTCGAACATCCCTTTCAAAGTTAAAACACACGAGACTTAAATAGTAATTAAATAAAGAGCAAGCTCATTTTCGAGGATTTGAGATGGCGTGTCCTAACTTACGGGATATGGCCTTTTTGTTACCTCGAGATAAGAGGGCCTTTTACACACGTTTTGATTTATTCAAGGGATTTTACTTAAAAGATACATTACTACAAAGATGGATCGTATTTTAAACTCTTTTCGAATTTTCAACTTTCGACATTAAGACACCAACTAATCAACTAGGTACCAATTTTGGGCGTTACGAGGGTGCTAACCCTTCCTCGCGTGTAATTGACTCCCAAACCCATTTCTTGGATTTTGTAGACCAAAAATCATTGTTTTATTAAATCAAACATTTTATTAAAAAAATTAGATTACGAGGTGACCCGATCACACCTCATAAAAAAAAAGATTGGTGGTGACTCCCGTTTTCATTTTCAAAATATAAGTCGATTTCAAAAAAGGTTTCGATAGCTTGGCGACTCCACTGGGGATTATAATAAGAGAGTCAAGTCGCGAGTTGATTACTTGATGTCTTAATTAAAAATTTGGTTTAAATTTATGATCCTTTCGTTGCATTTTGTCCTTCATGTTTTGATATCTCAGGTTGTATAGCGATCTAGTATATCTGTTTTATTGGTTTGAAAGTTTCTTTTTGTGTGTTTTTTTACATATTGCATTGCATAACTGTTCGATTTTGCCCTTCTTAAGTGGGAGTGAGAAGCTATTCCTCCGTGAGGTCTTCACCTCCGTATAAGATAGTGGATCGCTTTCAAGATACATCTGTACCTATGTCTTCATGAGATTTTCATCTTCGTATAGCCATAGGGAAATGTATTCCCCTGAACCGAACTCGGTTCGTATGAGCCTATAATGGGTGAGGATCGAGGAATCTGTTGGTTCAGGTACCCTTACTTTAGAACCAGGACCGCATATAATGAGCCACAGAGCCTACCTAGATAGAACCATACCAAACCTTAGTGGTCACCCGAATAGGTGCTCTATTTATTATTGCTTGCTTGCTTTAAATTCTAGCTTTGTATGAAATATACTGACTTGTTTCGTTTTGTTTTGACTGTGATTGCATTACATTTTCATCATAGAAAGGGTTGTTGATTCACGTTCAGTTGCTAAGTAAAGAGCTTGTCATGGAAAAGGGATTTCTTGATAAAGTGGAAGACAATTCGGCCGTCCAAATATGGTCCGAGAAGACACAACAAGAGAAAGGCGACAGCCTGACGGAGGGTGCGTGTCAGAATTGTGGGATTTCACTCACATTAGTGTGACTCGAGAATAATATCCAAGATTTGAAAGAAATATGGGACCAATGGGGTGTGAAACCAGCGGTTATTCCACTATAACTATGGTGATTTGCCATATTTACTCAATGTCAAAGTGGATAAGCACTTGTTACGAGCTCTTACCCGATGTTGGAATCACGCCTATATTTTGCTTTACTTTTGGGAAGGTAGATTTGGTGCCTACCGTGAGAGTACATAACTTTTCTTCGTTGCCCGAGGATCTAATTCGACAAAGCTTATTCTAGAGCCGTCAACGTCCCGACTTTTCTAAAGAAGCTAATGAGCATCACTGGAATGAACGAGCAATGGGTCACGGCTCGGATTAAACAAAAGGAAGATAGTAAATGTATCCCTTGGAAAAGTTTGCGGGATTTGATATTGGCACATCCGGATATGAAGAAAAGGGGCGATGTCTTCGCTTTGAGTATTAGGGCAAGGTCGTATATGTAAAATATCCATTTTATGTAAAGAGATTTATTTTCTAGTAAAGTTGTTCTAATAGAATTGAATCAGAATCAATACCTCTTTTTTGCATTCATTTCATTCATCAGCATTACATTTCATCATATGCATTAAATTTCATAAAAAAAGAGACCTAATTAATCGAAATTATAACGATTTACCACAGAAACCAACAAGAATATTCCAATTGAATATCGTTATGGTACATGGAAAAACCAAAATAATAGATCAAAGATTAGAGAGATTAGAAGCCCGACTCAAAAGGACATGCAAGATCGATTGCAAGCGCGATTGCGAGGAACAATTAGCTAAAAATCTGACAAGACATGAGGATCAAATACAAGAATCCCAGCGAAGTATGATAAGCCCGATTGACACGATTCTTTGGCGGGAGGATCGAAGAAGGAAAAAGCAGCGTGGTTAACTCGGGGATGATAATGAAGACCCTACCTACCCCGAGGCTTTACCAGATAAATGTCAAGCCCAACCATATATATATCCACGAAGGTACCGTCACCAAAAGACCTCAACCATATCAAGTGGTACCTCAACAGGTTAATTACCCGCGGGTTCGGGTTCCAATCCGGGGTAATCCAACTAATCGGTTGTGCCCGATTTAGGCGACATGGTTGAAATGGATGAAACAAGAGTTGAGTGCCAAAGCAGTTTGGAAGATCGGTGCAAGTGGTTGGAGGAGAAATTCGGATCTATGGAGAATGTCGATTACCTTTGCGGGGTTGATGCTAAGGAGTTGAGCTTAGTCCACGATCTAGTCGCCCAACAAAATTCAAAACTCTAGAATTCGAAAAATATAATGGGACTAGTTGTCCACGAAACCCATATTACAATGTTTTGTCGAAGAATGGCGGGATCGTCAATAATGACCAATTGTTAATTCACACGACTTCGAGGATAGTTTGATCGGGTGGCGCTAAGTGGTACAACCCGGTTAAGCGTGCCAAAATCAACTCATGGAAAGACTTATACAGAGCTTTCATGAAACAATACGACCATGTGGCCAAACGACACGACATAATTACACTACTGGACTATGGAAAAGAAACAAAGTGAAAACTTGAGGCGGTATGCTCGAGAGATGGAGAGAGGTGGCAGCATAAGTCAAACCACCTCTTACGGAGAAAGAAGCGATAATGCTTTTCATAAACACTCTAAAAGCCCAGCTCGTTAACCATATGTTGGGAAGTGCTACCAATAGTTTTTGATTATAGTAATGTGCGAAGAAATTGTTGAAATCACGATGAGGAGTGGAAAAATAGGCGTGGGAAAAGCGCCAAAAGATCAACCTCAAGAAAGAAAGAAAATGAAGTGAACACCGCGAGTGTGTATAATAAAGGCTATTCAAAACCGGCCACTGTAGGTCAACCAAGGACCGTGACAACCAGTCATCAAGGCCCCTCAAGATAAGAATCTAACTCAAGACCAAACACGGAAAAAATCCAGTTCACACCCATCCCGATGACATATAGGGAGTTATATCAGAACTTGTTCAATGCGCATATGGTATCCCCGTTTTACTTAAAACCCATGTAACCTCCGTTCCCAAAATGGTACGATGCGAATGCTCAATATGAGTACCACGTAGGAATAACGGGACACTCAATTGAGAACTGCACGCATTCAAAAAGTTTATTGAGAGGTTCATCAAGATGGGGATCGTAAGGTTCGATGATCTATCAGGACCTAATGTGGTAGGAAATCCGTTACCCAATCATTCAGATCAATAAGTAAACGTAATAATTGAGAGTGGAGGAAAGAGAACCAAAACTGATGTGGCGGAAGTAAAAACCCCACGAAAATGGGTTTGGCAAAAGATGATAGACGGAGGATTAATCATACAAGATTCAAAGGAGAGACCTAAAGAAGTGAAGAGCTACTGTGAGTTCCATGCTGAAGAAGGTCATGAAATCCAGAAGTGCTCTGAAATCAAAGCTTTGGTGCAAAGTCTAATGGATAACAAAGAGTTGGAATTCTTTGAAGAGGTCAAAGGCCTAGAAGGAATGTTGGGAAATCACAGTATCAATGCTATATCAGAAGAAAGAATTTGGGAAGAAAACACATCGGGCATTAGTCCTTATATCCCGAAGTGTTACGAACAATTGGATTTGGCGATCGATCTGTAAATTTTAGAACTAATTGAGTAATGTTTAAAAACACTTATTACTTTAAGCACAGGAGCAATAAGAATCTTTTTGTGAAATAGGCATATGTCCAATATATTTATTTCAATAAAATGCATCTTTGTGTCTAATTTTGGGCAAATATTCTTTTATTTTTCCATTTCATTCATACTCATACCACCACGGATAATTATTCTTAGATTCGTTTGTTCTTTGGGTTTCCCTTCATTCACATAATAGGTCTCTAGATATCAATGATATGAGCGACACTGCTACTGACTCAGAATCTCCGTTTGAGCAAGATATGTGTCGGAGAAACCTCGGGACTTTGAAGATGATCGAGATGGTAACCTATTTCTGATTTGTTAAGGATGGTAGAACAAGATGAGAAACAAATCCTACCTTACAAAGAAGTCGATGAGAAATTGTGAGCTTAGGAGAAGAGAAAGAGGTGAAGATCGGAGCTTGCATCACCATGAGAGACAAAGTGAGACCTCATTGAGTTACTCTAAGAATTCAAAGATTTCTTCGCATGGTCATATCAAGATATGCCTAGGCTAAGTACTGATATCGTGGTACACCGGCTCCCCATAAAGGAAGAGTGCAAACCAGTTCAATAGAAGCTCTGAAGGATGAGGCCCGACGTCTTCTTTGAAAATAAAAGAAGAGATCAAAAGTAATTTGTGCGCTGGTTTCTTACAAGTGGTTAAATTCTTAGAATGGGTAGCTAATATTGTCCTCATCCCTAGAAAAAGATGGAAAAGTACGAATGTGTGTAGACTAGAGGGATTTAAACAAGGCCAGCCCAAAATACAATTTTCCATTGCCTCACATTGACACCTTAGTGGATAACACAACAGGTTACTCACTATTCTCCTTCATGGATGGTTTCTCCGGATACAATTAGATTAATATGCATCCTGAAGATATGGAAAAGATGAAATTCGTAACCATGTAGGGAACATTTTGCTATAAAGTGATGCCATTCAGACTGAAAAATACGGGAGCGACGTATCAAAGAGCCATGGTAACCCTGTTTCATGATATGATGTACAAAAAAATTGAGGTTTATGTCGATGATATGATTGCAAAATCCCGAACAGAAAAGGAGCATATACAAGTCTTGAGGAAATTATTCTTGAGGTTGAGAAAATTTCAGCTAAAGCTCAATCTAGCAAAATGTACCTTCGGGGCTAGGTTGGGAAAATTGCTAGGATTCATAGTTAGTGAAAAGGGGATTAAGATCGACCCGGATAAAGTCAAGGCTATATAGGAGCTGCCTTCGCCGCGTAATCAAAAAGAAGTTCGAGGTTTCCTAGGAAAACTAAATTACATCGCCCGGTTTATTTCACAACTGACCGAGAAATGCGATCCCATATTCCGTCTCCTTAAGAAACACAATCCAAGTGTATGGAATGAGGAGTGCCAGAAAACTTTTGACAAGGTTAGACATTACTTGTCCAATGCCCCAGTGCTGATGCCACCTAGCCCAGATAAGCTGCTGATACTGTACTTGGCAGTATTTGGGAATTCCATGGGATGCGTGCTTGGTCAACATGATGAGTCAGGAAAAAAAGAAATAGCGGTATACTATCTCAGTAAGAAATTCACTGAATGTGAGACAAGATATTCACCAATCGAGAAGTTGTGTTATGCCTTGATCTGGACAACCTGAAGATTGAGACAATACATGTTGTACCATAAAACTTAGCTCATCTCAAAAATGGACCCTCTAAAGTCGACTGCTCTGAATGGAAGAATGGCCCGATGACAAATTCTGCTTTCTGAATTTGATATAATTTATGCGAACTAGAAGGCAATAAAAGGGAGTGCAATAGCAGATTTTCTATCCAGTAGAGCTCTAGAAGATTACGAGCCTTTGAACTTTGATTTCCCGAATGAAGATCTGATGTATGTTGCAACCACTGAAGAAGATTCTCAAGAAGGACATCCTTAGAAATTAAATTTTGTGGACTTCAAACGCCTTGTGGAGTATGAGCAGGCGATCTAGTATCCCCAAACAAAGATCATTATCCCTTTACTAGTAAATTAGATTTTGATTGCATGAACAATATGGCAGAATACGAAGCATGTATCATGAGTATTTGTGCAGCCATAGAACGAAAGATCAAAGTACTAGAGGTATATGGGGATTCTGCACTAGTAATCTATCAATTCAAAGGTGAATGGGAGACAAGAGATCTCAAGTTGATCGAGTATAGAAGAAATTTGGTCCTAGAGTTTATTAGAGAGTTTGATGACATCACCTTCTGCTACATTCTGTGAGATGAAAATCAGATGGCTGATTCCCTAGCTACTTTAGCTTCCATGGTCAAAATGAACAAACAAGAGGATGTAAAACCTATCCGGATGAGTATTTATGAGGCTCCAGCTCATTGTTACAACATCGAAGAAGAAGAAAGGGATGATCACCCTTGGTACCATGATATACTGCGATATGTGAAGAATCGTGAATACCCTGACCAAGCAATTGAGAATGATAAAAGGACGTTGAGAAGATTAGCCAGTGAATATGTCTTAGATGGGGAGATCCTATATAAAAGAAGAAAGGATCAGGTGCTACTAAGATGTGTGGACGCTGTTGAGGCTAAGAAAATCTTAGAAGAAGTCCATGAGGGTGTCTACGGAACATATGCTAATGGTTTTACAATGGCCAGGAAAATCATGAGATTTGGATATTAGTGGTCTACCATGGAAGAGGACTGTATCAGTTATGCCAAGAGATGTCATAAGTGCCAAATTTATGGAGACAAAATTCATCTGCCTCCTTCATCTCTTCATGTCATGACTTTTCCATGGCCTTTCTCTATGTGGGGCATGGATGTCATTGGGCCGATCTCTACAAAAGCTTCTAATAGACACCGATTCATCTTCGTGGTCATCGATTACTTCACCAAGTGGGTAGAAGACGCTTCTTATGCCAACGTCACGAAGTCGGTAGTCAGTAAATTCTTGAAGAAAGAGATCATATGTCGGTATAGAATGCCAAAAAGAATCATATCTGACAATGCATTAAAATTGAACAACAGTATGATATCAGAAGTCTGAAGTCAGTTCAAGATCAAACACCACAATTCATCACCATATCGCCAAAAAATGAACGGTGCAGTGGAGGTAGCCAATAAGAACATTAAGAAGATTGTGGGAAAAATGACTGAGACTTATAAAGATTGGCATGAGAAGTTACCATTTTCCCTATATGCTTATCGAACGTCTGTCAAAACCTCCACCGGGGCAATGCATTTCTCATTGGTTTACAGAATGGAGGCAATTTTTCCCATTGAAGTCGAGATTCCTTCTCTCCGAGTTTTGTCAGAGTTGAAGTTAGACGAAGCAGAATGCATCCAATCTCGATATGATCAGTTGAACTTGATTGAAGAGAAGAGGCTGAAAGTTATCTATCATGGTCAGATGTACCAAAAACGAATGATGCGAGCTTATGACAAAAAAGTTCACCTCAGAGAATTCCATGAGGGGGACCTGGTATTGAAAAAGATCCTTCCCATACAAAAGGACTTCAGAGGAAAGTGGATGCCAAACTGGGAAGGACCTTATGTGGTAAAGAAAGTCTTTTCTGGAGGAGTGTTGATTTTGATCGAGATGGATGGAAAAAATCTGCCTAATCCTGTGAATTCGAATTCAGTAAAGAAATACTTCACTTTAAAAAAGAAGAAAAATAAAAGGAGAGGCCAAGGCAAAAACTCGTAAAAGGGCACCTTGAGACCAAAGGGGTTTTGAGTTTAAAACCCAGGAAAGGGCAACTCAAATTTTGATCGAAGATGGGGCATGTGGTAGTCTGGTCCTCTCAGAATTAACAAGGAGGAGGAACGCTACATCTTGGGGCATCAACAAAGTACTCTAGATCTTCTAAACACATATCAAGTTCAAAAGGGTTCTCGAGAAGTTAGTGTGGAGAAGCTCATGCTGCGATATCTAGGGCACCTAGTTTCATCTTACTCATTTTGTATTTTATTAATGTTTGCTATTTTGATTAATTATTCATTTCCAGCTTTACTCCCAATAAATTTCAATCTTGTCTGCTTTTATAATCTTTTTCAAGCATTTTACATTGAAATAATGATTAATGGACTAATAATATTCAAGTAAAAGGAGTTCTGCATATTGCTCTGAAAGATTTTCTAAATAGTACAAGGACCTGAAACAGTACCACTAGTCAGAACTAACCAAATCTAAGAGTTGGAAATGTTTGGGAATGAATAGTTTAAATTGTGATTATTTCCTCGGGTTTTCTGCCAAAGATACTGGCTGAACAAGAAGGCAGGGTAATGCGTTAGTGATAGAACCTTGATGAACAATAAGAAATGTCAACCTAAAGAGGAGATCATTCTTAAAAATGACATTTTGCATTCATACAAATATCATTCATAGACATCTAGTTGAGAGCATTTGATTCATTCTGATCATAACATCCTAAGCGCTTGGCATAAATATAGGCCTATAAAACGAATTCTACAGGTCATGTTCCCCAGAGAACGGTGTAACAGACCAGTAAAACCACAAATCCTATACCCCTGAATTTGTAGTGGGATGGATTGAAGTTATCGTGGCAAATTTTATCTCCCTGAAGTTATAGTGGAGCAAATTAAAGCCACAAACCGTATCCCTCTGAGGTTGCAGTGGGACGAATTGAAGTCATTATGGTGAATCTTATCTCCCTGAAGTTGCAGTGCAATAGATTAAAGCCACAAATCTTATCTCCCTAAAGTTCTGATGAAAGCAGTTGAGAATAGCAAATCTTATCTCCCTGAAGTTACAGTGGAACAGATTGAAGATAGCAAATCTTATTTCCCTGAAGTTTTTGTGGAACAGATTAAAGCTACAAGTTATAAACCTTATCTCCCTGAAGTTGCAGTGGGGTAGATTGAAGATAGCAAATCTTATTTCCCTGAAGTTGCAGTGGAACAGATTAAAGCTTCAAGTTACAAATCTTATCTCCTTGAAGTTGTAGCGGAGCAGATTGAAACTAAATCCTATACCCCTGAAGTTGAAGTAGGTCGGATTAAATCTACCGTGGCGAATCTTATCTCTCTGAAGTTGCAGTGGAGCAGATTTAAGTTACAAATCTTACTTCCCTGAAGTTGCAGTGGAGCAGATTGAAGCTAGTGAATCTTATCTCTCTGAAGTTGCAATAGAGTAGATTGAAGTTACAAATCTTATCTCCCTGAAGTTGCAGCGGAGCAGATTAAAGCGAAAATCCTATACCTCTGAAGTTACATTGGGTTGGATCAAATCTACCATAGCGAGTCTTATTTCCTTGAAGTTGCAGTGGAACAATTTAAAGCTACAAGTCACAAATCTTATCTCCCTGAAGTTGCAGTGGAGTAGATTGAAACTACACTTCTTATACCTCCGAAGTTGCAGTGGGTTAGAACGAGGCTACTTAAAGAAGAGAAGCACCAAAGAAGTCAAGATTCGGCAAGACCAGACAAAATTGGTCCTTCTTAAAGTCTTTGCTTCATTCCCGTTGCACGACAACGAGCAAAGAGGGGCAGGTGTAAGGGCCCAATTTCGTCCGGGCCCTAAACAAAAACCAAAAAAAATAAATAAATAATAATAAAAAGTTTAAGTCCAATTACAAAAAAAAAACGGCCCAAAATACAAAAATATCAGGCCTGAATTTGCAAGCTCAAAACAGCCCAAAATAAAAAAACCCTAATGGCCCAATGGCCCAATAACCTAAACATTTTTCAGTAAAACAAAGAAACCCTAGCCTCCTTGCCACTTCTCCTCGATCGAGCCGCGCACTCCTCGTCTCGAGACCTGATGCGCGTCTGTCGCCTTGCACCAAAATGGCAAAGGGTGCCTCTTCTCTCCCCTCCGTTGACCGCACCGGTACCTGCAAAAAGGGAATGGAAAAAGATAGAAACAATAATGAAAACAATAGAAAGAAACAGTAATGAACAATGTAACTCATGGCTATAAAAGCCAATACCATGGATTGTAGTTTTTTACGGAGAAATACAAAAAAAGAAATAGAAATCAGATATAAACTCAAAAAGAAAGGTGATTTTTTTATATTTTCATTCTTTATTTTTTTATTTTCGAAAACAGATATATAAAAAACAATAATAAAAGTGAAACTATTTACCTATATCGCCGTTTTCTCCCTCCGTTTTGAAAGACCGACGGATCCTTGGGGTTCGCCGAATGGTCGCGACGGAAGAAGACAGAACCGAAAGGTTCCTTTGATTTTTTTTCGAATTTTGGTAGGCTTTTTGGGCATTTTGGTCTTAGATCAGGGTTGAGGGTAGTAAAACGATAAAAAAGGAACCCTTTTTTATTTTGCCGGCCATCGTGGATAGCGGAGCCGTCGCTGGCGACCGTCGGCTGCCACGGCGGACAGACGATGGCGCCGATGGTAGGATTTGGGGAGGGCTGAGAGAAAAAAGAGAGAGCTGAGGTTATTTTTTTTTAAACAGGCAAAAATGATTTTTTTTCTAACTTTTTTTACTTATATAACCCATGTGAAACGTCGTCGTTTTGGGGATTTAATTTCAAACGCCAAAATTGTAACATCCTGAATTTTTGGGCCTATGCGTTTAATGGGTGGATATGTTTAATGTGTTAATTTAAGTGTTAGGGGTCCAAATTGGGCTCAGGCTTAGGTAGAGGCCTTGATTAAAATTATCTGTTTGGGCATTATAGGATTTAAAAGGTAGTATCTATGTTTGAAATACCAAAGTGGGCTTGTGGCCCAATCTTAGGAGGTGACGCCACACAAGGGAGTAAGGGGCCCAAATTTAAGTTTCATGGAGCCCAATTCTTTTAATTTAAGTTAGCTAAATTTTGGGCATTAGGATTAGGTGGAGTGGATGGCAACAAGGCTAAAATTTAGGGGTTTTAATGTTTAAAATATGTGGATAATAAGCAGATAAAGGCTAAAATTTAGGGATTTTAATGATTAAAATATGTGGATAATATCTTTGATAAAGGAGGAGGAGTTAGAGATAATTAAGTCTCTTTTAGATGAGCTAGTAGATTAAGATAAAGGAGAAAAGATAGGATTTATCTGCAAAGGTTAGGTAAGTCTTGAAATTTCTATAAATAGGGGAATATCTCTTCAATTTCAGCATTTGGGTTTTTCTCTCATTCTTTTCTCTTCTTCTCTGAGTAAAAGTGAAAACTCCTAAAGTTCCATCTTCTTCTTCATTCTCTGCAAAAGTCGAAATCTCTAAGCCTATTTCCTCATCTTCACTTTGATTCAAAAGCCAAAACTCTTTCCATTCTTTTTCTTCCTAGCCAAAAATCTTCAAGTCTCTTCCTTGTTTTCTTTTCTTCTTCTCTTTTCTGTCGAAAACAAAACTCCTCACTCAAGTATTTTAAAAGCCAAAGACACATCAGCCTTCTCTTGTTCATACTTTTTCCGGATTTTCCTAAAAGCTGAAATCCTAGATCTCATCTCCTGTGATTGCCGAATTATACATGTGGTGCCTACTTATGCCAAATCAAGAGGGAACTTTAGTGGAGTCAATCGCATAGATCTCTAAGTTATAGAATCGTGTTACTTTTAGGATTTCAAGGTAAAGGATCTATTAGTTTTAACGTGTAATTTGGGATTTATTAACCTTGGCCGATTGTTGAAGGGGCTAAATCTTTGTGTGTTTTTCTGACTTTTGAGCAAGGCTTTACATTGAGGATAATAGATCCGGATAGCAAGGACATCGACTAAGAATATTGGATTTCGCGATATCAGGTGTGTAATACTTCCCCACCATCTAGATCTGTTTGATTAGTATATAATTATAAGTCTTATATGTTTTGTTAAATGCCGAAACCCCGGCATATTGACGGGAACCCAAAGAGGGTAAAGCAAATCACCGGGTTAGTAAATGATCCGATTAAATGTTATAAGTATCTTGATTTTATGTGATTGCATGGGTTGGGTTTGATGAAAGGAGGAAGTTATATGTTGTAGCGGTTTTCTACCGTGATGCATTGTGCGGTTCCTTACCGTGATGCATTGTGGCGGCCTGCCGTGATGCATTGTAGTGGCTCGGCCATGATCGATGATGAGCGCACGACGCCATCAAGGCGTGTAGTGGTGTGGGTTGATTGTAGAAATCCCCAATGGTGTGAATGGATGAGTGCGGGCGTGTAGCGGATGGACACCTAGGATATGGGTTGGGCTTTGCATATTATTTTTGTTACTTATATTTTGATTATTACATTTTTTATGGGGCTAAAGCCCAAATCTAATGGTGCATGAGGGTTGCACACTGCTGAGTCTCGCGACTCACCCTTTAATTTTAACCATCTCGGGTGACACTTAGGGCATCGGACCAGGGTGGAGAGGAGAGCAAGGTGGCCATGCGACGAGCTTTGAGAATTCAACAAAAGACTTAGTCTAATTTTTTTATTTTCATTTAATTAATGGGTTCAAATTTCCTTGTAATAAGGCCATGGGCCACTAGACTACCATTTATGTCTTGGGATTTTGTTGGGCTTTTATTACTGGGTTTTAAGTTTTACGTTTTCAATTAAGTTAAGACCTGCATGAAATTTCGGTTTTTATTTAAAATCTACCAAGATAATTGGTTACTTAATATTCTATACTTTAATGAATTATTTAGCTTTCGAAATAAAGGTGTAAACCTAATAATTGTTTTCCAAAATGCGACATGTTATGTAAAATCTCTTAAGTGACATACCAGATCCGGTTGTAGCGTTTGGGCCGGGTTTGGGGTGTTACAAAAACGGCGTCATTTTGATGTGACCTGCGGCCCAAACCGGTCCACCTCTAGGATCCGCGTGTTTTTCCTTAAGGGGGATATTTACAACTTTAGTCCTCCTGCCTTTTTGAGTTGTTTTGATTTAGTCCTAATTTCACTATTTTTCCTTTTTAAAAATTTTGCCATTAAATTTTACCTCGCTTTCAATTAAGTCCTCGGTTCGCTGATCTCCTGGAGAAAGGACAAATGTCCTGAGGATTGGGATAATTTCTCATTTGGACCTCGCTTGTTTTCATGCTTTTCATTTTAGTCTTTTATTTTTTTATTTTATCCCAATTTATCCTTTTAATTTAATTTTAGTTACGATTAAGTCCTTTACTTATTTTAAATCTTTTATTTACTTATTTGCTTATTTATTATTCCTTTACTTTTTGTTATATTTAAAAAAAAAAATATTTCTTTTCATCGAACATCTATTTATTTTATTTTACTATTTATTATTTTATTATTATCTATTTATTTATTCTTTTACTTTTTAAATAATTAAATTTAATATTATTTGTTTCATCTATTTATTTATTTATTTATTATTCTTTTATTTTTTTAATATTTAAATTAAATACTAGTTATACTTCCTTTTCATTAAGCACCTTTCATTTTCATTTTTTATTTTAATTTTAAATTACCTTATTTATTTTATTATTGTGATTTGATTATTAATATCGTTATAATTATTATAATTACATCATCATTATTATAGTATTCTATTATTTATTTATTATTTATCATTTTAATATTCTACCCGTATAGCTATTTTACATTATTTCATTATCATTGTACTATACATTACGATAGATGATAAAGGTCAAACGATGAAAACGTTACTTATATGCTTGAAATGGATGTGAAATGTGTTTATTTGAATTATATGAATGTTGTGGATGCATGAAATAAACACATGCCCAATAATGTTAGAAAAAATGTTTAAATCTCGTTCGAATAAATGAAAATCGATGGATAAATGTAATTGCTGAAATGAATGAGGTCCTGCATTTGTTGTAGAATGGATTAGGCTCGAACGAGCAATCCTAATGACTTCATTACAGAAAGGATTTATCCCGGACTGGTAATCCTGATGTGAGTCCTCTCGAGTATATATTATGAATTGGATTTAGCCCGGACGGGTAATCCAGATCAAGCTCCTTAGAGCATACATCATAAAAAGGATTTAGCCTGGACTGGTAATCCTGTTGTATACATGTGTGGCTTGAGAGTGTACTCTATGAGATAGTACCTTATGGGTACCATTGAATATGAATTGACGGATCCTGACTTGTACACCTCGAGTGTACTACCTGAGTAACCATCGACATTTCAGATGAATTCAACGGGTATAAATCTTGATATGAGAAGATATGTATAAGAAATGAGTTATTATACGTATCCGTCTGAAATACCAGAAAATGATGTTACATGACAAATGATATATGAAAACATGAGATGATGTTATTTGTAGATGGACTTTATTTGATGAAAATATGTGCATTCTTGATTATAGACTTGTACACTTTGAGTGTACTAATCGTGACCTTGATATTCCGAGTGAAATGAGTAAAGTTCTAATGTGAAATGATCTAAACTCGAAGTGAACTATTATGAAATTATACTTGTAATAATGAGATGAATTATACATGTTTAATGAATATATGTGGTAGAAAGCATATGTGCATGGAAACTTGATTGTTGTGAGCACATATATGTTTTGATGTTATTATGGAATACATGACTAACAAGGGCAATGAGGATATGTGTAGGGCTTGAGGTCAAATTGATTGAATATGCCTTACATAGTTACCTCAAAATAAAATGAATGGTAAGTTAAGTACCATGTTATACGAACTTACTACGCATAAAATGCTTACTCTATTTTATTTTCCCCTATTTTAGAGTAAACTGGAAGCTTGTTGGATTGGAAGCTCGGTGAAGATCACTCACACTATCCATCAGCTTATGTTGGTACATTATGATAAATGAATTATGGTTGCAATGGCATGTATAGGATATGTTGGCCATATTGGCATGTAAACGTAAATGATGCTTGTAATCTAGCCATTGGAATGGCTAGTAATGGTTGTGTTGAAATACTTGTAATATTATGCTATGGTAACCATATGTATATGTTAAGTAGTTGATCAAATCATGTTTAACACATGAATTGAACCAAGATAGGATAGTAAACATGTATGCATGCAATGATAGGCCATGTTGAATGATGAAATTTGCTTATTTGAATGCTTAGAATGGTTGGATTGTACTTGGTATGTTTTGGTGCAGGAAAATGGTAAATTTGGGTGACAAGTGAGGCTAGGAAATGACTTTATTTTGTCCACACGGGCAGACACACGGGCGTGTGTCTAGACCATGTGTGACACACGGCCTACCCCATGGGCGTGTAGCCAGGCCGTGTGTCCCCTGCACCTTAAATTCGAGAAAACAGAATGCTCAAAATTGAGCACACGGGCGTGTGTCTCAACCGCGTGGGTGACACGGCCTTGAACACCAGCGTGTGTCTCAGCCGTGTGGGTGACACGGCCTTGAACACGAGCGTGTGTCTTGACCGTGTGAAACCTACACCTAATTCTAATTGAATTAAATAACCACAAGGCCTAGCACACGGGCGTGTGGTATGGCCGTGTGGCGCAAGTCAGAGAGCAACCTAAATCGGACACGGCCTGAGGCACGGGCGTGTCTAAGGGTCACACGGGCATGTCCCTTGGACCATACGGGCGTGTGAGCCCTGCACCTTGGAAATTTTTTGAAATGTCACGAAAAATTCTTAGAGTTTCCGATTAAGTCCCGAATCGATTCTAATGCTCGTATTGGACCTCGAGGGTCCATCTAAGGGATGTTACAAATGATCTCGATTAATGAATACTGATTGACATGATTTATCTGAGAATGTTCTGAAAAGTTTCGGTAACGCTCTGTAACCCTGTTCTGGCGACGGATACGGGTTAGGGGTGTTACATAACTAACTCCCGAACCCATTTCTTGGATTTTGTAGACCAAAAATCATTGTTTTATTAAATCAAACCTTTTATTAAAACAATTAGATTACGAGGTGACCCGATCACACCTCATAAAAAAAAAGATTGGTAGCGACTCCCATTTTCATTTTCAAAATATAAGTCGATTTCAAAAAAGGTTTCGACAAGAACAAAGAGCAAATTGGTCCTTCTGTTAAAAATTTTATCCATTTTTACTGTTTAAAACTGGTCTTTGTACGTCAGCATGAGGTACACGTAGCATGTCATGTGTCACTGTTTGATTATTTTATCAGACAAACTAATTTTTAGCAATACAAATAAATAAAATTTAAAAATAAAAAGATCAATTTACTCTTTAATCTAATGTTCCTATTTTTTTTCGTATTGGTTGGGGGTGTTTGGTAAACAGAGTTTTGGGCTTTTTTTTACCTGATTTGGATATAAATGGAGGATTGGGTAGTCAAGCACTCTAATTGTAGTGTTTGGTGGATGGAGGTGCAAGAGCTTGTTGAGCTAAAACCTCTAAAATAAAAAAACACAGGGATGAGCAGTGTTTTTAATAGCTGATTGGAAATGAGATATGTTGAATGACATATTTGACCACGCTTGCTAAAAAATTACACCCTTTGACACATGCTCTCAAACCTAATAGGGGTGCCAAGATATCAATAGATGACAACGTTGTGTTTCTTAAATATTTGTTTTTACTTGTTTGGATATGTATCTATTTCTTGAATATTTATGTATTCTTAATTTATTTTCAATTTACTTGTGTAAAATGATTTCTTATACAACTTTATATTAGTTGAAATATGCTACTTGACATATTTATTTAGTGTAAGCACACAATTTTGCCCGGGCCCATGTGACAAAACAAAACAAAATAATAAAACAAAATAATAAATGTCCAGTCCATTTTACAAGCCAAAACAGATCCACTAACCCAACACTAAACCTGATCAGCCCAATTTTAAACCTAAAACTACCCAATTACATTTCAACCCAATTTTAACATACCCAACTTACAAAACTACCCAACCTTACGCTATGTACTTTTTCCCAATATCCTACCCTCCTGCAGTAAAAACCAGCCAATAACAGCAACAATTGCATATAATTCCAACCCAATGCAGCAAATAAAACATTTAATTCTCAGTAAAAGCATTAAATCTAAACAAATACTTCAAATTTAATAAAAGATAATATTGATTAAAAAATGAATCATAATTCAAACAATTCTTAGAATAATGTTTAACTGTAACAATGTTAAAAAAAAAATCTTACAATAAGAAAAGAAATGTCTAAGATGGCGGCCTCTGCAGGCTCTTTGCTTGAACATATTCATCATAACTGCGGTTTGTGTAGGAGTTCTTCATACTTTACTGTCTCCCATCTGCCTCAGCACCAACGAGGCCCTCATCTAAGTTGAGCAACATGCTCGCCTCTCTCAGCTTCTTTGCCTCGCTCTAAGCGAAATTTGCTCAGTGTGCTGCGCTTCCATCGGGGATATATCTGTTCTTTCGGTCTACGAACTTCACCACGAGATTGACTCGGGAAGGCATGTATTGCGGAGCGGATCAAAATATTGGGTCGGAGTAACACACATCCTTGACATCGAACCCGACCATACCTTGTAAGACCCAAAACATTAGTGATAATTACATTATAAATATACTCAAGATTAACAAAACTATCAATCGACGATCGTACCTTTCGGGACCCAAAACATCGGTAATAATCATGTTATCAACCTCGTCGAGATTAAGAAGCCCATCGGGCGAAACAACGCTTCATACTCCACCTTCTTCCTCCTTTAGTTTATCCTAATAAATCAATAAAAGAGTTAGAAACGTTGTTTCTTTTGCTTGTTCCAACTCGCTCACGGTCCTACATAATGGGATTTGAATTAATTATATAGTAAATACGATAAAATAGAAAATTTCTAAGACTTTGAAAGTACGCAATACCTCTCCTTTCTTTGAATTCCGAATCTAACTTGATCTTCCCATTGGTACCTCAACATTCCTTTTTCATTTCGTGATTTTTCAAAGGCTATGTCTTTTTAAAATATTGTTTTTAAGGGTACTTTTATTGTCTCTCCATTTATAAAAAGCCTTACAAAAACTTGTAAAAGGGCATATCACGATAATAAAAGCAGAGAAACTCAATAGCGAGAGGTTATTTGATTATTTCTTTTCGCTTTTCTTTATTTTTATTTTTTAAATCTTCATTATTTCCTTTTTTTTATCTTTTTTAAAACTATAATATATATATTAAAATATTAAAAAAAGGAAATTTTACCTGTTTTTTGGAATTCATAACTTATGTACAGTGTGGCGAAGCGAGAACGGCCACGAGTAATGCTGCTAGGACTTATGGCTGGCTGGGCTTGAGAGAAAAAAGGATTTTTTTTTTTGAAGCAATGGCAGAAAATGAAAAAAATGGAAAAAGTGCCTTTTATAAACAACAAAAATGACGCCATTTCATAGGCCTCCCCAGACGCCAAAACGGCGTCGTTTTGGGGAGGCCAACCCGATTACCCGACCCGAATGGGATCAGATCCGCGTGTTTTTTTAATAATGGTTTTATTACTCTTTTAGTCCCTCCGTATTATTCCAGTTTTATAATTAAGTCCGTTTGTTTTCTTTTATTTATAATTTAACCCCTTTATATTTATTTTTATTGTTATTTGATCCTGGTTTCTTTAATTATTTTTTTCAAATAATTTTTTTTAATTATTATAATATTATATTGAAATATTTTATTATGTTAAAATTTTTATTTTTTCTAAAAAATTATATTTATATTAATCTATTAGTAGTATAAATTTATATATATATATATATATTTACTATTTTCATTTTACTTATTTAACAATTCATATATTATTATATTTTTATTTTATATGAAATTTATCTAATTTATTTTAATTATATTATGCATATTATGCATATAATTTTCTAATTAATGTATTACATATAGGCTTATATTTCCATTATTTATTGTTTTATTTAATATTATCAAATATTTTTTATATATTAATTATTATGTTATATATTTTTCTTAAAAAATTTTTATTCATTGTTAAATAATTCATCATTTAATCTTGTATGAAAAAGTTCATATTTGTTTAGTATTTTTTTTTAATTGTCTTATGTATATTGCCTTATGTATTTTATTTGCTTATACAATGCCTTTTATTTATTTATTATTTTATGATTACCCTAATGTAGTTATTTTAATTGTATTTTACATTGTCTATATTAAATGTTAATGTATTATATTTATGTTCGATAAACGCAATGTTGTTACACGGTTATTGTTTAGAATAAAAAAAAATCATTTTTTGCAAAACTATTATATTTTTAAAAGTTTTTTAAAATAAGGCAATGTTTTGGTATTTAGAAATTCGGGAAATAGTGCCCTAACGTACTGGGTTGCGATTTTTCGTTTGGTTAAATAACTAAATACCCTTTTACAAGTTTTGTAAATCATGAGATGATTTTGATTACGAAGGTTCTTAAATATCGTGTCCTAACGTACTAGATGTGATGTTTATATTCCCTCGGAACAAAGAAATCTCAAGTTTTAACTTAAATGGCTTAAAGTTTTTAGGAAATCATATTTTTAAATACTTTTAAAATTCAAACATTCGGACATGATTTTATAGATTAGGTACCAATTTTTGGGCGTTATGAGGGTGTTAACCCTTCCTCATACGTAACTGACTCCCGAACCCGTTTTTTTGTTTTTTGTGGACCAAAATTAAAAGTTTTAAAATAAAACGTTTTATAAGGTGATCCAATCACACCTAAATAAAAAGGGATTGGTGGCGACTCCCATTTTTGTTTTAAAAAGTCGACCCCGTTTTTCAAACTTTAAAAATAGTTTCGACATTTAGAGTGTGACATAATTATCACTAAGAATATAGTTTACAATTATATTGATAAACTATTAATATTTATCAATTTCCACAAGGTTAATATTTACAAATAAGGAACTTAAGAAATTTGTTTATTTAAATTTTAAAAAATATTCACTAATTAATTTCTATAATGGATATTTTAATTAATTGGTAATAGTGTTTTATTTCAATAATTTCACCTAATAAAGACTAAAGTATTATAAACAAATAAATGCTTAATAATAAAATGTGTCATACCTTTATTTATCATTTTACACATCTTAGCTTTCAGTTAAATTTTACTCAACATTTTAAAATAAACAGTTAATAAAATCAGTTAGTCAAACCAACCACCACAATCAATAATTAGCAATTAGCAATAAGTTATTAACTATCTACTATCGGCCGATTGCCAAATACCACCGTTTTTTTTTTTGTTGAAACTCTAAAAAGCAGAAAATCTTTTCCCACTCTTTTTGTCTGTTGTTAAGTAATTGGTACGCTAAATGTTTTAATTATCTTTATCGTGTAGGGTTGAGTTGACATTTTTATCTCTAAGAAAAACGATTTCTTCAAGTTAATAAACTATCGCCGAAATATGACGAAAGTTCCAGTAGGGAACCTCGCAATTCTTATATAAATTGAAGCTCCTTCTTCAACCTTTGCCTCTCACTCCTAGCAAAGCATTTTCATTACCTTCCCTCTGTTATTTCTTCAAGCAAAATGGGGCGCCTTGTTTTCTTGTTTGCTTCCTCTTTGCTTCTTATGGTGGCTGCTACAACAGTTTCAGCTGCACTAGTGGAGCACTCATTCTATGTAATGAATTCTACTCTTATTCATTTTCTTTTCTTCTATGGATTAAATTAGCCCCTCCTTTACCATCCCAAGCTGGCTCAAAGGTTTTGAATTTCAACTCAATCAAATCCATAAAACCAGAAGGATGGTTTTATATTCACAGTTCACACTCCTCCCAATATCCATTATTACATATCTTACCTGTGTAACACCATGCACTTTGATTTGAGGCTATGGCTTTTTAAACACACCCTTCACTTTCCTTTACTCATATTTACCTCCTTGATAAGCTTTCGACAATTACTGTTTGATAATCGGGAAGTTAATAATTTGAATTTGTTGGCAGGTTCAAAATTTGACTGTTACTAGGTTGTGCAACCGCCAGGTGATTACAGCAATAAATGATAGCCTCCCTGGCCCAAGCCTCCACGTTCGAGAGGGTGACAAACTCATTATTCACGTCTTTAATATGTCACCTTACAAGATAACAATTCACTGGTAAACCTTCATGGAAAAATACAATTGAATTTACTCAAATTCACCAACATAATTTTCCTGCTAAGCGCTAGCTGTTTCCAGTGTCAAATTTTGCTTGTTCGTTTGTGAAATTATTATTGATTCATTCCTCTGGTTTTATTTAATTCAAAACAACATTTTTAATTATCTTTTTAAAATATGATGCACGTAACCACGAACAAGTCAATCATTTGGGATGCAAATGCAATCAAACGTATATCTTATTCCCATGTGATCCACTTTTTCCTTTTTCCTTTTCTTGAAAATTCATGTGAACCATTTTTATATAATACAAAGATTGCTCAACTTCAACTACCAATGATTGAGTACTAATTAACCAAATTCCAATACTAAATATATAACCTGTTTTTCTTTTTATATGCATTCTTATGATTTAATCAGCTGACGGTTATGTTGCTTGAACAGGCATGGCGTTTCTCAGTTAATGAGTGCCTGGTCAGATGGACCTGAGATGATCACTCAGTGTGCAATTCGCCCCGGAAATAACTATACCTACAAGTACAGAATCACTAAACAGGAGGGAACCCTTTTCTGGCATGCTCATTCCTCCTTTCTCCGTGCCACCGTCCACGGAGCAATCATCATCCACCCCAGGGCTCGCCACTCTTACCCATTCCCAAAGCCCTACAGGGAAGTTCCCATCTTGTTAGGTATATATAGCTATCGGGAACCTGAGATATTACATTGAATTCATTAATTATCATGAGATATATAAATGTTTCTTGGCTCAAGATTTTAGCTTACAAATAGCAATGCGGTTGCAGGTGAGTGGTGGAATGCTAATGTCGTTGATGTTGAAAACCAGGCTCTAGCCCTTGGCATTGGTCCTAACATTTCTAATGCTTATACAATAAATGGATGGCCCGGTGATCTCTATCCATGCTCTCAAAACCGTAAGTGACTGATTACAGATTTATGTTGTCCATGCGTACTCCACATGTTGTAACAGTCAATGTTTAATTTAACTTAATTTAATTATATTATCAGAAATGTACAAGCATAGGGTGGAGCAAGGGAAGACTTATCTCTTACGTATTATCAACGCTGCAGTCAATTCCCATCTCTTTTACAAGATAGCCAATCATAACATGACTGTTGTGGCTGTTGACGCTCGTTACACCAACCCATATGTCACTGACGTCGTGGTTATCTCCCCTGGCCAGACGGTTGACGTTTTGCTGACCGCGGATCAGCCGGTTGGGTCGTATTACATGACCGCTAGTAATTATGCAAGTGGCAGTGGCACTGCAGTTGGTGTACCGTTCAATCCTACTACGACGAGGGGTGTTATCATCTATCAGGGTGCACCATCTTCAACAACGCCGCTAATGCCGGTAGTACCGGCTGTCAATGACACCCCCACGGCTCATAAGTTTTTCACCGAACTTACCAGTTTGGTCGGTGGGCCTCACTGGGTCCCTGTCCCACTTAACGTGGACCACAAAATGTTTGTTACCGTTGGAATGGGGCTCGATGTCTGTCCACCAAACGTATCTTGCCAGGATCGTCCACCTGTTGGGGCAGCGCTCTCGGGCAACATGAACAATGTATCCTTCGTGCTACCTACTAGCTTGTCTTTGTTGCAAGCCTTTTTCTTCAACGTCGGAGGAGTGTACACCACTGATTTCCCTGCCAATCCCCCTGTTCAGTTTAACTACACCAACCCTAGTATTAACGCCGACCTACCTCTGCTATTTGCTCCAAAGAGAACCAGCACCACCAAGGTAAAGTTCAACTCCACTGTGGAGATGGTGATGCAGAACACAGCTCTTATTGGAGCGGAGAACCATCCCATGCATCTCCATGGCTTTGATTTCCATGTATTGGCGCAAGGGTTTGGGAACTTTAACCCTGCCACTGATACACTGAAGTACAATCTTTTCAACCCCCAAATGCGCAACACTATTAGCGTACCTGTTGCAGGATGGGCTGTCATCAGATTCGTAGCTAATAATCCAGGTTAATTTTCTAACATCCATCATTTACTTATTTATTCTTTTTAACTAGTTTTTGTCAACCTAGTACTTGAACTCAATTGTTTTAATGCATCTGAAATGAACAGGTGCTTGGCTTATGCATTGTCACTTTGACGGGCACAATTCAGTAGGCCTGTCCACTGCCTTCATTGTTGAGAACGGACCAACTCCCGACACAACCTTGCCTCCCCCGCCACCGGATCTTCCACAATGCTAGACATTTTTTGTTTTATTTATGAAACTACCACCTGACCTTCTTTTTACAAGTTAAAAGAAACTAAATATAGCTTAAATTTTAAATTCAAAATAAAAAGAAATTAAACTTAAATATGATATGTAAAACTCAAAACCCAATTCAAAATTAATTTAATAAAAATATTTGCTAACATTGTATTTTTGCTACGTCAACATGATGTACATGTGATCACTACATGTCACCGTCCGATTGGTCGGACAACCACGTCAGTAAAACTTAACGGTCAAACTTGGTCAACATTCACAGAGGAGCTTGATTGGTTAACTTTTCATCTTTAAGGGTCAACTGGATTTTAAATTTTGTTGAGGTCTTAATTGATTTTTTTTTCACTGAGGACTTTTTTTTATACTAATAAGCCTTATTAATAAAAATGTTAGATAATATTAAATAATTGGTAACATGAAAATCAATTTTCATAAGTTATTGAAAAAAAATGAAAGAGGTTATTAATAAAAAATAGAACAATATTCATATTTACAAATATCTATTTTTTAGCACAAAATTGTTAGGGATAATATAAATTTTAGCCCTCTAACTTGGTAACTAGGATCACTTTGGTATCTGTATTTTTTTGTCCACTTTAATATCTAAACTTGAAAACTAAATTCATTTGGTCCCTGAACTTGAAAGATATAAAAGTTTGATGACGTGACACTTTGAGATTGTGCCACATCATCACTTAAAAATTAAAAAAATTATATAATTTTTTATGTGATGACGTGGTATAATTTTAGAGTGTCACATACAATGATCTAATAACCTGATCAATGGTTGAACTAGTCAGATGACTAGTTCTCGATTCAATCGATTTGATCAGTTCAAGTGCTAGACTAACAATAATAAATAATTAAAATTTCATAAAAATTATAACATATATATAAATTATTAAACCAGTTAACTTGTAGTTTTTGCACTAGTTTTCAACTTTTATTGTTTTGAGTAATTTCTGGTTCAATCGGTTCAACCCCTTTGTTTGGATTAGTATATTGGTTGGTTTTTGGTCCAACCAATCCAATCGACCAATCAAGTCATGGTCTAAGAACATTGGGCATCACATCAAATCTTGACAGAATTTGAGTTCAGGGACCAAAATAAGTTTAGTTGCCAAGTTCAGATATCAAAGTGAACAAAAAAAAAAAGGTACATGTAACAGCCCGTTGTTAGTCAAATCGGAACAGTGGTTTTGGGACCACAAATATGAGATCAAAATATTTATTTTATTAATATTTTAATGTCTACAGCATGATAGTATGGTTGTGTGAAAATTTCGTTACGAAATTTTATCGTTTGAATGCTTAATTGATAAAAAGGACTAAATTGCGTAAAGTGTAAAACTTGAGTTCTATTAGCTAAAGGTGTCTAATAGCTATAGAACTTTAAAGTGGAGGTCCTTATGTGGTAAATATCCCATTAAGGTGTTATTGGATGATAATAGCTTGACAATTTTTTAAATTGAATTAATTATAAAGGTTAATTAAGTAAATAGGTAATTAAATGATAAATTAATAAAACAAAAGGCCATTTTATTTCATTCATCTTCTTCCTAGCCGAAATTAGGGCATAGAAAATCCATGAGAATAGCTTGAAGCATTCGGCCTAGTCTCCTTGTGCATGTAAGTGATTTTTGACTCAGTTTTTAATGATTTCTATGTTTTTAAGATCGTTGTAACTTAATCTAGCTAGCCCAGGGACTAATTTGCAAAAATGTTAAAGTTTTAGGGTTTTTCCATTGATGAATGTATATGTATTTTGATGTTTGATGATTAAAAATGCATGGTTGTTGTTAGATACACAACATTTGTAAAGTGATTTTTGGTAAAATTGCCAATTAGGGATTAAATTGAGAAATGTGATAAATTGTGTGGTAATGGTGTGAATTAATGAAAAACATGGGCTGCTATGATAATAAGAGAAATTTGGCTAGCATGGGTAGGGACTTAATTACATGAATTTGTATTTTTATGAGCTAAGGACTAAATTGTAAAAATGTTGAAATATTAGGGGCAAAAGTGTATGTAACATCCCAAAATTAGGCCTAGTAGAATTGGACCTATTGGGCCCATTGGGCCTTGAGCGTAGAAGCATTTTAAAATTCATGGGAATTTAAGGACGGCATTATTTCAAGTTGGACTTATTAGGAAGGTGATTTTGGAGAGTTACGAGGTTTCTAGGAAGTTTCGGGTTCAAGTTAAGTTATAGGAAGAATTTTGTATTTAAGCACTTTAAGGAGAGATAGTAAGTGACCTCAATGTTTATGGAATTAAAAGAGTAATGTGCTAACATAAATGAGCATTTGGTAAAGGGGATATGGCGCCACATGAAGTACTTGGAGGGAAAAGGTTCAAATCCCATAATGTGCAAATTTTGACTATTATTTTTGTACTCTTTCCCTAAGTGTCGGCCAAGCTAGTAAATAAGGCAAGTTGGACTTTTTAATTTTGGCAAGGTGGCTAAGGATATTAGGAAAGGATGAAGGTAGGGAAAGAAATCAAGAGAAAGGGGAAAGTAAGGGGAACATGTGGCCTTTTTCAATGGAAGTGTTATGGAAAGTGTGGTTGGCCAATTTTTAACCATTATGGTCATGTATGTGGACGGTTTTGTGTGTTAGTGTAACACCCTGATTTAGGGGCTATGCAATTTGAGTATAATTCAGGTGTTGGAAGATTTTTGGGGTGTTTTTGGATGTGTTTTAGAGTTTTAAGAATGCTCGGATGAAAGGGGAAGGCTTTGGAAAATTTTAGATTTTTAGGGTAAAAAGGGGAAATAGGGCAGGAAGGCCTTAAAATAAATTGGGGGAGTTTAGGACGCAAGAAAGGATCTGGCAAAGTGGCGTGGAGGCGCTGCTTGGGGGCTTGGGAAGGTGACGCCTAGGGGAGCAAGGGTTCGAGCTGCTGGGGCAGCAATTTTTGTTTTATTTTTGCGTCAAGGGACTGGGCTAAGTAGGCCTTAAAAATAAATGTCCAAGTTGATGGACATGAAAGTCCAATTGGCAAAGTGGCTCTTGGGCGCTACTTAGGCGGGAGGGGAGGAGAGTCGCGGTTTGAGGGCCTGGAGCGGCATTTTGGAGTTTTATTTCTTTGTTGTTTGGTGATGGGCTGAAGTAGGAAGGGTTAAAAATAATTGTTGGGGTTTTCTAGCATGAATTACAATGTGGCCGAGTGGCACAGGCGTTGGAGGAGGGTGTGCGTGGATCGGTCCCGAGTTCGAACCAAGAGAGTTGCGTTTTGGAGTTTAAATTTTTATTCCTTTTTGGCAGCAATTTTGAAGGTGTTGGGCGGCTAGAAGGCTTTTATTTAGATGAGGATAATGTTTTTTTTATTTTTTTTATTTTTATTTATCTATTTAGTTATTTAGAAGTGTGGGATAATTATTATTTATTTTTGATAAGTGGGATAATAGTGGAGCAATTCAAATTGTTTTTGAATTGAACTAATTCAAATTGACTTGAATTAGTGGGTGTTGGCCGAATCTTGGAGTCTTCAAGGGGGTGGCGAATGCTATAAATAGGGGTAGAGTGCCAAATTATTCTTCAAGTCTTTTGCCGAATCTCTCCCTCTCCCTCTTGGTGTGCCAAATTCCTTTCCCTATTTAGTTGTCACCTTGGCCGAATAGTAGGTGTGGTGTGGAGCACTTTGGGTTTTTTTTCAATCGTTGGAAGAGGTAAGTAGGCTTAGCCGAATTCCTTTTACTCTCTTTATTTCCATACCTTTTTATTTCCTTCAACTTTGATTCTCTAATCATTAGACTAAGCCGAAACTCTTTTAATACTAAGCACCATTGTTGAAATCCTTGGCATCCTAGTGCGGTTGGGCGAATTCTAGCAAGGGCGACCTCTCCTAGTTCTTCTCCATTCGATTTAAGGAAGGTAAGGGTTAGGTGCTATTCGGCCATAGGGGTCCTCTTT
This sequence comes from Gossypium sturtianum, assembly GCA_025698515.1. Classification (NCBI taxonomy): domain Eukaryota; kingdom Viridiplantae; phylum Streptophyta; class Magnoliopsida; order Malvales; family Malvaceae; genus Gossypium; species Gossypium sturtianum. The sequence goes on along the minus strand of CM046946.1, from coordinate 20,820,656 downwards.
TCATAGATTTTTGTTACAAGCCATATTTGGCATTTGTGGTATCCGATTCTGACCTTGACCATTTAGGAGTTTTAGCAGTGATTAAGGAGCTTTCGGGATTTCAAGACTCTGTCGGTAAGGATGAGTAGTTTATGATTATTCGTTTGAGATCTGTATTAACCGAGTTTTGATTAGATATCGTTATGGATGCGAATACCAGTCAAAGTGGGCAAGGGAAAGCTCCCATCCCAAAGTTCAAGAAGAGATCCGTTTCTGCTGTACGAGATTGGCCACCAGGGTGTGGGCCAACAACAGAAAACGTTAGGCAAATAGCCGTAGTCTCACTAAACGATAGCGTCGAGGATTGAGAGTCTAGAACTCCAAGTAATAAGGTGTGTAGTTAGCCATTGTTTCCGGGATTTGCGTGATATTTGCCTGTTTTATATGTTGCTAACAAGTGCAGTAAATGATACCCTTGAAGGGGGTATGATGATGACCAGGTTAGTAGCAAATTGGCTAATATGTGATAATTGATTTTTAATATGTGAGTATGCCTATGATTGTGAATAGCATGCACATGCATCATCTACGCATTATATTATGTTACATGTGCATGGGTGGGTTTATGAAAGAAGGACAGGGTGTACTTCGAGTACGTGGTTGATGTCAGCTTTGTGCTACATCGTGGATTGGCGCTGACTGAGGTCGCGTTGTGGATCTTTGCGATTTAGTTCGCGTGGTTACCTTGATTGATATGGGCTTTATGCCATATCGTGGCTTGATGGATTGCTGTGTGCTCCATCGTGGTTTGATGTTAGCTATACGCTACATCGTGGATGACATTGGTTGCCTTTATGGAGGGAAAGGAGAGGGTGACTCGATAGTCCCCGTGTGTGGTAAATTTGGATAAGGGGGTGTGTAGCGGATGGACCTTAGGATTGGGTTGGGTATCATGATTGCATGGTTTCGTTATGAATTGATATGGAAATGGGCCAAGCCCAATATGACATGTGGAAAGGTATGTTTTGGGAACATACGTGGAAAATGGGCCAAGCCCGATGTCGATGGATTGATGAAAAAGGGCCTAGCCCAAAGATTTGATATGATTTGATTGTGGGCCAAGCCCGGTTGTGGTAATATCTAAATGATTATGATTACATGTTGCATATGATAATTGGGTTGATTGTGGCTATTATGTGGGTGGATATCAGTGGTTTAATTACACACTGAGTCTGTATGACTTACCCAATTATTTATCCAACATCGCAGGTGACAGGATGATCGGGTCGGGTTGGAGTGGATACAAGGTGGCCCATGCAAAGGACGTTTTTAATCTTTTCTTTATGCGTTTTATTATCGAGTACTTGGATTAATTATTTTTGTAATAAGGGCCTTATTATTATTATTGTTATTATTATTATTGTTATTATTATTATTTTTGTTATCACTATTTTTGATATTACTTGATATTATGGTTTACTTAAAAGAAATTATTATGTGAAGATAATTTTAGTTTTAGCAACCTATTTAATCAAAGTATTTATATATTATTATACTAAAGTTTTAATATGGATTATTTTTAATAACAAAGCTTTATTTATAATTTTAAAAGAAAAGACATGGTTTCCAAAAGTTAATAAAATTTTCAAGTTTTATTCTAAAGTCAAAGATTTTGCAAACGGATTCCGCAGTGACATAACCAGATCCGGTCAGGACTCGTGGGCCGGGTTTGGGGGTGTTACAGTTTGGTATCAGAGCCAAGTTCAAAACTCGGCTTTGAGGGTTTTGGGCCCAAAAACGTTTCAAAATGGGCTTTTCAAAAATATGGGCTTTTAAGAAATTTTTTTTTTCAGGTATTCTGGCATGGCACCTGTACCTCCGGCCCGAGTCCATCAGGTAAGTACTTCGGACTTTTGAAGTGCTGTATTATATGAACTGTTATGGGCTTAGTTGGGCTCGTAGATTAGTGAACTAGGATCTGTTGAACCCTAGGACTAGTCTACTCAAACACATGCATAAGACTTAAGGTTACTAAACAAACCTGTGATTAAGTCGCCGAGTTAAGGTGTGGCAACCATTGTGCGCATGTCTAGGAGTGGATCCGGAAGAGCCTGGTACTTAAGCAGTCCTCGTGACTCACCTCCTCTTCGCTAGAATCCTACCTGGTGCGTAGCTACGGTTCACCTTAACCAAGAGGACTTGTTCATAGGCTAAACCAATTATTAAAACCCGAAAGGGATTTGCCTCACTGTTTTAAAACCCTTAGTTTTAAAATTTCCAAAATTTACCCCTTTGGTCTGTAAACTCTAATTCTGAAAAACGTTTTCTCAATTTACCAAAATTATCAAAATGCCCTAGCGGAAAAATTACAAAAATACCCCTATGTTGAAAATTACCAAAATACCCCTGGGGTAAAAACAGGCAGAGATGTCTGGATAGTGAATGTGTGTGGTGGATACCACTGAATGTGCCTCTACTGAGGAAGGAATGTGATTTTGTTGATGAATGGATGTGTCCTTATGGATGAACGTGATATTCTGAAATAGAATAGGGAACTTGAACATTTGTGTGATCGAAAGAACTACCTCTAGAAATTCTTTTCATAAGATTTGTTCGCGGATAAACAAGTGGAACAATTTCTAATGCATAAAACTTGTTAATCAGATTAAATCGCGATGATAGAGATGAGTTCTAGGGGACGCGGTAGAGGTAGAATGGCAGCATCGGAACCGGTAGGGTCTGGCCATGGGTCAGAAAGTGAAGTGCCGCCACAAAGATGGTGGGCGCGAGGAGCAAGATCGGATAGGTGAAGATGACGCAGATGCTCGCGGGCCATGTTGCGGCGCGCCAGAGCGAGTAGTAGGAGTTAGTAGAGGAAATGGAACTCGAAAGTCGATGTCGGAAAGGCTTAGGTCGAACGGGCCGAGATCTTTAGAGAGAGTGTGCGGAGTAGCTCCTAACGTGGCGGAGTATTGGCTAGAAGCGATCGAGAGAATCATGGGCGATTTGGACTGTACCAATGAAGAAAAGGCGAAAGGTGTTGTTTCATTACTTCGCGAAGCTTATCGTTGGTGGCTCATCACAAACAAGGTGTACCGTGAGATCGACTGGATTGGGATTTCTTTAAGGTTAAGTTTGAAGGAAAGTACGTAGGAGCCAGTTATTTGGACTCGCAAAGGAAAGCGTTTCTAAATCTAGTGCAAGGAAGTAAGTCGATAGCTGAGTACGAGGCGGAATTTGTGCGGTTAAGCCAGTATGCTAAGGGAATTGTGGCCACTGATTATGAGAGGTGCGTCCGGTTTGAGGACGGATTACGAGATGAACTTCGAATGCTGATTGCTCCGCAGAGGGAGAGAGACTTTGCGGTGCTAGTGGAGAAAGCTCGTATAGCTGAAGAGGTTAAGAAGACTATAAGAGAAAACCGAGAAAAGAATAGGGGCGAGAATAAGAGAGATGTTGGACCATCAGCATCGCTTGGTAATGTCCAGAAAAGACCAAGGATCGAGAACCCTGTAAGTGCACTTGTACCAGTGGATCGGAATCGTTCTTGTGTTCGATGTGGAAGACCTCATACAGGAGAGTGTTGGGGAAATAGTAAAGAATGTTTTCGGTGTGGATCTAAGGCACATCTGGTTAAGAATTGTCCTCGAGTGACGAGGGGTCGTGGTTCAAGTCATGGAAGGAATGGTTCTAGTCGGAGTCAACCAAGGATGTGATATTAGGTAAGCTCCTTTGCTTTGGTACATGCTTTAATTACTTTGTTTGCTTATGAGTTAGCCTTTTCTGTGTTGCTAAGAGAGGTGTTTCGAATTTTGAGCATGAACTTAGAGATTGTGTAGGTACGATAGCCCTTAGAAGAATAGAGTGGGCCGGCATAAGCGTAAGGTGGTAAGATAGGTTGTATGGACGTTTGTTAGTAAAGTAATTTCGAGGACGAAATTATTTTTAAGGAGGGTAGAATTGTAACACCCTGATTTAGGGGCTATGCAATTTGAGTATAATTCAGGTGTTGGAAGATTTTTGGGGTGTTTTTGGATGTGTTTTAGAGTTTTAAGAATGCTCGGATGAAAGGGGAAGGCTTTGGAAAATTTTAGATTTTTAGGGTAAAAAGGGGAAATAGGGCAGGAAGGCCTTAAAATAAATTGGGGGAGTTTAGGACGCAAGAAAGGATCTGGCAAAGTGGCGTGGAGGCGTTGCTTGGGGGCTTGGGAAGGTGACGCCTAGGGGAGCAAGGGTTCGAGCTGCTGGGGCAGCAATTTTTGTTTTATTTTTGCGTCAAGGGACTGGGCTAAGTAGGCCTTAAAAATAAATGTCCAAGTTGATGGACATGAAAGTCCAATTGGCAAAGTGGCTCTTGGGCGCTACTTAGGCGCTGGAGGGGAGGGAGGTCGCGGTTTCGAGGGCCTGGAGCGGCATCTTGGAGTTTTATTTCTTTGTTGTTTGGTGATGGGCTGAAGTAGGAAGGGGTTAAAAATAATTGTTGGGGGTTTCTAGCATGAATTACAATGTGGCCGAGTGGCCTGGGCGTTGGAGGAGGGTGTGCAGTGATGGTCCCGTGTTCGAACCAAGAGAGTTGCGTTTTGGAGTTTAAATTTTTATTCCTTTTTGGCAGCAATTTTGAAGGTGTTGGACGGCTAGAAGGCTTTTATTTAGATGAGGATAATGTTTTTTTTATTTATTTATTTTTATTTATCTATTTAGTTATTTAGAAGTGTGGGATAATTATTATTTATTTTTGATAAGTGGGATAATAGTGGAGCAATTCAAATTGTTTTTGAATTGAACTAATTCAAATTGACTTGAATTAGTGGGTGTTGGCCGAATCTTGGAGTCTTCAAGGGGGGGGTGGCCGAATGCTATAAATAGGGGGGGTAGAGTGCCAAATTATTCTTCAAGTCTTTTGTCGAATCTCTCCCTCTCCCTCTTGGTGTGCCGAAATTCCCTTCCCCTATTTAGTTGTCACCTTGGCCGAATAGTAGGTGTGGTGTGGAGCACTTTGGGTTTTTTTTCAATCGTTGGAAGAGGTAAGTAGGCTTAGCCGAATTCCTTTTACTCTCTTTATTTCCATACCTTTTTATTTCCTTCAACTTTGATTCTCTAATCATTAGACTAAGCCGAAACTCTTTTAATACTAAGCACCATTGTTGAAATCCTTGGCATCCTAGTGCGGTTGGGCGAATTCTAGCAAGGGCGACCTCTCCTAGTTCTTCTCCATTCGATTTAAGGAAGGTAAGGGTTAGGTGCTATTCGGCCATAGGGGTCCTCTTTTCATAGATTTTTGTTACAAGCCATATTTGGCATTTGTGGTATCCGATTCGACCTTGACCATTTAGGAGTTTTAGCGGTGATTAAGGAGCTTTGGGATTTCAAGACTCATTCGGTAAGGATGAGTAGTTTATGATTATTCGTTTGAGATCTGTATTAACCGAGTTTTGATTAGATATCGTTATGGATGCGAATACCACCAAAGTGGGCAAGGGAAAGCTCCCATCCCAAAGTTCAAGAAGAGATCCGTTTACTGTGATGCGAGATTGGCCACCAGGGTGTGGGCCAACAACAGAAAACGTTAGGCAAATAGCCGTAGTCTCACTAAACGATAGCGTCGAGGATCGAGAGTCTAGAACTCCAAGTAATAAGGTGTGTAGTTAGCCATTGTTTCCGGGATTTGCGTGATATTTGCTGTTTTATATGTTGCTAACAAGTGCAGTAAATGATACCCTTGAAGGGGGTATGATGATGACCAGGTTAGTAGCAAATTGGCTAATATGTGATAATTGATTTTTAATATGTGAGTATGCCTATGATTGTGAATAGCATGCACATGCATCATCTACGCATTATATTATGTTACATGTGCATGGGTGGGTTTATGAAAGAAGGGCGGGTGTACTTGAGTGCGTGGTTGATGTCGACTTTGTGCTACATCGTGGATTGGCGCTGACCGAGGTCGTTGTGGATCTTTGCGATTTAGTTCGCGTGGTTACCTTGATTGATATGGGCTTTATGCCATATCGTGGCTTGATGGATTGCCGTGTGCTCCTCCATCGTGGTTTGATGTTAGCTATACGCTACATCGTGGATGGCATTGGTTGCCTTTATGGAGGGAAAAGGAGAGGGTGACTCGATAGTCCCCGGTGTGGTAGGTTTGGATAAGGGGGTGTGTAGCGGATGGACCTTAGGATTGGGTTGGGTATCATGATTGCATGGTTTCGTTATGAATTGATATGGAAATGGGCCAAGCCCAATATGACATGTGGAAAGGTATGTTTTGGGAACATACGTGGAAAATGGGCCAAGCCCGATGTCGATGGATTGATGAAAAAGGGCCTAGCCCAGATTTGATATGATTTGATTGTGGGCCAAGCCCAGATTGTGGTAATATCTAAATGATTATGATTACATGTTGCATATGATAATTGGGTTGATTGTGGCTATTATGTGGGTGGATATCAGTGGTTTAATTACACACTGAGTCTGTATGACTCACCCAATTATTTATCCAACATCGCAGGTGACAGGATGATCGGGTCGGGTTGGAGTGGATACAAGGTGGCCCATGCAAAGGACGTTTTTAATCTTTTCTTTATGCGTTTTATTATCGAGTACTTGGATTAATTATTTTTGTAATAAGGGCCTTATTATTATTATTGTTATTATTATTATTTTTGTTATCACTATTTTTGATATTACTTGATATTATGGTTTACTTAAAAGAAATTATTATGTGAAGATAATTTTAGTTTTAGCAACCTATTTAATCAAAGTATTTATATATTATTATACTAAAGTTTTAATATGGATTATTTTTAATAACAAAGCTTTATTTATAATTTTAAAAGAAAAGACATGGTTTCCAAAAGTTAATAAAATTTTCAAGTTTTATTCTAAAGTCAAAGATTTTGCAAACGGATTCCGCAGTGACATAACCAGATCCGGTCAGGACTCGTGGGCCGGGTTTGGGGGTGTTACAGTTAGGGGGGGATAGCCGAATTTTCCTTGGTGTTTTGGTAAAGTTTTAGTGCTTGTTTTAGTCAAATTCCTTTAGCATCAAGTGTGCCATTTTCTCCAAACTACCATTCTCTTAGCCGAATTTTGTCTTTGGCAATTGGTAAAAGTTTTAGTATTGTTTTTGGCCAAAATTCCTATATGCAACTTTGGTGTCATTTTTCTTTTCTCTCCAAATTTCCTTCTTGCTGAATCTTCAAGCCATTGGTGAGCTTATTCTCTTCTTTTCTTTCTTCTTGTTGCCGAATATACCCAAACCATTAAGACCAAAAATTTGTTCACTTATCTTTCTTGAAAACGAAGCTAGTCAAACATCTTTCTTCTTCTTTCTTTTCTTTTTCACAAAATCCTTCAAGCATCTCTTCTTTTCTAATCCTTTTCACCATAGCCGAATTTGCTTGTCCATTTTTCCCTCCATAACTGAACCTTTGAATTCTTCATCTCTTTTACGTTATTTCTTTCTCGTTCGTGTTAGCACTCACTTCTTGAATCGAATTGGTAAGTAGTAGTTCTCTCTTTGTCAATAACCTTGTTTCATCCGAGTTTTTCCTTAATAATTGAGTGTTCTTCTTTCTCTCTCGTTGGGTCTGAGTTACATTCTTTCCTGTGATTTGGCCATCGTTGGGCTTAGGACTTTCAACAAGGTGAAGGAGCACAAGTGATTTGTATTAACCAAATCGTTATCGTCGACTTGTCAAGCAAGTGGGGTAAGAACGTTGTTATAAGATTTGTTTTGATCAAAGGTGGGATAATTGCTAACGACTCTTTCGCTCACCAAATATTGATAGGACGGGATTTCAGTAGTCAAAGGGTAGGATCGATTCTTGGTGCACTGAGGGAGATCACATTCGTGGTAAGTGGAGTTAGCCTAATAAAGTGTTTCTAGATACGATTATCAAAGTTGAGACTAACCTTCTATCAACTATCATTATAGGTGTTGAAATCTGTAGAAAGCACAACTTGTAATCAAGGTGTGTAATCCTGTACCCTTCCGAATACATGTTTGAAATGGTGTGTAATCTCATACCTCTCTGAATGTTTGTATGATATGTTCTATGATTCGGTCGAAATACCGAAGAAAATCAGAAACCGGCATCCGAGACCACTCGGGAGTGCGTATGTTCATAGTAGTAACCATATTTTGCAAAGAAACAGTTTGGTCAGTAGCAGTGACGTGATTTTGGAAAAATCACGAAAAATAGGATAAAAGGAATTAGAAAGCAAAAAAGATATCAAATTAAGGCTTACAGTGTCTATTTTTATATGAAAGAAACAGAGGAGGAAGAGAAATTTTATATTCTGGGATATCTTAATTTTAGTGAGACTGGTTCTGATGGACTTCGTGGTTCCCTGTTCTGTCTTGGAAAAATTGGTTAAAATTGTGCAAAGTGAATTATGAGTTATAAGTTATATGTATGGATTCCTTAGAGAACCTATTTTCAATAGAAACAAGTGGGAGCAGTATATGAAGACCGTACAGTGAGATATTTGAAATTAAGGTAAGAGAGGTCAGAATCGTTGGACAGTGAAACAAGGGAAACTTTAAGGAATAAACTGTACTAATTGGTTAAGCCAAAAATTCTGGAAAATTTTTAGTAAGAATACATATGAGTCTAGTTTCAAGGAAAATTTACGGATTTAAATTTCAAGTTTTCTAACCCGAGTTATAGTCAATTTAGTCAGTATGACGCAGATGGACAGTTTCAGTTTTTTTGATGCCCCAGATTAGTAGTTAAGTCTGGGTTGCGAAATTACCATAATACCCTTAGAGGGTAAATTACCGAAATACCCCTGGATTGAGAGATTACCAAATTACCCTTAGTGGGTAAGATTACCGAATTACGAAAATGCCCCTATGGGCCGAATTACGGAAATGCCCCTAAAGGGCCGAATTGTTATATTGCCTTAACGGGCCGAATTGTTATATTGCCTTAACGGGCCGATTTGATAGATTGTTATAATGGGTTGATTTACCGAAATGTCCTTATGGACCGAATTACCGAAATGCCCCTATGGGCTAAATGATCGTATTGCTTTAATGGGCTGATTTATAAAAAGTATTCAATAGGTTAATGGATGTTATTTTTATATGGATGTTTTACGATTATGTATGATGCATCTTTACATATTGCATAGGATGGGAAAATTTGAATGAAGAGAAGTATAGACCGGTGGCATTGCCACAAATTCTGATAATGGCTATGTGCCTAACATATGAATTAACGACTCTGTGTCGATCATTTCTTCAGATATGAATCGGTGGCTCACCACAAATAGTATAAATGGCGACTTGACTGCAAATCGAGAGAAGGCGGGGGGTGGGTTGACTTGATCCCCACAGGAGAGACCGGCCGTACAGGGAGAGATTGGATGGATGGGTTGGGTTGCATACTTTGCATTCATATATATATATATATCTTTGTTTTGTAATTGGGCTTCAGCCCAAGATTATCTTAAATGGGCTTAAGCCCAAGATATTTCTAAGCGGGTTCAGGCCCAGTGGATGACGGTAAGGGGATTTCACACTGAGTTCTTGTAACTCACTCCCCCTTTTTCTTAACCCTTGTAGGTAATGCTCCGTGACGAGGACTTGGGGCCATGGATGACTCGGTGGAGGCCATACTTTAGAAACAGTGTTTTATTTTGAACTTTAGATTTCTATTTCCGTTCACTTTACTATTTTAGGTTTTTTTATGATGTAATAAGGCCGCTGGAGTATTTATTTTTGCTTTATGTTGACGTACTTTAATTTTGCTTGAATTGTTTTTAAATGGGATTTTTTCTAAAAACTTAAATAAAGATTTTCCAAAATTGATTAACAAAAGGATTTCATAACAAACTTTTACAAATAATTTTAACTCAGATTTTCTTTCAAATTATCAACGACATTTTCAAAAGTCACGATTTTAAAAGATTACTAGTTCGATTATCGATTTATCAAACAACCTCTCAAAAATACTTGCATTTTATCTACGTTTCCGCAACGTTTTCAAAATGCTTCTGCAACTCTATTTCTAAACGTCACATTTTCGTAAATTGTTTATTTCAAATATGCTTCCGCAAACGAAAAGGTTTTTAAAGATAATTACGTTTTCAATTAGACATGAATTGCTTAAGTGTTTTGGGTTTTTAACAAAGAGGCTGTATTTCTCAAGCAAGTTTTTACTTCCATGTGACACACCAGATTTGGGCCTAACTTCTAGGCCAGGTTCGGGGTGTTACAGTGTAATTTTGTCATAATGTGATTTTTTGGCTAAATTGAATATAATGATAATTAAATAAGTTAAATTTGATTACATATAGATCAAGAAAAGCGAAGTTCGGATCTAGATCGGGGGAAAAATAAAGTATCGGACTAGTCGATCCATTTCATCATTTTTGCGATCGAGGTAAGTTCGTATGTTAATAAGCATAAATTTAATTGTGTTTTAAATGCTTTATTATTGAACTTGTTGTGAATACGACCTTACGGATACGTTCGACGAAGATTCGACAATGTGAAATCCCGGTTGAACCTTAGGAATAGATTAGGATACGAATGACATGCCATTAGGGGTTATGTGTTTTGGATGCTGGTCCGTACGTCCTACCGGTGGCTGAGTTATCCGGTATGTGTTGCGAATTCTCGTCAGCTTGTGTGAGCAGCACCGTGTAACTACGTCATGACCGTCAGCTTGTGTGAGCAGACCCGTTGATAGCTCGAGAGTGAGCATTATATGAGATATGAGATTGAGATGGCTTTGGCCTTGTATTGACACTTAGGGTGCGAGATTCTCGAGTATCCGATATTATTCCAAATGGTTCAACGAGTATATCAAAGATATGAAATGGTGAGAGATAGTTACGTATCAGTACATGTATGTACGAAAATTCATATGAGTATTGAATCCATGAAATTGTGAGATCATGATCACTGTATGAATGAATATATGTTAACCTTGTGATTAAATGGTTTTGTAGTATATTATGTTATAATACTTGAATGGTGAATGAATGGTGAGTTTTATTTATTAACTATACGAGCTTACTAAGCTTTATAGCTTACTCTTGTTTACTTTTCCGTGTTTATAGTGAATATCGAAACTTGCTCGGATTTAGGAATCGTCGGAGATCTCATCACACTATCAAGCTATCACTTTGGTACTTTTGAACTTATGTATTTGGTTATATGGCATGTATAGGAGTTATGGTCATTTTGGTATATATGTTAGTGATGGATTTAGCCATTTGATTTGGCTTGTAAATGATGAATGGTTAGTTATGTGTATAGCCATGTGACTTGGCTTATTTTGGCATGTTTGGTGATGTATATATATATGTGCAAATGGACTTTTGATATGTTGTGTATAATTGCTATATAAATGCTTGTTGTGAATTGGTATTTGGAGTACCAAATGGTTGAAATTTGAGATTGGTATGCTTGTGGTTTTAGGTAAAGTGATGTATAATTGAAAGTGACCATATTGAGGATTTGATAATGTGAATTTGGTATGAAATTGAATGGCTTATTGTGATACTTGTGTTTCTTATGATTGATGGTATTGATATAGCATGATTTGAACTTGGTTTAGATGAGTTTAAATGCCATTTGAAGATGTGGTCATATGCAAATTTGGTTGGTGTAGGTGATTGTAATTTTGGGTGAGAAAGATGGCTTGGAAAATAGCCTATTTTTTGTCCACACGGGTGTGTGTCTTAGCCGTGTGTGACACACGGTCAGGTGACACGGCCGTGTGTCCCATGGTGTTTAATTATAAACCAAGTCAGTATGCTCTACACGGTCCAACACACGGGCGTGTGACTTGGCCATGTGGCATAAGTCAATATACCCTACAGTTTTGGCATGACCTAGAACACGGCCTGGCACACGGGCATGTGAGGCCATTTTGAAGGGCACACGGGCTAGTCACACGGACGTGTGGTTGGCCGTGTTACCCAAGTTAGAGAGTTACACAGGGTCGGACACGGGCTGGGACACGGCCTTGTGATCCCATTTCGAATGTCCACACGGCCTGTGTGTCACGGGCATGTGTCCCCTGTATTTTGAAATTTTTTTTAAGTTTTCCAAAAATTTCCTGAGTTATTGGTTTAGTCCCAAACCACTTCTAATGCATGATTTAGGCCTCGTAGGCTCGTATTAGGGACATTATGATAGAGTGTGAATGATTTATAATTGAATATGATGAATGTATGTGAAATGTATGATTATTTATGAAATAACTCTGGTAATGCTTCGTAACCCTATTCCAGCGACGGATACGGGTTAGGGGTGTTACAGTACAAGTACCAAAATAAACTTAATTGCCAAGTTTAGGGGGACAAAAGTTATATAAGTGACAAAATCAATTACAAACTAACATAAGTGACATTTGAAATTGAAAATAAAGACTCTATGTCTAAACGAATCTGATCAGCAACTTTAGCCGGGGGTGTATGAAAAACTCGTGGGCCAAACATGAATTCCTTCATTAAGCCTACCAAGATGTGTGGTGCAAAATTCGCATTTCTTGGGATCTATTTGATGACCACATGCCAATCACGCTTGTAGAGTTCTTGAATTCTAGAAACCAAGTCTCTATTTGTATGTCTCTTAGGGCCACCAAGGATATCTTTGATAGCTATATCACAACCAGTCTCCACTACAACTTCTTTCCATTTGACCCTTCATGCCTATTGTAATCCATTGTAAATGGCCCAAAGCTCAGCTTGTTCAATACTACGCCTCCTAATATTTCTCCCAAATCCTTATAACCATTTACCATGCTTATCTCTTGCAACGGCTGCCGAAGAAGCGATGCCTGAAGATGGGTTGCATTCGCCATCTACATTCAATTTAAAGGAACCAGTGGGTGATGGGAGCCATCTACAACCTCAACTATTATTGCAGGAAAGGACCCCAACCCTCTCTGTTCTCGTCTTGATACACCTTGCCCAACACCACGAAGATTGGATGACATTTACTGAGTTCAAAGGAACATCATTAAAATCATATAATTTTTTTGTTTCCTTAGTTTCCAAAACACAATGTCGAAAAAGGATGGCTAGGCCACGTCTTGGAATTCTAATGTAAGGGTATTTATCAAATTTTCTAAGATCCAATCCTACAAAAAGTAAGAGAAAAATTAGGTAAAGAGATTTGAAGGGAGGATCTGTTTCCAAATTTCATTAGCGTGTTGGCAATATTTTTGGACGTGCACATATCAGCAAATAACACAAGAAGGATCCTCAGAAATCCCTCTTTACACCGCTCTAATTAGTCAAAAGGCGATCCTTCAAGACTAGTCAAAGAAATTGATGAATCCGTTGAGGGCCGTCAAGACTCCATACTAACTTCTATTTGTCATCCTGAGGATTAAGAGAATCTTTTAAGAGCATATTATAAGCTAACTTTACTATGTAAACACCATTTGGAGACCACCTAGATATGAGAGTATCCTGTCCATCCAAGGAATTTGGCACTGGAATTCCCGCAATATATGAAATAACATTGCTATTAAGAAAACATCGTAGATAATCCCAATTTCAGTCTCCATTGGTAGAAACAATCTCATTTAGAGTGATAGAACTGTCTATGAGAGAAGGGAATCGATAGTAATTAAGAAGATGACCAAAATCCGCTAACTAGTTGTATGTCCAAAACTTCACAATAGAACCATCACCAACAGACCAGAGAAGGCTTTGGCGAAGCATAGGCCGAACCTTTGTTAGTGAATTCCAAATGAACGAGTAATTACATCGAGAAATGTCTTCTGGAATAGTCTCAAAAATCTTATATTTAGAGCGGGGAACTTTAACCTATAGATCATGCTTGTTTGTAAAAAGATTGAAGCCCAAATTGAGTAAGAAAGAATCATTTTGATCTTTTAGGTGGCGAATTCCAATCCCTCCATTAGACTGAGGTTGACAACAATCTTTCCATTTTACCAACGACACCTTTTTATTGGAAGTTGTACTTCCCCAAATAAAAGCCCTTGTAGTTCTTTCAATTTCTGCACAGATGCCAAGTGGAATCTTCACAGTTTGCAAGAAATAATTTGGAATTGATAACAACAAAAATCGGGCTAGAGTAATCTTTCCTGCCATGGAGAGCAATATTGCATTCCAATTATCAAGTTTATGTGTGACTTTATCAACAACAAAACTGAAAATATTCTTTGCGATTTTTTTATGAAATAGAGGCAAACCCAAATAAGTTCCCAAATCCTCTGAGTGGCGATACCTAAGGATATTGCATATATTTGCAACATTGTGAGCATTAATGTTTTTTGAAAAATAAATGGTAGTTTTCTGTTCATTGACACTATGACTCGATGCCTTACCAAAAGTAAGTAGAGCCTTATTTATTCTGTACGCTTGATCAACCTCAGCTTTAGCAAGTAAGAATAATTCATCCGTAAAGAAGAGGTGTGATGGGTGGTCCATCCTTACCCAAGATGATTGGTTTCCAGAATTTTTCTTCAACATCTTTGTAAATTAACTGGCCTAATCTCTCCATGTAGAGTACAAAGATATACGGAGATAAAGGGCATCCTTGCCTAATACCCCTTTTAGGAATAAAACCCGTTGAAAGTCTACCATTCCACATGATTTGCATTAAGATCGACGAGATATAATCCATAATGACCTTGATCAAATTTGGAGGGAAACCAGCATAAACTAAGGTATCTTTAATAAAATCCCAGCGAATTTTATCATAAGCTTTCTCTAAATCCACTTTAATAGCCTACAATTTCTTCCCCTTCTTAGTATGCATGGAATGCACAATCTCTTAGGCAATGATGATATTGTCCGTAATTTGCCTTCCTGCCACAAAACTCACTTGATTTTGGGCTATAAGATTAGGAAGACTTGAAATGATTGGCGATGATTTTAGTGACAACATTATATACAACACATTGTAGAGACTAATTGGACGAAAATGAGATAAAGAAACAGGGTTTTTGACCTTTGGTATGAGAACCAAAAGCGTGTTGTTAATAGAAGAGATGAGAACTTTACCGGAGAAAACATCACAAACCTAGGAATAAACATCCAATCCAACCGTATCCATTGGTTCTGGTAGAAAAGAGCATGGAAACCATCAAGGCTAGAGGCTTTTAGTGGAACATGCTAAACAAAGCATTTCATACTTCCTCAAAGTTGATAACCATGGCTAAAGAATCCATAGTGTTAGGATCAATATATGAAAAACGACCACGCAGAGGGAATGAAACACAAGACAGATCATCCAAGGAAAAGAGATTAGAGAAGAAGCATCCAAGGAAAAGAGATTAGAGAAGAAGCGAACCGCTTCATTATGCAAGGTCTCATTATTATAACATCAGTTGTCTTCAATTTTCAAAGCAGATATTTTATTAGAATTCCGCCTTATACGAGCTTTATTGTGAAAAAACTTCGTGTTGTGGTCTCCAAAATGGATCCAATCCATTCTCCACTTTTTCTTCCAGAGTAATTCCTCCTCATAAAGAACCTTCTCATATTCTAACCGCAGCATCAATTCAAGATCCAGGAGGTATCTGGAGCATCTACGGTCAAGAGCAGCCTGAACTTTACCAATACGGTAAGCAATCAACCTTTTCCTTCTGATAATGTGTCCAAAAACCTCAAGATTTTACCTTTTAAGGTTGGTAGTAAGGGAAGTGAGGTTATCAATAATGTCAGTATCATTACTCCAATTGTCACGTATGAATTGATTAAAACCCAGATGGGAAGTCCAATATGCTAAAAAGGTAACGGTCGTGGTTGAGCAACTTGACTGGGAGCAATTGTTGATAAGTAAATGGGTCTGTAATTAGATTTTAGATGAGGGAGATGGAAAACTGAGGTATCAGAATGCAGACGACACCACTCATTATTCCCAATTGCCCGATCTAGCCTTTCAAAAGTAGCCCCTCTTCTCCATGTAAATTGGGGACCTTTGAAACCAAGATCCGTCAAGCCATTGTTAAGAATAAAGTTCTGAAATAACTTGCATCCAGAAAAAAGTGAGCACCCTCCTCTCTTTTCATTCGGTGATAACACTGAATTGAAATCTCCCAACAAAACCCAAGGCTCGTTGATGGACTGAGTAATTTTTTCTAAACGGTCCCATAAGATTTTGCATTTTTGTTTGTTCGGGAAACCATAAACAAAATTTACTAAATCATTTTTGGAACCCATATTCTTCCCCAAGCAACAATGAATAAAATGTGGGTCATTTAGGATAATCTGAACCTGAATGCTATTTTTTCGACAAATCCATAACCCCCCAACAAAACCTCTAGCTTCAATTTTGTGTGAGCAATCCAACCCGATTTTAGCTATGATTCCATCTACCTTCATACCGCTAACACAAGTTTCAAGGAAAGCCGCAACATCAACATCAAACTCAACAAAGTAATCTCTAACCACCCTAACAAACTTTACAGATGCACACCCTTGACAGTTCCAAACAAAAATATTTGGTAACATCAGACAAAAGATTAAAAGAAAATATGAAAACCACAGACCCACCTCAAGCATCGAAAGTGGTCGTTTCGCTAGAGCCCGAAAACTCCCCCTGAGAATTATTAGAATCTGCTAGCAGACCATTGAAACCGATCCTGTCTACAACTCTTGGAATTGCTTTAGCAATAGATTAACGACCGAATGCCTTCACTTTAAATTTACTACCTTTACCGCAAATTTCAACAGAGATGAGGAAGCCCTTGAAGTCATATCACTGAAAGGAATATTGGGGTTTCGATTTTCAACGAACTTGATGGTCGAGTGGAATTCTGGGTTTAAAATCGATATATCTAATTTTTCCACAGAAGTAACAAAGGTGTCTTTCGTTAGCTAATTTGGAGCTTCAAATTGATGTGCAGTAGGACTGGAACGAGGATTACCCAATAATAACTCCCTGTTAGGTGCTTCGATCTTCGAAGAAAGTGGAAATTTTTTTGGGCTTGTGTCGCCCGCATTGCCCCAAAAAGGAAGAGAAGAAGAGACATCAATGCCCAAAATAACCATCTTTTGAAAATCATTAAAATAAACAAACCTGGGCCCATCTTAGATGGTCCACTAAGCCTTTGAAAGCGGAGCCTAGCAAAAATCGTGACTATTGTTAGGGGTGAGTAAAACTCGATTCGATTCAAAAAATTGTAAAAAATTTAAATTTCGAGTTAAACAAATCGATTTGTTCGAGTTAATCGAGTTATTCGAAACAACTCGAATTTTTTTTTCGAATTTCGAGTTCGAATCGAGTTGAGTTTTCGAATTCAAATAACTCGAATAATTCGAATATCAAACTATAATATTTTACATTTTTAACCCAAACTCCCAAACTTTTTTACTTTTCCCTCAACTTTTACTCCTTCCCACTTTCCCTCAAAACTTTTACTCCTATTCCATCCCAACCACCCATCTACCCAAAATCCATTTCCCACCAAAATTTTACTCTCCCATTTACTTTTCCTCAAAATTTTACTCCTAAAAACCCTCAAAACTTTTTATTTTCCCCCAAAATTTTTACTCCCTCCCACTTTTCCCCTAAAACTTTTACTCCCTTCCCATCCTACCCTCTATCTACCCCAAACCCATCCCCCCAATTTTTTATTAATATTTTTCCTCCAAAATTTTACTCCCCCCTATTTACTTTCCCTCAAACTTTTACTCCCCAAAACTTTTTATTTCCCCCCAAAACTTTCACTTCTCACCCTTTACTCCCAAATAAAAAATCAAAATTATTCAAAAAAATTCCTAAACATAAATAGTAATAATTTTATTTATATCTACTATTTATATTATTAAATTAAATTTCACAGTTTATATTATTTATATTATTGGATTGTTTAGTCATATTGAATATTTATATTAAAATTGAATTATTAATGATGCTATAAAATATTCGTGTTAAAATTTTATATTGGTATCAATTTCATATTTTATCTTTAAAATAACTTTTATTAAAAAATCACATTTTTACATTTAATATATTTTTTAATTCCAAAATACATAGTGATAAGAATCTGAAGATAATTGAAATAACTAAGCAAGCAAAGAAGTTAACCCATATATAAAAGATTAATAAATAAATTATGAGGTGATGAAAGTTAATAAAAAATTTGATTACGGTGGGTGATAGTGGTTACAAGGACCCTAAATTATTTTTTAAAATTTAACTTGAACAAATATATTCGATTCGATTCAATTCGATTCGAATTCCATCTCACTCGACTCGATTCGAGAAAATTTCAAATCAAATTAGGATGATAAAATATGAATCGTCAACTTGATTAACTCGAATTTTTTTCATTCGATTCGATTCGAGTCGATCGAACGCTCACCCCTAGCTGTTGTCTTGGAAGAAATAAAATCCTTCTTAATAGAAACATTGGCGTTTGGGTCAGCCAGGCCCAAAGCCCTATCTATTTTTTTCCTTTTCCAGACCTCGAACCATAGCATCATTTCCAGCAGGAATAGCATAATCACATATGCCAATTGCCTGCACATCACTCTCCTTATGGGTTGATTTGCCTTTGCTTGAGGGGTTGTTATAAATGACAACTTGATAGTACTAGAAAGAACATATGTTTTCTCCTTACTTCTTGATTAATTTGTTCCCATTTAGTTATCTTTAGCACATATTTTAGCTTTTTCAGTTCAGTAAATTGCATTTTATAACTCAGTGGATCTTAACCTATTTATCCTTAATTTTGTCATGTTTTGGTACCAATGTCGCTACATGAGTATTTTCAAATTGCCTCCAGAATTGTCGCCGCACCTGACAGCTGTCCGGATAAGAACAAAAGGTGTGAGCTGTCCAGTCTGGTACAACCAATTTGTACGTACAAAGGCATCATGATTCTGATGAAATGACACATGTGTTATTTAGATAAATATTAATATTCACGTGAAAAGGAAAGAAAATAGGTTTTTTTTTGGGTATTATCTTCTTCAACCTATATTTTGAAGCTTTTTGGCCATGGCGGCTTAAGCCTCCTACGGGTGAACCGACGTGAAAGGGATGCAAATTAGCTTTTGACGAGGAGCCCTAAGTGCAACACAAGAGGGAGTTAAGAGATCAAGTCGAGATTTTCTAAGAATGGTACTCTCCACTTATTTCTTTTATATTTCTTTTTTTAAACGCTGGTGATTACTTTCTATTTCATGTTTGTACGGAAGTATACATGATTTCTGGGTTAAATGTTATTTAATTCAATCTTGCTTTTACTGTCTAATCTTTGGGTTTGAATATTTTGAGCATGGAACTGTTATTGCGGTCACTGGCACTGGAAGTGCAGCGGTAATTCAAGCTAACAAGCTAACAACAGAAGTTGCTTGAGGATTAGAGGAATTTAATCCACTTGTTCTTAATATTGTTCCATTGCCATCATCAGAAGGTGTGGTGAATATGCATGTTTAATTCTTAGACTAAATATAGAAGTTAAGCTTGGTAAGATATTCATTGCAATTTAATGCATCGACAATCACCTATCCTTTTATACTTTGTGAGCACTTAGTATTCCATTAAATATTCACGTTGGGGATCCCATTTTATCATTATCATATTTTATCTTATTGTTTTCAAGTTATTGCTTCGACAACTACTCTCACAATTTATCTCGTTTCTACTATTTATTGCACTGACATTGATAGACAAAAGGCAACCATCCTCGTAGGATCGATATCCGATAGACTCATATATGTCTACTATACTTACATCTATAGTGTACGCTTGCACATTATTGCTGTGACGTTAAACAGCCGATCAAGTTTTGGTGCTGTTGCCGGGGATGGTCTTTGTTTGATGTTTATTTTTGTTTGTTTTTATTTCATAATATTTAGTTGTTACTAACTTGTTTTCTTTTTGTCGCTATTTTCACATTTTATTTTAGGTGCCATATGACCCGAAGCAATTCGGAGTTTATTGCCTATTTTGATCCAGAAATTGAAAGAATCATTCGGAAGAGACTTCGAGAACAAAGGAATATGGCTTTACCAAGAAACTATGAAGTCATACCCCCGATGTAGCACCAAAATGCTAATGTCCCACCATTGCCGCAAGACGCTCAAATACAAAACAAGATTATACGAGATTTTGTAGTACCTGTCTTGGATGACTTACAATCGAGAGTTGTTAGGCCAGCAATCCAAGCTGGAAATTTTGAACTTAAGCCAGTAATGTTTCAAATGTTGAATTCTAATGGGCAATATGCTGGACTGCCACATGAAGATGCACGAGAACATCTTAAATCATTTTTATTGATTTGTGCTTCCTTTAGTCAACAAGGCGTTCCTGATGACGCTTTGAAGATGCAATTATTTCTTTATTCCTTCCAGGGAAGAGCTTGTACTTGGTTCCTTGGGGTACCTGCCGGATCAATTACTTCTTGGAATACACTAGCAATACAGTTTGTTTTGCGATTTAACCCGTTGACAATGAATGCTCGTCTCCAAAATGATATTACACCTTATCATTACCTGGATGATGAGAATCTTCACACCACATGGGAACGTTATAAATCTTTGCTTCGATGTTGTCCCATGCACGACATTAACATGAAACACAAATTGAGATTTTCTATAGGGCTAAATTCACACACGAGGAATCTTGTCGACGCATCAGCCAGTGGTCCTTTTTGGGATTGTACTTATAATGATGCTATTGGAATTCTTGAGAGAATTTGCTCAGAATTATTATCAATATCCTATCTCTAGAGCTGCACAAACAAAAGCTACTCCGGGAGTTATTGAATTGGACGCAATATTTGCACTTAGTGCTCAAGTTTCTTCTCTTGCAAATATGATAAAAAATATGTAATGGACTAGTGACATTGCACCTATACAAGTCGCTCAACAAGTTGATATTCCTACCTTTTGTTGTGAGATTCACAGTGACAACCACAGCTATGAAGATTTTCCACAACATGAAGAGAATGCCTTTTATGTCAGTAACATCCATAACAGTTTTTATGGCACCTCTTATAATAATTCTGCATGCAATCAACAGTCTTGGGGAACTTAGAATGTTGGGCAAAATGCTGCAACATTCCAATATAGGAATAAGTACTTCTACCAATGGAATGTTGATATGAAGTTGCTTGAGCACGTCTAGGAATTTCTTGAACTGGACTTCCTGCTTCTGCTTCTGAAGTCTTTGAGGGTAGGGTGGTGGAGGATTCTTAGCTTGAACTGGTTGATCCATTTTTGTGGAAATTCTGCATCTAATGACGTTTTTAGTTTCTCAGAATTGACTGGGTTAGAAGTTACCTTATTAGATTTTGCAGATTCTAGTTCTAATGAAGCTGAAATTTCAACACTTGGTTGAACTTCCACTGAATCTTGAACATTAGCTGGCTTCTCTTCAACTTCGACAGTGTTAGGCTCTAATGTCTTTTTTCTCCTCAATTTCAATGCTTTACAATGTTCTTTTCTCGAATTTCTTAGATTTTTCGTATCACTAGGTAGAGCACCTTGTGGTCAGTTCCTAAGTTTAATAGCAAGTTGACCCATTTGATTCTCCAAATTCCTTAAGGTGGCGTCATTTTTTACCATATATGCCTTCAATAGGTTCTCTAAGCTATTGGAAGGTTCAGCTTGAGTTGGTTTATAAACTTGTTGGGAAAAACCAGGTGGTTGGGTCAGTCTAGGTTGTGAATAAGTGTTACTGGTTCCAGCCCCTTGGTTGCTCCAAGAAAAATTAGGGTGGTTTTGCCAAGATGGGTTATAAAAATTGGATTTTAGTCTTTGCCTTCCTTGATTTTGGTTTTCGTTACCCATATAATACACAGATTTTGTGTTTGATGGACATTCTTTGAACAAGTGCCTTTCCCCACAATAAACATAGGCTATAGTCTCAAATTGATTCGGTGGCTGAGCTGCAAAATTATTAAACCCGTTAGTAGTAAAGTTTTTAAACATTGAGGATATCGAGGATACCTGAGATGCAAGTGAAGTGAGAGTGTCCACTTCATGTACTCCAACGACTCATTTTCCTGATGCTACTCGATTGGTTGGCCATTGATAGTTGTTACTGAAAATCCTCTCGATGATTTCATAAGCCTCTTTATAGGACTTAGAAAGGAGAGCACCGTTAGTAGAAGTGTCTACTACCATTCTCGAGTGAGCATTGAGATCGTTATAGAACGTCTCTAGTTGGATGCAATGCGGGATTCCGTGATGAGGGCAACTTCGTAATAGTTCTTTAAACCTTTCCCATGCCTCATACAATGACTCGTCTTCCATTTTTTGAAAGGTAGTGATATCATTCCGCAACTTAGCATTCTTGCTAGGTGGGAACTACTTCATAAAGAATCGTTCTGCTAACTCTTGCCATGTGGTAATGGAATTTTGTGGCAATGATTTCAACCAGGCTTGAGCTCTGTCCCTTAGTGAATATGGGAACATCTTTAATCGTAGTGCATCTTCGGGTACTCCGGATAATTTGAAAGAATCGCTCACCTCCATAAACAATCTTAAGTGAAGGTGAGGACTTCAGTAGGCATTCCACTGAATTGGCCCACTCTCTGAAGCATCTGGAACATGACTAGCTTTAGCTCAAATTGTTGTGCATCGAGTTCGAGTCTCCTAATACCTGGATTAAGCTCATGAAACACTGGCGCGATATATTGTCTTAGAGCACTATCCCTATCATCAGCAATAAGGATAGGATTTTGAACTTGATTCGCTCCGTTTCCTTGATTTGGATTGTCAAAGTTCATCTCTTCGGTCCTTCTCTGAACTAATTGTCTTCTTCTTTGTTGAAAATTTCTTTCAATTTTAGGATCTACGGTGAGTAAATTGATAATTCTATCAATATTCATAAACACCTGAAACAATCACGGAAAAATTAACTAAGTTAAAATTGAATAGAAAAAATAAACCAAAATAAAAAATTAACAAATTCACAAATAATGACTTTTAAAACAGTCCCCGGCAACTGCGCCAAACACTTTGAATGGCGGAAATCTGCAAGTGTACAAAATCGTTATCAAGTAATAAAGTGACAAGTAAATCTTGAGTTATCGTACCCACAGGGACTGTGAAAGAGAAATATTTATGAAATGTAAATCAAACACTTTGGTGATGGGAAAAATATGTTGTTTTGATGAAGTGATTTAAAAACTAAAAATCAATTAAGTAATAAAAATAAAAAGTAAAAATTTCAATGCACGATTTCAAAAAGATGAGTTTCTTAACTTAGAATTACTAAACCCATGTTCATGTTGTTACGAATATTTTCACGGCAACTTGGTTATTTGTTAACTATTGCACATACATACTTACTAAATTAACAAATATTTTGAACATTTCTTAATGTCAATTCAAACTATTAATCAATCTTCATAAGCACATATAAGGTTAAGTGAGGTAACAATATATTTCTATATTGAAACAGTTTAATCACAATAATCTTGCAAGTTATGCAACACTAATGTATCGTTTAATACCGTCGCTAATTTAACCTTCAGTTACCTTAGAAGATTAAATGTGCACCAATTAAATACTGTGTCAATTAATTACAATTTCAATACGTTTAATAATTAATTCATTTGTTACCTTAAATTTGATAATGCAAGTATAACATAAACATGATTTTATTTAATTGACCAACTTACCAATGCCTATAACATCACAAACTTGATTTAAATAATTTAAGTGGACAAAATGCAATCAATCTAACATGAATTAAATTTAAGCCATTTTAATTAGAACAAGAAAAACAACATAAAAATTATCCATATTCATGATCACAACAGATACAAGAAAATTAAAGAGAAGGTAACTAGGAAGCAAATCTAGGATTTCTCTGAAGCCAGACTAGTGCGCTCATCTTCTTCTCTGCTCGTTCTATTAAACCGAGGCCTTTACGAATATTTGAATGCTGCTATTCCAAGGTGGAAGAAGGCTCTTTATCAAGAGGGAAATCGACAAGGGAAGCGGGAAAACAAAGAGGGAATGGAAGATAGAAAGTTAGTGAAAGAGAGATAGATTTGTGGGAATGAATGGTGTCTTGAATGAGGTAGCAAATATGGGTATTTATAGGTGTGAATTGTAACAGCTTGGTTTTAGCTAAATTGGATTAGTGGTTTCGGAACCACAAATCCAATGTCAGAAATTAATTTTAATATTATTTTAAGTGTTTACAGCATGGTAGCATGTATGTGTGAAAGTTTCGTGAATTAATTTTATCGTTTGAATGCTTAATTCGGTAAAAAAAGGACTAAATCGCGTAAAGCGTAAAAGTTACATTCTATTTGTTAAATGCACTAAATGCCTATAAATATTAAATGTGGAGGTCCTTGAGTGATAAATGGACCATTAATAGGGTAAGTGGACATTAATGGGCATGAAATGGATGGTATAAATGTTTTATCATTAAGATCATTAAGGTTATTTTGGTAAATTGTAAATTAAAGTAAATTAAATAAAAGAAACAAAGGTATCATCTTTGTTTCTATCATATTCAACCAAAAATTAAAAGAGAAAGGAAGCCATGGGAGAGCATTTAGGGTTCGGCCAACTCTTAGCTTGATTAAGGTACGGTTTTAGCTCGTTTTTTGATGATTTTTATGTTTTTGTAATCGTTGCAGCTTAATCTAGCTAGCCCGTACCTTTAATTTTGAAACTGTTAAAGATTTTGAGAGTTGCCATTGTCGAATCTATGTGTTCTTTGATGTTTAATGATGAAATATTAAAGTTTGATGATAGTTTTACATGTTTTGTTAAGTGATTTTTGATGAAAATGCATAATAGGGATTAAATTGTGAAAAGTGCAAGTTGAGTGGTTGAAATGTGAAATTAATGGAAAATATGGTCTGCTAGGGGTATATTGGTAATTCATCAAGCATGGGTTTTATTGAAATTATGTGAATTTTGTGTTTTGTGAAATAAGGACTAAATTGTAAAAGTTGTGAAATACTTGGGGCAAAAGTGTAAAAGTGCTTTAACTTGTGATATGGACTAAATTGAAAGAATATGTGATTGGATAAGTTAATTTTGAATTCATATAGATCAAGAAAGAAAGAATTCAGATTTAGATCGGGGGAAAAGCAAGGTTATCGAGTAGTCGACTCGATCCGTCATTTCCGTATAAGAGGTAAGTTCGTATAATTGAACTTAATTGTGCATTTGTTTAATTGATGGATAGAATTGAGATTGTATGTATTCCATTAGTTAAATTTGGAGATATTGAATTTAAATGTACGGTTTAAGCATACGAGTTGCTGAATAAGACCATAGCTGGGCTATGGCAAATAAGAAAATAAGACCATAATCGGGTTATGGCATATGAATGTAAGACTACGATAGGGCCTTGGCAATGTACGTATAAGACCATAGTTGGACTATGGCATCGGAAAATCGATGAATTTGTATCATAAGTATTTATAAGCTAAAGTGGTTTGATAAGAGAATTATCGAGAGATAGATAAGTATCGGTACAGGTATGTACGGAAAATTGCTCAAGTAACGTGTTAGAAGAAGTTGAGGACTTATGAGTTACGATGTGGTTTAACTATATGTTAACTCGTTGATTAATGCTCTAAATGCTAATTATGTTATTCGTTTTGAAAATGCTAATAAATATTGAGATTATCTCATATTTACATACGAACTTACTAAGCTTTATAGCTTACTTTGTTTAATTTCTTCTATGTTTTATAGTATATCAAAGTAGCTCAGAACCGGGGATCGACATGAACTTCATCGCACTATCTGTAACACCCCAAACCTGGCCCAGAAGTTAGGTCCGAATCCGGCGTGTCACATTGAAGGGAAAATTCCAAAACGACTTTGTTTAGTTAAAAACATAAGTTGAAGGTTTAGAAGCCCAAAATCTATGAATCTTGTTAAGTTAGGATGAAAAGCCCATATTTTAAGAAAATGTTCATATGTTGAGTTATATCGAAAACCACGTTTAAACTTTAGAAATTTTTTTCAGTCTCATAAATAGGCGGTAGACATAATAATAATAAAACCCAAAATCTAAAGTCAACTTGGAGATACAAGGCCTTATTACAATCCAATGGAAAACAAAGTATTTAAAATAAATTCATTTGAACAAATTAAGACATCTAAATAGCTTGTAGTGTGGCCATCTCCGAGTCCTCTGCCAAGTTGAGCCGCTTACTGTGCGTCACCTGAAACATTAATTAAAAGGGTGTGAGTTTCGAAGCTCAGTGTGTACGACCCTTGGTAATCCAATCAACATGCAATTATCACAATTATCACGTTGGGCCTAAGCCCTATCAAAATCGGTGGTGTTGGGCCTTAGCCCACAATGACCTCATATCACATCAGTATCACATGAATGCAATGCACCCATCCCAAATCCAACCCTGCACTCCACCCGTACCAACCCTACACTCCTGTGGGGATATAAATATCAACCCACCCATCCATACACTCCAAAGGTAGCACCAACAGCGGCACTACTCAATGTTGCAGCAAGGTTGCTACACATATAATGGGCTTAAAGCCATCGGTGGATCCACGGTCGTCAAGCGACTATGCGATCCTCACATATCTTCCTCCGTATCATCTAACCCACCCAAGTGCAACATATATTTCATGAATGCAACATACACATTTTCACACATTAAGCACCTAGGGGTATTTTAGTCATTTCTCTACCCAGGGGTATTTTCGTAATTCTACCCTACAGAGGTATTTTTGTAATTCTACCCTACAGGGGTATTTCCGTAATTCTACCCTACAAGGGTATTTCCTTAATTTCTACCCTACAGGGGTATTTTCGTAATTTTTACCCTACAGAGGTATTTTCGTAATTTCTTTCATCTCAGGTTTTAGTTATGAACTTTGGCCCATCAACAAGTCCTCGCGGTTAAAGTGAACAAACACTATGCACCAGGTAGGATCTCAGAGAAGAGGAGGTGGGTCACTAGGACCGCTTAAGTACCAAGCTCTCCCTAGATCCAATCTTAGACATGCATATGTCGGTTACCACACTCTAACTAATCGACTTGTCCACAAACATGTTTGATTAACAAATTAAGTCTTATGCAATTTTAAGAATTTATCAGAACTAGGCCTAGAGTCCACTAAACCCTAACATGCATTCCTAACGTCCCATAAAGCCCACTCATGTTCATATAGCCCATTAGGCCCCAATCATATTCGTATAACCCATTAAGCCCAATCATGTTTATGTAGCCCATTAGGCCCGATTATAAACAAATCATACGACCGTTCATGTCAATTCATACTCAAGTTCACATATCAACCATTGCCACGAGCTCGGCAGGCCCATTTAGCCACTTTTGGCTTTTTGGCTTTTCGGCATTGCCGACATCGTGTGTGTGTAGTGTTTGTACACACCTGGTAATAACACGTGCTGAAAACCCCTTAATCACGAACCTACAATAGACATCACTTAACGATTAATCATGGCTTAATACACACTTTATCAAAACCCGAAACCTCACCGTGTGCCACCAGTTCTAGTAGCCCTTCCTTAGCTACTATTTGCGAATATCCC
Source organism: Gossypium sturtianum (assembly GCA_025698515.1). Taxonomy (NCBI): domain Eukaryota; kingdom Viridiplantae; phylum Streptophyta; class Magnoliopsida; order Malvales; family Malvaceae; genus Gossypium; species Gossypium sturtianum. Next base: position 20,793,211 of record CM046946.1, on the reverse strand, counting down.
CTAGATCTGCACCCAAACATATATCATCAAAATCAAGTGACTCATATTCCACATAAGTCACCTCTATAAGCCATACTTACATTCGGCCATCCACTAATCCATAACTGAGACGAGAACACTTACCACTTTGCTAACGATCCTTACCACGCTTGCGAGCTTTGAACCCTACCCTTGTTATTACAAGGTTAACGACAAGGAGAGGTTAGATAGCCCTTCGGCTTTTACCAAAACACACTAAAGGAAAATTGACTAAACACTTACCCAAGAAGCAATCGGCCCAAGAAGTATTCGGCTTTTGAGATTAGTATGGTGAAAGGGACTATTCGGCACCAATAGGAAGAAGAAGAGAAGAAGTGATCGGCTAGAACCAAAGGTGAACAAGAAAAGGAATTTGAGAAGAGAAGGTATGGAGGATTCAGCTTCTGAGCACTTAGAGAGAAAAGGGTGTTTAGGCAACTCTCAAGTGAGGAAATTCGGCTAGAGAGAAAAATAAAATTTCGGCATTACCCTAGGAACCTTTCAAAGGAATTCGGCACCCTCCTTTTATATCCAAAATCCAAAACTCCCTTCCCCTAGAGTCCCATTCGGAACCAACACATCCATACCTCAGTCCCCTATCTTTTCTCTCTTATCTTCACCTTAATTTTCTCTCCTGAACACTCACTTCCAGAGTCCACTCTAGCGTCACTACTTCCCTTCCATGTGAAAAAACAAAACCTCCCAATTTACCACTCTCAAGCCTCGAACCTTGGACCTTTCCACCTTACAGTAACGCCACCTTATAGCTCCCTAAGTGGCGCCACCTTGCCACTGAACCACATGCTTCCTTGTGTCCTATTTTTCCCTTAATCTATTTAAGAGGCCTAATACCTGAGACTAGGGTCCCACTAAGGCAAAAATTAAATTTTCCAAATGACATGGCTTAACCCCAGGACTTCCTAGAAGCCCCATAACATTCCAAAATCACTCACCTAATAGATCCAACTTGCATTAGTGCCGTTCTCTTATTCTCAAGAATTCTAAACGCTACCATTCCCAAGGCCCAATGGGCCCAATTCTACTAGGCCCAAATTCGGGGTGTTACACTATCAGACATCTATTTTGGTACTTTTGAGTTGTGTATATATGGTATATGGCATGTATAGGCTTGATTCATTTTGATATGATTGATGAACATGTATTTTGGGCCATTTAAGTTGACTTGTGATGATGATTTGGTTAATGTATAAAGATGTGTGAATGGCTTTGTTTTGAATTAGGTATATTAACCTATAATGAATGAATGAGGTTGAATTGCTAATGCATATTTGGAATGGTTTTATTGAATGAATCATATATGTGAATAATGGTAAATGAACTATATTGTTGATGTTGTTTTGGTTTATATTTGAGTAAGTGAAATGGTTGTAATTGTATAGCATGAAATGTGCATGAATTAGGATTGATTTGGCTGCATATTTGTGCCTTGAAATGGTACCATTTGTACTTATGTAGGTATGTGCAAAATGGGGTGGCAAATTAGCCTTGCAAATGGCCTATTTTTGTCCACACGGGCAAAGACACGGGCGTGTGTCTCAGCCGTGTGTGACACATGGTCATGTTACACGGTCGTGCATCCCCTGGTGTTGAAATTGAATTGAAGCCAGTATGCTCCATACAGTCTCATACACGGGCGTGTGACTGGTCGTGTGGTACAAGTCAATATACCCCCTAAATGGCACACGGCCTAGCACACGGGCGTGTGGCTTGGCCGTGTTGCATAAGTCAGTATACCTTACAGGTTTGGGACGGCCTAGCACACGGTCTGGCACACAGGCGTGTGTGGCCACTTCGAAGGGCACACGGGCATGTGGTTGGCTGTGTGACCCAAGTCAGTATGTATGCCCTGTTTCTATATGGCTTAAGACACGGGAGTGTCTGGAGCCGTGTCAGGCACACGGCCTGTTCATACGGGCGTGTGACCCCTGTGTGATTGAAATTTTTTCTAAGTTTCCAAAAAAAATTTGAGTTATTGGTTTAGTCCCGAACCACTTCTAAAGCATGTTTAGGGCCTCGTAGGCCCTTATAAGGGACAATGGGATTGTAATTAAATGATATTTGAGTATAAGTGCATAAATGTATGAGATATGTATGTTAAATGATATGTATTTATCGGTAATACGTCGTAACCCTACTTCGGTGACGGATACGGGTTAGGGGTGTTACATTTATTGGTATCAGAGCTACGGTTTAGTCGATTCTGGGACTGACGTAGCATGTGTGAGAGTCTAGCTATACATGCCATATATACTCTGCAATAGTGTGATGATTCCTGACAGCTTAAACTGTGTTTTCGTATAGTAATGGATCCCGAACGAGCGATAGCTGATGATATAGAGAGTAATGCGCCCGCTCCCACTTAAGGGACAGTGCCTTCCGAATTTAGACCCGTGTCTAGTAGTCACAGAGGTGAGGCTAAAGAAGCCTTTTTCCAGATGATGAATGAGTGGTTCCCTCAATACGTCCGGACAAATCTGGCTGCTCAACAACCTCCACCCCCTCCTATTCCCCAAACTGTACCTATAGCTCCTCAAGGAGTCGAGATTTTAAGATTGAATAAGCCTCCAGTTGATAAGATCCATAACTACGGAGCTGAAGAGTTCAGGGCTAATGTTGATGATGGCCCTGAGAGAGCTGAGTTCTGGCTTGAAAATACTATCTGAGTGTTTGATGAACTTTCGTGTACGCCAGCTGAATGCTTAAAGTGCGCTATTTCTCTTCTGAGAGACTCTACGTATCATTGGTGGAATACTTTAGTGTCGGTAGTGCCGAAAGAGCGAGTGACCTGGGAATTCTTTCAAACCGAGTTCCAGAAGAAATACATCAGTCAATGGTTCCTTGACCAAAAACATAAAAAAAATTTAAAATTGAAACAGGGCCGTATGACCATAACTGAATATGAAAGAGAATTTGTACGGTTGAGCAAGTATGCTCGAGAACATGTTTCTACCGAAGAGATAATGTGAAAGCGGTTTGTTGATGGGCTGAACGAAGACATTAAACTCTTGCTCGGGATATTGGATTTAAAAGAATTCGTTGTGTTAGTCAAACGTGCTTGCAAAGCTGAAGAACTGGGCAAAGAAAAGAGAAAGGCTGATTCGGAAGCTAGAGATTCGAGAAAGAGATTGATGAATAAACCCTATCCCTCTTCATCAAAAAAATCTCGAGATTTGTATAGCCGATCAAATGCACCAGTGGAGTACTCTAATAGAGATCGTGGGAAGCAATTGACGGGTTCAAAAGCTCCAGCTATGTTAGTGGCAAGTGTGGGTAATAGTAGACCGAACAAACCTGAATGTGGACGATGTGGAAAATGAAATTTTGGAGAATGTAGACTGAATGATAAAGCCTATTTTAGATGTGGTTCGCATGAACACTTCATTCGAGATTGTCCTGAGTTAGATGAGAAAGATAAATCTCAGAGTGCAAGACAAAGCAACACGACTGCGAGAGGAAGACCATTCTGTACTGTTGGAAATGTGAGTGGTGGTAGAGGTGCGACACGAGATACAGTTGTGAGATCTGAGGCCAGAGCACCTGCTAGAGCCTATGCTATTCGCACTCGCGAAGAAGCGTCATCTCCAGATGTTATCACCGGTACTTTCACTCTCTATGATACTAATGTGATTGCATTGATAGATCCAGTATCAACTCATTCTTATATATGTATGAATTTAATATCTAGTAAGACTTTGCCTGTAGAGTCTATTGAATTTGTGATTAGAGTATCGAACCCCTTAGGCAAATGTGTTTTGGTTGACAAAGTCTGCAAGAATTGTCCGTTAATGTATCGGGATTTCTATTTTTCGGCTAATCTGATGTTGTCACCATTTGATGAATTTGATGTGATTCTGGGTATGGATTGGCTAACGATGCATGAAGCTATAGTGAATTGTAGATGAAAGACAATTGAACTGAAATGTCAGAATAATGAGACTATTAGAATTGAATCTGATGATCTGAATAGTTTTCCAGTTGTGATCTCGTCTATGTTAGCTCAGAGATTTGTGAGAAAGGGGTGTGAAGCTTATCTTACTTATGTATTTGATACGAAAGTGACAGAAACAAAGATTGAATTAGTACCAGTTGTGTGCGAGTATCCAGATGTATTTCCCGAAGAGTTACCGGGTTTAACACCTATCAGAGAGGTTGAGTTTGGTATTGAATTAGTACCAGGAACAACGCCGATATCGATAGCTCCGTACAGAATGGCTCCGACAGAGTTAAAAGAATTGAAAGCTCAGTTGCAAGAGTTGATAGATAAATGTTTTGCTAGACCGAGTTTCTCACCTTGGGGTGCACCAGTGTTATTTGTGAAAAAGAAAGACGGCACGATGAGAATATGTATAAACTATCGACAACTCTACAAAGTGACGATCAAGAATAAATACCCTTTGCCACGAATAGATGATTTGTTTGATTAATTAAAAGGGGCAATAGTGTTTTTGAAAATTGATTTGAGATCGAGTTATTACTAGTTGCGGTTAAAGACTCAGATGTGCCAAAGACTGCATTTAGAACAAGGTACGGACACTACGAATTTCTTGTTATGCCTTTTGGACTAACAAATGCACTTGCTATTTTTATGGACTTGATGAACCGAATTTTTAGGCCATACTTAGACCGATTCGTAGTTGTATTTATTGATGACATTTTGATTTACTCTTGTGATGAATCTGAGCATGGCGAGCATTTGAGAATCGTGTTACAAACTTTGAGAGATAAACAATTGTTTGCAAAGTTCAGCAAATGTGAGTTTTGGCTACGAGAGGTTGGTTTTCTGGGACATATAGTTTCAGCTGCGGGTATCCGAGTTGACCCGAGCAAAATTTCTGTGATTGTTGATTGGAAGCCTCTGAGAAATGTATCCGAAGTCCGTAGTTTTCTGGGACTAGCCGTGAAACACCCCAAACCCGGCCTACGAGCCTGAACCGGATCTGGTTTGTTCCTTAAGTAAACCGGTTTTCAAATTCTTTGTTACTTAGAGAAAATTTGCATAATTTTTTTTTCTTAGAAAAAATGTTGTTGTGGATTGGGCTCAGATTGGGAACCCATTTGATTTATTGGAAAATCCAATTTTTATTAAGGTGACAAAATAATTTTTAAAGTTTATAAAAATATATTTCACTTAAAATTTAATCCAACAATCGTTTGTAGCAAAATAATTAAAAATAAAGCAAAAATAAGAAAATCCATCTGGGCCTTGTGGCCTTATTACATCAAGTAAAACCCAATAATAAAATTAAAGATACTAAAAAGAAATAAAGTCCAAATTAAATAAATTCCTCAATTGATGCATGGCCACCTCAAGGTCTACCGTCCCATCACATCACTTTGTTCATCACCTGAAAATAGTTCCCACAACGGGGTGAGTCAACAGACTCAATGTGTACACAACATTAACCTTCAACAAATCAGGCATAAAATAAATGATGCAACCCAAACCCAAGCCTAATGGTCCATCCGCTACACACCACCCGTACCTGCCAGTCACACCGTGGGGACTACTAAGTCAACCCTCCATCCGCTACACACCATCGAAGCGATCATTTGCGATCGGCGTGCTCATCGCCCATATAATTTGTGTCATTAGACACCATATTCAAATAAAGTAACCGAAGTTACCAAATTCAGATAATGTAACCGAAGTTACCATATTCAAATTTTGTGACCGTAGTCACCATATTCCGTTGGTGAGACCGAAGTCAACACCTTCTTCCCCTTTCTCATATATCCCGAATGCCCCATAAATGCATAACATACTTAATTTCTCATTATTCACATGTTAACAATATAACATATTCGTAATCCTATCGAAAGTAGGAAACGTGCACAGGTACTCTTACCACATTTGTGGTACTTAGCCACATTCACATTCTTATGCATATTCATATATTAAAATAATTGCCATATGATATATTGAAAGTTAGTGTGAGTACACACTGATTGGCTTAATAGATTCCTTGAAATCCCGAAGAACGATCTACCGATCTAAAGTTTAGATCTGTTAATTCCTATATTCGGCCCATCATACAAAAACACATTAATAACCTTTTCGATTTTAAAACCAAATCCCAACAGGAATGGTATTACTAATACTTACCTTGTTTGCCGATTGGATTGATCAAGTTCCCAAAAATTACTAGTATCCCTTTTCCTTGAAATCGGCTAACACTAAATCATGTAATTTTGTCGGTTTCGACTTTTGGATCAATGAAAAATAATTCTAAATACCAAAAATAAGCCTTGGCGATTAGATCTATGTACCTACCTTACGCTTTCCAAATCAAAGAGGATTCCTTGCCCTATATGTCTGTCGAAATCTTCATGTTAGATTTAATCTAACATATACATCATAACCTTCAATCAAATAAATTTATCTTACCTTAGATCCTTGATCCTTATATTCGACGATTTGTAGACCCCTTTAGATGTCGTAGTTGATTGCTCCTTTACTTAGAATCAACAAAGATTCGGCTTTGACAAGAGAAACAGAAAAGAAAATAGAAGAAGAGGAGATGGATTTTGCTTAAAGAAAAATTCGCGAGAGAGGGGAGAGAGCTAGGAAAATTTCTGACACAGAGGAAGAGAAAGCAAACGTTGATGAGTAGCCCTCCTGCCCTCCTTTTATAGCCGAAATTATCAGCCTAGGAGTCCCTTACTTGGCCACCACTCCTCTTTTTGATAATATTATCTCTTTTATTTAAAAGATAAAAGCCTTTAATCCATCAATTATCTCCTCAATTTTCTTAAAAGAAAATCCTTTATTTATCACTTATTATTCACATATTTATGCAAATAAAACTCTTCCTTTTCTAGAAACCCATGCCGTCCACCTCAGCCTTACAGAAGCAAAAATAAAACTTATTTATTTGCTTCTCAAGTGACTCGAACTCAGGCCTATTTCCTGCATGTGACGCCACTTCCTTAGGCCCTAAGTGGCATCTTCAGCCACTGCTCCAAGCCTTGTTTGTGTGTCAAACTTCTCCAAATTTTTCTTTTAAGGCCCTCTAGCCCTTATTTCCTATTTTGAACTTTAAAATTTGACATTTCGGCATCATTTCTAAGTTTCCTAAAATTTTCGATCGGCTCTGTTTGCTGACCATTTTCTTACATTTCCAGGTTTCCAGAAATGTTCACTTTTCATTTTTGAAACATTTCCAAAAATGTTCAGGTTTCCAAAAATGTTCAAGTTTCCAAAAATATTCAGGTTTCCAAAAATGTTCAAGTTTCCAAAAATGCTCAGGTTTCCAAAAATGTTCATTTCCATTTCTATGCATTTCTAGAATTCCAAAAATACCAAAAATTTATTCATAGTGCTTAAGACTTGTCATTTCGTACAATTAAACCAAAAATGCATAGGCCCTTTTCAGGATGTTACAAGCCGGCTATTATAGATGATTTGTAAAAGGTTTCTTGATAATTGCGACTCCGATGACAACATTTCTTCAAAAAGATGTTAAATTTGAGTGGTCAAAAAAATGTCAACAGAGCTTCGAGCAGTTGAAAGCATTATTGACAGAGGCACCAGTCTTAGTTCAGCCTGAGTTGGGTAAAGAATTCGTAGTTTTCATTGATGCATCATTAAATGGCTTAGGTTGTGTTTTAATGCAGGAAGGAAAAGTTGTAGCTTATGCCTCGAGACAGTTGAAGCCACACGAAAAGAATTATCCGATGCATGATCTAGAGTTAGCCGCGATAGTGTTCGCATTGAAAATTTGGTGCCATTATTTGTTTGGTGAGAAATGCTATATTTATACCGACCAAAAAAGCTTGAAATATTTGATGACTCAGAAAGATTTGAATTTACGACAGCGGAGATGGCTAGAATTGCTAAAAGACTATGAATTGGTGATTGACTATCATCCGGGGAAAGTGAACGTAGTTGCTGATGCTTTGAGCCGAAAGTCCTTATTTGCTTTACGTGCTTTGAATACACAATTAGCTTTGTCTAAAGACGGTTCGATAGTAGCCGAGTTGAAAGCGAAACCGTTATTTCTACAGCAGATTTGTGAGGCTCAAAAATTTGATAATGAATTGCAAGCAAAACGAGCTCAGTGTGAGTCGACTTTTGATTCAGAGTTTCGAATAGGGTTTGATGATTGTTTGATGTTCCGAGGTAGAATTTGTGTATTGAGAAATCCCGAGCTTATTCAAAAGATTTTAAACGAAGCACACAGTAGTTGTTTATTAGTACATCCGGGAAGCACGAAAATGTATAACGATTTGAAACAACTTTATTGGTGGCACGGCATGAAACAAGATATCTCAGAATTTATTTTAAAATGTTTGATTTGTTAGCAAGCTGTTAGGGTTATTACAGCCTATTATGATTCCTGGGTGGAAGTGGGATAGAGTAACAATGGATTTCCTATCGGGTTTGCCCTTATCTCTGAAAAAGAAAAATGCTATCTGGGTTGTTGTTGACAGATTGACGAAATTAGCTCATTTCATTCCGGTACGTACAGATTTCTCGCTTGATAAATTAGCCGAGTTATATATTTCTGAAATTGTGAGATTACATGGTGTTCCCCTATCTATTGTTTCGGATAGAGATCCGAGGTTTACAACGAGATTTTAGAAGAAATTACAAGAAGCTTTGGGTACAAAGCTGCATTTTAGCACGGCGTTTCACCTGCAAACGGATGGTCAATCTGAACGAGTTATTCAAATACTTGAGGATATGTTCCGTTGTTGCATTCTTGAGTTTGAAGGTAGCTGGGAGAAATATCTACCGCTGATTGAATTTGCTTACAATAATAGCTTCCAATCGAGTATAAACATGGCACCATACGAAGCTTTATACGGTCGTAAATGTAGAACATCGTTATACTGGACTAAGCTTAGTGAGAATAAGATTCACGGGGTTGATCTGATCAGATAAAGAGAAGAAAAAGTGAAAGTAATTCGCGATAGTTTGAAAGCAGCTTTGGATCGACAAAAATCGTACGCAGACTTGAAACAGAAAGATATTGAGTTCCAGATCAAGGATAAAGTGTTTTTGAAAGTGTCGCCGTGGAAAAAGATATTACGGTTTGGTCAGAAAAGGAAATTGAGTCCGCGATTCATCGGACCGTATGAAATTACTGAGCGAGTTGGGCTAGTGGCATATCGGCTATCCTTACCGTTTGAGTTAGAAAAGATACATAATGTGTTTCACATATCGATGCTTCGACGATACCGATCCGACCCTTCACATGTCATTTCCCCAACCGAGGTTAAAATTCAGTCTGATATGTCATATGCTGAAGAATCGATTCAAATTTTAGCTCATGAGATCAAAGAGCTGAGAAATAAGAAAATAGCGTTAGTGAAAGTATTATGGCATCGACATGGGGTTGAAGAAGCTAAATGGGAACCCGAATATGCTATGAGAAAACAATACCCAAACCTATTCACTGGTAAGATTTTCGGGGACGAAAATCCCTAAGGGGGAGAGTTGTAATAGCCCGGTTTTAGCTAAATCGAAATAGTGGTTTTTGAGCTACAATTATAATGTCAAAAATTTATTTTAATATTATTTTAAATGTTTACAGCATGGTAGCATGTATGTGTGAAAGTTTCGTGAATTAATTTTATCGTTTGAAAGCTTAATTCGTTAAAAAGGACTAAATCGCGTAAAGCGTAAAAGTTACATTCTATTTGTTAAATGCACTAAATGACTATGAATATTAAACGTGGAGGTCCTTGAGTGATAAATGGACCATTAATAGGGTAAGTGGACATTAATGGGCATGAAATGGATGGTATAAATGTTTTATCATTAAGGTTATTTTGGTAAATTGTAAATTAAATAAAAGAAACAAAGGTATCAGCTTTGTTTCTATCATATTCAACCGAAAATTAAAAGAGAAAGGAAGCCATGGGAGAGAATTTAGGGTTCGACCAACTCTTAGCTTGATTAAGGTACGGTTTTAGCTCGATTTTTGATGATTTCTATGTTTTTATAATCGTTGTAGATCAATCTAGCTGGCCCGTACCTTTAATTTCGAAACTGTTAAATATTTTGAGAGTTGCCATTGTTGAATCTATGTGTTCTTTGATGTTTAATGATGAAATATGAAATTTTGATGATAGTTTTACATGTTTTGTTAAGTGATTTTTGATGAAAATGCACAACAAGGATTAAATTGTGAAAAGTGCAAGTTGAGTGGTTGAAATGTGAAATTAATGGAAAATATGGGTAGGTAGGGGTATATTGGTAATTCGGCAAGCATGGGTTTTATTGAAATTATGTGAATTTTGTGTTTTTTGAAATAAGGACTAATTGTAAAAGTTGTGAAATACTTGGGGTAAAAGTGTAAAAATGCTTTAAAGTGTGATATGGACTAAATTGAAAGAATATGTGATTGAATAAGTTAATTTTGAATTCATATAGATCAAGAAAGAAAGAATTCAGATTTAGATCGGGGGAAAAGCAAGGTTATCGAGTAGTCGACTCGATCCGTCATTTCCGTATAAGAGGTAAGTTTGTATAATTGAACTTAATTATGCATTTGTTTAATTGATGGATAGAATTGAGATTGTATGTATTCTAATAGTTAAATTTGGAGATATTGAATTTAAATGTACGGTTTAAGCACACGAGTTGCTGAATAAGACCATAACTGGACTATGGCAAATAAGAAAATAAGACCATAATCGGGTTATGGCATATGAATGTAAGACCACGAAAGGGCCTTGGCAATGTACGTATAAGACAATAGTTGGATTATGGCATCAGAAAATCGATGAATTTGTATCATAAGTATTTATAAGCCAAAGTGGTTTGATAAGAGAATTGTCGAGAGATAGATAAGTATCGGTACAGGTATGTACGGAAAATTGCTCAAGTAACGTGTTAGAAGAAGTTGAGGACTTATGAGTTACGATATGGTTTAACTATATGTTAACTCGTTGATTAATGCTCTAAATGCTAATTATGTTATTCGTTTTGAAAATGCTAATAAATGTTGAGATTATCTCATATTTACATACGAACTTACTAAGCTTTATAGCTTACTTTGTTTAATTTCTTCTATGTTTTATAGTATATCAAAGTTAGCTCAGAACCGGGGATCGATAGGAACTTCATCGCACTATCAGACATCTATTTTGGTACTTTTGAGTTGTGTATATATGGTATATGGCATGTATAGGCTTGAGCCATTTTGATATGCTTGATGAACATGTATTTTGGGCCATTTAAGTTGACTTGTAATGATGATTTGGTTAATGTATAAAGATGTGTGAATGGCTTTGTTTTGAATTAGGTATATTAACCTATAATGAATGAATGAGGTTGAATTGATAATGCATATTTGGAATGGTTTTATTGAATGAATCATATATGTGAATTATGGTAAATGAACTATATTGTTGATGTTGTTTTGGTTTATATTTGAGTAAGTGAAATGGTTGTAATTGTATAGCATGAAATGTGCATGAATTGGGATTGATTTGGCTACATATTTGTGCCTTGAAATGGTACCATTTGTACTTATGTACGTATATGCAAAATGGGGTGGCAAATTGGCCTTGCAAATGGCCTATTTTTGTCCACACGGGCAGAGACACGGGCGTGTGTCTCAGCCGTGTGTGACACACAGTCACGTTACATGGCCGTGTGTCCCCTGAAGTTGAAATTGAATTGAAGTTAGTATGCTCCACACGGTCTCATACACGGGCGTGTGATTGGTCGTGTGGTACAAGTCAGTATACCCTCTAAATGGCACACGGCCTAGTACACGGGCGTGTGGCTTGGCCGTGTTGCATAAGTCAGTATACCCTACAGGTTTTGCACGGCCTAGCACACGGTCTGGCACACAGGCGTGTGTTGCCACTTCGAAGGGCACACGGGCGTGTGGTTGGCCGTGTGACCCAAGTCAGTATGTATGCCCTATTTCCACACGGCTTAAGACACGGGCGTGTCTGTTCACACGAGCGAGTGACCCCTGTGTGATTGAAATTTTTTCTAAGTTTCCAAAATTTTTTTGAGTTATCAGTTTAGTCCCGAGCCACTTTTAAAGCATGTTTAAGGCCTCGTAGGCCCTTATAAGGGACAATGGGATTGTGATTAAATGATATTTGAGTATAAATGCATAAATGTATGAGATATGTATGTTAAATGATATGTATTGATCGATAATACCTCATAACTGTAATATCCCGGGTTAGGGGCTATTTTTGTTATGGCATAATTTGCATGTTAGGAGCTTGCTATGTTGCTGTTTTGGTGTCTTAGGGGCTTAATTGTAGGCTAGGACTATGCACAGCGGTAGGAAAATTTTAGTTTTTAAGCCTTAGGTGAGAGGAGAGAGGAGTGGGGTTTTTATATTTTATTTGGTGCTTCAGAGTACAAAAGAGGAGCTGGTGGAGTGGCAAAGCATGCGCCACTTGGAGCTGGTGTTGGCGTCAATTGCAGGAGGCAGAGGTCCTGAGTTCAAGCTGCGAAATTCCCCATTTTGGCTTCCATTTTGGCGGCTCAAGGAGGAGGAGTTGTTGGTAGTTCAAACTCTACCATGGACCAAGTCAAATTATTCAAAAGAAAGGTGGAGAGTGAATTTAGGAGGAAGACTAGTTCAACTAGTTTGAATTGGGTGGTTGTGAGTGATTGGAGGTAGTGGCCGAATATTGGGGTGTGTGTGGAGTGAGTGGCCGGTTTTGGTAGTGGGTAGGAGAGGTGTGCCGAATTTCATTTTGGCATTTTGGTGTTTTCGGTCAAGGGTTAGTAAGCTAAGTTCTTTCTCTTTTTGTCAATTGCAGCCGAATTTTCCAAGGTTTTCCTCTCATTTTCTTCACTTCTTGAAACCGAAAATTCAAGTGAGTTTCTCCATCTTTTCTTTTGCAAACCGAAAAGTCAAGTTCTCATTTGCCGAATCTGTGTTGCCCTTTTGAGTTGGTGTGGCGAAAGTTCTCAACCATCTCCCTTCTTTTATTCATTTGTTGAAGCCGAAACTAGTAATCCTTCTTCTTCATATTCCCATTCTTTTACAACTCTTGTGCCGAATCCATATCTCCTTCTTAGCCGAATCTTTCATTTGTTTCTTACCATTTCATTAAGCCGAAACCATCTTATTTTGTTCCCCTAATCTTCATTTTCTTTTCTCAATACTATCTTGCCGAAGCTATACTCCCTATTCACATATTTTCTTTTCTCTTCTCACCCTAAGCCGAACATAGGAGTGCCGAATCTTCTTCTCCCTCGGGTTCAAGGTGGTGACCAACCTATCCCCTCACCTAGTGTGTTGTTGGCCGAATATAGTTGGTGTTGGGGTCTTTGGATATTGGAAGTAATCAAGAGGAGTCTTCCTTCTTTGTAAACCGATTGGTAAGTAGTGGTAAGTGTTGGGTACTATTATTATTAGTTCAATCTTTTGGTTTCGATTAAGCTTAAGGGTTCAAAGAATTAACCGTTCTCTTTTTAAGGTGTAGCCGATTGTTGGGAGGAAACCACTTGTTGGTTCGAGGTTTGGTAGGAAACCAAACCAATAGCAAGGTAAGGGATCAAAGTTAAACCCTTTGGTTTATTTGGTCTTAGCCGAATGGTGTAGAAGGCTAACCTATGTTTTGGCCGATTGTTGTTAGGAGCAAGAGGATCGTGGGTTAGATCGGGTTCTTTGGGATTTAGGCTTGCTATATACCAGGTGTGTAACTAACACACTCCATACTTAGTAATACTGTTAATAACTCTGATTGCCTTGTTAAAACCAAAACAGTATGATGGATTATTTGGTACCCAAATGGGGTATATGTACGGATCCGGTAAGTCAGTAGCATTACGAGTTTTATTGATGATATATTTAATATTATGATCTATGCTATGTATGCTACGAAATGTAATGCTAAGCATGTTGGCATGATATGCATGACTTGTATGATATGCATAATTTACATGAGTATGGCATGATGATGGGTGAAATGAGAGGAGGGGGATGATGATATCCGTGTCTTTGGGACACTTTGTGTCTTTGGGACACCGGAGGTTTGGCACCTCCAGGTGGTTTGGTACCACAGATGATATATTTTGTGACTTTGGGTCACTAGAGGTTTGGCACCTCGTCTCGTCCCAGTGGCTTAGTACCACGGTGGGTTGGCCCCACGGTTGATTATACGGGATTGACGCTAGTGATTTGGTATCACACGATGGGTTGGCCCCATCATCGGATTTGTGATCACGGTCACCAAAGGTGATTTGGTATCACACTTGTGTCTTTGGGACACCGAGGTTTGGCACCTCATTGCGACTCGTCCCCACGTGGTTAACACCACCGTGGGTTGGCCCCACTTATGAGATACGGGATTGTCGCTAGTGATTTGGTATCACGCGATGGGTTGGCCCCATCATTGGATTATTCGTGACTTTGGGTCACCAAAGGGTTTGGCACCACACTTATGGATATCGTGACTTTGGGTCACCAGTGGTTTGGCACCACCAGTGGTTTGGTACCACACAGGGTAGAAAGGTGATATGGATGGTTAGGATCGGGGTGCATTGATTATGTTGCTATGATATGATGTGTGTTAGCATGTTGTATTATCGGGAGTGGGATTTATGCACCGAGTCTTGCGACTCACCCTCTCCTTTGACATTTCAGTGACACTTAGACGCGACATGGAGCCGGGATGGACTCGAGGTGCTCATGCCATGCTTTAATAAAGATTTGCTCGGACTTTATAAAATTTGGTACTTTAGCTTATTTATTACTATTTGGTTTTATTTTGGGTTGTAAATGGCCTTTAAATTAGGTTTTACTATGTTTATGCTTAAAGTAGCTTTCTAATATGCCTTAACAAATTAATTGAGTTAAAATTTGCTAAAAACTTGGAAGGATAATGGTTTCAAAACTATAACGCAATGTGTTTTAAACTATACCATCGGGTATCACACTATGATTTGGTATCAAGGAAACTCAAATGATTTTCAAACCTAAACTCGATTTCCTACTAAGTCTAAATGTTTGAGTAACATCAAGAAGCAACTTGAATTTCTAAATGAAATAAACTTGTTTAACTTCTTAATTGATTAAGTTTCCGAAATCTCTGAGTTTTCAAAATGACGCATGAAGTTTTCAACAATCATGCCCAAGATTTCTACACGTTCAAAACTTTTCACAAAATTTTCATCAAGTTTTTAAACGAAAACCCAACTTCTCAAATACGTTTTCCTCGTAACATACCAGATTCGGTCGTGGTGTCTTGACCGGGTTTGGGGTGTTACAGTAACCCTACTTCGGTGACGGATACGGGTTAAGGGTGTTACAGGAACGGCTACTAAAAATAGAAAATAATTAGCAGCCATACACTCTTCCTTGGTTGGCCATACAACAAACAATTTTGACTGTTTCAAACTTTGCTATATCTAGCTTGGGGCAAATATTCAAAGGCACGAAAAGTGGAGGGGTTTGAATGGAGTTTAAGGAAACTTTGAGAGCTGTTTTGCAAGTAATTAAATCAGATAAATAAGTTAATTGGGTCAGCTTATTGGGACGGTTTTGGGCTGCCAATTTGCTTGTTGGATTAGTCTTCAATGCTTAGCATATTGGGCCACTTTCTCCTTCAGGCTTTATATTACTTTTCAACCCAATTAACTTTGGATAAAAATTAAATATAAAGTACATAAAATAATCATCATTTGGACTATCCTTGGCTGGAAATACATTCAGTCTTGCTTTTGGTTTACTTGATGCAAAAATTTCTCCAGCGGTTGAAGCTTTTTGAGGTGTCTACCGAGCCAATTTTCACCTTTTATGCAAAATTGTCGAAAATAAACCAAATTTGTGAAAATTTATTATAAAAATAGTTAAAATTCTACATGTTAATAAAATAAGTGTAAATTAATTATTTTATAATTAAAGTGTGAATTTCGACAAAATTTACTACGAAACTGCATGAATTTGAGCTCAAAAGGTGCTGAAAAAGTCTATAGATTTTTGTGTTTCCAGACTACAGCCTTTCACATAGTTTGGGCACATGGCAGCTTGACCCCGATTTTTTAAAATTACCCATATTTGTAATAGTTTCAAATTGATCCTTGGTTGATGTCAGTTTAATTGTAGAGTTACGTAAGCTCAAATTAAACTTGATTTTGGTTGTATTGTATATAATATATGAATGTATATGTATTTATTTAGTATTTAATTGAATATCTGAATTATGAATTGTGTGTAATTATTCTGTAATATTTTGTAGCACCTTATCACTCGGGTCAAGCGATCGGGTTGGGTGGGGGTGTTGCAGATTTGACCCTATTTTTCTTATAGATATAAAGATGTTGACAGAATCTAATTGTGTTATCTCATATGAAGTGGATAGTAATGTTCCGACTTCTGCACAGGGAGCGAGTCACAGTATTCCAGTTCCACTAATGTCTGGTAGTGAAATGAAAAATGCATTTTCTGGCATGATAAGTCAATGGTTTAGTGTATTCGTGCGAGCCAACTCTGCAGCTCTACAACCTCCACACCCGACCGTGCCTCCTCCAACACCCCTATGTCCTCAAAACCCTAGTCCATCAATTGTTCATCGGCCTCTAATTGATAAGTTACGTAAATTTGGGGCTGAGGAATTCAGAGGTAAAACTGACGACGATCTGACCAGAGGTTAATACATGTTTGACATTACACAACGGGTTTTTCAAGAATTAATTTATTTTCTGAGGACAGCTTGAAATGTGAAGTTTCATTATTGAAAGATGAAGCATATTCATGGTGGAATACATTGATAGAAATGGTTTAGAGAAGAAATACATCAGCCGTCTGTATTTAGAGAAGAAATAATAAGAGTTTCTTAAATTAAAATAAGGAAACAAGTTTGTAGCTGAGTACGAACGAGAATTTGTTCGTTTGAATAAATACGCTCGAGGAATTGTTCTAAATGAGTTTGAAATGTGTATTCGATTTGAGGATGGATTGAGATGATATCAGAATTTTAGTTGGAGCCTTGAATTTACATGGATTTGTGGATTTATTTGAACATGCGTAGAAAATGGAGGAAATTTGCAATGATAAGAATAAGTCAGAATTGGAACCTCAAGAACTCAATAAATGAGGATTAGCTATATCGGTTTAGACTCCTCCGAAAAAGAAATACATAAATGATTTCATTCATTTTACTTCACCTTCGGGATGCATAGGGAGAGATAGACCAAGACCGAGCAATCTGAGATTGGTGAATATACTAGTTGTTAGTGTGGCAGTGTTCGAAACATGAATAAACTAGTTTGCGATTGTCAAAACCATTTTTAAAGTTTTTATAAAAACGGGGGTCGACTTTAAAAAACAAAAACGGGAGTCGCCACCAATCCCTTTTTACTTAGGTGTGATTGGATCACCTTATAAAGCGTTTTATTTCAGAATGTTGATTTTGGTCCACGAAATACAAGAAAGCAAGTTGGGTTCGGGAGTTACACGCATTTATGGAAGGATTAGCACCCTCGTAACGCCCAAAAATTGGTACCTAATTGATTAATTAATGTCCTTATGTCGAGAATTTGAAAAGATTTTAAAATACAATTTCTTTTAAAGAATGTTTATATAACCCGTTTCGGAATATTAAGACTCTTTCGTTCAAAAAGGATAAAATATCACATCCAGTACGTTAGGGTGCGACATTTTAACCCCCGAAATTAAGATCGTCCCTTAATTTCCCAAAACACGAAATTAAATGGATATTTAGTTTTTTGGACGTACGAAAAACCGAAACCTAGCATGTTAGGGCACGATTTCTCGAACTTCCAAACACGAAACATTGCCTTGTTTTCTGAAATCCTTATCCCGAGATAACAAAACGTCATATCCAGTGAGTTAGGACACGACAATTTTGAATTCTCGAGAATAAGTTTTTATTTTACTTTTTAAAAGGAAAGTAATAGGTTCTTTGGACTCGAAGAGGAAAATCGCAACCCAGTAAGTTAGGGTACGATTTCTTTCGAACCTTAGAACGTGGAGTGTTTGCTTATTTCAAAACTGAATTTTCGATGCACCAAAGAAAATATAATATGATCGTAATAAAATGAAAAATAAATCATAATGCCAATATACTCAATGGAATAAAAGTGTGGATGATAATATGAATAACAATAATGAATGCAAAAATAATAAAAGAAAAGCTGAAAAAAATAATTTAAAAAATATTAAGTAAAAAAAAATAAACAAATAAATAAATAAAAGAAAAGAAAATAATAACAAAAAATAAAGCTAATAGCAAGTTAATAAATAGATAAATACTAAATAATTTAAAGATAATAAAATAATAATAATAGTAAAGATAAAAATAATACTGTTAATAATGAAAATAATAATAATAATAGGAAAATAATGATAATAGGGTATAATAATAGTAATGGTAATATATACAAATAATGGTAGTAAAAATATAATGATACTTGATAATAATAACGACAATAGTAATAATAATAATAAGCAAGTTAATTACAAATAAAATAATAATAATAATAATAATAATAATAATAATAATAATAATAATAATAATAATAATAATAATAATAATAATAATAGTAGTAGTAGTAGTAGTAATATTAAAATAACAATTATAATAATAAAATACTAGTAACACTAAATTAATAATAATAACCATAAAAATGATAATAAAAATAAAAATGGTATTGATAATAAAATAATAGAATAATATTAAAATTAATAGTGATAAATAAAAAATAATAATGAGAATAGAATATAAAATAGTAATATTGAAAATAATAATAATAATACTAATAATAAAATAACGATAATAATAAATATAATAACAAATATAGTTATAATAATGATGCATATAAAAAGATAGTTATATAGTTAATTTAAAATAAAATAATGGTAATAATAATATAAAAAATAAAAATATACGCGATAATAATAAATAGTATTAATAATAATAAGAAAATAAAATAAAATAAAATTAATAACTAAATAAAAAAATTACAAAAGAAATAAAAAAGGATGGGATTGAATTTAAAATAAAAGTTTGGGGCGAATTTTGAAGAATATAAAAAAATGAGGGACCTACTCGAACGCGCGGATAACATGGAGGGACTAAAAGGGAAAATATTCCCTCCCTCCAAAACGCTGCGTTTCAAGAGGGACTCAAATGAAAACCAAATAAAATTTAAGGGAAAAATTAAAAATAAGGAAAACTTAATTACAAAACCATAAAAAAGCGGAAGGGCTAAAAGCGCAACTAGCCCTTCCGTAAAAACACGCGGATCCTGAGGGCTGGGTCGGGTCGAGGCGCGGGTCAGCCCCCAAAACGACTTCGTTTTAGGCGTAAAGGAGGCTGCCCAAGACGGCGCCGTTTTAATAGGCTATAAAAGCCAATTTTTTTTGGAAAATTTCATTTGTGTTCATTCCAGAGAAAAAAAAGAAAGGGAACTCTCCCTTTGGGGCGATTTCCGGCCATCCTCCGGCGCGATCAGCCGCCGTTCACCGTTGCCAGCCACTGTACACGGTGGCCGGAATTTTTAAAAAATGTAAGTTTTTTTTTCCTTTTTTTATATATTATATGCTTTAATATATATGAGAAAAATAAAAAAAATTTAAAGAAAGAGAAGCGCACAGATTCGAAAAAGGAAGAAAAATCAAAAGAAAAAACCTTGCTTGTAACATCCTAAAATTTGGAATTTTATGTGTTGCATTATTTTTGGTGCTAAGCTAGTTAGATTATTAATTGTGTATGTTTAGGAGGTCCTGAGAAGGTTCGGGTTTATTTGGACCTAGTAAATTTTTTTTGGCATTTAGCACTTTAAGGAGATAGAGTAAGTGACCTTAAAGCTTATGGAAATAAATGAGTAAATAGCTAGCATAATTGAGCATATGGTAAAGAGGCTATGGCGCCACATGAAGTACTTTGAGGGAAGAGGTTCAAATCCCATTGTGTGCAAATTTTGACTATTATTTTTGCATTCTTTCCCTAAGTGTCGGCCAAGTATGTAAATAAGGCAAGGTGGACTTTTTATTTTTGGCAAGATGGCTAAGGAAAATAGGAAAGAATGAAGGTGAGGAAAGAAATCAAGAAAAAGGGGAAAGTAAGGGGAACATATGGCCTTTTTCAATGGAAGTGTTATGGAAAGTGTGGTTGGCCAATTTTTGACCATTATGGTCATGAATGTGGACGGTTTCTTGGTTAAAGGGAGGTAGCCGAATTTTACTTGGTGTTTTGGTAAAACTATAGTGTTTGTTTTGGTCAAAAATACCTTTGGCTTCAATAGTGTCATTTTCTCCAAATTGCTACTCTTTGTGAGTTTTAGTTTTTCTTCTTTCTTTCTTCTTTGCCGAAAACTCCTAGCACATTTGTGCAAATTTTTATTCTCTTTTGTTTGGTCAAAACATTCACCTCATGTTCATCTCCCTTTGATAGCCGAATCACCTAGTATCCATCCAACCTTCCATCCTTTTCTTTTAACCATTCCTCTAATCTTTTCTCTTCTCTAAATCGACACCACCATAAAATCACATTTTCTTGTTTGATTATCCTCCATAGCCGAATATCAATATTC
The DNA here is from genome assembly GCA_025698515.1 of Gossypium sturtianum. Lineage (NCBI taxonomy): Eukaryota > Viridiplantae > Streptophyta > Magnoliopsida > Malvales > Malvaceae > Gossypium > Gossypium sturtianum. Next base: position 20,772,684 of record CM046946.1, on the reverse strand, counting down.
ATTTTCTTCTATAACCGAACCTTCATCTCTTTTCTATCTTTTCTTCTCATCCGTATTTACACTCAATCCTTGATTAATCAGTAAGTGTTCATCTCAACATTTTTATTTTCTTTCTCTTAATACCGAATCTATGTTTTGGTTTGGGATGGTCATTTTGGACCGAGACCATCACCTTTTTCTCTCTCAAACAAGATCTTTTTCTTCTTCGTAGTGATATAGTGGAAGGCTGAAACCTTGATTCTTCCGAAGTCATCGTATAATTGCTAGGAATCGGTCCTAAAAATCTTTAAGGTAAGGAGTTCTTCAAGGATTTTATAAATCGTTCTTATTTCGTTAAAGATGTTATTGGAATAGTGGTGATTAACCGATTATAATTATAGGGATTAAATCGCTCGATCTATCCAACCGTTGATCACTCAGAATTAGTGGTAAGCCGATCTTTACCCTTTGACAATCCATATTTCATCGTAATATCGATCTATATAAGATCTAATCGAATGGAGGCTTGTGGTACTGATTCGAAAGGACAGTCGAGTGGAGATCTCAAAAGGAGCGGATTAGTGATCCCTACTCCTAAATTCAAGCGAAGGGCGGTATCGACAATTCGGGACTTTCCACCGGGTTGTGGACCCTCATCCGGTGAGAATCGACTATTCGAGGTCGTTCACAATTTTGAGGCCTCAGCGATTCGGGATTTTCCATCGGGTTGTGGACTATCAACCGGGGAAAACTGACAAATCGTGGTCATTCACGATTCCAAGGGTAAGCACCGTAGATCGTTCATTTTAGTGTTGATTAATAAATTGCGTATGTCGACTAATCAAGCATTATAATATTTTAGGTGTCAACGATAAAGAAAGCTTAGTGCTTACCATAATCAGGTGTGTAATCTCACACCATTTTCTGTGGGTTAAAGATTAATATCATATTGGTAGTAAATCGCTTGACTAAAATCGTATTATGGTGAAATCGGGAAAATTGGCTTAGATCTCACTATTTTGATAAAATTGACAAAATCGGTATTAACACCGTGAAAGATTACGAAAATGCCCCTAATGGGCCGATTTGATAATTTGTTATATGGGCCGATTTAATAATTTGCTATATGGGCCGATTTGATAATTTGTTATATGGGCCGATTTGATAATTTGTTATATGGGCCAATCTGATAATTTGCTACATGGGCCGATTTGATATTTTGCCATATGGGCCTAATTGATAATTTGTTATAATGGGTCGTACTGTTGATAATGAATATCCAAATAAATTACTGTTGTTATAATGTAAAAATCATGAATTGTTATGCATTATATACATGATTTTGCATGGGATGGGATAATATTGAAGAGAAGTTCTGGTGGCTCTGCCACATAATTTTGGTGGCTCTGCCACAAATCTGTATACTGGCAATGCCACGTAAATTCTGTTATTCTGGTGGCTTGTCCACAATTATTGTTATAAATGGCTTAATGCCTGCGATTGGTGTGTTGGCGGGGTGGGTTGACAAAAGATTCCCACAGGTGTGTTGGTTGGTACGGGTGGTGTGTAGCGGATGGATTACTAGGTTTGGTTTGGGAATTGCATTTCATACACATGATATAATTGATACATTATTATTGTAAATGGGCTTAGGCCCAAATTATCGCTTAATAGGATTTTGGCCCAGTGGACAACGGTAAGTGGGTTATACACTGAGTTCTAGTAACTCACCCCATTTTTTTTCCTTATCCCTTTTTAGGTAATGATCATTGATGGAGACTTGGGCCATGGATGACTCGGTGGAGGCCATACTACAAAAACGGTTTAATTTGGAATTTGGATTTCTTTTTAGTACTTATAATTACTTTACTATTTTGAGTTAAGGTTGTAATAAGGCCTCTGGATTAATTTATGTTTTGTTTATTGTTTGACGAATTTATAATTTGCTCTAAGTACTTCAAATTAAGGCTTTTCTAAAAACTTAAATAAACGTTTTCTTAAAATGGATATACAAAAAGGGTTTCATAATAAACTTTCATAAATATATTTTTAACTCAGAAATTTCTCAAATAATTTTCATCAACATTTTTCAAAAATTATTTCCAAATTCTTCTCGAACTATTAACGATATTTCCAAAGTCATGGTTTTTAAGATTTTATCTCAAATTTATCGATTTATCAATCAAGCTTTATTCAATAATACTTTATTAAAAATTTTTAAATGGGAGTTGTTTTAAATGATTTTAAATCTAAATCTTTTTATGTACAAATGAAAAAGGACTTAGTAGTATTTTTCTCATGTAACATGTCAGATTTGGCCTTAACGCATGGGCTGGGTTTGGGGTGTTACATTGCTTGATCTATTTGATTGTATTTCTGTGTATATTTGTCTATTTTTTTTTATTTTCCCCCTATTTACAAATTGCTTTGGGGTTTTTATAACCCGTAATAAAAAAAAGGAAATATACATTCTGTCCATATTTGTTTCTTTCCTTTTGCTGCGGTTTTCCTTGTTTGCAGGTCGGGAGTGAGAAGTCCGGCGTTGAAGTGATTTGCGTGCTAATGGCGGCACGATCGAAGGCTGGCGTGGGCGCGAGGAGAGGCTGCTTGCTGCGGCGCTTGCGGCGCCTAGGGTTTCAAAAACCCTAGGCTACTGAAACTGTTTAGGCATTGGGCCCTTTTAGGCCGCGTGTGTGTTTGGGTCTGAGTATTGGGTCATCTGTTTGGGGTGTAAGTGGTTTTTGGGCTAGGGGATTGGGCTATTTAATTTGGTTTTGTAAATGGACTGTACAAATAAACATTGGTTTTATTTTTTTGTTATTTTTTTAGGGACATATTTTTTTGTTATTTATTGTTTAAGCCCAGGAAAAATGGGCTGATTACAGCTGCCCCTCTTTGCTCATTATCGTGTAACGAGAATAGAGCAAAGACTATAAAAGGTCCAATTTTGCCCGGTCTTTGCCGAGCCTTGACTTTTTGGTCCTCGTCTTCTTCAAATGGCTCCAACTCCACTGCAAATTCAACGGTATTAGAACTTCTTTTCAATAAGTCTGATGGCTTCAATCTGCTTCACTGCAACTCCAGGAAGGCAACATCCACTATCTCTTAATCTGCTCTGCTGCAAACTCAGGGATGCCAGACGGGTATCTTTGATCCGCTTCATGCAACTTTAGGAATGCCAGGTCTGCTAACTTCAATCTGCTCCACTCCTGCTCAGTGGAGATAAGATCTGCTATCTTCAGTCTGCTCCATTGCCGATACATGGAGATAAGACTTGCTGTCTTCGATCTGCCCCACTCCTGCTCAGTGAAGATAAGATCAGCTATCTTCAGTCTGCTCCATTGCCGATACATGAAGATAAGACTTGCTGTCTTCGATCTACTCAACTCCTGCTCAGTGGAGATAAGATCTAATATCTTCAGTCTGCTCTATTGCCAATACATGAAGATAAGACTTGCTGTCTTTGATCTGCCCCACTCCTGCTCAGTGGAGATAAGATCTGATATCTTCAGTCTGCTCCATTGCCGATACATGGAGATAATACTTGCTGTCTTCGATTTGCCCCACTTTTGCTCAGTGGAGATAAGATCTGATTTCTTCGATCTGCTTCCTGCAACTTTAGGAATGCCATATTTGCTTTCTTCAGTTTGCTCCATTGCAACTTCAGGGAGGTTAAGTTGATGTCTTTGATCCTCTTCCTGCAACTTCAGGAAGGTAAGATCTATCGTCTTCAGTCTACTCCGCTGCATCTTCAGGGAGACAAGGCTGAAAGTGTCTTCGATCTATTTCCTGCAACCTCAGGAAGATAAGATCTGTTGTCTTCAGTCTACTCCGCTGCAACTTCAGGGAGACAAGGCTGAAAGTGTCTTCGATCTGCTTCCTGCAACTTCAGAAAGATAAGATCTATTGTCTTCGATCTGCTCCACTCCTACTCAGTGGAGATGAGATCTACTATCTTCAGTCTACTCCATTGCCGATACATGGAAATAAGACTTGCTGTCTTTGATCTGTTCCACTCCTGCTCAGTGGAGATAAGATCTGATATCTTCAGTTTGCTCCATTGCCGATACATGGAGATAAGATCTGATATCTTCAGTCTGCTTCCTTGCTACCTCAGGAAGATAAGACTGGTGGCTAAAATCTGCTCCCCTACTACCTCGGGAAGATAAGATTCGCCATCTTCGACCTACTCCACTATTGCTTAGGGAGATATGATCTATGAATTCACCGATGTTGCTACACCATCCTCTATAGACTTGGTTTTATATGCTTATGTTCATGCCAAATGATCAAGATGCTATAATCTAACTAAATGTATTATGGACGACATTTGCATGAATGCAGAATGTCATGAGAATGATCCTCATTCTCTCTTTTTTTTAAATGATTAGGATGCAATGATCGAAATGAATCTAATGCTCCTAATTGGAAAGGTATGAATGATATTTACATAAATGCATGAGAATGATCCTTTTTTAATGTTTTGGGTTGTCACTGCTCATAGTTCATCAAGGTTCTATCACTGATGCGTTACCATGCTTTCTCGGTCAGCTGGTATCTTTGACAGAAAACCCAAAGAAACGATCATATTCTGCTCAGCAAGCTTGCCCAGTTGTAATTTCAGAGTCCCTTCAACTGTACCTTCTGGGACATAAAGTTTGTACCTCCCACTGCAACTTCAGGGGAATAACATTTGATTTCTTCCATCCATCCTGTTACCACTCAGAGGTATGGAATTTATATCATCCTCAATCAATTTGATCTGTTACACCATTCCCTGGGTGTAATGACCAGATGTATGAATGCAGGGTATCATTTTTCTTTTCCTGAGAATGATCCCCTTTTACACTTGGGTTGACATTGCTCGTCATTTGTCGAAATGGTATCACCGACGAAATGTCTTATTCAATAAAAATCCGAAGAGCTAATCATCTTTCAATATTTCCAACCCTTAGTCTTGGTGAGTTCTAAACAATAGTCCTGTTTCAGATTCTTATATTATTTAGAAGCCTCTAGAGTAATATGCGAAACTCCTTTTATGAAAGTATTATTAGTCCATTAATCGTTATAAAATGCTTGAAAAGATCACAATAATGGACGAGAAGGAAATTAATCAGGAGCATAGCTCGAAACAAATAAGTTAATCAAAGATAACCAAAACAATAAAAGAAAATTGATTGGGGTGTATCTTGAAAAGAATAAAGTAATCCAAGATAACAAATTCAAAAATGGGTAAGATAGAGGCTAGGTGCCCCAGATATCGCAACCTAAGCTTCTCTGTACAAACTTCTTGAGGACCATTTTGAGCTCAATACGTGTTTAGAGGATCCGGAGTACTTTGTCAATACCCCAAGGCGTAGCATACTTCCTCATTGTTAATTCAGGCATAGCGAGACTACCACATGCCCTATCTTTGATCAAAATTTGAGACGCCCTTTTCGGGTTTTCGGCTCAAAACCCCTTTGGTCTCAAAGCGCCCTTTGCGGGTTTTCGCCTTGGCCTCTCCTTTTTTTTTTAATTTGAACTCAAGGCGCCCTTTGCGGGTTTTCCTTGGCTTTTCCCCTTTCAGGTAAAATACTTCTTGACTGAACTTAAATTCACCAGATTGGGCAAGTCTTTGGCATCCATCTTGGTCAATATCAATGCTCCTCTAGAATAGGCCTTCTTTACAACATAAGGTCCTTCCTAGTTTGGCATCTGCTTTCCTTTGAAATCGTTTTGTAGAAGAAAGATCTTTCAATACTAAGTCCCCATCATGACATTCCCTTGGGTGGACCATTTTTGACATAAATCAGCATCATCTGTTTTTGGTACATTTGATTATGATGAATACTTTCAAACCCTTTTCTTCAGCCAAGTTTACTGGAGACATTCTACTTCATCCAATTCTTGACTCAATCAAAGCTTGGAGCAAAGGAATCTCGATTTTCATGGACAAGACCACTTCTATTCCATAAACCAATGGGAAAAGTGTTGCCTCAGCGAAAGTCCTAGTCGACGTTTGATAAGCATAGAGAGTAAATGGTAACTTCTTATGCCAATCTTTACAAGTCTCGGTCATCCTTCCTACAATCCTTATTTTGTTTTTTTCTTTTTGGCTGCCTTTGTTGCTCTATGATATAGCATCTGATCTTTGAACAGACTGCAAACTTTTGACTTTGTCCTTTTTGGCATTCTTTGTTGGCGCCTGATCTCTTTTTTTTTTGAGAATTTGATGACTATCGACTTTGTAACATTGGCATATGAAGCTACTTCCACCTTCTTAGTGAAGTAAACGATGACCACGACGATGATTCGATGTCGACTAGAAGCTTTTGACGATATCGGCCCCATAACATCCATGCCCCACATATAAAAATTTGTGAAGAAATAGATGAGGCATATGAATCTCGTCTTCTTCAATTCAGTATTTACGGTATAACTGATGCAATCCTCTTCCATAGTAGACCAACAGTGCTCGATCCTTATGTTTAGCCCGCGTCTTAGTAGCCCAGGCATGTCCTGTTATGATCATGCAAAACATCTTTGAATTATTGAAAATAACTCAATGATGTCTTGTTTTATTTCTGTGGTGAGCTGGGCTTCGATCTTCACCCCTTTTATAGGCTCATAATATCCGCTGACCCTTTATGGAGTAAGGTCTGTTTTTCATCTTGTTAAACCATTCTTAATAAATCAGAAGATATGTTACAATCTTTGTCATCTTCAAAGTCCTGAGATCCTTCTAGACACTTATCTTACTCGAAAGGGGACTCTGAGTCAGTAGTAGCATTGCTCACATCATTGATATCTAGAGACCTATTGTAGGTTCGAAGAAAGATTCTAAAGAATAAATGATTCAAAGAATGGTTATTTGTATGATATGATCATGAATGAATAAAAGAATATTTGAAAGAAAGTCCAAAAATAAAAGAATCTATACGTGGAAAGAATAAAAGAATATTTATTCAAAAAGATGCATTTTATTGAAATAAAAATTTCGGACACGAGCCTATTTCACAAAAGAATTCTTATTGCCTCTAGGCTTAAGGCAACAAGCGTGTTTTGAATATTACTCTAGATTAGCTCTAAAAATACAGGGATCTCTTCCACAGTCCCATTATTCAAAACATTCCTAAGTACACAAGAGCTTGGAAACCTCGTTCCTTGGTTCCCTCTTCGCTTTTGATTTCTTCAAGGAGTCACAATTTTCTTGTATCCTCATTCAATTATCGCATTTACTGCCTCGTCAAAGTGATCAGGTTTTGATGAATCGTCGAACTTCACAATTCCCATTTTAATAAACCTTTCGACCAACTTTTTAAATGTTATACAGTTTTCAATTGAGTGACCCATTATTCCCACGTGGTACTCACATTGGGCATTCTCATTATACCATTTTGGGAACAGAGGTTGCACGGGTTCCGAGTAGGACGGAGACACCACATGCACATCAAAAAGATTCTGATATAGCTCCTTATATGTCATCGAGATGGGTGTGAACTGGAGCCTTTCTGCATTTGGCCTCGAGTTGGGTTCCTACCTTGAAGAGCCTTGATAGCTAATGGTTACAGCCTTTGGCTGGCCTACGATGACTGATTTGGGATGCATGCTCAAGGTACTCACTTCATTTTCCTTATTTCTCGGGGCTGATCTTTTGGCACTTTCTCCCGTGTCTATCCTCCCACTCCTTACCGCATTTTCAATCATCTCGCCAGACATTACCATATCTGAAAAGCTTATGGATACGCTTCCCAACATATGGTTAATGAATGGGGCTTTTAGAGTATTGATGAAAAGCATCGTAGTTTCCTTTTCTAGGAGTGGTGGCTGAACTTGCATGGCAACTTCCCTCCATCTTTGCGCATACTGCCTGAAACTTTCATTTGACTTCTTTTCCATATTCTGCAGCATGATTCTGTCAGGCGTCATGTCTGTGACATGATTGTATTACTTCATGAAAGCTTGGGCTAGGTCTCTCCAAGAACTAATCCTAGCACGGCTGAGTTGATTGTACCACTTGGACGCTGCCCCTACCAAACTATCTTGGAAACAATGAATCAGGAGTTGATCATTGTTAACGTACCCGGTCATCCGTCTACAGAACATGGTAATATGGGCTTCAGGGCAGCTGGTCCCGTTGTACTTCTCGAATTCTGGCATTTTGAACTTATGAGAAAGCACCAAGTCTGGAACAAAGCTCAGGTCTTTAGCATCAATTCCATGATGATTATCAGTATTTTCTAAAGCCTTGAACTTCTCTTCCAACTATCTACAGCGATCCTCTAACTGCCTTGAGGATTCAGTCCTTGTCCCTTCCCTCTCTGCTATATCTAAGTCAGGGATAACATGATTAGAAGGGTTATCTCCTGGGTTGGATCCTGTGCCAACTTGGAAATTCATGGGCACTCCAGTGTCATTTTGCCCTTGTTGAGGCCTAATCGTGACAGATGGCCTTCGGGGATATTCTTCAGGGTGTACTTGTGTATGCGGTGGAGTAAAATCTAGAGGAAAGTCCTCATTATCTTCAGCATTAACTATGGGACCCTTTCCTTTGTCCATTGCCCCGTTCAGCATCTGAGCCATTTGAGCCATCATATTTCTTTGGGCTTCTAGCATTTGGTGTAACACCCCAAACTCGGTCAAAACATTACGACCAGATCCGACATGTCACATAAAAGGGTTGTTTAAAAATTGCGCGTTTGTTAAAAATTTCGAGTTTAATTATGTATTCGCTTGTTATCCTTTTGTTAACATTTTGGAAAACGGTTATTAAGGGTTTAGGAAAATCCTGTATTAAACATTTAAGAATAATAGGCAGTATCATATTAAAAGCTAAACCAAATAAAATACCAAATTTAAAGTTAAAGCCGCCTTATTACAAAATGTTAACCCAAGTTAAAAATAAGTAAAATACTAAAGTCCAAAACTGCTCGTAGTGTGGCCACCTCCGAGTCCTCCTGCACGCTGAACCGCCTACTGAGGAGTACCTGAAAAAAATTAAAAAGAGGGGGTGAGTTTACGAAAACTCAGTGTGTAATTCCCCTTACGAACAAAATCTGTAAGAACATGCATCAAAACAATTCGGGCCCAAGCCCATTAAAGTAATGGTGGCAATTGGGCATTAGCCCAAAATAGCCTCGGTTGGGCCTTAACCCAAGTCAAATGTCACATGTCATACATATAAATCGGGGCCCTAGCCCATCTCAGTAATATAATCCAGATATGCAATGCGTTAATGCCCATACCAACCCTGTACTCCGTCTCCTGTCCAACCCAACACTCCTGTAGGGACTTAATCGACCCACCCATCCCTACACTCCTTATGTAGCACCGGTTGCGGCACTAACTTATCGGTGCAGCATAGCTGCTCGGTGGCTAAAAAGCTTTTAGTAGCGGTATTACAATTGGCACAAAGCCATCAGTGACTGTATTATATTTGGCACATAGCCATTAGCGATGGTAATATAATCGGCACACAGCCTTGGGTAAATATGATCGACACAGAGTCATCGATATATAAGTTAGGCACATAGCCACGGTAAATACAATTGGCACAAAGCCATAATATCGGCACAAAGCCTTCGGTATTGGCACAAAGCCCATAATTACGGCACGAAGCCCATATTAATGGCACACAGCCCTCGGTAACATTATCGGTGCAGCATGGCTGCTCGGTGGCTAAAAAGCCTGCGGTGGCTATAAAGCCTTCGGTGGATCCACAGTCATCAAGCGACCATGCGATCCTATTGGCACTTCCTCCGTATTAATAATCCCAACCCCATGCAATATGTCGTGTATGTCATGCTCAATCATTACACGTGTATGCAAGATGGCCATGCTTAGTAACAATTATTTAAACATGTAATAAAAGCATATCAATCATACAACCACAGCCAAATTAGTCTACTCATTGCACAAGTCGATCATTTACCTACAAGGGCAAATCAGTCATTTTACCCTATAAGGGTATTTCGGTAATTCTACCCTACAGGGGTAGTTCGGTAATTCTACTCATAACCAATCCATGTATGCAACACATCTCAAACATAATCAATCATACAATTAACACATACAACGTTAGTACTACCACGAGGGTACAACGGTCATTTTATCGTTTAGGGGTAAAACGGTAATTTCGCAAACCGAGGGTATTTCAGTAATTTCACAAATCAGAGGTATTTTGCTAATTTTACAAACTGGGGGTATTTTGGTAGTTTCGTAAACCGGGGGTATTTCAGTAATTTTGCTAACCGGGGGTATTTTGGTAATTTTGCAAATCGGGGTATTTCAGTAATTTCGCAAACCAGGGTATTTCAGTAATTTTGCAAATCGGGGGTATTTCGGTAATTTTGCAAATTAGGGGTATTTCGGTAATTTTGCAAACCGAGGGTATTTCAGTAATTCCACAAACTAGGGGTATTTCGGTAATTTTACAAACCAGGGGTATTTCTGTAATTTTGCAAACTAGGGGTATTTCGATAATTTTGCAAACCGGGGGTATTTCGGTAATTTTGCAAACCGGGGGTATTTCGGTAATTTTACAAACAGGGGTATTTCGGTAATTTTGTAAACCAAAGGTATTTTAGTAATTTTGTAAACCAAAGGTATTTTAGTAATTTCGCACCTGCAATGGCCTTTCCAAAGGCCTAATGTCGGCTCGAGTGACTTAACTACCATTTCCGGTCGTACCGGACTATTGGGCCTAAAACCCGATTTCGGCCCATTCGGGCCCACACGTTTGTGTGGCCCACCTAACACAAATCTAGCCACGTATATGAGATTCACCTAGTCTAGTTCACTATATACTACACCATCATACATTTTATTCAATTGGGCCCACGGGCCCATTGGGCCCACGGCGGCCCATCGTGGCCCAAGCAGCCTCAACCCACAAGAATACTACTGATGGCCTCAACTATTGCGTCGAAGCCCCACACGTGCGTTCGCACACTCGTGTGGCTACTATTGCCGTGATCGGCACTTCGGCATTTGCCGCTCTACAACTAGAGTAGAGAGAGTTACACACCTGATAGGAATCTGGTGCTAATCCGTGCTCCGACCACTCCTGTGCCCAAACGCCAACCAAGGTGTCCTTCCGTTCTTCATAGACAGCTCCATATATAGCTAGCTTCTCACCTTCCTTCCTTGTATCTTTCCGGTGTGGGATCCCTTTGTAACATCCTGAAAAGGGCCTATGCATTTTCAGTTTAATTGTGCGAAATGACATGTCTTATGTGTTATGAATGTATTCTGAACATTTTTGGAAACTAGGAAATGTAAGGAAATGATTTAGAAATGATTCAAAAGAGGAAAGCGAACATTTCTGGAAACTTGGAAATGAAAGGAAATGTCAAGTTTAAAGAGGAAAACGAAAATTTTTGGAAACTTGGAAATGTAAGGAAATGTCATAGAAATGTTAAGTTTTAAAGTTCAAAAAGGGGAAACTAAGGCAAGGTGGTCTTAAGAGAAAATGTATGTGAAATATGACATACAAATAGCCTTGGTAAAATGGCTACAAGGCACCACTTAGGGCACTGCAAGTGACGCCATGTCCAAAGAGAAAGGGCCAAGGTTCGAGTCACATAGGAAGCAAAATAAAAGATTTTTATTTTGCTACAAGGAGCAAGGGAGTTGGACGGCATGAAGGCTCTTAAAAGAGGAGTTTTATCCTCTTTAAATTTCGGTTAAATAGGTGGATAAATAAGGGATAATTATTGGTATAATTAAAAGGATTATTTCTTTTAATTTTAAATTAAAGGGATAAAGCTATCAAAATAGAAGAGTGGTGGCCAAGTAAGGGAGTCTTGGCCTAGTAATTTCGGCACAAGGAGGAGAACTAAGGCCATTCATTCATTCTCTTCCCTCTGCCGAATTTTCCTAGCAAAATCCTCTCTTCTCTGCTATCTTGTCAAAACCGAAATCTTTAGCAAAGCAAGTCGATTTCTTCACCTTTCTTCTCTTCCTTTTTCTTTTTCTCTCAACCTCCCAAAAGCCGAAGGTTGTGAGATCATCATCTAGCCATAGCCAAATCCCTGAAGGTTGAAGTGAAGGTGCAATCGATTTCTTCAAATAAGGGTAAGATCCAAGTTTGGTTTCCATTCTTTTATATTGTAGACTTATCGAAATTTAGGGACTAATCCCTATTATTTTTGGCCGAAATATGGAAGGATCTTTCGGGATTATCGGAGTAGGCGACTAAAAGGAGGATTTTTCGAGATTTAAAGCTTCAAGGTAAGACATGTGAATATTCGGCCAAAGGCCATTAATTATGTTTAAGGATGAAATCGGATCTAACATGAGTCCATAGGTATTTCGACAACTCCCTAAGCAAGTGAATCTTTTCGGGACTTTAGAATCCACAAGGTAAGCATATAAGGTATTCGGCCAAGGCCTATTTTTGGTATTTAGAACTGTTTCTTATTTATTCAAAAGCCGAAAACTGACATAGCTAAGTGATTTAATGGCTAGCCGATTTCAAGAAGGAACTCAGCAAGTTTTCGGGATTTGATCGGCACAAGGTAAGTTTTGGTTACAATAATCCTTCGGGATTCAGTCTTATGGCCGAATAGGCTTTTACTAAATAGTAAGGGATTGACCAAATGTAGGGATTAAGGATCTAAAGCGATAGATCGGTTTTTCTTTTTTTCGGGATTTCAAGGAATTCGCTAAGTTAATCAGGTGTGTACCTCACACTACTTCTTAATTTATTTATGGCATTATTTAATTTGTATGTGACTATAAGAATGTGCAAGAATATGGCTAAGGTACCGTGAATGGTACAAAGTACCCAGGTACGTATCCTACTCCTACTAGGATTATGAAACATGTTATATTTAATATGTGATAAGAATGTGAAAGTTGGCATGTTAATGCATAATATATGTTATGGGGCACATGGGTTATTGAAAAGGGGAAGTGAATGTGGTGACCTAAGACCACGAAATCTGAATGTGGTGACCTAAGACCACGATATCTGAGTGGGGTGACCTAAGACCACGAATACTCATAAGGGCGATGAGCACGTCGACTGCAGCGACTGCCTTCGATGGTGTGTAGCGGATGGAGGGTCAACTTAGTAGTCCCGACGGTGTGCAGGTTGGTACGGGGATGTGTAGCGGATGGCATATAGGTTTGGGTTGGGATTGCATCATTATTTTGATCTATTATGTGAATTGGTATGTGATGTGATTACGTATGCCTAAGTTGTTAAGATTTAGTGTTGTAGTACACATTGAGTCTGTTGACTCACCCTGTTGTGGGAACATGTTTGGTGTGATGAATAGTGATGGACCGAGACGCAGCGAGAACTTGTGGTGGCCATGCTCAGCTTGAAGTTTTATTTAATTTGGACATTTTAATTTATCTAAGCACTTTATAAATTTTATTTTGGGTTTTATTTGATGTAATAAGGCCATAGTGAACTATGTTAATTTCTGTTCTATTTGCTATGTGACGAAATTTTATTAGAGCTTAAGTCAATTTAGTTTAAGAATAAACTTAAAATATTTTGTCACTCGAGGTAAATGGGTTTTTAACATAAAACAAACTTATTTTCAACTCAAGCCCAACCCACAAACAAACTTTCTTCAAAACCCACAGTTTTTCAAAGGTAATAAAGGAAATGTGAACTGGTTTTCTTCAAGGAACATACCAGATCTGGTCAAGGCTCGTGGGCCAGGTTTGGGATGTTTCAGTTTGGTATTAGAGCCAGGTTCAAACTCTCGGCCTGAGGTTTAAGGCCCAAAACGTTTTCGAATCGAGCCCAAATAAGTTCTATAAAAATATTTTATGAAATCAGCAGGTTTTCTGGCATGGCACCCAAGTCTCAGGCCGAGGTCCACCAGTGTGAGTACCCTATCCCTTGTGTGATTTTTATTATGATCTGTAGAAGGGTAGAAATGTAACGGAACGTAGAATAGTATGATAGGTACTTGAACCGTAGGTCTAGTCTACTCAAACACAAATACATAAGACTTAAATGCCTAAACAAACCTATGGCTAAGTCGCCAAGTTAGGGTGTGGTAACCCCTGTGCGCATGTCTAGGATTGGATCCGGAAGAGCCTGGTATTTAAGCAGTCCTAGTGACTCACCTCCTCTCCACTTGAATCCTACCTGGTGCGTAGCTTTGTTTCACCCCGACCAAGAGGACTCGGTCATAGGCTAAACACAATAACTAAAACCCGAAAGGGAACTAGCCGTGTTTTTATAAAAAAAAAACCTAGTTCTAAAACTCTTAAAATTACCCTTTTTAATTCGTGAGAACTATTTTTATAAAATTTTTCGAAAAATTTCCGAATTGCAAAATTACTAAAATACCCCTAGCGGTAAAATTACAGAAATGCCCTTAGTTTATGAAATTTCCAAAATACCCCCGAGATTCAAAATTTCCAAAATACCTCTGTAGGACAAGTTACGAAAATACCCCTGGGTAGTGGAAAAACAACAACAATGGAAACTACAACATTTCTCTGAATGAACGGAAGTTCATAATTGATTGATGGATGTATGAATGCAAAGATCAGTGTGCATGTATGAATACGAAAGAACCACTCCTAAAATTTCTTTTCATAAAACTTCTTCGCGGGTAATAAGTGAAACAAGCACTAATTCATAAAACTTTTTAATCAGATCGCGACGGTAGAAATGAGCTCTAGGGGACGTGGTCGTAACGTGTGCGAGGACGCGGTAGAGGTAGAATGACCGTGTCGAACCCGTTAGATCGTCGAAGTCCGACAACGAGATGCCACCACCACCCCACCGTTGGTGTTGAGCGGCAAGCACGCATGGGGGATGATCTTTGTGTCGCGGTGTACTACGGGTTCTAGAGTTGGTGGTGGTGCGGGAGGAAATTCGGGAGCCCGGAAGTTGGTACTGGCGACTTCGTGCCAACGGCCGAGGTGTTCCGTGGAGTGTCGAGAGTGGCACCCGATCACTCGTGAGTATTGGTTGGAATCAACCGAGCGGATCATGGATGAACTAGATCTAACCCCAAGAGAGAAGGTGAAAGGAATGGTGGCGTTCCTACGCGATGAAGCGTACCAATGGTGGCTCACGATTCGTGATGGTGCCACACCGAGGATCCGACGTGGGACTATGTTAAGACGGCTTATCGGAAGAGTATGTCGATGCCGGTATCTTGATGAGCAAAGGAAGGCATTTATGGGGCTGGTTCAAGGAACAAGTCCGTGGCGAGTATGAAGTGAGTTTCGAGGTGAGCCGTTATGCTCGAGGAGTGGTGGCTACGGAGCATGAGCGGTGTGTCCGATTTGAAGACGGTTTGAGGGATGATTTAAGGTCGTTGATAGCTCCACATCGAGAACGAGAGTTTTACGCTTTAGTAGAGAAAGCTAAGGTAGCTGAGGGGATTAAGGACTCTACAAAGCGGAACTTCGACCGAGCAGTGAGAAAAAGAGGCTTTGGTTAAATCAGATCATTTGGGAATAAAAGGCCTAGAGTTGATAGGCCGCGAGGTCGCTAAGCCGCTCTGAAGAGGCGATGTCGTCCTTGTGGCCAGTGTGGGAAGAAACACTTAGGAGAGTGTTGGAAAAAGACGAGAGGATGTTTCAGGTGTGGGTCTAAGGACCACATGATTAAGGATTGTCCAAAGAAGCCGGAGGAGAGTCGGCCAGCAGCTCAGAATGTTCATCAGGCTGGTAGAGGTGGACAGCAGCCCCAACGTGGTCGTGGTCCGAATAATAGAGGTAATGGTGCTGGCAGAGGATGAGGAACACCGAGCAGAGGTGCTGCTAATACTGAGGCAAGGCAATCGGGTTTGGTTTATGCGGTTCACCGGAGGGAGGATGGAGACGCACCGGACGTTATAACCGGTACGTTCCTTATATTTGGGAAACCTTATTATGCTCTGATTGATGTGGGCTCGACCCATTCCTATGTTGCATGTAGTGTAGTGGAAACACTAGGCCTAGACTCTGAACTCTCTGATAGGCAGATGACTGTAGTAAGCCCATTAGGCCAAACTGTAGTGGTGGATAAGATCTTTCGGAGTGTACCCCTAGAAATTCAGGGAGTGAACTTTCAGGCTGACTTAATGGAGTTACCCTTTGAAGAATTTGACCTCATACTTGGGATGGACTGGCTAGTAGAGCATCGAGCCGTGTTGGATTGTGAGGCTAAACGAATGGAACAAAGAACCCCGGAGGGTGAGGTGATTATCATGATAGGAGAAAGAAGAAACTACTTGTCTAATGTAGTTTCGGCACTAAAGGCTTGAAAGGATGGTTCAGAAAGGGTGCAAGGCGTTTTTAGCCTTCGTAAGTGCGTTAGATGGAAAGGAGGAAGGAGTCAATAGAGTTAGAATGGTAAGGGACTTCGTGGATGTGTTTCCAGAGGAATTACCAGGAATACCCCCAGGTAGGGAGGTGGAATTTGGAATAGACTTGCTACCAGGAACAGCTCCTGTGTCAATCGCCCCATACCGAATGGCGCCAAAGGAGTTAGTTGAGCTCAAGGCTCAGATTCAAGAATTGCTGGATCATGGGTTCATCCGACCCAGTGTGTCTCCATGGGGAGCACCGGTCTTGTTTGTGAAGAAGAAAGATGGGACTATGCGAATGTGCATAGACTATCGTCAGTTGAATAAGCTGACCATCAAGAACAAGTACCCTTTGCCAAGGATAGACGACTTGTTCGATCAGCTTAAGGGGGCCGCCGTATTTTCAAAGATTGATCTAAGGTCTGGATATCATCAGTTGAAGGTGAAGGAGGCAGATATCCATAAGACCGCCTTTAGGACAAGATACGACCATTATGAGTTTGTAGTAATGCCGTTTGGGTTGACGAACGCTCCAGCCGCGTTCATGGATATGATGAACCGGGTCTTCCAACCCTACTTGGATAGGTTCGTCGTCGTGTTCATCGACGACATCTTAGTATACTCGAAGTCAGAGGATGAGCATGATGAGCACCTACGGATAGTGCTACAAGTATTAAGGGAAAAGAAGCTCTATGCCAAATTCAAAGAAGTGTGAATTTTGGCTTAAGGAGGTGGCATTCTTAGGACATGTGGTATCCGCAGAGGAATAAGGGTGGATCCTAGGAAGATCGAGGCGTTGTTGGATTGGAAACCACCTAGGTCCGTGGCTGAAATCCAAAGTTTCTTGGGTTTGGCAAAGCTATTACAGGAGGTTTGTAGAAGGGTTCTCGCCAATAGCCGCGCTTTGACAAAGTTATTGAGGAAGGAAGTACCCTTTTTATGGACGGATAAGCAACAAAGAGAGCTTTGAGAAGCTCAAGAAGGTCTTGGCCAAGCTCCAGTGTTAATTCAAATGGAGGCGGGAAAGGAGTTTGTGGTATACTGTAACGCTTCGCATACGGGATTAGGGTGTGTTCTAATGCAAGATGGAAAAGTGGTCGCTTATGCGTCTCGACAGTTAAGGCCTCATGAGGTTAACTACCCAACTCATGACTTGGAATTGGCGCGCGGTGGTGTTCGCTCTTAAGGTGTGGAGGCATTACCTTTATGGAGAAAAGTCGGTGATCTACACGGACCACAAAAGTCTAAAGTATCTGCGACTCGAAGGAGTTGAACCTAAGACAGCGAAGGTGGGTGGAGCTATTAAAGGATTATGATTGTTCGATCGAGTATCACCCAGGTAAGGCGAATGTGGTAGCAGATGCCTTAAGTCGGAAAGTGGTGTCGGATCTAAGGGCGATGTTCGCACACTTAAGTTTGTATGATGATGGAAGTCTGCTGGCAGAATTGCAAGTCAAACCCACGTGGTTGAATGAAGTAAAGGAAAGTCAATTGTTGGATGAGGACTTAAGTGCTAAGCTACAGCAAGTACAGAATGGAGAGTTAGAAGATTATGGTGTTAACAATGAGGGAGTATTGTGCTTTAAGGGAAAGGTCTGTATGCCAAAAGACGAGGAGTTAAGATAAAGGATTCTTCGGGAGGCGCATAGTAGCCCATATGCTATGCATCCCGGAGGCACTAAGTTGTACAGGGATTTAAGGGAACAGTTCTGGTGGCCTGATCTTAAGCGGGAAGTTACTGAATTCGTGGGGAAATGTCTGACGTGTCAGTAAGTTAAGGCTGAACACCAAGTTCCATCGGGATTACTTCAGCCAATCGAGATTCCACAATGGAAGTGGGCAAGAATCACCATGGACTTCGTTAGTGGGCTTCCCCTTACGCCTACTAAGAAGGACTCGGTATGGGTAATAGTGGACCGTTTGACCAAGTCCGCGCATTTCATTCCAGTAAGAATGGATTATTCTCTTCAGAAGTTGGACAAATTATATGTAGCGGAAATTGTGAGGTTGCACGGAGTACCGGTATCGATCATCTCCGATAGAGACCCAAGGTTTACGTCTCGATTTTGGAGGGCACTTCATCAAGCTTTAGGCACTAAGTTAGACTTCACTACGGCTTTTCATCCACAATCAGATGGGCAGTCTGAACGGGTTATACAAGTGTTGGAGGATATGTTGAGAGGCTGTGTGATGGATTTTCGAGGAAGTTGGGAAGACTATTTGCCTTTAGCTGAGTTCGTCTACAACAACAGCTATCAGACTAGCATTCGGATGGCACCATATGAAGCGTTGTATGGTTGGAAATGTCGAACACCTACTTGTTGGACTGAGTTAGGAGAACGTCGAGTTTTGGGCCCAGAGTTAGTGGCAGAAACTAAAGAGAAGGTTGAGATAATCAGGGCACGGTTAAAAGAAGCCTCTGATAGGCAGAAGTCGTACGCAGACCTTAAACGGAAGGAAATAGAGTTTGAAGTGGGAGATCAAGTGTTTCTGAAAGTCTCGCCTTGGAAGAAGGTGATGAGGTTTGGTCGCAAAGGGAAGTTAAGCCCAAGGTTTATAGGGCCCTATCGAGTGTTGAAGCGAGTTGGACCAGTGGCATATCTGTTAGAGTTGCCATCCGAATTGAAGCAGATGCACGACGTATTCCATGTTTCCATGCTACGGCGATATCGATCGGATCCATCTCACGTAGTACCGGTTGAAGAGGTGGAGCTAAGGCCAGACTTATCCTACGAAGAGGAGCCGATTCAGATTTTGGAACGAGACATGAAAGTGTTGCGGAGAAAGTCAGTTCCTCTAGTCAAAGTGTTATGGTGAAACCATGGATCAGAGGAAGCTTCGTGGGAGCCAGAAGAGGCAATGCGATGGCAATACCCTCAATTATTTTAGCTAGGAAATTTCGAGGACGAAATTATTTTAAGGGGGTAGAACTGTAACATCCTGAAAAGGGCCTATGCATTTTCAGTTTAATTGTGTGAAATGACATGTCTTATGTGTTATGAATGTATTCTGAACATTTTTGGAAACTAGGAAATGTAAGGAAATGATTTAGAAATGATTCAAAAGAGGAAAGCGAACATTTCTGGAAACTTGGAAACGAAAGGAAATGTCAAGTTTAAAGAGGAAAACGAAATTTTTTGGAAACTTGGAAATGTAAGGAAATGTCATAGAAATGTTAAGTTTTAAAGTTCAAAAAGGGGAAACTAAGGCAAGGTGGTCTTAAGAGAAAATGTATGTGAAATATGACATACAAATAGCCTTGGTAAAATGGCTACAAGGCACCACTTAGGGCCTAGCAAGTGACGCCATGTCCAAAGAGAAAGGGGCCAAGGTTCGAGTCACATAGGAAGCAAAATAAAAGATTTTTATTTTGCTACAAGGAGAAAGAGAGTTGGACGGCATGAAGGCTCTTAAAAGGGGAGTTTTATCCTCTTTAAATTTCAGTTAAATAGGTGGATAAATGAGGGATAATTATTGGTATAATTAAAAGGATTATTTCTTTTAATTTTAAATTAAAGGGATAAAGCTATCAAAATAGAAGAGTGGTGGCCAAGTAAGGGAGTCTTGGCCTAGTAATTTCGGCACAAGGAGGAGAACTAAGGCCATTCATTCATTCTCTTCCCTCTGCTGAATTTTCCTAGCAAAATCCTCTCTTCTCTGCTATCTTGTCAAAACCGAAATCTTTAGCAAAGCAAGCCGATTTCTTCACCTTTCTTCTCTTCCTTTTTCTTTTTCTCTCAACCTCCCAAAAGCCGAAGGTTGTGAGATCATCATCTAGCCATAACCGAATCCCTGAAGGTTGAAGTGAAGGTGCAATCGATTTCTTCAAATAAGGGTAAGATCCAAGTTTGGTTTCCATTCTTTTATATTGTAGACTTATCAAAATTTAGGGACTAATCCCTATTATTTTTGGCCTAAATATGGAAGGATCTTTCGGGATTATCAGAGTAGGCGACTAAAAGGAGGATTTTTCGGGATTTAAAGCTTCAAGGTAAGACATGTGAATATTCGGCCAAAGGCCATTAATTATGTTTAAGGATGAAATCGGATCTAACATGAGTCCATAGGTATTTCGACAACTCCCTAAGCAAGTGAATCTTTTCGGGACTTTAGAATCCACAAGGTAAGCATATAAGGTATTCGGGCAAGGCCTATTTTTGGTATTTAGAACTGTTTCTTATTTATTCAAAAGCCGGAAACTGACATAGCTAAGTGATTTAATGGCTAGCCGATTTCAAGAAGGAACTCAACAAGTTTTCGGGATTTGATCGGCACAAGGTAAGTTTTGGTTACAATAATCCTTCGGATTCAGTCTTTATGGCGAATAGGCTTTTACTAAATAGTAAGGGATTGACCAAATGTAGGGATTAAGGATCTAAAGCGATAGATCGGTTTTTCTTTTTTTCAGGATTTCAAGGAATACGCTAAGTTAATCAGGTGTGTACCTCACACTACTTCTTAATTTATTTATGGCATTATTTAATTTGTATGTGACTATAAGAATGTGCAAGAATATGGCTAAGGTACCGTGAATGGTACAAAGTACCAAGGTACGTATCCTACTCCTACTAGGATTATGAAACATGTTATATTTAATATGTGATAAGAATGTGAAAGTTGGCATGTTAATGCATAATATATGTTATGGGGCACATGGGTTATTGAAAAGGGGAAGTGAATGTGGTGACCTAAGACCACGAAATCTGAATGTGGTGACCTAAGCCCACGATATCTGAGTGTGGTGACCTAAGACCACGAATACTCATAAGGGCGATGAGCACGTCGACTGCAGCGACTGCCTTCGATGGTGTGTAGCAGATGGAGGGTCGACTTAGTAGCCCCCACAGTGTGCAGGTTGGTACGGGGATGTGTAGCTGATGGCATATAGGTTTGGGTTGGGATTGCATCATTATTTTGATCTATTATGTGAATTGGTATGTGATGTGATTACGGATGCCTAAGTTGTTAAGATTTAGTGTTGTAGTACACATTGAGTCTGTTGACTCACCCCGTTGTGGGAACATGTTTCAGGTGATGAATAGTGATGGACCGAGACGGCAGAACTTGTGGTGGCCATGCTCAGCTTGAAGTTTTATTTAATTTGGACATTTTAATTTATCTAAGCACTTTATAAATTTTATTTTGGGTTTTATTTGATGTAATAAGGCCATAGTGAACTATGTTAATTTCTGTTCTATTTGCTATGTGACAAAATTTTATTAGAGCTTAAGTCAATTTAGTTTAGGAATAAACTTAAAATATTTTGTCACTCGAGGTAAATGGGTTTTTAACATAAAACAAACTTGTTTTCAACTCAAGCCCAACCCACAAACAAACTTTCTTCAAAACCCACAGTTTTTCAAAGGTAATAAAGGAAATGTGAACTGGTTTTCTTCAAGGAACATACCAGATCCGGTCAAGGCTCGTGGGCCGGGTTTGGGATGTTTCACCCTTCGTCAGTAGAGTTTAAATCCAACTCAAACTCTTGCCGTCCAATTCGCAAAATAAATACTCCCTTGCTTTTCATGAGATTCGAACCCAGGCTCCCTTCAATAGTTCAACACGCCACTTGCCACCAAGCCACAAGCTCCTCTTGTGTCTTAAACCATGCGCAACTAAATATAAATCTATAGCCAAATTCTAAAGTCCATTTAAAAAGACTTGAACCTTGGACCTCCTTCCTTCCCTGTGGCGTCACTCCCTTGCCTCTAAGTGGCGTCACTTTGCCACTATACCACACACTCCACTTGTGCCATTTTTCTCCACATTTTATTCTTAAAGCCTATCTACCAACTCCCAGGGTTTTTTTCACCTAAAACCAAAATTTTCCTAAAGCTCAAGTTTAATCCCGGGACTTCATAGAAGCCCCCTAACCTTCCAAAATCACTCACCTAATAGGTCCAACAAGTCGTTCTCTTGTTCTCAAAAATTTTAAACGCTACTACGCCCAAGGCCCATTGGGCCCAATTCTCCTAGGCCCAATTTCAGGATGTTACAAATCTACCCCCTTAAAGAAATTTCGTCCCCGAAATTTCCAGCTAACAGGGTAGTCGTGTAACAACTACCCCACTACGCTACCTCTGCGCACTCTGATTCTAATATCCCTATCACATTTTAACTAGAATTTGGAACTCCCTACAGATACTCAAAACACCTAACCATTAAAGCAGACAGATATCTTATACGCAACCAATTTCTATATCCAAACATCACATCCAAACAAAACACATACAAAATAAATACCAAAAATACAGTCATTACAGCACATAACAGAGTATAAGGTCAGGAAACTTACGGATTCGACGCCGGAGACTCGGTGTACCACACTTTCAAAAATTGGTCAATACAATTTCAGAACTTTAAATATTTTCAAGCCTTTTTGAAACAATACTTTCAGAAATTCAATTTTGAAAACCCAATCCACAGCCGAGTTTTGCAACCTAGGCTCTGATACCATAATTGTAACACCCCAAACCCGGTCAAAACGTTACGACCAGATCTGGCATGTCACATAAAAGGGTTATTTAAAAATTGCGCGTTTGTTAAAAAATTCGAGTTTAATTATGTATTCGCTTGTTATCCTTTTGTTAACATTTAGGAAAACGGTTATTAAGGGTTTAAGAATAATAGGCAGTATCATATAAAAAGCTAAACCAAATAAAATACCAAATTTAAAGTTAAAACGGCCTTATTACAAAATGTTAACCCAAGTTAAAAATAAGTAAAATACTAAAGTCCATTTAAAAAGAAAACCAAAATGCAAGAGCCAAGACTTGAACCTTGGACCTCCTTCCTTCCCTGTGGTGTCACTCCCTTGCCTCTAAGTGGCGTCACTTTGCCACTACACCACACACTCCACTTGTGTCATTTTTCTCCACATTTTATTCTTAAAGCCTACCTACCAACTCCCAGGGTTTTTTCCACCTAAAACCAAAATTTTCCTAAAGCTCAAGTTTAATCCCGGGACTTCATAGAAGCCCCCTAACCTTCCAAAATCACTCACCTAATAGGTCCAACAAGTCGTTCTCTTGTTCTCAAAAATTTTAAATGCTACTACGCCCAAGGCCCATTGGGCCCAATTCTGTTAGGCCCAATTTCAGGATGTTACATTTGGTCTCTCATCTCCTTTTGGAGCTTTGCTAATTGCTCTTGCATCTGGTCTTACATGTCTCTTTGAATTTGTTCAAGTCTTTGATCCATTTTCTTGGTCTTGGCACGTGTACCGTAACGGTGTTCAGTTTCCAGATTTTTCTTTCCCTCTTTCTCTTTTCTCTCTGTTATAATTTCAACTAATTAGACTCTTTCTATGGACTTAAATGCATATGATGTGATGTAATGCAAATGCATGAATGCAAAGAAAGAGAGGCGTTGATTCTGAATTCAATTCCATTAGAAAAATTTTTTAGAAAGTAAATTTCTTTACATAAAAAGGATTTCATATGCGGCCTTGCCCCCATATTCCAAGCAAAAACATCAATCCCCTTCTTCGAAAAGGTCAAATCTTGCAAACTTCTAATAGATGCCTCCACTAGCTCCTTTTTGCTTGATCTGGGCCGCGACTCACTACTCACTTATCCTCGCAATGCTTGTTAGCCTCTTCAAGAAAGCCAAGACGTGGTGATTCTCGAATAGTCTTTGTCTGCTTGAATCCTTGGGCAATAAAGTCTTGTATTCCTTCACGGACTATCAGTCTTCTCTCGTTGTGTTTACTTGGACCATATTCAGACGACCGTATTATAATCCACTTTATCAAGAAATCCATTTTCTCATGACAAATTCTTCTATTTAGCAATCAAATTTGAATCAACACCTCTTTTCTATGATGTGAATGAAATGCAATCAAAACAAAAGAGAACACGCTAGCACAAGAGAAATAAATAACAAAATAGGGCACCTATCTGGGTGACCACTAGGGTTTGGCATAGTTCTACCTAGGGTAAGCCCTTAGGTTTTCTACATGTGGTTTAGCTCTAAAGTTGAGGTACCTGAACCAACAGATTCCTCGATCCTCACCCATTATAGGCTCATATGGATCGAGTTCAGTTCAGGGGAATACATTTCCCTATGGCTATGCGGAGGTGAAAACCTCATGAAGACAGGTATGGATGTATCCCGAAAGCAGTCCACTAGCCTATGAGGAAGTGAAAACCTCACGAAGGCATAGTTTCTCACTCCCACTTAAAAGGTGCGACCAAAATGGTCATGCAATATGATGCAAGAGTACCCTACGAGACTCAAACCATAACAAACATATGACACGACACAAACTCATGCGGTGAAAGAATCAAAATCAAATTTTAATTTTCGATAAAAGGACAAAAATAATCAATTTATGGCTTGACTCTCTGATAAGGTCCCCAGCGGAGTCGCCAAGCTGTCGAAACAATTTTTAAAGTTTTTATAAAAATGGGGGTCGACTTTAAAAAACAAAAACGGGAGTCTCCACCAATCCCTTTTTACTTAGGTGTGATTGGATCACCTTATAAAGTGTTTTATTTCAAAATGTTGATTTTGGTCCACGAAATACAAGAAAACGGGTTCGGGAGTCGGTTACGTACGTGGAAGGATTAGCACCCTCGTAACGCCCAAAAATTGGTACCTAATTGATTAATTAATGTCCTTATGTCGAGAATTTGAAAAGATTTTAAAATACAATTTCTTTTAAAGAATGTTTATATAACCCGTTTCGGAATATTAAGACTCTTTCGTTCAAAAAGGATAAAATATCACATTCAGTACGTTAGGGTGCGACATTTTAACCCCCGAAATTAAGATCGTCCCTTAATTTCCCAAAACACGAAATTAAAAGGATATTTAGTTATTTGGACGTACAAAAAACTGAA
The DNA here is from genome assembly GCA_025698515.1 of Gossypium sturtianum. Lineage (NCBI taxonomy): Eukaryota > Viridiplantae > Streptophyta > Magnoliopsida > Malvales > Malvaceae > Gossypium > Gossypium sturtianum. The sequence continues at coordinate 20,747,606 of CM046946.1, read as the reverse complement.
ACCCAGCACGTTAGGGCACGATTTCTCAAACTTCCAAACACGAAACATTGCCTTGTTTTCTGAAATCCTTATCCCGAGATAACAAAACGTCATATCCAGTGAGTTAGGACACGACAATTTTGAATTCTCGAGAATAAGTTTTTATTTTACTTTTAAAAGGAAAGTAATAGGTTCTTTGGACTCGAAGAGGAAAATCACAACCCAGTAAGTTAGGGTACAATTTCTTTCGAACATTAGAACATGGAGTGTTTGCTTATTTCAAAACTGAATTTTCGATGCACCAAAGAAAATATAATATGATCGTAATAAAATGAAAAATAAATCATAATGCCAATATACTCAATGGAATAAAAGTGTGGATGATAATATGAATAACAATAATGAAGGCAAAAATAATAAAAGAAAAGCTGAAACAAATAATTTAAAAAATATTAAGTAAAATAATAATAAATAAATAAACAAATAAATAAATAAAAGAAAAGAAAATAATAACAAAAAATAAAGCTAATAGCAAGTTAATAAATAGATGAATACTAAATAATTTAAAGATAATAAAATAATTGTAACACCCTGGTTTAGGGGCTATGCAGGTTGTGTGTAATTCGGGTGTTGGTAGGTTTTTGGGTATGTTTTGAGGTGTTTTAGAGGTTTTGAGAATGCTCGGATAATAGGGGAAAGCTGTGGAAATTTTTGGATTTTTAAGCAATAAAGAGGGGGCTTGGTTTCTGAAGGTTTAAAAGAATTAATTGGGCGTTTAAGGCACAAGAAAGGATCTCAAAAAGTGGTACATGCGCCGCTTTAGAAATGGAAGTAGCGCCAGTGGGGGGGCTTGGGTTCGAGTCCAAGCGGCAGCATTTTTGTTTTATTTTCGCGTCAGGGGACTGGGCTAGGTAGGCCTTAAAAATAAATGTCCAAGTTGATGGACATGGAAGTCCAGTTGGCAAAGTGGCATTTGTGCGGCACTTAGGCGCTGGAGGAGAGCAAGGGCGCAGGTTCGAGGGCCTGCAGCAGCATTTTGGCGTTTTATTTTGCATATGCGGTTATGGGCTAAGATAGGAAGGGGTTAAAAATTAATGTTGGGGCCTTATGTCATAAAAATCAATGTGGCCGAGTGGCCTGGGCGTGGGAGGAGAGGTGTGCAGCAGACTGGTCCCAGGTTCGAACCAAGAGAGTTGCATTTGGAGTTTTAAATTTTTATTCCTTTTTGGCAGCAAATTTGAAGGTGTTGGACGGCTAGAAGGCTTTGATTTAGATGAGGATAATGATTTGTTGTTTTATTATTTTAGATAATTATAGTTTTTTTTTATTAGTTTAAATTAGAGATAGGATGTGGATAGGATAATGGGGGGATTTGTTTAATTCAAATGGAATTGAATTAGTGGCTAGGAAGGTGTTGGCCGAATCTTGGAGTCTTCAAGGGGGGGTGGCCGAATGCTATAAATAGGGGGGGTAGAGTGCCAATTATTCTTCAAGTCTTTTGCCAAATCTCTCCCTCTCCCTCTTGGTGTGCCGATTTCTCCTTTGGCCTTTGTAGTCAAATATTTCTTTTGTTTTCTTTTAATCCCTTGATAGCCGAAATCTTTAGCCCTCCATCTCTCTTCTACTTTATCAAGTTTGAAGCCAACCGGGTGAGTGTGGTCTGTCGACATCTAAAGATTGTAGGTAAGAGTGGTAAGGTATTCGGCCTTAGGCCTTATTGTGTAATATTGTGTTGACCAAAGAGTGGCTATGTTCTTTTTAGGGGCATATCGACAAGAGCAAAGGAAGCCTTCGGGATCTCAGATTATTTCGGTAAGGATATTAGTAAGTGACTTAGAATTAGTTGATTATGACTTTGTTGATTAATCGTGTGGTTCTGATTAAGTGACTTTCGATGGAGGCCAATACCAGTCTTGAAGGAAAAGGGAAAGTCCCCATCCCAAAGTTCAAGAAGAGATCCGTTTCTGCTGTACGAGATTGGCCACCAGGGTGTGGGCCAACAACAGAAAACGTTAGGCAAATAGCCGTAGTCTCACTAAACGATAGCGTCGAGGATCGAGAGTCTAGAACTCCAAGTAATAAGGTGTGTAGTTAGCCATTGTTTCCGGGATTTGCGTGATATTTGCCTGTTTTATATGTTGCTAACAAGTGCAGTAAATGATACCCTTGAAGGGGGTATGATGATGACCAGGTTAGTAGCAAATTGGCTAATATGTGATAATTGATTTTTAATATGTGAGTATGCCTATGATTGTGAATAGCATGCACATGCATCATCTACGCATTATATTATGTTACATGTGCATGGGTGGGTTTATGAAAAGAAGGTACGGGTGTACTTCGAGTACGTGGTTGATGTCAGCTTTGTGCTACATCGTGGATTGGCGCTGACTGAGGTCGCGTTGTGGATCTTTGCGATTTAGTTCGCGTGGTTACCTTGATTGATATCGGCTTTATGCCATATCGTGGCTTGATGGATTGCTATGTGCTCCATCGTGGTTTGATGTTAGCTATACGCTACATCGTGGATGGCATTGGTTGCCTTTTTGGAGGGAAAAGGAGAGGGTGACTCGATAGTCCCCGGTGTGTGGTAAATTTGGATAAGGGGGTGTGTAGCGGATGGACCCTAGGTTGGGTTGGGAATCATGTTGCATTATTTTTGTAATAATATGGAAATGGGCCAAGCCCAATATGACATGTGGATAGGTATGTTTTGGGAACATACGTGGAAATGGGCCAAGCCCAGTTGATATGTGGTTTATTGAGAAATGGGCCTAGCCCAGTATTTGAGTATGATTTGAATGTGGGCCAAGCCCAGATTGTGGTAATTGTTAAAATGAATATATATATTACTTGTTGCATTTGATAATTGGGATATTATGTGGCTAGCATGTGGGTGGATTTCAGTGGTTAACTTACACACTGAGTCATTATGACTCACCCAATTATTTTCAAACATCGCAGGTGACATGTTGATCGGACCGGGTTGGAGTGGATACAAGGTGGCCCATGCGAAGGAGATTTTCATGCAGAGATGTTTTACTCTATTTAAGTATATTATATTATCAGTATTTTGGACTTTTATTTGATGTAATAAGGGCCCCTTTTTATTTAAAGTACTCTATTTAATTTTGTTGAAGTTTACATTATATTCAGAAATATTTTTTTTCCAAAAGGTTCATATTATAGTAATTTATAACAATGTTTTAATTCGGAAGTTTTCAACAAGCTTATATTATTTATTAAATTTTAAATGGACATGATTTTCAGAGATAATAATTTTTCAAGTTTTATTCTAAAGTCAAAGATTTCCAACCGTCTTTCCGCAGTGACATAACCAGATTCGGTCGGGACTTATGGGCCGGGTTTGGGGGTGTTACAGTTTGGTATCAGAGCCTGGTTCAAAACTCGGCTTTGAGGGTTTTGGGCCCAAAAACATTTTCAAAATGGGCTTTTCAAAAATATGGGCTTTTAAGAAATTTTTCCAGGTTATTCTGGCATGGCACCTGTACCTCCGGCCCGAGTCCACCAGGTAAGTACTTCGGACTTTTGAAGTGCTGTATTATTATGAACTGTTATGGGCTTAGTTGGGCTCGTAGATTAGAATATTAGGGCTATTGAACCCTAGGACTAGTCTACTCAAACACATGCATAAGACTTAAGGTTACTAAACAAACCTGTGATTAAGTCGCCGAGTTAAGGTGTGGCAACCATTGTGCGCATGTCTAGGAGTGGATCCTAAGAGCACAGTACTTAAGCAGTCCTCGTGACTCACCTCCTCTTCACTGGAATCCTACAGTGCGTAGCTACGGTTCACCTTAACCAAGAGGACTTGTTCATAGGCTAAACCAATTATTAAAACCCGAAAAAGGATTTGCCTCACTGCTTTTAAAATCCTTAGTTTTAAAAATTTCCAAAATTTACCCCTTTGGTTTGTAAACCCTAAATCTGGTTTTGAACAACATTGTCTCGATTTACCCAAAATTACCAAAATGCCCTAGCGGCAAAATTACAAAAAATACCCTGTGTTGTAAAATTACCACACTACCCTCAACTGTTGTTAAAATAATTTTTACTTTGTAAAATACCAAAATCTTTAGTTTTCAAAATATCGAGATACTCAGGAGTTGCGAAAATTTACAAAAATACCCCTGCATTGAAAATTACTAAAATGCCCCTGACTTTTAAAATTTCTGGTTTAACCCCAAGTTTAATAAAATTTTCTTACTTTGCAAAAGTATCCAATTTTCTGTATTTCAACTCTGACTTTGGAAATTCACAAAATTACCCTGGTTGACAAAAATTACCAAAATACCCCTAGTTTCCAAACTTCTACCGTACTTTCAAATTGAAGAATTTTTGAAAATACCCTTAAAGGTTTGGAATATCCAAATATCCTGATTTATTAAGGCTTTCAAAAATTTTTTCTGATTATTCACGAAAATACCCGGTAGGAAAATGACGGAAATACCCCTGGGGTAGAAACGGGCAGAAAGGTCCGAATAGTGGATGTGTGAGGTGGATGCCACTGAATGTGCCTCTACTGAAGGAGAAATGCGTTCTTGTGGACGAATGAATGTGTGTGTGAATGTGATTCTTGAACTAGAGTAGTAAACTTGAACTGAACTTTTGCGTGATCGAAAGAATTACTTCTAAATACCCTTCCTTCATAAAATTTGCTCGTGGTTAAATAGTGGAACAAAATTTCTAATGCATAAAAATTCTTAAATCAGATTAAATCACGACGATAGAGATGAGTTCTAGGGGACGCGGTAGAGGTAGAATGGCAGCTTCGGAACCAGTAGGGTCTGGCCATGGGTCAGAAAGTGAAGTGCCACCGCCAGCAGTGGTCGCGGAGGAGCAAGATCAGACGGAAGAAGATGACGCAGTGTCGCAAGCCATGCTACGAGTGCTACAGCAAGTGGCAAGAGCTAGTAGGGGAAATGGAACTCTAAGTCGGTGTCCGAGAGGCTCGGGGCGAATGGGGCTGAAGTTTTTAGGGAGTATCCGGAGTGGCCCCGAATGTAGCGGAATATTGGTTAGAAGGAGTCGAAAGAATTATGGACGACTTAGATTGTACCCCGCAGGAAAAGCTAAAGGTCTTGTTTCGCTTCTTCGGGATGAAGCTTATCGTTGGTGGCTCATTTGTCAAACAAGGTGTACCGGCGGATCGATTGGATTGGGAGTACTTTAAGGAAAAGTTTGAAGGAAAGTGCGTTGGAGCAAGTTACTTAGGCAGCGCAAAGGAAAGCGTTTCTAAACCTAGTACAAGGGAATAAGTCGATAGCAGAGTATGAAGTCGAGTTTGTGCGACTAAGTCGATGACGCCAAAGGAATCGTGGCTCCGATTATGAAAGGAGTGTTCGATTCGAAGATGGGTCATGAGATGAGTTGCGGGAGTTGATCGCGCCACAAAGAGAAAGGGATTTTGCCATTCTGGTAGAGAAAGGTCGGATTGCCGAAGAGGTTAAAAAGACTATAAGAGAAAACCGAGAGAAGAATAGGAACGAGGATAAGAGAAATATTGGACCGTCAGCATCGTTTGGTAATGTCCAGAAAAGACCAAGGATCGAGAATCCTGTGCATGCACTTGTACCAGTGAATCGAAATCGTCTCTGTGCTCGATGTGGAAGACCTCACACAGGAGAGTGTTGGGGAAATAGTAAAGAATGTTTTCGGTGTGGATCTAAGGCACATTTAGTTAAGAATTGTCCACGAGCGACGAGGGGTCGTGGTTCAAGTCATGGAAGGAATGGTTCTAGTGAGAGTCAACCAAGGATGTGATATCAGGTAAGCTCCTTTGCTTTGGTACATGCTTTAATTACTTTGCTTGCTTATGAGTTAGCCTTTTCTGTGTTGCTAAGAGAGGTGTTTCGAATGTTGAGCGCGAACTTAGAGGTTGTGTAGGTACGATAGCCTTAGTAAGATCGAATGCACGACAAAATAAGCGTAAGGTGGTAAGAAAGGTTGTATGGACGTTTGTTAGTAAAGTAATTTCGAGGACGAAATTATTTTAAGGAGGGTAGAATTGTAACACCCTGGTTTAGGGGCTATGCAGGTTGTGTGTAATTCGGGTGTTGGTAGGTTTTTGGGTGTGTTTTGAGGTGTTTTAGAGGTTTTGAGAATGCTCGGATAATAGGGGAAAGCTGTGGAAATTTTTGGATTTTTAAGCAATAAAGAGGGGGCTTGGTTTCTGAAGGTTTAAAAGAATTAATTGGGCGTTTAAGGCACAAGAAAGGATCTGGCAAAGTGGCTGCATGCGCTGCTTTAGGGGGCTGGAAGTAGCGCCAGTGGGGGGGCTTGGGTTCGAGTCCAAGCGGCAGCATTTTTGTTTTATTTTCGCGTCAGGGGACTGGGCTAGGTAGGCCTTAAAAATAAATGTCCAATTTGATGGACATGGAAGTCCAGTTGGCAAAGTGGCATTTGTGCGGCACTTAGGCGCTGGAGGAGAGCAAGGGTGCAGGTTCGAGGGCCTGCAGCAGCATTTTGGCGTTTTATTTTGCATATGCGGTTATGGGCTAAGATAGGAAGGGGTTAAAAATTAATGTTGGGGCCTTATGTCATAAAAATCAATGTGGCCGAGTGGCTCAGGCGTGGGAGGAGAGGTGTGCGCAGATCGGTCCCGTGTTCGAACCAAGAGAGTTGCATTTGGAGTTTTAAATTTTTATTCCTTTTTGGCAGCAAATTTGAAGGTGTTGGACGGCTAGAAGGCTTTGATTTAGATGAGGATAATGATTTGTTGTTTTATTATTTTAGATAATTATAGTTTTTTTTTATTAGTTTAAATTAGAGATAGGATGTGGATAGGATAATGGGGGGATTTGTTTAATTCAAATGGAATTGAATTAGGGGCTAGGAAGGTGTTGGCCGAATCTTGGAGTCTTCAAGGGGGGGTGGCCGAATGCTATAAATAGGGGGTAGAGTGCCAATTATTCTTCAAGTCTTTTGCCAAATCTCTCCCTCTCCCTCTTGGTGTGCCGATTTTGTAACAACCCAAACCCGGCCCAAACATTACGATCGAATTTGATTTGCTACGGAGAAAACCTTGTGAACACCATTTCGATACCTAGTTAATATTTATTGAAACCTTCTTGTTTTCGGTTATCTTGCCAAAGCTACTCTTAGATTTAATTTGGAAATTTAATTAAGTCCAATTGTTATACCCGTTTCAAGTGTGCCCGATGGCACGATAAAACTTTTTCGTGTTAACTTAAGAAAACGTGTGATTTTAGTTCAATTTAATAGTATAGTTTAAAGTAAACATCCAACATAAAAAAAAAACACAAATAGAGTTTATGGAGGCCTTATTACAACCAAAATAGAAATAACCAAATTTAAAGTTCTATAAATTTAAATCCACTGCATGGCCACCTCGAGTCCAACCGGCTCCTCAACCGCCATCTACGAGTCACCTGAAAAATGTTAAAGGAGAAGGTGAGTCACCAAGACTCAGTATGTAACCCTTCCCTCGTATGCAAACAAATTCATACACAGCATATAATTAATCATCATGTACTAAGTCATGCACCCAACCTAGCCAACCAAACGCCTTTGTCTACCCCATGTGGTACCAAACCACTGGTGACCGTAGTCACAATGTGTTACCAAAACACTGGTGGTGCCAAACCACTGGTGACGTATAGTCACAATGTGCTACCAAAGCACTGGTGTCCGTAGACACAAATCGGGTGATGGGGCCAACCCATCGTGTGTGATACCAAATCACCGCGCACGATCCCATATCTCAAGTGGGGCCAACCCACGGTGGTGTTAACCACAGGGATGAGTCGCTATGAGGTACCAAACCTCTGGAGGTACCAAACCTCTGGTGACTTATAGTCACAGTGTGTTACCAAAACACCGGTGCTCGTCAACCGACGAAACATCACCGCCCCTCCACTCAATCAATCCCACATCAATATTTATATCACATAATTTATGCTACCACATACTTAATTACATGTACAGTTTTCATCATCGACAATAAGCAACGTGTACTAGACACACCATGCTTCCCAAAAGCATCTTAAAATATAGTCAACAGAACTTACCTTGTTCCTCGCTCATACCTTTCATGGTATTAATCCCGAATCTACACAGATCCAGTTAGCACACACAACAGATTTAGTACATTTAATCAATTATAAGTGTGTATGTACACACACGATGTTGATGAGAAGTCTAAATCCCGAAAAGGAACGTTGGCCACCCTAGATCTCATCAGTACCTACATTCGGCCGACTATGGGATTAGTCTTAGGGCCTATTCGGCCAAATCAAATTATTGGAAGGGGTTCCTTGTGAACCCGAAATCTCACCTTCACACTTTTGGACACCAACCGCAACACCCAACTCCCGAATCTGCTTCTGATTCCATGAATCGGCACTCAACAAGTTAGTAGCCTTCGGCTAAAACGAATATCAACTGACCAACTAAAGTAGATCTTACCATTACGTACCACAAATCGAACACTAGAGATCGGGGCCTGAATCGACTGCTTCACTTCTCTGAGTACCTAACAGGAATCGGTTACCACTTGTTTAGAAGACTTAATCATTGCCGAAATCGGCACTTATTCCCCCCTAATAGAAATCGACAAAAACACAGAGGAGAAGAAAGATGGCATTCGACCATACCTACCTACCTTATGAACCGATTGGAGATGAGTTTAGAGAAGACTACCCTTGCTTGAATATTCGGGCAAGAGGTAAATAATGGAGAGAAAAGGGTGTTGGAGTTTCGGCAACAATGAGTAGAGAGGGAATTCGGCTATGAAGAAAGAAAGATAGTGGGGAGAAAGAAAGGTAGCAAGAGTTTCGGCTAAAGGAGTTTGGGAAAAGAAAAGAAAGGTTTTAGGGGATGTGCTTTCGGTTTTGGAGAGGATGGAGAAGAGAAAATAGTAAATGGGAGACTTTTGGGAAAATTCGGCTAATAGGAAAAGAAACCAAAGAAACTTGGGCACTCCCTAGTACCCCTTGCCGTCCACTCTCCTTGCTCAAGGAGTTCAATTTCGGCACAACACCTAAAAATCCTCTTGGCCACCTATTTGATTTAATTCAAAATAGCTTGAATTAACCAAATAATAATCTCCTAATAATCCATTCATTATCCCTTTTATTAATACTATAATTAAGCAAATAAAACTCTCCTATTATCCTTTGATAATAACACCTAATAAAAGAGTTTGAAGGGAGAAAAACTCTCCCCCCTTGTGCCGTCCAAATAAAAAAACAAAAAGGAGGATTTTGTGACTCGAACCAAGGCTCTCCCTTGTTCCTTGGTGGCGTCACATGCTAGCTCCTAAGTGGGCTTGCTTTGCCACTTTACCAAGGCCTAATTAGTGTTAAATTACCCACATTTATTCTTATAACACCCACTTGCTAAGGCTCCCTTCTTTTAAAATTAAAATCTGAAATTTTCTATCATACCGGGCACACTCAAAGCCTTAAATTAAACTCTATTATTCCATTAACAATATCACAGTAGTTCATAATAAGAAAATAGTCAAATTCCAAATAACCCCATATTTGGGATGTTACAGTTCTACCCCCCTTAAAATAAATTTCGTCCTCGAAATTCCTTGATCAAAAGAGGTGGGGGTATTGCTGCCACATCACCTCCTCGGGCTCCCACGTAGCTTCTTCCACTCCGTGGTTCCGCCATAATACTTTCACTAAAGGCACTGCCTTCCTTCGTAGAACTTTCACATCTCGGTCTACAATCTGAACCGGTTCTTCTTCAAAAGATAAATCCGAGTTCACCTCAATCTCTGCTCATCGGCACAACGTGCGAAGGATCTCGACCGATACCGCCTCAAAGATTGATACATGAAATACGTCATGAATCGACTCGATTCTGCCACGGCGACTCTAGGTGATAAGCCACTGGTCCTACTCGCTTCACAACAGATATGGCCCGATGAACCTTGGGCTTAACTTCCCTTCCGTCCCAAATCTCAACACCTTTTTCCAAGGCGACACTTTCGTAAAGACTTTGTCTCCCACAAAGATACTCCACTTCCTTGCGTTTGAGATCGGCATAAGACTTCGCCTATCCGATGCTTCCTTGAGACGAGACCGAATCACCTTGACTTTGTCTTCCGTCTCGGTTACCAATTCTGGACCCGAACTTGTCTTTCTCCCAACTCCGTCCAACATGTAGGAGTACGACACTTTCGTCCATATAGAGCCTCGTATGGAGCCATTTGAATACTCGCTTGATAACTATTGTTATAAGCGAATTCCGCTAATGGTAGGTACTCCTCCCAACTACCACTAAAATCCAAGACACACCTCTTAACATGTCTTCTAAAATCAGATCACCCTTTCCGATCGTCCGTCGATCGTGGATGGAAAGCCGTCTTGAAATCTAACCGTGTACCCAAAGCTTGATGCAACGCTTTCCAAAACCTTGACGTGAATCGGGATCCCTATCCGAGATAATCGACACCGCACGCCATGCAACCTCACTATTTCACCCACATACAGCCTTCGCTAGCTTCGAGTGAGTAATCCATTCTCACAGGCATGAAGTGAGCTGATTTAGTCGCGATCCACAATTACCCAAACGCATCCTTCTTGGTGGGTGTAAGGGGTAGCCCACTAACAAAATCCATGGTGATCCTCTCCCATTTCCACCGAGGATCTTTATCGGTTGAAGTAGTCCCGATGGTGACCGATGTTCACCTTAACCTGCGACACGTCGACACTTCCCTACGAACTCCGTTATCTCACGCTTCAACCTGTGCCACTGTAATCAAGCGCAAATCTCCATACATCTTGCTTCCCCCGGATGCATAGCGTATGGGCTGCTATGTGCATCTTGGAGAATTTTCCTTTAATTCTCAGTATCTTTTGGCATACATACTGCGTCCTTGAAAACAAAGCACTCCTTCACTAGACAGATCGTACCCTTTCAAACCACCATCTTGAACTTGTACCCTCTTAGAGCTCAAGCCCTCATCCACTAACTGCTTTTCTTTAACCTCCTCGACCCAAGTCGGCTTTACTTGGAGTTCCGCCAAAAGACTCCCATCATCATACGAGACTTAACCGAGCGAACATTGCTCTTAAGTCCGTCACCACCTTCCAGCTCGGTCGTCGGCTACCACATTAGCCTTACCGGATGGTACTCGATTGAACAATCATAGTCCTTTAGTAGTTCAATCCACCGACGCTGCCTCGATTCGCATCCTTTTGAGTCGAAGATACCTCAAGCTTTTGTGATCCGTGTAGACCATCGACTTCTCTCCATACAGGTAATGTCTCCATATCTTCAGAGCGAAGACGACCGCTGCTAACTCTAAGTCGTGAGTTGGGTAGTTAACCTCATGCGGTCTTAATTGACGGGATGCATAGGCTACTACCTTCCCATCCCGCATCAACACACATCCCAAACCGGTGTGAGATGCATCACAATAAACTGTGAATAACTTTCCTGCTTCAGGCTGTACTAAAACTGGAGCTTCCGTCAAAATCTTCCTTAACTTATCAAAGCTTTCTTGCTGCTTCTCCGTCCATACAAATGGGACACCTTTCCTTAGCAACTTAGTTAACTGCGCTATTAGAGAGAGAATCCTTCCACGAATCTCCGATAGTACCTTGCTAAACCCAGAAAACTTCGTATTTCAGCCACCGTCCTAGGTGGTTTCCACTCCAATACTGCTTCAATCTTGCGAGGGTCTACTCTAATTCCTTCAGCTGACACTACATGACCTAAGAAAGCCACTTCCTAAGCCAAAATTCACACTTACCGAATTTGGCATATAATCGCTTCCCCCTCAATACTTGCGTAACTATCCGTAGATGCTTGTCATGCTCCTCTTCTCGTCTTTGAGTAAACCAATATGTCGCCTATAAACACCACGACGAATCGGGTCCAAGTATCTTCTTTGGAATACTCTATTCATCAAGTCCATAAATGCCGCGGTGCATTGGTCAACCCGAATGGCATTACCAAGAACTCGAAATGCCCATACCGAGTTCGAATGCCGCTTTGTGAACATCGCCTCCTTTACCTTAAGTTGATGATATCCTCGACCTAAGGTCTATCTTCGAAACACCGAGGCACCCTTCGCTTGATCAAACAAGTCGTCAATCCGAGGCAACGGATACTTGTTCTTGATCGTTAACTTGTTCAACTGACGGTAGTCGATGCACATCCGCATGGAACCGTCCTTCTTCTTGACAAACAACACAGGCGCTCCCCACGGAGATATACTTGGTCGTATAAACCCTCTATCCAAGAGCTCCTGAATTTGAGCCTTTAGCTCCACCAATTCCTTTGGTGCCATTCGGTATGGTGCTATGGACACAGTGCCGCCTGTAGCAAGTCTATACCGAATTCGACTTCTCGATCCGGAGGCAAACCCTGAAGTTCTTCTGGGAATACATCAGCAAATTCCCCAACCGTTCGGACCTTTCCAACTACTAACCCCTTAGCTTCCAAAGCACGGATTTGAACCAAATACGCCTCACAACCCTTCTTGACCATCTTTCCAGCCTTCAAGGCAGTCACTACATTCGATAGATAATTCCTTCTATCTCCTATCATAACCACTTCATCACCTTCAGCCGTCATAAGAACCATGCGCTTGGCCGCGCAGTCCAACCTTGCTTGGTACTTAACCAACCAATCCATACCGAGGATCAAATCGAACTCCCCAAACGGTAGTTCCATTAGATCAGCTACAAATACTACCCCTTGAAGTTCTAGGGGTACGCCTCTATAAAGTTTATTTACGACTACGGAGTGACCTAAGGGGCTAACTACAGTCATCTCCCTAGAAGCAATTTCAGAGTTTAGGTCCATAGTTCCTACCACACTACTAGCAATGTACGAGTGCGTCGAGCCCACATCAATCAATGCAACATAAGGAAAACCGAAAATTAGAAACGTACCGGTTATGACATCCGGTGCGTCACCTTCTTCGCGACACCTCGCTGCGTAAACTAAGCCAGCCGCTAGCCTCTGTGTTGCCCGAACCTCTCGCCTTGAGTTCCACGACCTCGGTTAGGACCGTTGTTTCCTCTACCATTACCACGACCCTCCGTGGTCCTACATTTCTATCCCGAACACGGTTACGCCCTCTCCGTCGCTTCTTAGCTAGTTTCGGGGACAATCTCTCGACACGATGCTCCAAAGACCCACACTCAAAACATCCTTTGTCACCGGTCCAACAACCTCCCCAATGAGTCTTTCCACAGCGATTGCAGACCGAGAGTCGGCCTCGATTAGCGATCGTGGGCCTTGTCACTGATTGGGCCCACTTGGCCTAGCCTTTTTCTCGAGCACTTCCGCTTGATCCAAATGACCCAAAACTTCTCTTACGATTGTTCTTACTATAGTTCGCCTCACGCCCTCCTTGATTCCTTCGGCTACCTTAGCCTTCTCCACTAGAGATGAGAACTCACGAACTCTTTGTGGGGCAATCAAGTAACCTTAAATCATCTCGAGTCTGTCCTCAAAGCGGACCACACAGCTCTCATGTTCGTGAGCCACGATGCCTCTCGCATATCTACTCACCTTAAAAATTCCGCCTCATATTTCGACACGGACTTAGTTCCTTGCACTAATCCCGAAAAAGCCTTTCTCTGCTGGCGTCGGTGTAGCTAATGCCCACATACTTTTTCTGATAGGTGGTTCTGAAATACTCCCAAGTCAAATCATCTGCTGTAGCCCCATCTCGAACCGTAAGCCACCACTGATACGCTTCATCCTTTAGAAGCGACACTGCCCTTTTCACTTTTCTTCCTCGGTCAAAGTCAAGGTCATCCATGATTCTTTCAGTTGACTCTAGCCAGTATTCCGCTGCACTGGGTGCCACTCCTGACACACCTCGGAATACCTCCGCTCCGTTAGATCGGAGTCGCTCGGGGACAGATTTTCGAGCTCCTACATTTCCACCAGCCCGACCACCATCTCCAAGACTCGCAACACGACTTGCGATACACCGACTCGCCACCGGTCGCCTCCGGCTCCTCACTCTAAAAGTAGGAGGTGGTGGTGGCAGTGGTACCTCATTTTCTGAACCTTGTCCTGACCTGACGGGTTCAGACACCGTCATCCTACCCCTACCACGTCCACGGTGTCCACGTCCTCTAGAACTCATTCTATCTACCGCGCTTTTAGTCTGATTAAGAAAAATTTTATGCGTTAGCATTTGTTTCACTTTATTACTCGCGAAGAAATTTTATGGATAAGATTTAATCAGAGATTCTTTCAAGCAAACAACGTTTCAGTTTCCTATCCTAGTTCAAAGAAGTTCATGCATCCATTCCTTAATACTTTCCATACCTATTCACTCATCGGACATTTCTGCCCATTTCTAACCCAGGGGTATTTTCGACTTTTATCCTACAGGGGTATTTTCGTAATTTTCCAGAACCAAAATGTGTTGCTGATGATTTCCAAAGCTAAGTTATTGAATATTTGCAGAATAGTTGAAATTTTTGGGCAAAACCGTCGAATTAATATTTTATGGGTCAGGGGCATTTTGGTAATTTTACTCCTAAGGGTATTTCTGTAATTTTTCACAAGTCAAGTTTTCCGAGAAAACGTTGTAAAAGTAATGTTCTAAGGTTTAAGAGAGTTATTGGACAAGTTTTGAAAACATTAGGGCTTGTTGTTTCGTTCTATTTTGAAAAACAAGGCTAATTCCCTTTTTCGGGTTTTAATCATTGTGTTTAGCCCATGACCGAGCCCTCCTGGTCAGGGTGAACCAAAGCTACGCACTGTGCAGTAATTCAAGTGAAGAGGAGGTGGGTCACGCGGACCGCTTAAATACCAAGCTCTCACCGAACCTTTCTAGACATGCGCACGCAGGTTACCACACCACCGAGCCCTCCGAGTTAGGGTGAACCGAAGCTACGCACCAGGTAGGATACCTGCGAAGAGGAGGTGAGTCACGAGGACTGCTTAAATACCAAGCTCTTCCGGATCCAATCCTAGACATGCGTACAGGGGTTACCACACCCTAGCTCATTGACTAAGTCATAGGTTGGTTTAGTTCTTTAAGTCTTATGTCTTATTTGTGTTTGAGTAGTCTAAACCTAGGGTCCAAGTCCTATAAGTCTATCTACGTTCCATACTTCCTACCCTTCTACAGAATATAATTCACAAAAAGGTTTAGATGTACTTACCTGAGCGGATCGGTGCCGGAGACTCGGGCCATGCTGCTTAAAACCCAAAACAATTCAAAGGCTTATTAAAACATTTTTGGGCCTTGGGCCCCCACAGCCGAGCTTTGAACTGGGCTCTGATACCAATTTTGTAACAACCCAAACCCGGCCCAAACATTACGACCGAATTTGATTTGCTACGGAGAAAACCTTGTGAACACCATTTCGATACCTAGTTAATATTTATTGAAACCTTCTTGTTTTCGGTTATCTTGCCAAAGCTACTCTTAGATTTAATTTGGAAATTTAATTAAGTCCAATTGTTATACCCGTTTCAAGTGTGACCGATGGCACGATAAAACTTTTTCGTGTTAACTTAAGAAAACGTGTGATTTTAGTTCAATTTAATAGTATAGTTTAAAGTAAACATCCAACATAAAAAAAAAACACAAATAGAGTTTATGGAGGCCTTATTACAACCAAAATAGAAATAACCAAATTTAAAGTTCTATAAATTTAAATCCACTGCATGGCCACCTCGAGTCCAACCGGCTCCTCAACCGCCATCTACGAGTCACTGAAAAATGTTAAAGGAGAAGGTGAGTCACCAAGACTCGATGATGTAACCCTTCCTCGTATGCAAACAAATTCATACACAGCATATAATTAATCATCATGTACTAAGCCATGCACCCAACCTAGCCAACCAAACGCCTTTGTCTACCCCATGTGGTACCAAACCACTGGTGACCGTAGTCACAATGTGTTACCAAAACACCGGTGGTGCCAAACCACCGTGACGATAGTCACAATGTGCTACCAAAGCACCGTGTCCGTAGACACAAATCGGGTGATGGGGCCAACCCATCGTGTGATACCAAATCACCGCGACGATCCCATATCTCAAGTGGGGCCAACCCGGGTGGTGTTAACCACGGGGATGAGTCGCTATGAGGTACCAAACCTCTGGAGGTACCAAACCTCTGGTGACTTATAGTCACAGTGTGTTACCAAAACACTGGTGCTCGTCAGCACGAAACATCACTGCCCCCTCCACTCAATAAATCCCACATCAATATTTATATCACATAATTTATGCTACCACATACTTAATTACATGTACAGGTTTCATCATCAGCAATAAGCAACGTGTACTAGACACACCATGCTTCCCAAAAGCATCTTAAAATATAGTCAACAGGAACTTACCTTGTTCCCTGCTCATACCTTTCATGGTATTAATCCCGAATCTACACAGATCCGGTTAGCACACACAACAGTTTAGTACATTTAATCAATTATAAGTGTGTATGTACACACCTGATGTTGATGAGAAGTCTAAATCCCGAAAAGGAACGTTGGCCACCCTAGATCTCACTGTACCTACATTCGGCCGACTATGGGATTAGTCTTAGGGCCTATTCGGCCAAATCAAATTATTGGAAGGGGTTCCTTGTGAACCCGAAATCTCACCTTCACACTTTTGGACACCAACCGCAACACCCAACTCCCGAATCTGCTTCTGATTCCATGAATCGGCACTCAACAAGTTAGTAGCCTTCGGCTAAAACGAATATCAACTGACCAACTAAAGTAGATCTTACCGTTACGTACCACAAATCGAACACTAGAGATCGGGGCCTGAATCGACTGCTTCACTTCTCTGAGTACCTAACAGGAATCGGTTACCACTTGTTTAGAAGACTTAATCATTGCCGAAATCGGCACTTATTCCCCCCTAATAGAAATCGACAAAAACACAGAGGAGAAGAAAGATGGCATTCGGCCATACCTACCTACCTTATGAACCGATTGGAGATGAGTTTAGAGAAGACTACCCTTGCTTGAATATTCAGGCAAGAGGTAAATAATGGAGAGAAAAGGGTGTTGGAGTTTCGGCAACAATGAGTAGAGAGGGAATTCGGCTATGAAGAAAGAAAGATAGTGGGGAGAAAGAAAGGTAGCAAGAGTTTCATTAAAGGAGTTTGGGAAAAGAAAAGAAAGGTTTTAGGGGATGTGCTTTCGGTTTTGGAGAGGATGGAGAAGAGAAAATAGTAAATGGGAGACTTTTGGGAAAATTCGGCTAATAGGAAAAGAAACCAAAGAAACTTGGGCACTCCCTAGTACCCTTTGCCGTCCCACTCTCCTTGCTCAAGGAGTTCAATTTCGCACAACACCTAAAAATCCTCTTGGCCACCTATTTGATTTAATTCAAAATAGCTTGAATTAACCAAATAATAATCTCCTAATAATCCATTCATTATCCCTTTTATTAATACTATAATTAAGCAAATAAAACTCTCCTATTATCCTTTGATAATAACACCTAATAAAAGAGTTTGAAGGGAGAAAAACTCTCCCCCCTTGTGCCGTCCAAATAAAAAAACAAAAAGGAGGATTTTGTGACTCGAACCAAGGCTCTCCCTTGTTCCTTGGTGGCGTCACATGCTAGCTCCTAAGTGGGCTTGCTTTGCCACTTTACCAAGGCCTAATTAGTGTTAAATTACCCACATTTATTCTTATAACACCCACTTGCTAAGGCTCCCTTCTTTTAAAATTAAAATCTGAAATTTTCTATCATACCGGGCACACTCAAAGCCTTAAATTAAACTCTATTATTCCATTAACAATATCACAGTAGTTCATAATAAGAAAATAGTCAAATTCCAAATAACCCCATATTTGGGATGTTACAGATTTCTCCTTTGGCCTTTGTAGTCAAATATTTCTTTTGTTTTCTTTTAATCCCTTGATAGCCGAAATCTTTAGCCCTCCATCTCTCTTCTACTTTATCAAGTTTGAAGCCGAACCGGTGAAGTGTGGTGCTGTCGACATCTAAAGATTGTAGGTAAGAGTGGTAAGGTATTCGGCCTTAGGCCTTATTGTGTAATATTGTGTTGACCAAAGAGTGGCTATGTTCTTTTTAGGGGCATATCGACAAGAGCAAAGGAAGCCTTCGGGATCTCAGATTATTTCGGTAAGGATATTAGTAAGTGACTTAGAATTAGTTGATTATGACTTCGTTGATTAATCGTGTGGTTCTGATTAAGTGACTTTCGATGGAGGCCAATACCAGTCTTGAAGGAAAAGGAAAGTCCCCATCCCAAAGTTCAAGAAGAGATCCGTTTTACAGATGCGAGATTGGCCACCAGGGTGTGGGCCAACAACAGAAAACGTTAGGCAAATAGCCGTAGTCTCACTAAACGATAGCGTCGAGGATCGAGAGTCTAGAACTCCAAGTAATAAGGTGTGTAGTTAGCCATTGTTTCCGGGATTTGCGTGATATTTGCCTGCTTTATATATGTTGCTAACAAGTGCAGTAAATGATACCCTTGAAGGGGGTATGATGATGACCAGGTTAGTAGCAAATTGGCTAATATGTGATAATTGATTTTTAATATGTGAGTATGCCTATGATTGTGAATAGCATGCACATGCATCATCTACGCATTATATTATGTTACATGTGCATGGGTGGGTTTATGAAAAGAAGGTACGGGTGTACTTCGAGTACGTGGTTGATGTCAGCTTTGTGCTACATCGTGGATTGGCGCTGACTGAGGTCGCGTTGTGGATCTTTACGATTTAGTTCGCGTGGTTACCTTGATTGATATCGGCTTTATGCCATATCGTGGCTTGATGGATTGCTATGTGCTCCATCGTGGTTTGATGTTAGCTATACGCTACATCGTGGATGGCATTGGTTGCCTTTTTGGAGGGAAAAGGAGAGGGTGACTCGATAGTCCCCTGGTGTGTGGTAGTAATTTGGATAAGGGGGTGTGTAGCGGATGGACCCTAGGTTGGGTTGGGAATCATGTTGCATTATTTTTGTAATAATATGGAAATGGGCCAAGCCCAATATGACATGTGGATAGGTATGTTTTGGGAACATACGTGGAAATGGGCCAAGCCCAGTTGATATGTGGTTTATTGAGAAATGGGCCTAGCCCAAAGATTTGAGTATGATTTGAATGTGGGCCAAGCCCAGATTGTGGTAATTGTTAAAATGAATATATATATATTACTTGTTGCATTTGATAATTGGGATATTATGTGGCTAGCATGTGGGTGGATTTCAGTGGTTAACTTACACACTGAGTCATTATGACTCACCCAATTATTTTCAAACATCGCAGGTGACATGTTGATCGGACCGGGTTGGAGTGGATACAAGGTGGCCCATGCGAAGGAGATTTTCATGCGAAAGATGTTTTACTCTATTTAAGTATATTATATTATCAGTATTTTGGACTTTTATTTGATGTAATAAGGGCCCCTTTTTATTTAAAGTACTCTATTTAATTTTGTTGAAGTTTACATTATATTCAGAAATATTTTTTTTCCAAAAGGTTCATATTATAGTAATTTATAACAATGTTTTAATTCGGAAGTTTTCAACAAGCTTATATTATTTATTAAATTTTAAATGGACATGATTTTCAGAGATAATAATTTTTCAAGTTTTATTCTAAAGTCAAAGATTTCCAACCGTCTTTCCGCAGTGACATAACCAGATTCGGTCGGGACTTGTGGGCCGGGTTTGGGGGTGTTACAATAATAATAATAGTAAAGATAAAAATAATACTGTTAATAATAATAATAATAATAATAGGAAAATAATGATAATAGGGTATAATAATAGTAATGGTAATATATACAAATAATGGTAGTAAAAATATAATAATACTTATAATAATAAAGGCAATAGTAATAATAATAATAAGCAAGTTAATTGCAAATAAAATAATAATAATAATAATAGTAGTAGTAATATTAAAATAACAATTATAATAATAAAATACTAGTAACACTAAATTAATAATAATAACCATAAAAATGATAATAAAAATAAAAATGGTATTGATAATAAAATAATAGAATAATATTAAAATTAATAGTGATAAATAAAAAAATAATAATGAGAATAGAATATAAAATAGTAATGTTGAAAATAATAATAATACTAATAATAAAATAACGATAATAATAAATATAATAACAAATGTAGTTATAATAATGATGCATATAAAAAGATAGTTATATAGTTAATTGAAAATAAAATAATGGTAATAATAATATCAAAAATAAAAATATAAGCGATAATAATAAATAGTATTAATAATATTAAGAAAATAAAATAAAATAAAATTAATAACTAAATAACAAAAATTACAAAAGAAATAAAAAAGGATGGATTGAATTTAAAATAAAAGTTTGGCGCAAATTTTGAAGAAAATAAAAAAAATGAGGGACCTACTCGAACGCGTGGATAACATGAAGGGACTAAAAGGGAAAATATTCCCTCCCTCCAAAACGTTGCGTTTCAAGAGGGACTCAAATGAAAACCAAATAAAATTTAAGGGCAAAATTAAAAATAAGGAAAACTTAATTATAAAACCATAAAAAAGCGGAAGGGCTAAAAGCGCAATTAGCCCTTCCGTAAAAACACGCGGATCCTGAGGGCTGAGTCGGGTCGAGGCGCGGGTCAGTCCCCAAAACGACGTCGTTTTAGGCGTAAAGAAATTTGCCAAAACAAATACCGCTTTAATAGGCTATAAAAGCCAAATTTTTTTGGAAAATTTCATTTGTGTTCATTCCGGAGAAAAAAAAAAGAAAGGGAACTCTCCCTTTGGGGCGATTTCCGGCCATCCTCCGTAGCGATCACCATTGTTACGCCCGCTGCACCACGCACACCACAGTGGCCAAAATTTTAAAAAAATGTAAGTTTTTTCCTTTTTTTATATATTATATGCTTTAATATATATGAGAAAAATAAAAAAAATTTAAAGAAAGAGAAGCGCACAGATTCGAAAAAGGAAGAAAAATCAAAAGAAAAAAACCTTGCTTGATCTATTTGATTGTATTTCTGTGTATATTTTTCTGTTTTTTTTTTAATTTTTTCCCCCTATTTACAAATTGCTTTGGGGTTTTTATAACCCGAAATAAAAAAAGGAAATATACATTCTGTCCATATTTGTTTCTTTCCTTTTGCTGCGGTTTTCCATGTTTGCAGGTCGGAAGCGAGAAGTCCGGCGTCGAAGTGATTTGCGCGCTGATGGCGGCGCGATCGAAGGCTGGCGTGGGCGCGAGGAGAGGCTGCTTGCTGCGGCGCTTGCGACGCCTAGGGTTTCAAAAACCCTAGGCTACTGAAACTGTTTAGGCATTGGGCCCTTTTGGGCCGCGTGTGTGTTTGGGTCTGAGTATTGGGTCATCTGTTTGGGGTGTAAGTGGGTTTTGGGCTAGTGGATTGGGGTATTTAATTTAGTTTTGTAAATGGACTGTACAAATAAACATTGGTTTTATTTTTTTTTGTTATTTATTGTTTAAGCCCGGGCAAAATGGGCTGATTACAGCGATCGCTGCGGTAAAAATCACTTTGCTGAGTGTCGATCCAAACTGGGAGCCTGTTATTAATGTTGTTCCATCGAACATTTTTTGAAAGATTGCTCAAAGAGGTTCAGTGGTACTGGGGATCAAACTATTAAACTTGATACCACTCCACAGAGAGGTAGATGACATGGAAAGAGTAGAAGTGTTGCAGCTAGTCGGGGAAAAGCCATTGATACAACTGAATGATCTGAAGCGAAAGTACTTACTAGGGTCTATGCTATTAGAGCTCATGAGGAAGCTTCTACTCCAAACGATATTGTCGATACATTCTCTCTTTTTGATGTTAATGTATATCCATTGATTGAACTTGAGTCAACTTATTCCTATATATGCACTACATTAGTAAACAAAAAGAACATACTGGTTCTTGACAGAATGTGCAAGTATACACAATCGTTATCAAGTAATAAGTAAGTAAAAAGAGTATCGTCTCCATAGGGACTGTGTTTAAATCAATTATTGTAAAATTAATATTCACAAGTTGGTTAAGAAAACACAATATTTTAAGGTGATGAATGTTACAATCAAATTAATCAACTGTATGCAATGAATTAACCTAAATGTAATGAAATATGCAATGGGATGGTTTAGTAGCAATTCAAAAGTTTTAATAACAATAATATGAATAAGCTAGAACAATTACAACACTTGAAGCAATTCATTTTTTATCATGTTTAACAATGTTCCGAAAAAAAATCCATGACAACTCGATCATTCATTAACTTGGAATCTAATATAAGTTCTTTCAAAGTCTTATACTTAAGAAAACATGTATATTTTTATGTCTATATTTAACTAAGGATTCCTTAGAATTTATGTGAAGTAACAGGGACTGGGTCAGTTTGAAATAATTTAATCACATAAACCTAAAGTTATGCAACGTAATAGAATTCTTTTGGAATCATTATGAACCTTTAATTTATTTTGGGTTGGATATAACTTAAGCATGCACCTTCTAATTATTGTTGCTATTAATCACCATCTAGGTCAAATTAAACAACTAATTCTAATGCATTCAAACATATTTTAGTGCATGAATAAAATGAATTATTTTAATTGGAAGAATGAACAACTAATGCACAAAACAATATAAACATGAACTGAATGAATTTAATCAAAGCATTGCAACTATCCTAGCTGAAACAATTTAAGTCATCATCATTAATGGAAAAACAATCAAACAATTTGCAAACATGTTTAAAAATTAAGAACAAATTAAAGATAAAGGAAGAAGGAACTCTTGATGAATTCAATGATTCCCCGAAAACTATTCATTGTGGCTTCCTCCAATTTCCGCGGTTGCTCCTTGGAAAATTGCTTCTAAAGGTGGTCAACCAAGAGAGCTTTTCTCAAGGAAATGCAGGCTAAAACAAAATGGAAAGATGGAGAGCTTTAGGCGTGGAAGAAAGGAGAGAAAGATGAGAGAATCTTGAGTGTTGAGGGGATGAAATGAAAGGTGAATGGAAGGGGCTATTTATACTTGAGGGAGAGCTTGGGAGTTTGCTAAAAATAGCGTGCACGTCCCTTGAGAATCTCCTAAGCATGGCCGACCATTATTTGTGGGATGAGGGGTTGATGGTTGCTTGATTTGTGACTGATTCTTCCTTGATTCATGGCACAGGGTTGGACTGTAACACCCCAAACCCGGTCTATGCGTTAAGACTAGATTTGACATGTCACACGGAATGAATGTACATCTAGTCCTTTAAAGATTTAAAGAAAATCTGATTTTCAAAAAAAATTCTTGACGTGGAGTTTATTGAAAACTAAGGTTGATTGATAAATCAAACAATTTGAGATGTAAGAATTTATAAATTGAAATTTAGAAAAATTAAATCAATAATTTGAGAAGATTTAAGAGAGTTTGAAAATAATTTTGGAAAAATTTTGAAGAACATTGTTAACCGAAATTTTTCCGAGTTAAAATATTTAAGAATGAAACCCTTTTTTTTACATGTTCATTTGAGAAAACATTTATTTCAATTTTTAGAAAAATCCCACTTAAAGTATTCAAGCAAATTATAAAATCCATCAAAAGTAAAACAACATTAAAATTTATCCAGAGGCCTTGTTACAACTTAACTTAAAATAGCAAGATAATAAAAAGTACTTAAAAGAAATCCAAAATTTAAATAACCCTTTATTCGTAGTATGGCTTCCACTGAGTCGTCCACAGCCCAAGTCTCCGTCACTGATCATTACCTGAGAAGGGTAAGAAAATGGGGTGAGTTACTTAGAACTCAATGTGTAAAAACCACTAGCATGTCCATCGGGCCAAAAATCCAATTAAGCATATGTTGGGCCAAAGCCCATTTACAAATATAACATAATAATATGTATAAAATGAATGTGATATGCAATTCCCAAACCAAACCTAATTTCCATCCGCTACACACCACCCATACCAACTAGCACACTTGTGGGGAGCTTTAGTCACCCACCCCGCCAACACACCAAAATAGGCATTGAGCTGTTTATCAATTTGTGGACAAGCCACCAGATTTACAGAGTTTACATGGCATTGCCATTTTTTTAGATTTGTGGCAGAGCCACCAGAATTTTGTAGCAAAGCTACCAGAACTTCTCTTCGTCAAATATCCCAACCCATGCAAATCATGTACATAATATGCATATTCATTTACAAATATCCATTCATATAATGGTTACAAACATATGGCCCATTATAAAAATTTTCACAATCTGGCCCATATCACATTTTGGCCCATATAGCACATATCACACTTGACCCATATATCAAATATCACATTTGGCCCATATAGCACATATCACACTTGGCCCATATATCAAATATCACATTTGGCCCATATAGTCACTTTTATCGATTTGGCCCATTGAGGGAAATTTCGAAATTTTCACAGTCTTAATACCGAATTCATAGTCTTTACCAATATAGTGATAAAAATGCCATTTTACCCGATTTCACTAACATGTGATTTAATCAAGCGATTTAATACGATATAATTATCTAACCCATGAAATATGGTGTGAGATTACACACCTGATTACAGTAAGCACTACACTTTCCTGATCGTCGATACCTAAAAAAATATTTTTAACGCTCGATTAGATCATTAACACTTATAATAAATCTACTCTAAAATAAACGGTCTAGGTTTTTACCCTCGGGATCGCGAATAACTACTATTTGCCAGTTCTCCCCGGTTGACAGTCCACAACCCGGTCGAAAATCCCAAATCGTTGATGCCTCACAATTGCGAGCAACCTCGAATAGTTGATTTTCACCGGATGAGGGTCCACAACTCGGTGGAAAATCCCGGATCACCGAAACAGCCCTTCGTTTGAATCTAGAAGGGATCTCAAATCCACTCCTTTTTCGATCACCAATCACTACTCCTTTTGATTCGATCTTGTTTGCCTCCATTGACAAATAAATATTAGTTCAAACTAATATTTCGTTATTATAACAGATTGATCTTATGAGCGAAGTCGGCTTACCGCAAAAATCCTTACGTTCACAGGATGAAAATCAAGTGATAGAGTCCCTTAAACGATGAAATTCCTTTTTCACACGATCTTTCTATGGCTAGAGTCGAATAAACGATGTAGAAATAATTAGCACTCCACTGTACCACTACAAGAAGAAAGGGTTTCGTTTGAAAGAGAAAAGATGATGATTTCGATCAAAAAGACCCTCCCGAGCCAACATATGAATTTCGGCAATAGAGGAAAAATAAAAGAATTGAAAAGAGTGTTCTTACCAATTGTTCAAAGATAACCACTCGAATGAAAAAGAGAGTTAAAAGGAAGGAAGGAAGATTCAGCTATAATGAAAATATTGGAGAGGATGATGGTCAATAACATTCGGCCATGGTGAAATATTAAAGAGGGAGTGATGTTTGAGAGTTTTTGCAAGAAGAAAAGAAGAAGAAAATAAGGTGTTTATGTTTCGATTTTTCAAGAATGAAAGATGAACAAAGAAAAAGTCTTGAGGCTAGTGTGCATTCGGCAAGAGAAAAAAAGAAAAGAAAAGAAAAAAAATGCCCTTCAAGATTGTATGGTTTCGGCACAAGAGGAAAATTTTTGGGGAGAATGAAAGATAATACCGAAATGGTCAAAATGAAATGGCCAAAACAAAACACAAATTTTACGTATTGCTCAAGAAACATTCGGCTAGGGAGAAGAGCTTTGGAGAGGAAAAGTATTGATACACCAAAATGCCAAAATGAGAAATGACCAAAACTAGCACCTACCTTACCAAATGCTAACCAAAAATTCGGCCATCCCCCCTAGCCCAAAAACCGTCCAAGTGCATGGCCAAATGGTCAAAGTTTGGCCACCCAAACTTTCCAAAACATCTCCCTTGGAATAAGCCTTATGTTCCCCCTACATGCCTTTTCCAATTGATTCCTTTCCCTAAGTTCAATCTTACCTTTTCTCTTAGCCATCTTGCCATAAAAATAAAAGTCCAACTTACCATAAGTTCAATGCTTGGCCGACACTATAAGGAAGGAAAACAAAAATAAAATTCTCACATGCATACAAAGGGATTCGAACTCCTTCCCTCAAGGTAACGCATATGTCGCCATATCCCCTTTACTATTTGCTCACTTATGCTAGCTTTTTACCACTTTATTACCTTAAGAGTTAAGGTCACTTATTCCATTTCCTTAAAGTACTAAATGCCAAAAATTATTCCAAATCCAAATAAATCCCGAGCCTTCTCCGGACTATCTAAACACACACATTGGATAGTTTAACTAGCTAAGCAACAAAATAATGCAACATATAAAAAATTAAATTTTTAGGATGTTACAATTCTACCCCCTTAAAGAAAATTTCATCCTCGAAATTTACCTGGTTACAAGAGGTGAGGATACTGCTGTCAAATTGCGTCCTCAGGCTCCCACGTAGCTTCCTCCGCTCCGTGATTACGCCATAGATCCTTAACTAATGGTACTGACTTCTTTCTCAGCACCTTTACGTCACGATCTAAAATTTTCACTGGCTCTTCCTCGAATGACAAGTCAGGCCTTAACTCAACTTTTTCTGCCGGTACTATGTGAGACAGATCCGATCGATAACACCTCAACATTGAGACATGGAAAACACTATGAATCTGACTCAACTCCAGAGGTAATTCAAGCTGATAAACCATTGGTCCTACACGCTTCAACACACGGTACGGTCCGATGAACCTAGGGCTCAACTTGCCCTTCCTTCCAAATCTGAAGATCTTCTTCCAAGGTGAGACCTTTAGAAAGACCTGATCTCCCACCGCAAACTCAATATCCTTACGCTTCAGATCCGCATACGACTTTTGTCTATCCGAAGCTTCCTTTAACCGTGCTCGAATCACCTTTACTTTTTCTTCCATCTCTGATATCAATTCAGGACCCAAAAACTGCCGTTCCCCCAATTCAGTCCAACAAGTAGGGGTACGACATCTACGACCATACAATGCTTCATAGGGTGCCATTTGGATGCTGGATTGATAGCTATTGTTATACGCAAACTCTGCCAACGGTAGAAAATCCTCCCAACTACCTCTGAAGTCAATTACACAACCTCTTAACATGTCTTCTAAAATCTGGATTACTCTTTCCGACTGACCATCTGACTGGGGATGAAAAGCCGTGCTGAAATTTAACTTTGTTCCTAAAGCCTCATGTAAAGCTTTCCAAAATCGTGATGTAAACCTAGGGTCCCTGTCCGATATAATAGACACTGGTACCCCATGCAACCTCACGATCTCTGATACATACAACTTAGCCAACTTTTGCAGTGAGTAATTCGTACGAACAGGTAGAAAATGGGCAGTCTTCGTCTATCGATCCACTATTACCCAGACGAAATCCCTCTTAGTAGGTGATAAGGGTAACCCACTAACAAAGTCCATCGTTATCCGTTCCCATTTCTATAATGGAATTTTTACCGGTTGCAACAATCCCGATGGTAATTGGTGTTCCGCCTTCACTTGTTGACAAGTCAAGCACTTACCCACGAAATTAGTAACCTCCCGCTTCAACCCTGGCCACCAATACTGCTCACGGAGGTCTCGATACATTTTATTTTCCCCGGGGTGCATAGAATAGGGACTACTATGCGCCTCTCGCAGAATCATTTGCCTCAAATTTGAATCCTTGGGCATACAAATTCTTCCACGAAAACACAGTACTCTATCCTTATTCAATCCAAAATCCCCTATTACACCACTTTCCACTTGCTGAAGTAAGGGACCCAACTTTTCATCTGATAACTGCTTTTCCTTGATCTGTCTTAACCACATAGGCTTCACCTGAATTTCGGCTAGCAGACTACCATCTTCATACAAACTGAGATGAGCAAACATCGCTCTCAACTCCGATATCACCTTACGACTCAACGCGTCTGCCACCACGTTAGCCTTTCCGGGGTGATACTCGATTGAAAGGTCGTAATACTTCAACAGTTCTATCCACCTCCTCTGTCTTAAGTTCAACTCCTTTTGGGTAATGAGGTACTTTAGACTCTTATGGTTCGTATAAATGATCGACTTCTCACCGTACATGTAGTGCCTCCAAATCTTCAAAGCAAATACCACTGCAGCCAACTCTAAATCATGGGTAGGATAATTCACTTCATGCGGCCTTAACTGATGAGATGCATAAGCTACCACTTTCCCACCTTGCATCAATACATATCCTAAGCCCGTGTGTGACACATCGCAGTAGACAATAAACTCTTTTCCAGCTTCAGGTTGAATCAAAACTGACGCTTCCGTCAGAATCTTCTTCAATTTCTCAAAGCTCTCTTACTGCTGATCTGACCACACAAATGGTACTCCATTGCGCAAAAGCTTAGTTAGGGGTGCAGCAATCAACAAAAACCCCTCAACAAAACGTCTATAATAACCAGCCAACCCTAGGAAACTCTGAATCTCAGCCACTGACTTCGGTGGTTTCCAATCCAACACAGCCTCTACCTTCCGAGGATCAACTCTGATTCCTTCGGCTGACACAACATGTCCCAAGCAAGTCACTTCTTTTAGCCAAAATTCACACTTACTGAATTTGGCATAAAGCTGCTTTTCCCTTAATATTTGCAATACTATACGCAGATGTGAATCATGCTCTTCTTCATTCCTCGAGTATACTAAGATGTCATCTATGAACACCACCATGAACCGGTCTAAGTAGGGTTGAAAGACTCAGTTCATCATGTCCATAAATGCAGTTGGTGCATTGGTCAATCCAAACGGCATTACCAAGAACTCATAATGTCCATAACGAGTTCGAAATGCCGTCTTATGAATATCCGCCTCCTTAACCTTGAGTTGGTGATAACCCGATCTCAAATCTATCTTGGAGAAAACTGAAGCTCCTCGCAATTGATCAAACAGGTCATCGATTCTCGGCAATGGATACCTATTCTTGATCGTCAATTTATTCAACTGCCTATAATCAATGCACATACGCATCGACCCATCCTTCTTCTCGAAGAACAAGACCGGTGCTCCCCACGAAGACACACTCGGTCAAATAAATCCCCGATCCAACAATTCTTGAATTTGAGCTTTAAGCTCCGCTAAATCCTTTGGCGCCATCTTATAAGGAGCAATGGACACCGGAGCCGTTCCGGGCAAAAACTCAATGCCAAACTCTACTTCCCGGTCCGGAAGTAAACCCGGAAGTTCTTCGAGAAAGATGTCTGAAAACTCCTTCACCGTTCTAACACCTTCTATTGATACTTCCTTGGCATCCAACGCGCTAATGAAGGCTAGGAAGGCTCCACACCCTTTTCGCACCAACTTTTCTGCCTTTAAAGCAGATACCACATTCGATAGATAATTTCTCCTTTCACCTATCATCACCACTTCTTTATCTTTCGAAGTTCTTATCGTCATCCGCTTTGTAGCACAATCCAAGTTCGCACGGTGTTTCACCAACCAGTCCATGCCCAAAATAAGGTCAAACTCACCGAAAGGCAATTCCATCAAATCCGCCAAAAATATTTCTCCTTGAATTTCTAAGGGCACGTCTCTAGATAATCTATTCACCATCACAGACTGTCCTAAGGGACTAATTACCGTCATCTCTCTATCAGAAATCTCAGATCTAATGTTCAGGTTTCCAGATATAGCACTAGCAATATACGAATGGGTAGATCCGATATCTATCAAAGCAGTAACAGGTACATTAGATATGAAGAACGTACCGGTTATCACATCAGGTGCATCGCCATCCTCTCGGCGTCTGACCGCATAAACTAACCCTGGCTGCCTCGCCTCCGCGTTACCCCTAAAGCCATTACCTCTACCCGATGCACCTTGACCTCGACCTACGCCGTTACCACCTCGACCTGGTCCACGGCCCTTCTGTGGCTGCTGAGCGCCTCTAGCTGGCTGTGCATCATGGTTACGAGCTTCCTGAGTCAGAGCAGTCCGTCGCGAATAATTCTTAAGCTGATGGTCCTTAGAACCACATTTAAAACAACCACCGGTTCTCTTCCAGCATTCACCAGAGTGTCGTCTTCCACAGTCAACACATGGTTGTATCTGGTTGGTAGCAGCAGGTGCTCTAGCTTGAGCTGGCTCATCATTCCTGGGCCTCTTCTGAAACCTTTTAGCAGGACCCGAGTACTTAAAATCCCTCTTGCTCTTGCCTTCATCTTTTTCTCAGTTTCACCGCTCTGAAAGCTTAGCCTCTTCGGCTATCTTCGCTTTCTCCACCAGTGTGGCAAAATTCTTTTCTTACTGTGGGGCTATCAATACCAGCAATTCATCGCTCAACCCATCCTCAAAACGCACACAACATTCATAATCAGTTGGCACAATACCTCGGGCATAACGACTCAGATGCAGAAATTCTACTTCATAAGCTGCCACGGTCTTACTTCCTTGAACCAGATTAAGAAATTCCTTCCTTCGGGCATCCACATAGCTAGTCCCAACATACTTTCCTTGAAATGAGGTTTTGAAGAAATCCCAAGTAACTCGATCGGCCTGAGTGCCTTCTCGAACAGTAAGCCACCATTGATACGCCTCGTCTCTCAACAAGGACACAGCTCCTCTTAGTTTCTGCTCGGTCGTACATTCCAGATCATCCATGATCCGCTCCACAGCCTCGAGCCAGTACTCCGCTACACTTGGGGCTACACCCGAGACACCCCTAAAAACCTCAGCACCGCTCGATCTAAGTCATTCCGAAATTGATCCACGAGCTGCTGGCCCAGTTCTAGCCCCAGCAACCCTTTCTAAGACTCGCAACATTGCTTGGGACAAAGCAATGTCCTCCCTCATACGATCATGTGATCCAGTTTCAGTCCCGGGTGACGCAGGTGTGTCCATTTCTGGTATATGTCCCGACGCTTCAGACGCAACCCTAGCACCTCGGCCTCTACCACGGCCACGTCTACCACGTCCACGTCCTCTAGCGCTTATATTGACTATTTCGATTTAATCTGATTACAAGTCTTATGAATCAGTATACTATTTCGATATTTATTAAACAATTTCTTATGAGGTATAAGAAGTAAAGTCATTTTCGTAAACGTATCCTATAGTCTAAATCTCTATAGTTTCAACACCTAAAACTAAAAGTTCTAGAGTGTTCCTATAGTCATATCATAACAATCAGAATCATACAATAACATACTTACTTGACTTGGTGCCGGATACCCGTGGTGCCATACTACCTTTAAAACATACATTCTATGATTCAAACAGTTTCGAACAACAAATGTTTTTGAACCCAAACCACAGCGAGTTTTGAAACTGGGCTCTGATACCATAAAATGTAACACCCCAAACTCGGTCTATGCGTTAAGACTAGATTTGACATGTCACACGAAATGAATGTACATCTAGTCCTTTAAAGATTTAAAGAAAATCTGATTTTCAAAAAAAATTCTTGACGTGGAGTTTATTGAAAACTAAGGTTGATTGATAAATCAAACAAATTGAGACGTAAGAATTTATAAATTGAAATTTAAAAAAATTAAATCAATAATTTGTGAAGATTTAAGAGAGTTTGAAAATAATTTTGGAAAAATTTTGAAGAACATTGTTAACCGAAAATTTTCCGAGTTAAAATATTTAAGAATGAAACCCTTTTTTTTACATGTTCATTTGAGAAAACATTTATTTCAATTTTTAGAAAAATCCCACTTAAAGTATTCAAGCAAATTATAAAATCCATCAAAAGTAAAACAACATTAAAATTTATCCAGAGACCTTGTTACAACTTAACTTAAAATAGCAAGATAATAAAAAGTACTTAAAAGAAATCCAAAATTTAAATAACCCTTTATTCGTAGTATGGCTTCCACTGAGTCGTCCACAGCCCAAGTCTCCGTCACTGATCATTACCTGAGAAGGGTAAGAAAACGGGGTGAGTTACTTAGAACTCAGTGTGTAAACCACTTACCATGTCCATGGGCCAAAATCCAATTAAGCATATGTTGGGCCAAAGCCCATTTACAAATATAACATAATAATATGTATAAAATGAATGTGATATGCAATTCCCAAACCAAACCTAATTTCCATCCGCTACACACCACCCGTACCAACCAGCACACCTGTGGGGAGCTTTAGTCACCCACCCCGCCAACACACCAATATAGGCATTGAGCCGTTTATCAATTTGTGGACAAGCCACCAGATTCTGAGTTTACATGGCATTGCCATTTTTCGATTTGTGGCGAGCCACTGAATTTTGTAGCAAAGCTACCGTAACTTCTTTCAAATATCCCAACCCATGCAAATCATGTACATAATATGCATATTCATTTACAACCATCCATTCATATAATGGTTACAAACATATGGCCCATTATAAAAATTTTCACAATCTGGCCCATATCACATTTTGGCCCATATAGTACATATCACACTTGGCCCATATATCAAATATCACATTTGGCCCATATAGCACATATCACACTTGGCCCATATATCAAATATCACATTTGGCCCATATAGTCACTTTTATCGATTTGGCCCATTGAGGGAAATTTTGAAATTTTCACAGTCTTAATACAGATTTCATAGTCTTTACCAATATAGTGATAAAAATGTCATTTTACCCGATTTCACTAATATGTGATTTAATCAAGCGATTTAAGACGATATAATTATCTAACCCATGAAATACGGTGTGAGATTACACACTTGATTACGGTAAGCACTACACTTTCCTGATCGTCGACACCTAAAAAAATATTTTTAACGCTCGATTAGATCATTAACACTTATAATAAATCTACTCTAAAATAAACGGTCTAGGTTTTTACCCTCAGGATCGCGAATAACTACTATTTGCCAATTCTCCCCGGTTGACAGTCCACAACCCGGTGGAAAATCCCGAATCGTTGATGCCTCACAATTACGAACAACCTCGAATAGTTGATTTTCACCGGATGAGGGTCCACAACCCGGTGGAAAATCCTGGATCGTCGAAACAACCCTTCGTTTGAATCTAGAAGGGATCGCAAATCCGCACCTTTTTCGATCACCAATCACTACTCCTTTTGATTCGATCTTGTTTGCCTCCATTGACAAATAAATATTAGTCCAAACTAATATTTCGTTATTATGATCGATTGATCTTATGAGCGAAGTCGGCTTACCGTAAAAATCCTTACGTTCACAGGATGAAAATCAAGTGATAGAGTCCCTTGAATGATGAAATTCCTTTTTCACACGATCTTCCTATGGCTAGAGTCGAATAAACGATGTAGAAATAATCAGCACTCCACTGTACCACTACAAGAAGAAAGGGTTTCGTTTGAAAGAGAAAAGATGGTGATTTCGATCAAAAAGACCCTCCCGAGCCAATATATGAATTTCGGCAATAGAGGAAAAATAAAAGAATTGAAAAGAGTGTTCTTACCAATTGTTCAAAGATAACCACTCGAATGAAAAAGAGAGTTAAAAGGAAGGAAGGAAGATTCGGCTATAATGAAAATATTAGAGAGGATGATGGTCAATAACATTCGGCCATGGTGAAATATTAAAGAGGGAGTGATGTTTGAGAGTTTTTGCAAGAAGAAAAGAAGAAGAAAATAGGGTGTTTATGTTTCGGTTTTTCAAGAATGAATGATGAACAAAGAAAAAGTCTTGAGGCTAGTGTGCATTCGGCAAGAGAAGTAAAGAAAAGAAAAGAAAAGAAAAAATGCCCTTCAAGATTGTATGGTTTCGGCACAAGAGGAAAAGATTTTGGGGAGAATGAAAGATAATACCGAAATGGTCAAAATAAAATAGCCAAAACCAAACACAAATTTTACCTATTGCTCAAGACACATTCGGCTAGGGAGAAGAGCTTTGGAGAGGAAAAGTATTGATACACCAAAATGCCAAAATGAGAAATGACCAAAACTAGCACCTACCTTACCAAATGCTAACCAAAAATTCGGCCATCCCCCCTAGCCCAAAAATCGTCCAAGTGCATGGCCAAATGGTCAAAGTTTGGCCACCCAAACTTTCCAAAACATCTCCCTTGGAATAAGCCTTATGTTCCCCCTACATGCCTTTTCCAATTGATTCCTTTCCCTAAGTTCAATCTTGCCTTTTCTCTTAGCCATCTTGCCATAAAAATAAAAGTCCAACTTACCATAAGTTCAATGCTTGGCCGACACTATAAGGAAGGAAAACAAAAATAAAATTCTCACATGCACACAAAGGGATTCGAACTCCTTCCCTCAAGGTAACACATATGGCGCCATATCCCCTTTACTATTTGCTCACTTATGCTAGCTTTTTACCACTTTATTACCTTAAGCTTTAAGGTCACTTATTCCATTTCCTTAAAGTACTAAAAGCCAAAAATTATTCCAAATCCAAATAAATCCCGAGCCTTCTCCGGACTATCTAAACACACACATTGGATAGTTTAACTAGCTAAGCACCAAAATAATGCAACATATAAAAAATTAAATTTTTAGGATGTTACATGGACGATAACCAAGGGACTTAGCTGGGATTGATTTGTAATTTTTTCACACATGTAAGGACTTTCGTCCAATTGTTCCAAAGCTAATTTGGGCTGCTCTTCCATGTCTTTTCTGAATTTGGGCTCCTCTTCCTCTTATTGGACAGTTTGGCAACCCAATTAGAAAGGAGAGTAATTCTTTCCAGCAACTATCTTCAAATATGGGTTAGAGAAATTTTTATGAGCCCAGTTCATCAGCTTGTCATCCATATTGTTTGATAATTAGCTCACTTGCATGTGTTTCCTTACTAGCTCTTAGCATTGAGTAATTTAATGGTCCATACTATAGCATTTTAAGGAAGAAATTATCATATAGCATAACTTAGTGAAATCATGTAAAATTAACACCTAATTACGTAAAATTACAAACTTTACTTAAATTATGCGCAATGTCTCAGTATCAACTAAAATTACACAATTAGATATCCAATTTTTCGATATTTGCATAAATTCCAAGTAGAAAGGTGCTAAATAAACCTATATAATTTAGAATTATCACATACCTATGGAGTCAACCGATTATACTACTAGAGTAACCAATCCACTGAGTCAGTGTGTTTTAATTAACTAGATTTGTAAAATGTGTCCACTGAGAGTTCGGGGTTATGATTTTCCTGTCGATTTGATGCTACTTTCATTTGATGAATTTGACATCATTTTGGGTATGGATTGGTTGACTGAGCATGATATGATAGTGAGTTGTAGACACAAGCAGATTGCACTGAAAAGTCTGAACAATGAATCTATATGTGTTGAAGCTAGTGGAATAGATTATACAACTAATTTAATATCATCATTGTCAGCTCAAAAATTGATTAGAAAGGGTTGTGGGGCATATATCGATTATATCCTTGATATGCGGGTGTCGAAATTAAAATTGATCAGGTACCAGTAGTGAATGAATTTATTGACGTGTTTCTGGAAGAATTATCAAGGTTACTGCTAGTCAGGAAAGTTGAATTTGTGATTGAAGTTGCACTTGGAACAGCTCTGATTTAGATTGCCCCATATAGAATGGCTCCTACTGAGTTGATAGAGTTGAAAGCACAATTACAAGAGTTATTATATCGTAGTTTTATTCAATCGAGCGTGCCGCCTTAGGGTGCACCAGTGTTATTTTTGAAAAAGAAAGACGGGTCAATAAGATTGTGTTTAGATTATCAGTAGTTGAAAGAGTTACGATAAAGAATAAATATATGTTACCTCGAATTAACAATTTGTTTAATCAGCTGAAAGGAGCTATGGTATTTTCTAAAATAGATCTTTAGTCTGGTTATTATCAATTGTAAGTTAAAGAACCTGATGTGCCGAAAACAAGATTCAGAACTTGTTGCGGCCACTATGAGTTTCTTGCAATGTCGTTTGGTTTGACCAATGCCCCAGCCGCATTTATGAATGTGATGAATCATGATTTCCAGCCATAATTAGAGAGGTTTGTCATTGTTTTTATCGGTGATATTCTGATATATTCGATGAATGAGTCCGATAACGCCCAACACTTAAGAATTGTGTTACAAACTTTGTGCGAGAAATAGTTATACGCAAAATATAGTAAAAGTGAGTTCTGGCTTCGAGAGGTTGGATTTTTAGGATATATAATTTCTGTAGATGGCTTCTGAATAGATCCTGGTAAAATATCTGCGACTGTGAATTGGAAAGCTCTAAGAAATATTTCCGAGGTGAGTTTATAGTGATGCCTCGCTTAGTGGTATTATTGACGTTTTGACTCAGCCTAAACCCAAGAAAGAAATTATTGTTTATAGTGATGCCTCACTTAGTGACCTGGGTTGCGTTCAGATACAGGATGAAAAAGTAATTGCTTATGCCTCACGACAGTTGAAACCTCACGAGAAAAACTATTCAATACATAATTTAGAGTTAGCAGCAGTCGTTTTTGCTCTGAAAATATGGTGACATTATCTGTATGGTTAAAAATGTCATGTTTTTACTGACCATAGAAGTCTAAAGTACCCAATGACTCAGAAAGACTTGAATTTACGACAACGTAGATGGCTCAAGCTATTAAAAGATTATGACTTGGTGATTGACTATCATCCTGGAAAAGCTAACGTAGTATCTAATGCTTTAAGCCGAAAATCTTTGTCTGCTTTGAGAGCTATGAATGCAAGCTTGACTTTAGAACGTGGTGGTTCTATTCTGGCTAAGTTGAGAGTTAAGTTGGTGTTCTCAGTGGCAATTTAAGAACTTCATAAAAATGATTCAGACTTGTTAACGAAATGAAAACTAGAAGAAAGTGGACAGATGACTTATTTTAGTATTGGTGTTAAGGATTGCTTGTATTTTCATGATCGTTTTTATGTATTGGATGATCCAGAATTGAAACAAGACTTATTGAATGAAGCTCATAGCAATGTATATTCAATTCATCCTGGAAGTAATAAAATGTATAATGATTTGAAGCAACTTTACTGGTGGCCAGGAATGAAATGAGAGATATCTGAATTTGTGTCTAAACATTTAATATGTCAGCAGGTAAAGGCTAAACATCAGGTTCTGTTAGGTTTGCTACATCTTGTGATGATTCCCGAGTGGAAATGAGAGCGTGTTACGATGGATTTTGTTTTGGGATTGTCGTTGACTCTGAAAATAAAAGACTCGATCTGGGTAATTGTTGGCAGATTAACGAAGTCCGCACAACTTATACCTGTCAGGACTGATTATTCGCTCGATAGGTTAGTTGAATGATATTTATATGAGATTGTTAGATTACATGGTGTGTCATTATCCATTATTTTTTATCGTGATTTGAGATTTATCTTCAGGTTTTGGGGTAAGTTACATAAGGCTTTAGGTACCAAATTGAATTTTAGTACTGCTTTTCACCCACAGACAAATGGTCAGTTTGAACGTGTAATCCAAATTCTGGAAGATATGTTATGATGTTGTGTAATTGAATTTGAAGGTAGCTGGGAAAAATACTTATCGTTGGTCGAGTTTGTTTATAATAATAGCTATCAATTGAGTATATAAATGACATCGTACAGAGCTTTATATGGACGTAAATGCAGAAGCCTGTTATACTAGTCACAGTTGAATTAAAGAAAGTCAGTTGAGATTGATCTGGTCTGAGAAACTGAAGATAAAGTTAGAATTATTTGAGATAATATGAAGGTTTCCTTTGATCGTTAGAAATCATACGTCGATCTGAAAAGAAAAGATATAGAGTTTGATGTCAGTGAGAAAATATTTCTAAAAGTCTCGCTTTGGATAAAAGTTTTATGATTCGACAGGAAAAAGAAACATAGTCCGAGGTTCATTGGGCCGTTACCTCCAAAACTCGACAAGATTCAAAATGTTTTTCATGTTTCAATGCTACATCTTTATCATTCTGATCCATCACATGTAATATCTCCCGATGAAATTGAGTTACAGCTTGATTTATCGTATGGTGAGAAACCATGTAAAATTTTGTTCAAGAAGCGAAAGAATTACAGAATAAACATGTACCATTGGTAAAAGTACTATGGCGTCGGTGATTTTTCGTAATTTGGTGTAGCATATTAAACTAGTTTTATTACTTGAGGAGCTTTAATATGAGCAATTGGAGTCTTTTATTGACCTTAGGGACCGACTGAGGCCTAAAGGCGAGCTAACATCCTTAGTAAGTGTGCATGAGACCATTCAAAGCCATAGGAAGTCAAAGTTGGTTGCTATGTTGCAACACGGGGAGTTCGATGTCGCAAAATGCCAGGATTGCTATACTGCCTTGGGTGTCGTGACATAGCCAATGGATGTCGTGACACAACCTTGAAGCTAGCCATGAACCATGCATATTCCCTTCGATGTTGCGACATAGGAACTAGGGTGTCGTAACATCAGTCCTGTACGGGAAGCACTTATGAGCTAGGGGCATTTTGGTTCACACAATGCATATTAAACACGAGAACATTAGCTGACCTAAGGTTAAGGATGACGACAATCCTAAATCTATAAATAGGCTCTTAAAACACTTGAAGGACAAATTTTATATTCTAAGTTTTTCTTTGTAAATTTAGTCTTTAGTTTTTCATTTCTTTTAGGCTTTAGGTTTATTTCAGTTCTTTTCTATTTCGTGTTAATCGGAGAACATGAGTTGTAACCGTGATCAAACTTTTGTGGATTATGCACTTCAATCAATACAATTCAGGATTCTCTTAAAACATTCTCTTGATTTATTATTTATGCTTATTTTTATTATCAAGATTATTTTGTTCATGAGATCTACAAGGAACTAATCTTTTTATGGTGGGTTAGTGAGTAGAGGTGTGATTAATTAATTGATATGTAGGGTTTTCTTAGTGGATCAACTGTTTAGGAGAGGAAGAAGTTAAACCCTAAGCTTGACGACCTTAGGAAGTCAATTAGTTGGGAATTAACCCAAAATTGCTATGGACTATCCGTGAACACCTGTAAACTCTAATTTATATAAGATTTTATATCAGTTTATAACACCTTTTAACTTAAAAATAATATTAATTCGGAGTATTTTTTAATTAATTAGGTGAATTTTTTTATATTCTGATGATGGGCGTGAATTTATAAAAAATGCAAATATGTGCTTTATCGTATTAATTTTGTGCATAATGTAACAGTCCAGTTTATACCCTAGTCAGAACAGTGGTTTCGAGACCACAAATTCGAGTCTGTATAATATTTTAATATTATTTCTGTGCCGTTGATACGTGACTAAGTATGTGGTAAATTTTCGTGAGCTAATTTGTCTGTCTGTGTGTTTAATTTGAGCAAAGGATTGAATTGCATTAATTTGTAAATTAGCATGCTACATGAAAAGGTGCCTATTTGCCATGTCTCTATTTGTATGGAGGATTTATGTGGCAAATTAGCCATTTGTATAGATAGTGGACGGTTATGGTCAACAATGACCTTGAATATTATGTTTTATAATTTTATTATATAAGGTTAATATAGTAAATGAAATAATAGAAATGCTATAATGAAAATAACATGAAAATAAACCATATGTTCATCCTAGTTAGCCGAAATTCACAAAAGAAAGAAAAGAGAAAAACAAGCTAGTGTTCGGCCTTTGTATTGCAGAATTAAGGTATGTTGTTGCTTTGGATATTGATGATTTTTATGTTTTTGAGATTGTTGCTTAGTTTACTATCAAGCCCATGTCTCAATTTAATGAATTGATGTTGTTCATGAAATGTGCCATTGATGATATGTTGAGCTTTGTGATGTTTTATGGTGTTAAATGAAAGATTTAAGCTAGATGAAAAAACTTTGTTCTTGAATTTTTGATGAATTTAGCTACTTATGCCTAAATTGAGAAAATATTTTTTTTTGAGGACTAAATTGCAAATTTTATGGAAAATATGGGCTTGTATGAGATGTATATACATTCGACTAAGCTTAGATGTGTAATGATTTTTGTGAATTTGATGTTTTGAGAAAAATGGACTAAATTGATAAATTGTGCAAATGTGAGGGCTAAGTTGCAAATAGCTTGAGTTGAATTGAATGAATTAGTGAATAAAAAGGATTAATTCTGAATATGTTTAGATCAAGAACCGAGGAAAATAGACTTAGATCGCGGGAAAGCGAAAGTAACCGAGTAGCCGTTTCCATTTTTGATAAATCGAATCCGAGGTAAGTCATATTGCAAATAAATGTTGTTATATTGAATTGAGCTTATTTATAAGATTATTGATGAAAATGAATGCTTATGAGATGCTTTGTATATGAATTCCGAGTTATGGATGATATAGTGTTAAGTCCAAGAAGTCCCGAACGAACCTAGGAATATATAGGATTAGCTATGTCATGACATAGGTATCTGTTCTATTTTATCATGTAAGACCACATCTGGGACGTTGGCATTGATTTGAGATTTCGTGTAAGACCTCGTCTAGGACGTAGGCATCGACATGAGCGTTACGTGTAAGACCACATCCGGGACATTGGCATCGATATGATCTTTACGTGTAAGACCACGTCTGGGACGTTGGCATCGATATGATCTTTACGTGTAAGACCATGTCTGGGACATCGGCATCGTATTGATTCGTGTAAGACCCTGTCTGGGACAGTGGCATCGATATCCGATTACATGTAAGACCTCGTCTGGGACGTTGGCATTGTACGACTATTCCGAGCTTTCTGAGTATCCTACTAGATTCCTTACGGTTCAATGGGCAAGTCTGCGATACGAATGGCTAAGTGAATTGTATATCCGTTTCAGGTACGTTAATTTATACACTAAGTGTGTATATAAGGTAAGTACCTATGTGATCTTACTATGATTTTTAAATTGATGAATGTGGCAAATATGGCAAAAGATATGGACCAAAGTAAATATGTGAGAAATTTGCTATGTATATGAATTGTGCCAATGTGGTTATATGCTTATATGCCTTTCATACTAAGTTTGTTTGTATTATGACTTACTAAGCTTTTGGAAAGCTTACTCTGTGTATGTGTTTTCTCTATTTTATAGGTCGTCAAAGCTACTGAAGGCTTGGGACCGTCAAGGATCGTCATCACACTACTAAACCTATTTTGGTACATTTTAGAAATGTATAAAGCTAGATATGGCATGTATAGGCTAGCATTTGGTATCAGTTTGTTATATGAATTTAGCCATGTGATTTGGCTAGTTATGATGTTGGGAATTTGCTTGAAAGAATGTGATATATGAAGTATGTTTTGGTATGGTTAGTTGAGGCATAATATGGTCAAGTTTTGATTAAGTGAATGAATGAAATATGTTTATGATTAGATGGGTTTTAACCTTGTATTTTAGTATGTTTGGAATTGGTATTGAATGTATAGATTGAATGGTTAATTTGGTATGTTTTTGTGTGCCATTTGAGTATGAAATGAGTTGGTAAACATTGCTTGTAGGTATGACCTATGTGGGTGGCATTTTGGCCATGCAAATGGCCTATATTTTCCACACGGTCGTGGCACACGGGCGTGCCTAGTGACCGTGGGGCTAAGTCAGTAGCTAGCCTAATAGCACACGGCCAAGACACACGGGCGTGTCTAGTAGCCGTGTGAGAAAGTCAGTATATGGCCTTAGAGTACACGGCCTTAGCACACGGACGTGCTTGGTGGCCGTGGATGTGAAGTCAGATTCGACCACAGCCAAGGCACACGGGCGTGCTTGCTGGCCGTGGATGTGAGGTCAGATTCGACCACGGGGAGGACACACGGGGGTGTCCAGCAGCCGTGGGAGGCACACGGCTTGCCTACACGGGCGTGTAACCCCTGAAACTTAGAAAAGTTTTAAATTTCCGTGAAATTTCATATGTGTTCCGGTTTAGTCCCAACCCTATTTCTGAGCATGCTTTAAGTCTCTATGACTTACTTACAGGACAATATGAATGTAATTGATGAGTTACTTGATGAATTGTCTGTTAAAGTTTTCGATCTGTTAGGTAACGCTCTTAACCCTAATCCAGCGACGAACACGGGTTAGGGGTGTTTCATTTGGTTGGTATCAGAGCTACGGTTTAACAGATTCTTGGACTAACATAGCATGTCAGAGTCTAGCTATACATGCCATAATTCTGAATTGTGATAGTGTGATGAATCCTGACATATAAAATGTGATTTCTGTATAGTAATGGATCCCGAAAGAGCCGTAGCTGATGACGTAGAAAGTAATGCGCCTACTCTCGTGCAAAGGACAGCGACCTTTGAATCGAGACCGGTTACTAGCGGTCAAGAGGGAGAAGCTAAACAAGCTTTCTTCCAGATGATGAGTGAATGGTTCACTCAATTTGTAAGGAATAACCCGACTGTTCCGCAACCCCCGCCCCCGGTTAATTCCCCTCAAACCTCAGTTGTGCCTCTAGTGATGGGTATAAATCTGTTAAATAAGCCTCCGGTAGACAAGATCCGCAAGTATGGGGCTGAAGAATTCCGAGCTACTAATGATGATGATGCTGAAAAGGCCAAATTCTGGTTAGAAAATACTATCCGGGTATTTGATGAAATGTCCCTTACTCAGGAAGAATGTATAAAGTGTGTTGTATCATTGCTCCGAGATGCAGCGTATCAATGGTGGAAAACTCTGATATCTGTTATTCCGAGAGAAAGGGTGGCATGGGACTTCTTTCAGAGTGAGTTCCGGAAGAAATATATCAGTAAGAGATTCGTAGATCAGAAACGAAAGGAATTTCTAGAACTAAAACAAGGCCGAATGACTGTTTTAGAATATGAACGAGAGTTCGTGAGACTGAGTCAGTATGCTCGAGAATGTGTATCATCTGAAGCCATAATGTGCAAAAGGTTCGAAGATGGGCTTAATGAAGACATCCGTTTGCTAGTCAGAATCTTAGAGATAAAAGAGTTTGTTGTACTCGTTGACCGAGCGTGCAAAGCTGAGGCACTCGGGAAAGATAAAAGAAAAGCTGAGTCAGAAGCTCGAGAAGTGAGAAAGAGATCTCGGAGTAGATCATTTCAGTCTGCTCCAAAGAAATTTAGAGATGATCAAAGCCGTTCGAGAGTTAATATGGAATATTCGAATAAAAATCGAGATAGATCACAAATGAGCTCCAAAGCTCCAAATTTGATTGAAAGGGCAAGTGTTGGAAATGTACGATCCGAGAAACCAGAATGTAAGCATTATGGGAAAAGACATCCGGGAAGTTGTAGAATGAATGACAGAGCTTGTTACAGATGTGGATCACTTGATCATTTCATCCGTGATTGCCCTGAGTCTGTCGAGCCAGAGACTGTTCAGAATCTGAGAGCTGATAATGCACCTGTGAGAGGTAGACCTTCGAAGAATGTAAGAAATGTTAGTGGTAGTCAGAGAACTACGAGAGAGACTGTTGCAAGATCTGAAGCTAGAGCGCCTGCCAGAGCGTATGCTATCTGATCTCGTGAGGAAGCTTCATCTCCTGATGTTATAACGGGTACTTTTACTCTTTATGATACTTCTGTGATTGCATTGGTAGACCCTGGTTCTACGCATTCATATATATGCATGAATTTAGTATTCATGAACTTTGCTGTAGAGTCTCATCGAGTTTGTTATAAAAGTATCAAACCCCTTAGGTAAAAGTGTCCTTGTTGGCAAAATATGTAAGAATTGCCCGTTAATGTTCCGAGATATCTGGTTCTCTGCTGATCTGATGCTACTACCATTTGATGAGTTTGATATAATTCTGGGTATGGACTGGCTGACATTGCATGATGCTGTTGTGAACTGTAAAAGAAAGATTATTGATTTGAGATGTCCGAATGATGAAATTGTACGGATTGAATCTAATGATTTGAATGGTTTGCCTACTGTGATATCGGTGTTAAAAGCTCTAAAGTATGTGAAAAAGGGATATGAAGCATATTTTGCTTATGTAATTGATTCGAAAGTATCTGAAAAGAAAGTTGAGTCAGTGCCTGTTGTCTGTGAGTTTTCTAATGTGTTCCCTGAAGAATTGCCAGGTTTGCCTCCGATTCGTGAAGTTGAGTTTGGTATTGAGTTGTTGCCTGATACTACACCTATTTCGATAGCTCCGTATAGAATGGCACCAACAGAGTTGAAGGAGTTAAAGTCGCATTTACAAGAATTAACTGATAGAGGGTTTCCTAGACCGAGTTTCTCGCCTTGGGGTGCTCCTATTTTGCTTGTGAAAAAGAAAGATGGCAGGATGAGAATGTGCATCGATTATCATCAGTTGAATAAGGTGACAATAAAAAACAAATATCCGTTGCCCAGAATTGATGATTTACTTGATCAGTTAAAAGGAGCTACTGTATTTTCTAAGATTGATCTGAGATCGGGATACTACCAGTTGAGAGTTAAAGATTCAGACATTCCGAAGACTGCTTTCAGAACGAGGTATGGGCATTATGAGTTTTTAGTTATGCCATTTGGACTAACCAATGCTCCTGCTATTTTTATGGATCTGATGAACAGAATTTTTAGACTGTACCTAGATCGATTTGTTGTGGTGTTCATAGATGATATATTGATTTATTCACGGGATGAGACTGAGCATGCCGAGCATCTGAGGATTGTGTTACAAACTCTGTGAGAAAAGCAATTGTATGCGAAATTTAGCAAATGTGAATTCTGGTTTCATGAGGTTAGTTTTCTGGGGCATATTGTGTCAGCTTCTGGGATTCGAGTTGATCTGAGCAAGATTTCTACTAT
The DNA here is from genome assembly GCA_025698515.1 of Gossypium sturtianum. Lineage (NCBI taxonomy): Eukaryota > Viridiplantae > Streptophyta > Magnoliopsida > Malvales > Malvaceae > Gossypium > Gossypium sturtianum. The sequence goes on along the minus strand of CM046946.1, from coordinate 20,703,039 downwards.
TTTGGATTGGAAACCTCCGAGAAACGTATCTGAAGTCCGTAGCTTTCTGGGCTTAGCGGGTTATTACCGCAGATTTGTAAAAGGCTTTTCGACGATAGCTACTCTGTTGACAAAACTACTTCAGAAAGATGTTAGATTTGAATGGTCGGATAAATGTCAGAAAAGTTTTGATCAATTGAAAACTCTGTTAACGGAAGCTCCAGTTTTGGTACAGCCAGAATCAGGTAAAGAATTTGTGATTCACAGTGATGCTTCATTAAATGGTCTGGGATGTGTTTTGATGCAGGAAGGCAAAGTTGTAGCTTATGATTCGAGACAATTGAAGCTTCATGAAAAGAACTATCCGACACACGACCTTGAGTTAGCTACGATTGTGTTTGCATTTAAGATCTGGCGCTATTATCTGTATAGTGAGAAATGTCACGTGTTTTCGGATCATAAAAGTCTGAAATATCTGATGACGCAGAAAGATTTGAATCTGCGACAGAGAAGATGGCTAGAGCTGTTAAAAGATTATGAACTTGTGATAGATTATCATCCGGGTAAAGCAAACGTTGTTGCTGATGCATTGAGTAGAAAATCATTGTTTGCACTACGTGCTTTGAATGTTCAGTTAGATTTATCTGATGATAGTTCTGTGATGGCTGAATTAAAAGCAAAATCGTTGTTTATACAACAGATTTGTGATGCTCAGAAATCTGATAATGAGTTATTAGCAAAACGAGCTTAGTGTGGTTCGAATTCTGAATCTGAATTTCGAGTTGTTGATGATTGTTTGAGATTTCGAGATCGTATCTGTGTTCCAAGAAATCCGGAATTGATTCAGTTGATTTTGAGTGAAGCTCATAACAGTTGTCTATCTGTTCATCTGGGAAGTACTAAGATGTACCATGATCTGAAGCAGCACTATTGGTGGTCTGGTATGAAACGGGATATTTCTGACTTTGTTTTAAAATGTTTAATCTGTCAGCAAGTGAAAGCTGAACATCAAGTTCCGTCTGGGTTGCTGCAACCGATTCTAATTCCTGAGTGGAAATGGGATAGAGTAACGATGGACTTTGTTTCTGGATTGCCTCTGACTCCGAGAAAGAAAGATGTGATTTGGGTCGTAGTTGATCGATTGACGAAAACTGCCCATTTTATTTCGGTAAGATCTGACTATTCACTTGATAGATTAGCCAAGCTTTATATTTCTGAGATTGTGAGATTGCACGGAGTGCCACTATCCATTGTGTCAGATAGAGATCCTAGATTTACATCGAGGTTCTGGAAGAAATTGCAAGAAGCTTTAGGCACGAAACTGCACTTCAGTACAGCTTTTCATCCGCAAACGGATGGTCAATCCGAGCGGATCATTCAGATTCTCGAAGACATGTTAAGGTGCTGCATTCTTGAATTTGATGGTACGTGGGAACAGTATTCGCCATTGATTGAATTTGCATACAATAATAGTTTTCAGTCGAGCATCAAAATGGCACCTTATGAAGCTTTGTACGGACGTAAATGTCGTACACCTCTATATTGGACTGAGCTCAGTGAAAATAAGCTACATGGAGTTGATTTGATAAAAGATTCAGAACAGAAAGTGAAACTGATCCGAGATTTTTTAAAGGCAGCCTCGGATCGTCAAAAGTCTTATGCGGACTTAAAACGAAAAGATATAGAATTTGAGATCGGTGACAAAGTATTTTTGAAAGTGTCTTCGTGGAAAAAGGTACTCCGATTTGGACGTAAAGGCAAGTTGAGTCCGAGGTTCATCGGACCGTATGAGATCATTGAATGTGTCGGGCCTGTTGCATATAGATTAAGGTTGCCCTCTGAATTAGAAAAGATCCACAATGTGTTTCAAGTCTCGATGCTCCATAGATATCGATCCGATCCGTCACATGTGATTGCCCCATCTGAAATTGAAATTCGATCTGATATGACATACGAAGAAGAACCGATTCGTATCTTAGCTCGTGAAGTAAAAGAGTTAAGAAACAAGAAAATTCCATTAGTGAAAGTATTGTGGAATCGTCATGGTATTGAAGAGGCTACGTGGGAGCCGGAAGATTCAATGAAACAACAATATCCGACTCTGTTTAACGGTAAGATTTTCGGGGACGAAAATCCTTAAGGGGGAGAATTGTAACAGTCCGATTTATACCCTAGTCGGAACAGTGGTTTTGAGACCACAAATCTGAATCTGTATAATATTTTAATATTATTTCTGTGCTGTTGATACGTGACTAAGTATGTGGTAAATTTCCGTGAGCTAATTTGTCTGTCCGTGTGTTTAATTTGAGCAAAGGATTGAATTGCATTAATTTGTAAATTAGCATGCTACATGAAAAGGTGCCTATTTGCCATGTCTCTATTTGTATGGAGGATTTATGTGGCAAATTAGCCATTTCTATAGATAGTGGACGGTTATGGTTAACAATGACCTTGAATATTATGTTTTATAATTTTATTATATAAGGTTAATATAGTAAATGAAGTAATAGAAATGTTATAATGAAAATAACATGAAAATAAGCCATATGTTCATCCTAGTTTGAAACACCCCAAACCCGGCCCAAACGCTACGACCAGATCTGGTATGCTACGGGGTTTATTGTAAAAACTTTGCTTTAACGGTTTTTGAAAATCTCAGTTTCTTTACTTAGGCATTTGTTAAAAAAAATAGGATATCTGATGAAAACCTTTACTTTTTCTTTGAACGTGCTCAGAAAACCTATTTTTTTTATGTTTTAAGTCCTTGAACATAAATTTATAAACTGTAAACACTGTCAAATATAAAGCGATAACCTAAACCATAGGGCCTTATTACATAAATAGTTACAAAATTAAAACTTAAAGAAAACCGAAAATAATTCATGAAAATAAATAAAATAAAACTTGATGGCCCCTCGAGTCCGCCTCGACTCCCCTGTCCACGATCTACTGCTCATCTAAAAAGTCAGGGAAAATAAAAGGGTGAGTCACCAAGACTCAGTGTGCAAATCCCGAAAACACATAAAAGGCTTGAGGCCCACAAGCACATTATGGGCATTGGCCCATACACAATGGCAACAAAACATATGTATGCTACATGGCCTACCCCAGCCTAGAAATCCATCCTCTACACACCAGCCCGTACCAACCATCACACCTTGGGGATTTCTACAATCAACCCACCAACCGCTACACACCACATCGACAGACATGCTGCCTATTCCTAATAATCAGGAATGAATTTAACGTGGCTTGGCCACCGATCACTATTGTGACCTAACATTTCAATTCATGGTTTAACCACCGATCACCAAGTGACCTATTATCATGCTCTTCCCCCTTAGTCATATTAATCCCATCCCATGCGTACATTCATGCAAAATCAAACAATATACCACTTAAGGATTTACAATCTAGCACATTCATCGATACACATAGAGAAGTTTCTATGATCACGTACCTGGCATCCATTGCCTACCCTTTTTGGGTAACACGACTGTTCATACAGCCTATTTTTCCGGCTTTTAGCCCATAACATATGTATATATACAGGTTAAGTAGTGTGATAGAGATCTACACACCTGATTACGGTTAAGACGACACTTTCTATGTCGACGCTATCCGTAGCCGACACAACCGCTATTTGCCTAAGGTGTTGTTCAGAAGCCGGTCCACAGCCCGGTGGCCAATCTTGAACAGCAGACACTGCGCGTTTCTTGAACTTTGGGGCTGGGACTACAGATCCAACTCCTTCCTTTGATTTGCTGACATTCGAGTCCATGAGTGGTCTTGGTCAGAAGGTACTACGATGATTGCTTAACGAACCATTAGGTTAAGACACGAATAACGAAAAGAAACCGATTGATCAACTTAAGGAGAACCAAAAACCTTACCTTGAAATCCCGAAAATAATATGATTCGTATGCTACCGATTTCTAGCTTAGAAACCTAGACGATTAGATCTCCTTCAAATCCCGGAATGCCGCCAAAGAGAAAGAACACAAGATCAGAGAAAACGTCAAACTAAGGATGGCCCTAACTACCAACTAGCCATTCGGCTTTGGCTTCAAAAGCCGAAAAAGATTGCAAAAATACTAGCACAAGTCGATACTCACCTCTACAGAAGATTTCGGCTACTTATAAACGATTCTGGCTTTATGGAGAAATCGGCACAAGAGGAAAAGAATGGAAAAAAGTGTGAAGTGAGAGGTTTCGGCTTCTAAAAGAATCAAAAGGAAAGATTGCAGAGAATGGCTGAGGGTTTCGGCATAGAGAATGAGAGAAAAGCTTTAAAAGAATGGGGTTCAAAATGCTGGAATTGAAGAGATAGCCCCCCTATTTATAGAAAATTTCGGCACTTACCTATCAAAAACCGAAAGTGCCCTTCCTGATAACTAACAACTAATCAAATAGTAGGGGAAATTTCGGCACCCTTATGGCATATGGAAACCGATTTCTTCCCCCCTCCAAGAGATGGAAATTCGGCCATCACTGCACTCAGTAGATAGCTCCTATCTTTTCTCCTCTATCTTAATCCATTCACTCCTCCAGAAGAGACCTAGATAACACCACTTCCCCCCTATTTTATCAGCACCTTATCCCCATTATCCAAGTCACTAAATCCCTCCAAATTTTAAGCCTCATTGCCATCCCTCTTGCTCCCCTTTTAAGTGCCGAAAATGGCCCAAAGACATGGGCTCCTTGCGGCCAAAGCTTGGGCCTCTTCAACTGCTAATGGCGCCACCTTATAACTCCTTTGCAGCGCCACTTGTTACTGAGCCCCAAGCCCACTTTGTAGTTTAAACCACAGATACTATCTTTTAAATCCTTTAGTGTCCTATCAGAAAATTTAATCAAGGCCTCGACCCCATCCTGAGCCCAATTTGGACCCCTAACACTTAAATTAACACATTAAACATATCCCCACACTAAACGCATAGGCCCATTATTTCAGGATGTTACAGTTCTGCCCCACTTAAATAAATTTTGACCTCGAAATTACCTGGTCAAAATAGATGTGGGTACTGCTGCCGCATCGCTTCCTCTGGTTCCTAAGTAGCCTCCTTAGAACTGTGATTCCACCATAGAACCTTGACCAACGGAACCATCTTTCTACGCAATACCTTGACATCACGGTCCAAGATTTCCACTGGCTCCTCTTCAAAGGATAGGTCGGGTCTCACTTCGATTTCTTCCACTGGCACCACATGAGATGGATCCGAACGGTAACGTCTTAGCATAGAGACGTGGAATACATTGTGAATCTGACTTAACTCAGAAGGTAGTTCTAGCTCATAAGCTACTGGTCCCACTCGTTTCAACACACGATAAGGTTCGATAAATCTGGGACTTAATTTACCTTTCCGTCCGAACCTCAGTACTTTCTTTCATGGCGACACTTTCAAGAACACCTTGTCACCCACTGCAAATTCTATGTCCTTACACTTCAGGTCAGCATAGGACTTCTGTAGGTCTGACGCTTCCTTTAATCGAGCCCGAATTAACTCTACCTTCTCCTCTGTCTCGGTAACCAACTCTGGACCCAAAATCCGACGTTCCCCTAATTTTGTCCAACAGGTAGGTGTACGACACCTCCGCCCGTACAATGCTTCATAGGGCGCCATCTGAATACTTGACTGGTAGCTATTGTTGTATGCAAACTCCGCCAATGGTAAGAACTCTTCCCAACTACCCCTGAAGTCAATGACACATCCTCTTAACATGTCCTCTAAGATCTGAATTACCCGCTCAGACTGTCCATCGGTCTGAGGATGAAATTTCGTACTGAAATCCAACTTTGTACCCAACGCTTGATGTAATGCCTTCCAAAATCGTGAGGTGAACCTAGGGTCCTTGTCCGATATGATTGATACTGGTACCCCATGCAACCTCACTACCTCCGCTATGTATAGCTTAGCCAATTTCTGCAAAGAGTAATCGACACGTACCGGAATAAAATGAGCAGACTTCGTCAAGCGGTCAACAATCACCCAGACCGAATCTTTCTTAGTAGGCGTGAGGGGTAGCCCACTAACAAAGTCCATTGTGATCCTTTCCCACTTCCATTGTGGAATCTTCACCGGTTGCAACAACCCTGATGGTAACTGATGTTCCGCCTTTACCTGCTGACAGGTCAAACACTTCCCCACAAATTCGGTCACCTATCACCAACACTTCACCACCCTTGAGAGGTTTTAACACCATACGCTTGGCTGCACAGTCCAAATTCGCTTGATACTTCACTAACCAATCCATTCCTAAGATCAAATCGAACTCCCCAAACGGCAGTTCCATCAGATCCGCCCAAAAAGCTACCCCTTGAACTTCCAGGGGTACATCCTTATACATTTTGTTCACTACTACAGTTTGTCCTAGAGGGCTCACTACAGTCATCTCCCTAGAAGAAGTCTCATAATCTAAGTTCAAAGTTCCCGCTATAGCACTAGCAACATAAGAGTGCGTCGAACCAATATCAATCAAGGCAGTGTAAGGCAAACCAATAATTAAAAACGTACCGATTATAACATCCGATGCGTCCGCCTCCTCTCGACGTCTGGCAGCATAGACTAACCCCGGCTGTCTCGCCTCAGTGTTTCCTGCCCCTTGGCCTGGTGCTCCACGGCCCCGACCGGAACCGTTACCACCTCTAGCTGGACCACGACCTCTCTGTGGCTGCTGACCACCTCTTCCTGGCTGTGCATTCCCTTGGCCTGTTGGCCCTTCACTGCCCCGTTGCTGCGGACAGTTTCTAACTTGGTGGTCCGTAGATCCACACCTAAAGCACTTCCCACTGCCTGCCCAACACTCGCCTACATGGAATTTACCACATCGAACACACTACGTATCAACCAACAAAGCAGTCTCTCTCCTCCCACCTCAGCCCATCTGACCTAGGCCTTTTCTGAGTACGCCTAGCTGCCCCTGACGATCTAAAATTCCTCTTACTTCCACCCCTATCTCTATCCCGATTTAGTTTCTCTGTCCGCTTCGCCTCCTCAGCTATCTTAGCTTTTTCCACAAGCACAAAGAAATTCCTCTCCCCATTGGTGGAGCTATCAATACACGCAAATCGTCCCTCAGACCATCTTCAAATCGAACACAATGTTCATGGTCTGTGGCCACCATTCCTCGAGCATAACGGCTAAGGCGTAAGAACTCTGCTTCGTACGCAGCCACCGACCTACTTCCTTGCACCAGATTCAGAAATGCTCTACGCTGCGCATCCACATAACTTGTCCCAATGTACTTACTCTGAAACACCGTTTTGAAGGAATCCCAAGTGATACGGTCAGCCACCGTACCATCCTTAACCGTAAGCCACCATTGATAAGCTTCATCCCGCAGGAGAGATACAACCCCTTTCAGTTTTTCCTCCTCCATGAAATCCAGATCATCCATTATACGCTCAATCGCCTCCAACGAAGACTCACCGCATTAGGGGCTATTCCAGAAATTCCCTAAACACTTCACCCCATTTCATTAGCTCTAAGTCGCCCCGACACGCATTTCCGGGCTCCGTGCCCACGCCGCCTAGTAACCCTCTCTAAAACCCTTAACATCGCTCGACACACGCGTCATCTCCGGCCGTCTGGTCTCGAAATTCCACATCCACACCGGTGGTACGGCATCTCATTTCCGGACCCATAACCGCATCCTCTCTGGTTCGCATACGCCATCCTACCCCCTACCACGGCCACGCGCAGGCGCCCACGACCCCTTGTACTCATTCTACCGATTCGCGTTTATCTGATTAGAAATTTTATGAATTGTTAATTTCTTCCACTGATTAACCACGAACAATCTTATGGACAGTAGTTTTAAGAGTAGTTCTTTCGAGTTCGAAATTATATCTACAGGTTTCAGTCTCAAGTGTATATCTCCCAGTTCCACACACATTCAACCATCATACATCAACATACAAGTAACATCCATGAATCCACATTCATCACCTAAAGGTATTTTCGTCATTTCACTACCCAGGGGTGTTTTCGTATTTCTACCCTACAAGGGTATTTTGGTAATTTGGCAAAATAAGGGTATCTTGGAAATTTTGCAAAACAGGGGTATTTTGGTACTTTTGCAAAATAGGGGTATTTTAGGAATTTTGCAAATCAGGGTATTTCAGTAATTTCACAAATATAAGGAGTATTTTAGCAATTAACTTTGGCCCATAAACAAGTCCTCGCGGTTAAAGTGAACAAACACTATACACCAGATAGGATCTCAAAAAAGAGGAGGTGGGTCACTCGGATCACTTAAGTACCAAGCTCTCACTAGATCCAATCCTAGACATGCATATGTCGGTTACCACACTCTAACCCAGCGACTGGTTTACGGACATGTTTAGTTAGATTAAGTTTTATGAATTTAAAGAGTTTGTTTAAACTAGGCCTAAAGTCCATTAATTCCTAACATGCTAGTCTCCATCCATAAAGCCCATCAACCCAACATGCATATCACATCAAGAGTTAGAATACTTACCTGCTTGGATCGGGTGCCGGTAGACTCGAAGGCCATATCTCAACCAAAGCATTTTCACCAACTTTATAACCTACTACTGGACCCATTTTACAGCCCGAGTTTTGCAACTGGGCTCTGATACCAAAATGTAACACCCCAAACTCAGCCCAAACGCTACGACCAGATCTGGTATGCTACGGGGTTTATTGTAAAAACTTTGCTTTAACGATTTTTGAAAATCTCAGTTTCTTTACTTAGGCATTTGTTAAAAAAAATAGGATATCTGATGAAAACCTTTACTTTTTCTTTGAACGTGTTCGGAAAACCTATTTTTTTTTTTATGTTTTAAGTCCTTGAACATAAATTTATAAACTGTAAACACTGTCAAATATAAAGCAATAACCTAAACCATAGGGCCTTATTACATAAATAGTTCCAAAATTAAAACTTAAAGAAAACTGAAAATAATTCATGAAAATAAATAAAATAAAACTTGATGGCCCCTCGAGTCCGCCTCGGCTCCCCTGTCCACGATCTACTGCTCATCTGAAAAGTCAGGGAAAATAAAAGGGTGAGTCACCAAGACTCAGTGTGCAAATCTCGAAAACACATAAAAGGCTTGAGGCCCACAAGCACATTATGGGCCTTGGCCTATACACAATGGCAACAAAACATATATATGCTACATGGCCCACCCCAGCCTAGAAATCCATCCTCTACGCACCAGCCCGTACCAACCATCACACATTGGGGATTTCTATAATCAACCCACCAACCGCTACACACCACATCGACAAACATGCTGCCTATTCCTAATAATCAGGAATGAATTTAACGTGGCTTGGCCACCAATCACTATTGTGACCTAACATTTCAATTCGTGGTTTAACCACCGATCACCAAGTGACCTATTATCATGCTCTTCCCCCTTAGTCATATTAATCCCATCCCATGTGTACATTCATGCAAAATCAAACAATATACCACTTAAGGATTTACAATCTAGCACATTCATCGATACACATAGAGAAGTTTCTATGATCACGTACCTGGCATCCATTGCCTACCCGTTTTGGGTAACACGACTGTTCATACAGCCTATTTTTCCGGCTTTTAGCCCATAACATATGTATATATACAGGTTAAGTAGTGTGATAGAGATCTACACACCTGATTACAGTTAAGACGACACTTTCTATGTCGACGCTATCCGTAACCGACACAACCGCTATTTGCCTAAGGTGTTGTTCAGAAGCCGATCCACAGCCCGGTGGCCAATCTCGAACAGTAGACACCGCATTTCTTGAAATTTGGGGCTGGGACTACAGATCCAACTCCTTCCTTTGATTTGCTGACATTCGAGTCCATGAGTGGTCTTGGTCAGAAGGTACTACGATGATTGCTTAACGAACCATTAGGTTAAGACACGAATAACGAAAAGAAATCGATTGATCAACTTAAGGAAAACCAAAAACCTTACCTTGAAATCTCAAAAATAATATGATTCGTATGCTACCAATTTCTGGCTTAGAAACCTAGACGATTAGATCTCCTTCAAATCCCGGAATACCGCCAAAGAGAAAGAACACAAGATCAGAGAAAACGTCAAACTAAGGATGGCCCTAACTACCAACTAGCCATTCGGCTTTGGCTTGAAAAGCCAAAAAAGATTGCAAAAATACTAGCACAAGTCGATACTCACCTCTACAGAAGATTTCGACTACTTCTAAACGATTTTGGCTTTATGGAGAAATCGACACAAGAGGAAAAGAATGGAAAAGAGTGTGAAGTGAGAGGTTTCGGCTTCTGAAGGAATCAAAAGGAAAGATTGCAGAGAATGGCTGAGGGTTTCGGCATAGAGAATGAGAGAAAAGCTTTAAAAGAATGGGGTTCAAAATGCCGGAATTGAAGAGATAGCCCCCCTATTTATAGAAAATTTTGGCACTTACCTATCAAAACCGAAAGTGCCCTTCCTGATAACTAACAGCTAATCAAATAGTAGGGGAAATTTTGGCACCCTTATGGTATATGGAAACCGATTTCTTCCCCCTCCAAGAGATGGAAATTCAGCCATCACTGCACTCAGTAGATAGCTCCTATCTTTTCTCCTCTATCTTAATCCATTCACTCCTCCAGAAGAGACCTAGATAACACCACTTCCCCCCTATTTTATCAACACCTTATCCACATTATCCAAGTCACTAAATCCCTCCAAATTTTAAGCCTCATTGCCGTCCCTCTTGCTCCCCTTTTAAGTGCTGAAAATGGCCCAAAGACATGGGCTCCTTATGGCCAAAGCTTGGGCCTCTTCAACTGCTAATGGCGCCACCTTATAACTCCTTTGTAGCGCCACTTGTTACTGAGCCCCAAGCCCACTTTGTAGTTTAAACCACATATACTATCTTTTAAACCCTTTAGTGTCCCATCAGAAAATTTAATCAAGGCCTCGACCCTATCCTGAGCCCAATTTGGACCCCTAACACTTAAATTAACACATTAAACATATCCCCACACTAAACGCATAGGCCCATTAATTTAGGATGTTACATAGTTACCCAAAATTCACAAAAGAAAGAAAAGAGAAAAACAAGCTAGGGTTCGGCCTTTGTATTGCAAAATTAAGGTATGTTTTTACTTTGGATTTTGATAATTTTTATGTTTTTGAGATTGTTGCTTAGTCTACTATCAAGCCCATGTCTCAATTTAATGAATTGATGTTGTTCATGAAATGTGCCATTGATGATATGTTGAGCTTTGTGATGTTTTATGGTGCTAAATGAAAGATTTAAGCTAGATGAACAAACTTTGTTCTTGAATTTTTGATGAATTTAGCTACTTAGGGCTAAATTGAGAAAATATTATTTTTGAGGACTAAATTGCAAATTTGATGGAAAATATGGGCTTGTATGAGATGTATATACATTCGGCTAAGCTTATATGTGTAATGATTTTTGTGAATTTGATGTTTTGAGAAAAATGGACTAAATTGATAAATTATGCAAATGTGAGGACTAAGTTGCAAATAGCCCTAAATATGAGTATTGAGTTGAATTGAATGAATTAGTGAATAAAAAGGATTAATTATGAATATGTTTAGATCAAGAACCGAGGAAAACAGACTTAGATCGCGAGAAACCGAAAGTAACCGAGTAGCCGTTTCCATTTTTGATAAATCGAATCCGAGGTAAGTCATATTGCAAATAAATGTTGTTATATTGAATTGAGCTTATTTATGAGATTATTGATGAAAATGAATGCTTATGAGATGCTTTGTATATGAATTCCGAGTTATGGATGATATAGTGTTAAGTCCGAGAAGTCTCGTACGAACCTAGGAATATATAGGATTAGTTATGTCATGACATAGGTATCTATTCTGTTTTATCATGTAAGACCACGTCTGGGATGTTGGCATTGATTTGAGATTTTGTGTTAGACCTCGTCTGGGACGTAGGCATCGACATGAGCATTACGTTTAAGACCACGTCCGGGACGTTGGCATCAATATGATCTTTACGTGTAAGACCACGTCTGGGACGTTGGCATCGATATGATCTTTACGTGTAAGACCATGTCTGGGACATCGGCATCGTATTGATTCGTGTAAGACCCTGTCTGGGATAGTGGCATCGATATCCGATTACATGTAAGACCTCGTCTGGGATGTTGGCATTGTACGACTATTCCGAGCTTTTTGAGTATCCTACTAGATTCCTTACGGTTCAACGGGCAAGTCTGCGATACGAATGGCTAAGTGAATTGTATATCCGTTTCAGGTACGTTAATTTATACAATAAGTGTGTATATAAGGTAAGTACCTATGTGATCTTACTATGATTTTTAAATTGATGAATGTGGCAAATATGGCAAAAGATATGGACCAAAGTAGATATGTGAGAAATTTGCCATGTATATGAATTGTGCCAATGTGGTTATATGCTTATATGCCCTTCATACTAAGTTTGTTTGTATTATGACTTACTAAGCTTTTGGAAAGTTTACTCTGTGTATGTGTTTTCTCTGTTTTATAGGTCGTCAAAGCTTCTGAAGGCTCGGGATCGTCAAGGATCGTCATCACACTACTAAACCTATTTTGGTACATTTTAGAAATGTATAAAGCTAGATATGGCATGTATAGGCTAGCATTTGGTATCAGTTTGTTATATGAATTTAGCCATGTGATTTGGCTAGTTATGATGTTGGGAATTTGCTTGAAAGAATGTAATATATGAAGTATGTTTTGGTATGGTTAGTTGAGGCATAATATGGTCAAGTTTTCATTAAGTGAATGAATGAAATATGTTTGTGATTAGATGAGTTTTAACCTTGTATTTTAGTATGTTTGGAATTGGTATTGAATGTATAGATTGAATGGTTATTTTGGTATGTTTTTGTGTGCCATTTGAGTATGAAATGAGTTGGTAAACATTGCTTGTAGGTATGACCTATGTGGGTGGCATTTTGGCCTTGTAAATGGCCTATATTTGCCACACGATCGTGGCACACGGGCGTGCCTAGTGACCGTGGGGCTAAGTCAGTAGCTAGCCTAATAGCACACGACCAAGACACACGGGCGTGTCTAGTAGCCATGTGAGAAAGTCAGTATATGGCCTTGGAGTACACGGCCTTAGCACACGGGCGTGCTTGGTGGTCGTGGATGTGAGGTCAGATTTGACCACGGCCAAGGCACACGGGGGTGTCCAGCAGCCGTGGGAGGCACACGGCTTGCCTACACAGGCGTGTAACCCCTGAAACTTAGAAAAGTTTTAAATTTTCGTGAAATTTCGTATGTGTTCTGATTTAGTCTCGACCCTATTTTTGAGCATGCTTTAAGTCTCTATGACTTACTTAAGGGACAATATGAATGTAATTGATGAGTTACTTGATGAATTGCCTGTTAAAGTTTCTGATCTGTTAGGTAACGCTCTTAACCTTAATCCGGTGATGGACACGGGTTAGGGGTGTTACACATAAATTAAATTATTTCATCTTATTTGTTAATGTGTTATATTTTATTATGTAGGGGGACCATGAAGTTGATATAATATGAAGCTTACTATAATTCTTGCATGGACATGAGCAATTCTGCCCTACTTGGATGGCAAAACCATGCAAATTGGGTCATGGAGATGTTACTTTGACCCAGTTAGAAATGATGTTCCATGGTGGGCAAGTCTGATTATTTAATGGGTAACACAATCGTCCAAACAAGGGGAAGACAATCCCAATTCGGCACAAGCATGTTGGCTGCCCAAAAATTAATTTTGGGATATTTATTGGAGGTTCCTATAGCTGAAATTAAATCAGAAAAGAGCCCATGAAGTTTGCCCTTGAAACCGTCCAACCCTTGCTTGATTGTAGAATGATTTCATGCTTGAATCAAGCAACCATCATCCACCCTCAAAACTCATAAAAGATTGAGTTGCCATGGAATATTTTCCAAACACTGTTAAGCATAAGAAAAATGAATTAAGTTGAATGATGTAATTATCCTAGCCTATTGATTTTATTGATTGTTGAATTTTTTGTTTTTGCTACTAAACTCATTTCATACATTTCACTTCATACTTTGTATTTAGATTAAAATTGCATTAGAGATCATCTTACATTTAGTAATTATTTTTAACTCACACAACTAAAAAATATTGTGTTTTTATCACCAGATTGTTAACTCTAATTTTAAAATTAATTGATTAACATACACAGTCCTTGTGGAGACAATAACTCTTTTACTTACTTATTATTTGATAACGACTGTGTACACTTGCACAAACCTACGCGTTACAAGTTTTTGGCGCCATTACCGGGGACTATTGCCTTAATCATTTTTGTGAAATTATTCTTTGCAATTTGGTTTTTATTTTACTTATTTAACTCATATATTTACTAATTAATTTTTTTCTTTTATTTTTTGTCATTTTATTTTTAGGAGTTTATGAGCATAGATCGAATTATCGATTTATTAGTGGTAGACTCTGAAATTAAGCGGACATTTAGACAAAGAAGACGTGAACGATTAGCCCAAAGACAAGTCAAAATGGAGCTTGGAAGTCAAAATGATGTTCAAGGAAATGGAGCTGATCATATGCGCAATCCCATCCTTATTGCTGATGATAGGAATCGTACCATAAGGCAGTATGCTGTGCCCCTTTTCAGTGAGTTAAATCTAGGAATTAGGAGGCCGGATATCAAGGCACCCCAATCTGAACTGAAGCTTGTAATGTTTCAAATGTTTCAAACCATGGGCCATTTTAGTGGTATGTCCACGAAAGATCCACACCATCACATTCGATTATTCATGGAGGTGAGCGATTCCTTTAAGATAGCGGGTGTGACTGAAGACACACTGAGGTTGAAGTTATTTCTATACTCGTTGCGAGATCGAGCATGAGTATGGCTAAATTCATTGCCACCATATTCAATTTCAACTTGGCAAGAATTAGCTGAGCGATTTTTGGTTAAGTATTTCCCACCTAGCAAAAACGCTAAGTTGCGAAATGACATCACCACTTTCCAGCAATTGGATGATGATTCCTTGTACGAGGCATGAGAGAGATTCAAAGAGTTACTTAGTAAGTTTCGTCATCATGGGATTCCACATTTCATCCATTTGGAGACATTCTATAATGGTCTCAACGCACACACAAGTTTAGTGGTAGATGCTTCTACGAGGGGTGATCCCTTGGTGAAGTCTTATAATGAGGCTTACAAAATCATTGAAAGGATTGCTAGTAACAACTATCAATGGCTGACAAGTCGAGCAACTTCAGGAAGACGAGTAGCCAGAGGGCATAAAGTGGAGGCACTTACATCATTCTCAACTCAGGTATCTTTTATATCTTCAATGTTGAAATAGTTTACTACTAACGATTTTAATCCTGTTACAGCCAAGCCACCAAGTCAATTCGATGTTGTTTCCTACATATATTGTGGGGATGGTCATTCTTTCAAGAATTGTCAATCAAATCCTGAGTCGATTTATTATGTAGGGAAATAACACCCAAGTAGAAGTGGACAAGGACCAAAGTCCAACTTCTACAATCCTTCATAGCACATTCATCCGAACTTTTCTTGGAGTAAACCAAGGAAATGGACCAAACGACTACATGCATCATAGATGCAATCAATCCCAATGGTTTAATCAACAAGTTCCAAAACCACCACAAACTAAATCATCTAACAATTTGGAGAGCTTGTTGAAGGCGTACATGGCAAAAAATAATGCCTTAAACCAAAGTCAAGCAGCAACACCAAAAAAATTAAAGAACCAAATGGGTCAGTTAGCTACGGAGCTTTGTAACCGACCACAATAAACCTTGCCAAAAAATACAAAAAACCCAAGGAAATTGGGTAAGGAAAATTGCAAGGTAGTGGCTCTACGAAGTGGTAAGACTTTGGAGCCCAAGACGGTTGTGATTGAAGGTGAACCAACTGAGAATGAGGAAAGTCAACCATCATTTGAAATTCTTGCACCAGTAGAGCTAGAACTTACAAAGGCTGATTAGGAAAAATCTAACCTAGTGAATTCTGATAAGCTAACATATTTTTTAGATGTAGATTTATCTCATCAAAAAAGTTATCCAATTCAACCCAAAGTTTCATCACCTCTAAAGTTGTCAATCCAGGAACCGCCCAAACTTGAATTTAAGGTACTTCCTTCCCATTTGAAATACGTTTGTTTAGGTAACAGTTCTACTTTGCCTGTGATTATTTTAGCAGAACTAACAGAACACCAAGAGGAGCAACTAATTGTTGTTTTAAAGAAGTTTAAAAGGGCAACCGGTTGGACCATAGTTGATATTCGAGGAATAAGCGCTTCCTTTTGTATGCATAAGATTACTTAAGAGGAGGGTGAAAGAGCTAGAATTGATGGGCAAAGGAAACTCAATCCTATCATGAAAGAGGTAGTTCGAAAGGAAGTGATGAAGTGGTTAGATGCGGGAATTATCTACCCCATCTCAAATAGTTCATGGGTAAGTTCGGTATAGCGTGAACCAAAGAAAGGTGGAATCACGATTTTTGAGAATGAACGAAATGATTTAATCTAGACGAGAATAGTCACGGGTTGGAGAATCTGTATAGACTACAGAAAATTGAACAAAGCTACTAAGAAGGTCCATTTCCCGTTGCCTTTTATGGATCAGATGTTAGACAGACTGGTAAGTAACAAAATTTATTGTTTCTTAGATGCATATTCGGGATATAACCAAATTGTTGTAGCCCTGAAAGACCAACACAAAATGACTTTTACTTGCCCGTACGGTACGTTTTCTTTTAGGCGAATGCCTTTTGGTTTATGTAATGCACCTAAAACATTTCAACGATGCATGATGACAATATTTACTGATATGGTAGAAAATTTTGTTGAGGTTTTCATGGATGATTTTTTCTATTTTTCGTAATACTTACGATGTTTGTTTGAGTAATTTGGCTAAGGTACTGAAAAGATGCGAGAAGACAAATCTTGTCTTTGATTAGGAGAAATGCCACTTTATGTGCCGTGTGAGTTATGTAGGTGGATGGTAATTTGGGGTGGAAAAATGGCTTGGTAAATAACCTACTTTTGTCCACACGGGTAGAGACACGGGTGTGTTTCTCAGCCTTGTGTGACACACGGTCATGTAACACGGCCGTGTGTCCCCTGGTGTTGATATTAAAATGAAGTCAGTATACTCCACACGGTCTCACACACGGGCGTGTGACCGACCGTGTGGCACAAGTCAGTATACCCCCCTAAATGGAACATGGCCTAGCACACGGGCGTGTGACTTGGCCGTGTTGTATAATTCAGTATACCCTACAGGTTTGGCACGGCCTAGTACACGACCTAGCACATAGGCGTGTGTGGCCACTTCGAAGGGGACACAGGCGTCTGGATGGCTATGTGACCCAAGTTAGTATGTATGCCCTGTTTCCACACGGCCTGTGACACGGGAATGTCTGAAGCCGTGTGAGGCACACGGCCTGTTCACACGGGCGTGTGACCCCTGAATGATTGAAAAATTTCTATGTTTTCCAAGAATTTTGTATGTTTAAGGTTTAGTCCCGAACAACTTCTAAAGCATATTTAAGGCCTCGTAGGCCATTATAAGGGACAATGTGATTGTATTAAACGATTTATGAGAATGAATGCTTTATGTTTGATAAATGTATGCTATATGTTATGAATTGATCGGTAATACCTCGTAACCCTATTCTGACAGTGAATACGGGTGAGGGGTGTTACACATGAAATACCTTGGTTTGCTTATTATATGAATTATTTAGCATGTGGAATAATACCTCGAGAAATGACATACCAATAAAGGAAGAAATTCCTTCACAATAGGCGGTATTATTTTTAGGAGGATCCATTTTTGTTTAAACAATATGCAGATAACATAATCAGGAAGTGTGTAGCTAGAAGTGAAATTGATGAGATCTTGTATCATTGCCATTCATCTCCAAGTGAAGGACACTTTGGTGGTTCTCACATTGCAGCGAAGATTTTACAAGCAGGATTCTTTTGGCCAACAATGTTCAAGGATGTGTATGCATATGTGAGAAATTGTGATAGATGCCAAAGGATCAGAAACATATCAAGGAAGAACAAAATGCCCTTAACAAACATTTTAGAGGTAGAATTATTTGAAGTATAGGGCATTGATTTTTAAGGCCCATTTCCTTCTTCTTATGGTAATAGGTATATCTTAGTAGTTGCGGATTACGTATTCGAGTTAGTTGAAGCCAAGGCATACCCAACGAATGATGCTAAGGTTATCATGCGATTCCTACATAAGCATGTATTTACACGTTTGGGACTCCTAGAGCTATAATTAGTGATGAATGATCTTACTTTGTAAATAAATGGCTTAACTTGTTACTTGACAAGTACAATGTGAAACACAAGTTGCCACTGCCTTTCATCCACAGTCAAATGGGCAAGTTGAACAAGTTAACCGTGAGATCATAGGAATCCTTGAGAAGGTGGTGCGACCTAATAGAAAATATTGGTCTCGAAGGCTCGATGATGCTCTATAGGCCTATTGAACTGCTTTTAAGACATTGTTTGGAATGACTCCTTATTAGTTAGTCTTTGGAAAGGTGTGTCATTTGCCACTTGAGTTGGAAAATAAAGCTCATCGGGCCTTAAAACAATTAAGTTTGGATCTTAAGCAAGCCGGTGAGAGAAGAATGTTACAGCTTGATGAGCTTGATGAGTTGAGGTTAATTTCATACGATAATCCCTAGATGTACAAATAAAAGATTAAGAGATGACATGGCAGTTGTATACAACCTCGTGAATTCAAAGATGGTTAGAAAGTGTTATTGTTTAATTCAAGGCTAAGGTTATTTCTGGGAAAGCTCAAATCGTGATGGAAATGACCTTATACCATCCACAAAGTTTATCCACATGGAGCTGTAAAATTGTACGATAACAATGTAGGTATATTTAAAGTTAATGGTCAATGTCTCAAACACTAATGGGATGGTGAAATTGAGCGAATTGAAACCTTATTCAATTTAATAGACCCTTGATTTTTCATATTTTTGTTTTTAATAAATGACATACTTCGAAATTATTTTCTTGAATTAATACATTAAATTAAATATGTCTAAGGAGATTGGAACTTGAGCGGGACCATTTGTGACCCCTCCAACCTTTCCTGAGATATTAATTCAAATTAATCTTCCGAGAAGAAATTTTCAAAGTAAGCCAAAATAAATTTTTAATTTTTATTTCTTTTTTTTATGCTTAATAAGAGGGTCAAATTGGCCCAAGTACTAACTATTTTATTTTTTGAGTTCAGTTTAATTTTTTAATGCAACAAAATAATTGCAGTTTAGGCTTGAGGCCGAGAAATTTACCCATGCAATTGTCATCCAAAGGGTTCCCCAAAACCCTAATTTTGCCACCACATATATTTCCCTCCATGCTTGTCGCCCAAGTATTTCCTTGTAGCTAAATTTTTGCTACAAATTTTCCCCAACCCATCACTATATAAACCCCTTCACACCTTCATAAAATTCAAAACACCTAAATAATTAGCTTTCACCCTAATTTTCTTCCCTTAGCCGTCGGCCTCAAGTCCCAAAAGCCTTTTGCCATAACACCTTGAGGGAAGAGGTTCGAATCACTTTGTGTGCAAATTTTGACTTATATTTTTGCACCCTTTCCTTAAGTGTCGGCCAAGAGGCATTCATGGCAAGGTTGACTTCATTATTTTGGTAAGGTGGCTAAAAGAAAAAGGCAAGGTTGAAGTTGGGGAAAGGAATCAAGAGAAATAGGAAAGTAGGGGGAACAAGTGGCCTTTTTCAAGGGAAATGTTATGGAAAGTATGGTTGGCTAATTTTGACCATTTTGATCATGAATGTGGACGGTTTTGGGTGTAAGAGGGGTAGCCGAATTTTTGTTAGTGTTTTGGTAGAAACCTTGGTGCTTGGTTGGTAAAAATTCCTTCTTGCATTTTTATGCCATTTCTCTCAAATTTCTTCTCATCTTTGCCGAAACTTCAAGCCATTAGTGAGCATTTCTTTTCTTCAATTCTTTCTTGTTGCCGTGGGTACCAAACCATTGAGACCAAACTATTTTCATTCATCTTCTCTTGAAAACCGAAATTTGATAAGCACCCCTTCTCAACCTTTCTTTTCTTTTCACGAAATTCTCCAACTCTACTATCTTTTTCCTCTAATCCATACCCTCATAACCAAAACTATTCTTGTTCATTTTCTTCCATAGCCGAAACTCACAATCCACAATCACTCCTTCATAATTTCTTTCTCATTTGAGGTGACATTCTTTCTTCGATTAAATCGGTAAGTGAATTCTTTTCTATGATCATATTTTTTTCTCTTTAGCCGAATAAGTATTTATCACTATTCGGTTGTAAATCGTGATCGTAACCGAAAATGGTGTTATCCTCCACTTCTTCATGTCTTAATCACTCTCTTTTCGTAGTGCTTTAAGTGGGAGACCGTGTATTATTCTAGCCGAAGTCAAACGGTGGAAATTGGATCCAATATCGATTAAGGTAAGGAGTCTTTTCATAGTCCATTCGATATCACTACTCGGTTATTGTGTTAATCGGATCGAAGTTTCGACTAATCGACTATATGTTTTAGGGACAAATCACTCGATATATTTCTACCTTCGGATATAGTGGTAAGTGATTCAAGTGTAAGTGATACAAAATCTTTTGGAAATCTGAGGCTAACTTTTGGTTGGTATTATTCTAGGTCATCGACGAGTGGTTCGTTAGGAAATCAAAATTAGGTGTGTAATCCCGTACCTTCCGAATACATGTTTGATATGGTGTGTAATCTCACATCTCTCTGAAAGTTTTATGATATGTTTTGTGATTTGGTCAAAATACCGAAGAACACAAAAAACCGGCATCCGTGATCACTCGGGCGTGCGTATGATCGCAGTGGTAATCGTATTTTGTAATAAAACAGTTTCGGTTAGAAGCAGTGACGTGTTTTTGGAAAATCACGAAAAATAGGAGAAAATGAATTACAAAGTGAATAAGATATCAGATTAATGCTTACTGTGTCTATTTCGATATGGAAGAAACGGAGAAGGAAAAGGAATTTTATATTCTGAGATATCTTAATTTTAGTGAGACTAGTTCTGATTAACTTCGTGGTTCCCTGATCTGTTTTGGAAAAATCATATAAAACTGTACAAAGTGAATTAAGGGTTATAATTCATATGTATGGATTCATTAGTGAGCCTATTTTCATTAGAAACAAGTGGGAGCAGTATATAAAAACCGTATAGTGAGATATTTGAAATTAAGGTAAGAGAGGGCAGAATCGTTGGATAGTGAAACAAGGGAAACTTTAAGGAATAAACTGTACTAAATTGTTAAGTCAAAAATTCTGGAAAAAATATCGTAAGAAGATATATAAGTCTAGTTTCAAGGAAAATTTACGGATCTAAATTTTGAGTTTCCTAATCCGAGTTATGGTCAGTTTAGTCAATATGACGCAGATGGACAGTTTCAATTTTCTATGCTCAAATTAGTAGTTAAGTCCGGGGTTGCCGAATTACCAAATAACCCTTGGAGGGTAAATTACCGAAATACCCCTGGGTTACGAGATTATCGAATTACCCTTAGTGGGTAAAATTACCGATTTACCGAAATGTCCTTATGGACCGATTTACCGAAAATGCCCCTATGGGCTGATTTGATAGAATGCCTTAATGGGCTGATTTATCATAACAAATCTCTGGAGTAATAATTGTTTTTTATATTCGTAAATATGATGCCTTACTATGAATGTTGCATTTACATAATTTTGCATGGGATGGGAAACTTGAATGAAGAGAAGTATAGACCGGTGGCATTGCCACAAATTCTGATAACGGCTATGTGCCAACCTAAATATGGCTTTGTGCCATCGTGATTATGGCTTTGTGCTAAACGTATTTACTGGGGCTATGTGCCTAACATATGAATTAACGACTCTGTGTCGATCATTTTTTTTACCGAGGCTATGTGCCGATTATATTACCGTATATGATTCTGGTGGCTCAGCCACAAATAGTATAAATGGCAGCTTGACTGCAAATTGGAGAGACTGGCGGGGTGGGTTGACTTGATCCCTACAGGAGAGATTGGTTGGTACGGGTGGAGAGTTAGACGGCTGGTAGGATGGGATGGGTTGCATTCATTTCATTTATTTATTATTTGTTTATGGGCTTTGGTCCAAGATGATTGTTATATGGGTTCAGGCCCAGTGGATGACGGTAAATGTAACACCCCGAACCCGGCCTAGAAGTTAGGCCCGAATCTGGTGTGTCACATGGAAGTAAAAACTTGCTTGAGAAATACAGCCTCGTTATTAAAAACCCAAAACACTTAAGCAATTCATGTCTAATTGAAAACGTAATTATCTTTAAAAAAACTTTTCGTTTGCGGAAGCATATTTGAAATAAACAATTTACGAAAATGTGACATTTAGAAATAGAGTTGCAGAAGCATTTTGAAAATGTTGCGGAAACATAGATAAAATGCAAATATTTTTGAGAGGTTGTTTGATAAATCGATAACCGAACTAGTAATCTTTTAAAACCGTGACTTTTGAAAATATCGTTGATAATTTGAGAGAAAATTTCCAATGTTAAAAATATTTGTAAAAGTTTGTTATGAAATCCATATGTTAATCAATTTTGAAAAACCTTTATTTAAGTTTTAGAAAATTCTCGTTTTAAACAATTTAAGCAAAATAATAAGTATATCAACCATAAAGTAAATAATAAAACACTCTAGAGGCCTTATTACAACATAAAAACCCAAAATAGTAAAGTGAACGGAATTAAAAATCTAAAGTTCAAAATAAAACACCGTTTCTGAAGTATGGCTTCCACCGAGTCATCCATGGCGCAAGTCCTCGTCACTGAGCATTACCTACAAGGGTTATGAAAAAAGGGGGGGTGAGTTACAAGAACTCAATGTGAAATCCCCTTACTGTCATCCACTGGGCCTGAACCCGCTTAGAAATATCTTGGGCCTAAGCCCATTTAAGATAATCTTGGGCCGAAGCCCAATTACAAAATAGTATATATATAAATGCAAAGTATGCAACCCAACCCATCCATCCAATCTCTCCCCCGTACCAGCCAGTCTCTCCTGTGGGGATCAAGTCAACCCACCCCGCCAGTCTCTCCAATTTGCAGTCAAGCTGCCATTTATACTATTTGTGGCTGAGCCACCAGATTCATATACGGTAAAATGATCGACACAGAGTCGTTAATTCATATGTTAGGCACATAGCCATTATCAGAATTTGTGGCAATGCCACCGGTCTATACTTCTTTTCATTCAAATTTTCCCATCCCATGCAATATGTAAAGATTCATCATACATAATTGTAAAACATCCATATAAAAATAACATCCATTAACCTATTGAATACTTTTTATGAATCATCCCATTAAAGCAATACGATCATTCGGCCCATAGGGGCATTTCGGTAATTCGGTCCATAAGGACATTTCGGTAAATCGGCCCATTATAATAATCTATCAAATCGGCCCATAAGGGCATTTCGGTAAATCGGTAATTTTACCCACTAAGGGTAATTCGGTAATCTCGCAACCTAGGGGTATTTCGATAATTTACACTCCAAGGGTATTTTGGTAATTTCGCAACCTCGGACTTAACTACTAATTTGGGCATAAAAATTTAAAACTTTCCATCTGAGTCATACTGACTAAATTGACTATAACTCGAGTTAGAAAACTCAAAACTTAAATCCGTAAATTTTCCTTGAAACTAGACTTATATATATTTTTACTACAATTTTTCCAGAATTTTTGGATTAACCATTTAGTAGAGTTTATTCCTTAAATTTTCCCTTGTTTCACTGTCCAATGATTCTGACCTCTCTTACCTTAATTTCAAATATCTCACTGTACGGTTTTCATATACTGCTCCCACTTGTTTCTATTGAAGATAGGTTCTCTAAGGAATCCATACATATAACTTATAACTCATAATTCACTTTTTACAATTTTAACTAATTTTTCTAAGACAGAACAGGGAACCACGAACTCCATCAGAACCAGTCTCACTAAAATTAAGATATCTCAGAATATAAAATTCCTCTTCCTCCTTTGTTTCATTCATATAAAAATAGACATCGTAAGCTTTAATTCAATATCTTTTTCGCTTTCTAATTCCTTTTATCCTATTTTTTGTGATTTTTCCAAAATCATGTCACTGCTGCTGACCAAACTGTTTCTTTGCAAAATATGGTTACTACTACGAACATACGCACTCCCGAGTGGTCACGGATGCCGGTTTCCGGTTTTTCTTCGGTATTTCGACCGAATCATAGAACATATCATACAAACATTTAGAGAGGTATGATATTACACACCATTTCAAACATGTATTCGGAAGGGTACAGGATTACACACCTTGATTACGAGTTATGCTTTCTACCGTTTCAACACCACGAATGTGATCTCCCTCAGTGCACCAAGAATCGATCCTACCCTTTGACTACTGAAATCCCGTCCTAACAATATTTGGTGAGCGAAAGAGTCGTTAGCAATTATCCCACCTTTGATCAAAACAAATCTTATAACAACGTTCTTACCCCACTTGCTTGACAAGTCGACGATAACGATTTGGTTAATTCAAATCACTTGTGCTCCTTCACCTTGTTGAAAGCCCTAAATCCAACGATGGCCATATCACAGAAAAGAATGTAACTCAGACCCAACGAGAGAGAAAGAAGAAAACTCGATTATTAAGGAAAAACTCAGATGAAACAAAGTTACCGACAAAGAGAGAACTACTACTTACCGATTGTTAATTTCCTTGTAGCGCCACTCACTTAAATCACTACGAAAAGATGATGATTTAATCACAAGGTAATGTCGAATTAAGAATAGAGAAAATGTTGATGAAAAGGTCAAAAGAAAAGAATGGATGGAGAGAAGAGTGCTAGATTGTTTCAGCTATCTAAGGGGAGATGAACAAAAAGGTGAGTGATTCGGCCAAACAAAGGAGAAAGATGTACACTCAAAGCTTGAAGATTCGGCAAGAAGGAGAAGGAAATTTGGAGAGAAAAGAAAAATGACACAAAAGTTGCAAATAGGAGTTTTTGGCCAAAACAACACCAAAACTTTTACCAATTGCCAAAGAAAATTTGGCTACCTCCCTCTACACCCAAAACCGTCCACATTCATGACCATAATGGTCAAAAATTGGCCAACTACACTTTCCATAACACTTCCCTTGAAAAAGGCCACATGTTCCCCTTACTTTCCCCTTTCTCTTGATTTCTTTCCTCACCTTCATCCTTTCCTATTTTCCTTAGCCATCTTGCCAAAAATAAAAAGTCCACCTTGCCTTATTTACATGCTTGGCCGACACTTAAGGAAAGAGTACAAAAATAATAGTCAAAATTTGTACATTATGGGATTTGAACCTCTTCCCTTAAAGTCCTTCATGTGGCATCATATCCTCTTTACCAATTGCTCATTTATGCTAGCACATTACTCATTTATTTTCATAAGCATTGAGGCCACTTACTATATCTCCTTAAAGTGCTTTAAACACAAAATTTTTCCTATAACTTAACTTGAACCCGAAACTTCCTAGAACCCCGTAAATTTCCAAAATCACCTTCCTAATAAGTCCAACTTGAAATGATGCCGTTCTTCAAATTCCCATAAATTTTAAAACGCTTCTACGCTCAAGGCCCAATGGGCCCAATCCTACTAGGCCCAATTTCGGGTCGTTACAGTAAAGGGATTTCACACTGAGTTCTTGTAACTCACCCCCCTTTCTTTTTAATCTCTGTAGGTAATGCTCCGTAATGAGGACTTGGGCCCATGGATGACTCGGTGGAGGCCATACTTCAGAAATGGTGTTTATTTTGAACTTTAGATTTCTATTTCCGTTCACTTTACTATTTTGGTTTTTATGATGTAATAAGGCCTCTGGAGTATTTATTTTTGCTTTATGTTGACGTACTTTAAATTTTGCTTGAATTGTTTTTAAATGGGAATTTTTCTAAAAACTTAAATAAAGATTTTCCAAAATTGTTTAACAAAAGGATTTCATAACAAACTTTTACAAATAATCTTAACTCAGATTTTCTATAAATTAATCAATGACATTTTCAAAATTCACGGTTTTAAAAGATTACTAGTTCGATTATCGATTTATCAAACAACCTCTCAAAATACTTGTATTTTATCTACGTTTCCGCAACGTTTTCAAAATGCTTCTGCAACTCTATTTATAAACGTCACATTTTCGTAAATTTTTTATTTTTAAAAATGTTTCCGCAAACAAAAAGGTTTTTAAAGATTATTACGTAGTTAACAATTGCTTAAGTGTTTTTGGTTTTAACAAAGAGGCTGTATTTCTCAAGCAAGTTTTTAATAATCGTAAAGATGGTTTTACTTCCATGTGACACACAGTTCGGGCCTAACTTCTAGGCCGGGTTTGGGGTGTTATATACTGATCACATCTTGTCGTCATGCGCATCGTCGCCAAAAATAAAAACTTCAGTTTTCTCCACGTAAATCGAAAGGTAATTTTTATATTTTGTTTTTAGAACTATTTTATGTGTATAAAATATGTATACATCGAAAGGAAAAAAAACAAAAAAAAAACGAAATCGAATATAAAAAATCACCTATGCTATTTTATTAATCTCTGCTTTCTGTGAAAATTTAAGTATCTATTTTTTTTTTGTGTATCTTGTGTCTCTGTGTATTTTACAAATTTTATGGGGTTTTTATAACCCAAAACAAATAAATGTAAAATCCCTATTTTACTGCTTGCTGTCGATTTTCTTTCCCTTTTGCAGGCGATGGCGAGAAGTCCGGCGCTGATGAAGGCTGATCGAGGGGCTGATTGAAGCTTGCGGCGCGAGGGAAAGGATTGCTGGGGTGCTTGCGGCGCAATGGAAACCTAGGGTTTCCTGCGTCCGCAAGCCTTCGTGGTTCACTGGGCTTAGGTTTAGGTTGGGTTAGGGTTTAGTTTTGGGTCTGTTTTGGGTCTGGGTCTTTAGGATGTAACTGGGCCACGGGTTTAGGTTTACAATTGGGCTAATCAGGTTTGGGTAGTCTGTTGGCTTATAATTGGGCTGCTGTTAATTGGTGTTGGGCTCTGGTTGTAAATGGACTGTAAAGGGACATTATTGGACATTTGGTATTTATTACTTTTTATTATTTTTTTCACGGGCCCGAGCAAAATGGCCTTATTACATTAACTATAGTTGTCTTGGTGAGCAAAGATCGAGGAAAAATTCAAAAAGATGTACATGGTATTCGAATGTTAAAAAAGAGCTCTATTTAAATGTCAAGCAAAAAGAGAAAAATTAAATACTCAAAGTATTGAGAAATATTGGGCATATGCTTCAAAATTAAGTTTGGGGGGTGAAGAACCCATTAGTAGGAAGGATGTACCTCAAAAAGATCCAAGGCAAAGTTAGAGTTAAGATTACTGAACCTAAAAATTCACTTCTCTTTGTCCCTACCATAAGCCTAGCCCTATTACAACCTTATAAAAGACCTATTGATTTGGATGATCATGCCAACTACATCAGTGGAGAGGAATTGGTAAGTTCAACATATGAGGACCATTAATTAGACCATGTGATTACTTTATTTGATTAATAAGGAAACTTTGATCGAATGGTTTTATTTAGGAATTGGGTGTTTAGATCATGTGATCGAAACTTTAGTTTTTGTTTGGTTGATTAGAAAGTGAAAGAACAAAAAGAAAATGTAAGGTCTTTTTCAGGTTTGAGATGAGCGAGAATTTTTGTTTTAATTTTGTCTTTATTTTTTTACTTTTTATAATTTTTCACAATATCTAGGTGGATGAGAAAGTTTTTTATGAATTCTCCTTACCACATCATCCATGCTCGCTATTGATTTGAGTATTTTGAATTTTTTTAGATTTTCTAATTGTTCTATATAATTATATGATTAATTTGATGCATATATGTTTCATGAAATGGATGAGGAAAATTCTCAAAGTTTTACTTACATAGAAATGATAGAAATTGATAATGCTAATTTGAAGGGACTTGCGGTGAATAGTGAAGATGAAACTTATAATTTGTATACAGATTATGGCCATTGCATTGGTTTTAGTGTTCAAAAAGGGAAAAATAGATATCTTTCTGGCACGAAGATTATTTGCACTAAAGACTTTTATTGTTTCAAACAAGGTTTCAAAGAATTTGAAGATGTTGTGGATACAAAAAAAAAAACATAACAAATTGGAAACAATAACTGGATGTTCGGCAATGATTCACTTTACAGTACAAGATGACCAATGGAAAGTTGCTCGTTTTACTTTTTAGCGTAATCATGAGTTAGCAACTCCTTCAAAAAGACATCTACTTAAGTCAGCTCGATCAGTTCCAATAGCTAAAGCTAATGTCATTAATTCAATGGTTAGTGCTGGTATACGTCCTACATATGTTTACTCCTACATATCAAATTAAGTTTGTGGAAATAAAAATGTTAGGTTTACAAAACGAGATTTTTATAATTACATTAACAAATAAAAGATGATGATGATTGGAGTCGTAGATGGTCAAAGTGTACTTAACCATTTCATAGTTAAAGAAAGTGAAGATCCAATGTTTTTTACACAGTTCAATTGGATCAAGAAAATCGAATGAAAAACTTTTTTGGGAGAGATGGTAGATCAAGAATTGATTATGTCTGCTTCGGAGATGTTGTGGGTTTTGATATGTGCGCCCTTTGTGGGTATTAATCATTATCGACAAACAATAATGTTTGGGTGTGCATTTTTCTTAGATGAGACTACTGCTTCCTTTGCATGGTTGTTCGAGTCTTTCTTGCAATCCATGGGTAATTAGTCACTAAAGACTATAATGACTGATCAGTATCATGCAATTAGCAAACCAATAGGAGAAAATTTTCTTGATTCATGTCATAGATTATGTTTATGGCACATTTCTAGGAATGCCCTTTCACATCTTAGTAATCTCAATAGAAATGTTGATTTTCATGTTTTGTTTCATAAGTGCATGCAAGGTTGTGAATCCAAAATAGAATTTGAGAAGACTTGGGAAAAATGATAAATAATCATAATCTTCAATATCATTCATGGTTGAAAGGTTTGTACAAATGCCATGAAATATGGAGTACTTCTTTTAGCATCGATATATTATCTTCTCAAATTAAATCTTCTCAAAGGGCTGAGGTTACTAATATTGTTTTGCATGGTATTTCTAAAGCCACTACTTCTATTACCGATTTTTTTTTGAATTATTTAGTGGCAAGATGGCGTTCTTCCGAAGCTGAGAAGGATTTTCAGTGTAGAAATGGCTCAATCACGCGTGCAATTAAATATTATGGTATTTTGTTTTATGCATCGAAAGTTTATACTCATGAAATATACAAGTTCTTTGAGAAAGAATTTCTTGATGGTGTTCTATTGATATGGAGAGAAGTTGCATAAAATGGTACATCTTATACTTTTGAAGTAATGATATATGAAAATAGTTCAAGAGTTCGAACGATCCATTTTAACACAGCCACCATGGAGATTTATTGCAACTTTGCTCTCATGCTTTATTGATTCTTAGTGTTAAAAATGTCAAGAAAATTTCTGATTGGTATATATCTAGAAGATGGACTAAAGATACTAAAAAAAACATGTATGGTGGTAATGTAGATGAGTTTTCACAACAGTATAATATAGAGGCTAAAGTTGTATTTCATAATCGCATGCTTCGATATGCTTATGATTTGATTATAAAAAGTCAAGGAAAAAATAAGACAACTTTGTCAAAAAAATTTATATGAAGGAGACATGGAAGTTGAGAAAGAATTGACAAAGTTATGTTTCTCTAAGAATCATGAACTCAAAGAGAATGAGACAAATGCAAGAGCAGTCATTCGATCTAGTAAGTTATCTATATAATCAATAATTTTAAATGCTTTATGTTTTTCTTACATAAGTGATAATTTTTTTATTTTTAATTTAGAAAACATGAAGAGGTCAATAATTGAAGAATTATCGAGCAATGATAATAATGTTGTAAAATAGGGTGAAAGCAAAACTTCTCCAATCTTAGATCCACCATGTGTTAAGCTGAATTAATTCTAGACTTAAATGTTAGATTGAGAAAAGAAAACCAAAAGCATCCCAATTACGGAAGTCGGTAAGTAATTTGATTATAAAGTTACACTTTGTGGTAATTTTTTAATTATATTTATTTTAATAAATGTTACATTTTATAGAGGAAAAATAAAACAATCAACACTCAATGAATCCTTAGATGTACCCATTGGCTCTACTCTAAGTTATAAAAATTTTGTAAGTATAAAATTAATTAGTTACATATTACATAAAAGTATTTTTATTTTTGTTATACATTATTAACTCCTTTTATTGTTAGCATTATAGGTCATTCCTTCAATGATGATGCCAACAAACAATATCTATGCATATCCATGTCAAAATGCAATGTAATTTTTCAACATGTTAACCACAACCGATAGTTATGTTATATCTATATATTCTTAGAATGCCATGTAAATAAAACTACTTGTTTTTTTTTTCTTAAGACCCCAAGTAGCGGTTGGTGTTTAAGTGGTTCAAATGTACCTTATAATAGCATGCAACAAAGTACTAGTGTAATAGCTCCAAATTCATGTCAGATATTCATTTTTTATTTTATTTTTAGTTATATAGTACGTTTGATTTTACATCAAATATTCAAGTGAATTTTGTAACACCCCAAACCCGGTCTAGACGTTACAATCAGATCTGGTATGTTACAGGGTAAAACTTGTTTTAAAAGGGTTTGAAACTTTGGAGAGATACTGTAAGTAAAACAAAAACTTTTCGTTTGGTTGATGATTTGAAAATAGTTGTTTGAGGTTTAAGGATAAGAGAAACAAAATATTGAATTAAGTTAAACAAGTACTGGTTGTCATTATTGGCATTTCAGAGAAAACGAATTCTTTATGTTGCTTAAGTGATTAAAATTTTATCTTATTTATCAGTTTTTAACATATAATGATGTCATATTGTAATTAGATAATAAATAAAGAAAACCAACTATTAAACTAAGAAGGCCTTATTACATAATTAAATCCCCAATTAAAATAAATTTGTAAAAGAAAACGAGTGTACGAAAGAAACTTTTTATGGCCTCCACGAGTCTGCCTCGGCTCCCAGATCCACAATCTACTGATTACCTGCAATATTAAGCAAAAGGGGTGAGTCACCAAGACTCAGTGTGTAAATCCCCTATATCACATAAACGGCCCATGGCCCACAACCGCATATTGGGCCTTAGCCCACTCAAGATGGCATACAGAAGAATAGAATGCAATATGTCCCAGCCCAACCTAGTTTCCATCCTCTACACGCCACCCGTACCAGCCCATCACACCGTGGGGATTTCTACAATCAACCCTCCATCCGCTACACGCCTCATACGTGGCACCAGTCCACTCGTGGTTCCAGACCACCGTGATACTAGATCACCGTGACAGAGTCACTATTAACATACGTGGGGCCAACCCACCGTGGTATCAAACCACCGTGACAATCCCTAATGAATATATGTGGGGCCAACCCACTGTGGTACCAAACCACCGGGACGAGTCACTAGATCGTATATACGTGGTATTAAACCACCGTGGCACCAAGCCACTGAGACATGGTCACTAAATCAGATATACGTGGGGCCAACCCATTTGTGGTACCAACCACCGTGACTGTCCCAAATTCTTCCCCTTTCACATCATAATCCAAGCCCATGCATAACATACATGTCATAATGGATGCAACATGTTATCAAGCAAAGTGAAAGGCTACCACATACATCCATACTCACAAAGAAAACGTTAAAGTCACGTGCTGCATCCCTAGCCTTACCCATTAAGGGTATTACGATCGCTCTACACGCCTTTTTCGCTTTTCGCCCATACAATCAATAATACAGATAAATAATAGAGTGTGAAGTATTACACACCTGATAACACGCAATATTATGCTATCTATGTCGACAATATCGCTAGCAGGAACGACTGCTATTTGCCTACTATTCTATTCTGAAGCCGGTCCACAACCCGGTGGCCAATCTCGAGCAATGACACACGCTGCTTTTTTGTACTTAGGGGTGGGACTACGGGTCCAACCCCTTCCTTCGTTTGGCTGGCATTTGAATCCATAAAAGAGATCTTGGTCAATAGACCAGATTAAGGCATTGAAGCAGAGAGAAAAAGAAATAAGGATATACGTTCGATATGTAAAGATTCCCTTACCTAGGTCGACAGAACCTGAAGACTATTAGGCTAGGATTAAGGCACTGATTGAGTACCTAAATCGATCGAATCCGATTGTCCCTTAAACCCTTCAATCGCAGAACAGATGCAGGAATAATACGGAGACAAGACCCCTCCTTCATTTGGCCAAAACCCAAAGAACAAGATTAATGCCTTCGGCAACCAAAAAGAGAGAAGAAAGAATTGAAGGGGAAAAAGAATACTTACCACAACTAAGGAGAATCTGATTGAGAAGGTTAGGGAACAGAGTGACGGCAATCTTCAGTGATAATAACGAATGAATGAGATGAATACCCAAGGAAATTCGGCCAAAAGAAAAATGAGAATCAAAGCAAGGAGAAGAAAAAGAGAATAGGTTTCGGCTTAAGAAGATGAGAGAACAAAAGGTGAATTATCAGGGTAAGAAATGAAGATTCGGCTAAGGAGAACAAATGAGATGAAAATAATGAGATGGTGTAGGTGGTAAGAGGTTTCGATTTATGATGATTAAGAGATAAGCCACGAATATGAACAAAAGAAAGAAACTAATAGAGAACAAGAAAGAGAGTTGGGGTTCGGCTCTTGAAGAAACAATTGAGTAAAAGAGGTATCATGAAAAAGAAATTGTAAGAGGGTTCAGCTTTTGGGTGATGAAGCAATGCACACACAACCAAAAATACTAAAGAGGGGGAGAAGGTTTCGGTTATTCAAAGAAAAGAATCATAAGCTGCCAATATGAAGAACACCCAAATGCCGAAAGGAAAAGAACTCTCAATATTTAGCTACTAATCACCTCAAAATTTCGGCACACCTACTACAAGCCAAAACTGATTTCTTCCCCCCTTCCTCAAGCATCCAAAATTCGGCCACTACCTTCACCAATCATCAATCCCATATTTTCCTCCTAAATTCACTCTTGTTCACTCATTCAAAGTAGTTTGAATAATTCAAACTCCCTCTTCCTCTCATGGCCACACATTTGAATTGTTTGACCCAATCAACACTCCCCCCTTGAAGTGTCCTAGCCGAACTCCATGTAACACCCCAAACCCGGCCTAAACGTTACGACCGAATCTGGCATGTCACATGAAAGGAATGTCTAAAAACTGTGCATTCGTTAAAAAGCTCATATTCTTTATAGTTGTGGTGAGAAATCGAGTTTAAGAAATTTTGAATAAGAAATGGTTTATTATCATTTTAGGAAAATCCCATATTGATCATTTACTAATAAGCAATAAAAAAATTGAAAGCTGAAACCAAATAAAATACCCAAGGCCTTATTACATAACAAAAACTCAAATAAAAATAAGTCCAAATACAAGAAACGAATTTACGAGTAAACATATGTATAGCCTCCACGAGTCCACCTCAGCTCCCAAATCCGCGATCTAATGATTACCTGCAAAATTTAACTAAGGGGTGAGTCATCGAGACTCAGTGTGTAAATCCCCATCCAACAGGCCCTTACACAATTTCATATGAAAATATGCATATCATGCACCCAAACCTAGCCATCCGCAACTCCTTTTTCTACCCCGTGTGGTACCAAACCACTGGTGGTGCCAAACCACTGGTGACTTAAAGTCACAATATCCGTCAATACATGTGGTGCCAAACCACCGGTGGTGCTAAACCACCGTGACATGTAGTCACGATGTGTTACTAAAACACCGTGTCCATAGACACGAATCAATTGATGGGGCCAACCCATCGTGTGATACCAAATCACCGCGCGACGATCCCATATCTCAAGTGGGGCCAACCCACGGTGGTGTTAACCACGAGGGACGAGTCGCTATGAGGTACCAAACCTCCGGAGGTGCCAAACCTCGTGACCGTAGTCACAATGTGTTACCAAAACACCGGTGGTGCCAAACCACTGGTGACATATAGTCACAATGTGCTACCAAAGCACCGTGTGTCCGTAGACACAAATCGGGTGATGGGGCCAACCCATCGTGTGATACCAAATCACCGCGACGATCCCATATCTCAAGTGGGGCCAACCCACGGTGGTGTTAACCACGGGACGAAGTCGCTATAAGGTACCAAACCTCTCGAGGTACCAAACCTCTGGTGACATATAGTCACAGTGTGTTACCAAAACACTGGTGCTCGTCGGACAAAATATCACCGCCCCTCCTCTCATATAACCCCACATCAACATTTATATCACATAATTTATGCTACCATGTACTTAAATCACATGTACAGTTTTTATCATCAAGAACAAGCAACGTGTACTAGACACACCATGCTTCCCAAAAGCATCTTAAAATATTTCATAGTCAACAAGGACTTACCTGTTTCCTTGCTTATACCATTCATGGTATTAATCCCGAATCTACACAGATCCGGTTAGCACACATAACAGTTTAGTACATTTAATTAATTATAAGTGTGTATGTACACACCTGATGCCAACGATAGCCTAAAACCCAGAAGAGTCAATCGGCCACACTAGGTTCCTTGCCCCTACACGTCCTTTGAATATTAGCCACCACACACTATGTGTTTCTGCTTCCCTACAATCGGCCAACACCATACTTTTAAGACTAAAGCCATTCGGCTTAATCACAAAATCCCGAAGGATATGTCGCACAAAGGTAGCACCTGCAATGGCCTTTCCAAAGGCCTAATGTCGCCTCGAGCGACTCAACTACCATTTCTCGGTCGTCGCGGAACTATTGGGCCTAAAACCCGATTTGGCCCATTCGCCCACACGCTCGTGTGGCCCACCTAACACAAATCTAGCCACGTATAGGAGATTCACCTAGTCTAGTTCACTATATACTACACCATCATACATTTTACTATATTGGGCCCACGAGCCCATTGGGCCCCTTCCCATTGGCCCATCGCCCATCGCGCCCAAAGCAAAATTTCCAACCCACAAGAATACTACCGATGGCCTCAACTATCGCGTCCGAAGCCCCACACGCGGCGCCGCGCGCTCGTGTGGCTACTATTGCCGTGGACGACCGCACTTCGCATTTGCCGCTCTACAACGCCTAGAGTAGAGAGAGTTACACACCGATAGGACTCGTGTTAATCCGCGCTCCGACCACTCCCTGTGCCCAAACGCCTTCCAAGGTGTGTCAACCCTCCTCCCGGAATGCTCTTTATATAGCTAGCACTTCACCTTCCTTCTTTGTATCTTTCCGATGTGGGATCCTTCGTCGAGTGAGAGTTTAAATTCAATCAAACTCTTGCCGTCCGCATCAAAAAATAAATACTCCCTTGCTTCTCATGAGATTCGAACCTGTGCTCCCTTGCAACATAATCCACGCTTTGCTAGCCACTTGGCCACAAGCTCCTCTTGTGTCTTAAACCATGCGCAACTAAATATAAATCTATAGCCAAATTCTGAGGTCCAAGTAAAAGAAAACCAAAATGCAAAAGCCAAGACTTGAACCTTGGACCTCCTTCCTTCCTTGTGGCGTCACTCCCTTGCCTCTAAGTGGCGTCACTTTGCCACTACACCACACCTCCACTTGTGTCATTTTTCCCCACATTTTATTCTTAAGGCCTACTCGCCAACTTCCGGGTTTTTTTCACCTAAAACCAAAATTTCCCCAAAGCTAATATTTGATCCCGGGACTTCATAGAAGCCCTCTAACCTTCCAAAATAACTTACCTAATAAGTCTAACTTGCATTAATGCCGTTCTCAAAAATTTTAAAAACAAGGCCCATTGGGCCCAATCCTACTAGGCCCAATTTCTGGATGTTACAAATCTACCCTCCTTAAAGAAATTTCGTCCTCGAAATTTCCAACTACAGAACATTCGCATACCACCTAACCTACAACGCTGTGCTCACGCTGCGCACTCTCGATTCCAATAACCCTAATATACTTTTAACTAGAATTTAGAAACCCTACACATACTAAAAAAACCTAACCATTAAAGCGCATAAATATTTCAGTATGCAATCAACTCTATATCCGAACATCACATCCAACCCAAACACACAGAATAGATATTCAAAATACAACATATAACAAAGAAAAGTATCGAAACTTACAAAGCATGGATTGGTGCCGAGACTCGGTGCCATATTTCAAAAAAAAAGAGATATATATATTTTTCTAAACCATTTTCCAAACCATCTTTTGAAAACATTTTTTAAACCCAAACCCACAAATGAGTTTTTTGAACTTGGCTCGATATCACAATTGTAACACCCCAAACCCGCCTAAACGTTACGAATCGAATCGGCATGTCACATGAAAGGAATGTCTAAAAACGTGCATTCGTTAAAAGCTCATATTCTTTATAGTTGTGGTGAGAAATCGAGTTTAAGAAATTTTGAATAAGAAATGGTTTATTATCATTTTAGGAAAATCCCATATTGATCATTTACTAATAAGCAATAAACAAATTGAAAGTCAAAACCAAATAAAATACCCAAGGCCTTATTACATAACAAAAACTCAAATAAAAATAAGTCCAAATACAAGAAACGAATTTACGAGTAAACATATGTATAGCCTCCACGAGTCCACCTCAGCTCCCAAATCCGCGATCTAATGATTACCTGCAAAATTTAACTAAGGGGTGAGTCATCGAGACTCGGTGTGTAAATCCCCATCCAATGTGCCCTTACACAATTTCATATGAAAATATGCATATCATGCACCCAAACCTAGCCATCCGCAACTCCTTTTTCTACCCCGTGTGGTACCAAACCACCGGGTGGTGCCAAACCACCGGTGACTTAAAGTCACAATATCCGTCAATACATGTGGTGCCAAACCACCGGGTGGTGCCAAACCACCGGTGACTTAAAGTCACAATATCCGTCAATACATGTGGTGCCAAACCACCGGTGGTGCCAAACCACCGGTGACATGTAGTCACGATGTGTTACTAAAACACCGGTGTCCGTGAGACACGAATCAATTGATGGGGCCAACCCATCGTGTGATACCAAATCACCGCGCATTTATCCCATATCTCAAGTGGGGCCAACCCACGGTGGTGTTAACCACGGGGACGAGTCACTATGAGGTACCAAACCTCCGAGGTGCCAAACCTCCGTGACCGTAGTCACAATGTGTTACCAAAACACCGGTGGTGCCAAACCACCGGTGACATATAGTCACAATGTGCTACCAAAGCACCGGTGTCCGTAGACACAAATCGGGTGATGGGGCCAACCCATCGTGTGATACCAAATCACCGCGACGATCCCATATCTCAAGTGGGGCCAACCCACGGTGGTGTTAACCACGGGGACGAGTCGCTATGAGGTACCAAACCTCCGGAGGTACCAAACCTCTGGTGACATATAGTCACAGCAGTGTTACCAAAACACTGGTGCTCACAAGACAAAATATCACCGCCCCCTCCTCTCATATAACCCCCACATCAACATTTATATCACATAATTTATGCTACCATGTACTTAATCACATGTACAGGTTTTTTATCATCAAGAACAAGCAACGTGTACTAGACACACCATGCTTCCCAAAAGCATCTTAAAATATTTCATAGTCAACAAGGACTTACTGTTTCCTTGCTTATACCATTCATGGTATTAATCCCGAATCTACACAGATCCTAAGTAGCACACACAACAGGTTTTTGTACATTTAATTAATTATAAGTGTGTATGTACACACTGATGCCAACGATAGCCTAAAACCCGGAAGAGTCAATCGCCACACTAGGTTCCTTGCCCCTACACGTCCTTTGAATATTAGCCACCACACACTATGTGTTTCTGCTTCCCTACAATCGGCCAACACCATACTTTTAAGACTAAAGCCATTCGGCTTAATCACAAAATCCCGAAGGATATGTCGCACAAAGGTAGCACCTGCAATGGCCTTTCCAAAGGCCTAATGTCGCCTCGAGTGACTCAACTACCATTTCTGGTCGTACCGGACTATTGGGCCTAAAACCCGATTTCGGCCCATTCGGGCCCACACGCTCGTGTGGCCCACCTAACACAAATCTAGCCACGTATAGGAGATTCACCTAGTCTAGTTCACTATATACTACACCATCATACATTTTACTATATTGGGCCCACGGGCCCATTGGGCCCCTTCGCCCATCGCGCCCAAGCAAACGACCCCAACCCACAAGAATACTACGATGGCCTCAACTATCGCGTGAAGCCCCACACGCGCGCCGCGCGCTCGTGTGGCTACTATTGCCGTGGACCGCACTTCGGCATTTGCCGCCTCTATAGCTAGAGTAGAGAGAGTTACACACTTGATAGGACTCGTGTTAATCCGCGCTCCGACCACTCCTGTGCCCAAACGCCTTCCAAGGTGTGTCAACCTCCTCCCGGAATGCTCTTTATATAGCTAGCACTTCACCTTCCTTCTTTGTATCTTTCCGATGTGGGATCCTTCACAAGAGAGAGTTTAAATTCAATCAAACTCTTGCCGTCCCGCATCATAAAATAAATACTCCCTTGCTTCTCATGAGATTCGAACCTGTGCTCCTTTGCAACATAATCCACGCTGCTAGCCACTTGGCCACAAGCTCCTCTTGTGTCTTAAACCATGCGCAACTAAATATAAATCTATAGCCAAATTCTGAGGTCCAAGTAAAAAGAAAACCAAAATGCAAAAGCCAAGACTTGAACCTTGGACCTCCTTCCTTCCTTGTGGCGTCACTCCCTTGCCTCTAAGTGGCGTCACTTTGCCACTACACCACACCTCCACTTGTGTCATTTTTCCCCACATTTTATTCTTAAGGCCTACCTGCCAACTTCCAGGGTTTTTTTCACCTAAAACCAAAATTTCCCCAAAGCTAATATTTGATCCCGGGACTTCATAGAAGCCCTCTAACCTTCCAAAATAACTTACCTAATAAGTCTAACTTGCATTAATGCCGTTCTCAAAAATTTTAAAAACAAGGCCCATTGGGCCCAATCCTACTAGGCCCAATTTCGGGATGTTACACTCCACCTCTTCCTTTCCAGACGCCAAAAGAATTCCCAAAAAGCAAATTGTGCGACTCGAATCCCACACTACTTCCCTGTGGCGTCACCTACCAACACCTTAAGTGGCGTCTCCTTGCCACTTTACCACTTCAATTCTTGTGTCAACAAACACAGGCAATAACCCTTAAGTCTTGCCCCAGTCAGCTCTCCCCTAAAAGTGCCCAAAAGGAAATTTTGGCCAAGGCTTCGACTTAACCCCGAGCCTTCCCTGAACCCCCAAACACACCAAAATAATGTACAAAGCTCAGCATACACACACAACACACACTAAATGCAAAACCCTCAAAATTCAGGATGTTACAATTTTTTTTTGTTAAACAACTTTTTAAAAATTTATTTTTGTGAATTGAATTATTTTAATAAATTAATTATAGGAATCACTTACACGTAACCAAGGATATCCAAATTCTAACCATTAATCAAAAGTTTATTTCATACTAATGCTTATTCTTTTATCAATGAATTATACTTGTATATAATTTTATTTATTTTTATTTGTTCCAATGATGTAGGATAACACCCTTGATTGTTTTTTTGAAAGTCAGAAAGTTGTACATCATGGTGAAGCTATATTGCTACAACAAAGTTTAGATTTGGTGCTTAATGGCAGTTGATATTAGAATAATTTTTTTTTTTGTGCATGGTAGTTAATATGACCATTACAATGTATAACAGACTTGAATGTTCTATGGCGTGATCGTGAATCTATGCACTTCCTTATTTGAGGTTCTTTAATTAAGTGTTGAATTCTTCAGCTACATTTCTTTGGTGTTCTGTAATGAGATTTTTCCTAGTGATTTGTTTTATATTCTAATGTTAATTTCTTATTTTATATTTCAAAGTTAATTTCTTATGTCCCATGTGTGAATCTCATCAAGATCTTTTGCAATGATCTATTTTCCTATTTATGGAAGGTAAAATGTATAATTTCATTAATGAAATTACTACACCATCAAATCAATAGGTAACAATTCTGGAACAATATCAACTCTCAAGAACGTATAAAACAACAATTAAAGAAATAATTATAAAGCATATTCACAATTCATAAACTCGTCAAATTCTTACACTTTTTTTAGCCAATCAAATACAGACTAGTTGAAAACAAATTGGTTAAGCATTGTTGAACAATGTCATTGCTTCTAAACAATGTCTAGTCCAATGGTACAATTGATCTTATTCTAACTGGTGGTGCCATGGAAGTGGGATCTATACTGCCAAGTTTGTTCTTTCGAACCTGGGTCTGGCTGACAATGGCAGAGCTCTTGTTCTCATTCTTAGCGGGACAGGCACTTGAGTTGATGTTGGCCTTTGAGTGTTCAATCTTGTGGAAGAAACATAGCTCAACCATGCATGTAAAGGTAGTAACATGGCCTGGTCCAGATCAAATAGTTGTGTTCACTAGAAGATTTAAACCAACTCTATGAGTAGTCTCTTAAAGAAAATTCTTATAGACACTAGTTTCATCTTGTGCAGTAGAGATAAACTTGAAAGAGTTTAGCTTCTTTTTTCCCCCAAAATGAATCATCAATAGCTGCAAATTCTAGCTCAAAGACTAATATAGAATATTTGATTCCCTAATGCAAATTTGAGTAGGAAAATGGTAGCTGTGTAAGTATAGCTTGAAAGTAGATAAAATTTGAGTTGAATGCTTACCAAAATTCTAGTAGCCAATACTTTTCAAGGGCCTCTATTGGCAAGCATATTTAAAGCTACTTCAGTTGCAGCATGTTCAGCTTGTCTCAAAGTAGAGCAAAAAGTAGGGCTTTCAAAAGTCTCTCCACTAAAATTGATAGTAGCTTTAAACCGAGGAGCATGATCTGATCCTTCTTAGATGCATGAATAAGAAGACGACATATTAAAGCAACTTCTTTGAGCCAACTCTTGTAGTAGGTTCTTGTACATATTGTAACACTCAGTTTGTGCAAGTGTACACAGTAGTTCAAGTAATAAGTAAGTAAATGAGTTATCGTCTCCACATGGACTGTGTATGTTAATCGATTAATTGTAAAATTATAAGTTAACAATTTGGTGATAAAAACACAATAATTTGAGTGATGATGATTAAACTAGATTAATTTAACTAGATGCAAAATTGATCCCTAATGCAATTTTAATTTAAGTATGAAAATTATCTAAATGTATGAATGAATTTAGCAACAGAAACACAACTTCAACAATCAATAACATGAATAGTCTAGGATAACTCGATCTTTCATGAGTTTGGAAATCAAATTAAGTTATTTTGGAATCTTTTACTTTGTGAAACATGCATTTTACTGATCATATTAAAATAAGGGTTTCTTAGTATTTACGTGATGTAACAGGGACGGGTTAGGTTTGAAACAGTTTAATCACAAAAACCTAAAAACTATGAAGATAATAGAGCTCGTTAAACTTATTATGAACCTTTAATTTAGTTGGGTTAGGATCTAAAATATGCATGCACTTTTCAATTATTGAGTCTACTAGCCGTCGTCTGGTTAGGATCGCTCAGCTAATTCTAATGCATCCAATCACATATGAATGAAATACATACTTAAATTTAATTGAAAACATGATCGACTAAGGCACAAACACTTTAAACATGAATCCAACAAATCTCTTTAAATTAATGTAATTAACCTAGCTAAATAGAATTAAGTTACCATTATTGATGTCAAGATCACAAAACACATTGCAAACATAATTCATTTAAAACAACAAGTAAGGGAAGAATAAACTCTATTTCAAGTCAGCAGTTTCGCGGACTCTAATTAAAGGTGTTTTCCTCCGCTCCTCCTATTGCATCTTTGCTAATGGCTCCTCAAGGCAGCCAATCAATGATCTATTTTTAGGCTTTTGTTGGCTAAAAACTAAGGGAAAAATGGAATGATAGGTGATCGCTGTAAATCAGAGTTTTAAAATTTATAAAACAATGATCGAACCTAGAAACTAACTCTGACAACGATTAAAGGCAAATGCCCCTATCGAACAGTAGTATAGTTTAGGCAAGATCGGATTATCGAACCCAAAGGAACTAAAAGTACTAATACTAACTTTCTTTTTATTATTTAGCCTATAATAAGTGAAGTTTGTTTATTAATCTAAATTAATTAACTACTAAACTAAAGACTCTAAGACAAAGAAAAATGAATTTAGAAAATAACTTGGGAAAAACTCAGTTGATTTAGACGATACCCTAGGAAGAATCCACCTAGACTTCACTTGTTATCTAACCTTGAACCATATGATTTGTTTACTTAGTTTGATCCGTAAGACTCCCTAACGTATATTAAACCCTCTCTCGAGGTGAATAACGTCTAACCCTAGGTTAATTAGTGGAACTCGCGTTCTCTTATAATAACCTCCTAGAATAGCAGTAAATCGATCAGTGGACTCCCATATTAGGTTTCTGATCGCTGTAAATCAGAGTTTTAAAATTTATAAAAGAATGATCGAACTTGGAAACTAACTCTGACAACGATTGAGGCAAGTGCACCTATCGAACAGTAGTATAGCTTAGGCAAGACCGGATTATCGAACCCAAAGGAACTAAAAGTACTAATACTCACCGTCTTTTTATTATTTAGCCTTAATATAAAGTGATGGTTGTTTAAACTAAAACTAATCTACTTACTAAGCTAAGATGCAAAGACAAAAAGAATGAATTCGGGAAATAACTTTTGGGAAAACTCAGTTGACTCAAGCGATACCCTTAGGAAGAATCCACCTAGACTTCACTTGTTATTTAACCTTGAACCATATGATTTATTTACTTAGTTTGATCCGTGAGACTCCCTAACGTATATTAAACCCTCTTTCAAGGCGAATAACGTCTAAC
Source organism: Gossypium sturtianum (assembly GCA_025698515.1). Taxonomy (NCBI): domain Eukaryota; kingdom Viridiplantae; phylum Streptophyta; class Magnoliopsida; order Malvales; family Malvaceae; genus Gossypium; species Gossypium sturtianum. The sequence goes on along the minus strand of CM046946.1, from coordinate 20,660,037 downwards.
CCTAGGTTAATTAGTGGAACTCTCGTTCGCTTATAATAACCCCCTAGAATAGCAATGAATCGATCATGGGACTCCCATATTAGGTTTCACCCTAATCCGGCAAAATCTCGTCACCCTATCTCTAGGCGTGCGATCAACTCCGCTTAATTATGTTGGATCTACTCTTAGGCAGGGTCTATTCCTCCTCCACCTAAGCACATTAGATTTGGATTAAGTTCACACAATTAAGAACAAACTAAGTTATTATCATATAATTCAAAAAATCAAATAACAAGATTCCTCATAGGTTTCATCCCCTTCGGGTATCCGAAGGTTTAGTTCATAATAATAAAAGACAACATCTTAAGAGAAAAGATAAAACAAAACATAAGAAATCCCTAAAACCCCCTGAAGGAATTGAAGAGGAGATCCTCCGTCTTGAGTAGAATTCCGGCTTCTTGAGATGGATCAACTGGCTATCTTCGAGTGATTCCCACAAAATTTGACCTTCTCGGCTTGGCTTCTTGACCTAGCTCGCCGCCCTCTTTCAGCTGGTACCTAGGGTGTATTTATAGGCTTTTGAAACACGTTTCTTTCTCCCTAAGTATCCTTTCCCGAATGGAATTGCTCTTCTCCACGGCAGAGGCACGGCCATGGCACACGCCCATATAAATCGTGGTCAGGGCGTGTTCGACACTGTTGAATGAGGCACGGCCGTGTAAGTCGTGGTAAGGCCGTGTTCTAGTAGGACTGGTGGTACGGCCGTGTGGCTTGAAGTCCAGGCCGTGCTGATTTCGTGGCTTGGCCCAATTTGGTTCGTTTTAAGCCTGTTTCTTGTTCTTTTCGTCATCGGGTGCTTTCCTGAGTATAAGACATGAAAAGAAGGGATTAAGAGCACTTTTTACATAAATTGAGGCTTAAATCATCCAAAAGCATACTAAATGTGGGCTTAGAATATGTTACTTTTATGGTTTATCAAATACCCCCACACTTAAGCTTTTGCTTGTCCTCAAGCAAAATTCTCAACTTACAATTAAAACGAACTTTCCTCAATTCATAATAGTCATTGATAGTGTCTCATCATAATTCATAGATAATTTATACATGGATAATTCAATTCAAAGTGTCCTAAAAATTCAAACAGTATAAGTCATAGATTTTGTATCTCGAAAACATAGGCGTCTCCCCTTATCTAGATAATTACCTTTGATTTGAAATCGACAATGATTGACATCCTTGCAAAAGATTCACTCAAATAACTCAAAGTGTTTAAGGTTAACAATTAGGCACTCAAAGGTCGAACATGAAGAGTTAATCCCATAGGCTTGCATGAAAATCAAATCTTTACCACTGAAATATGAGATGAAACACAAATCAAAAGGTCTTTGTTAGGGTTGTAACGGGGCTAGGGTTAAGGTGTGGAGTAAGGCTAAATTAGAGGGTTAGAATCGAGATTGAATTGACAAATTACCTAACTAAGAACTAATGAACTAATAATAATTATTAAATCAATTGAGAACTAATAATACTAATAATACGAGCTTCTTCTTCGATATCTGGGATTCAAGCGTATAAGCTCATTTAATCACAACTAATAATTAATATACTCTTGATTTTTTTTTAAGAACAAACTATAAATACATAACTGAAATAAAAAAAAACATAGTGAGGCTATTTAATCAAATCAAATCTCGATATAAGGGTAGTCAAAAGAAATGGTGATAACAAAAACAAAGGGGGTTCTGAGTTAATATTAGTTGGTGAGTCAATAAATAGGGTTGTTAGGATTAAAAAGAGGTTCACTAGGGGTTAATCATGAAGGTAGTCTTTTTATGGAATTAGTGGGTTAAATCCTAGGTGCCTTTATCATCTCTGTGTATCAAATCAAGAAAATGTGGTCTCGACATATATAATCGATGCAAGTTCTAGAATAACAAATCAGTGTTGACATACTCATAATCAATGAAGTGAGCAAGAAAAAGAATATATGCTCTATAAGGCTCAAAAACTCACAAAAATTATGGGTATTTTGATGTTAACCTCGTAAATTCCAAACTTCAAGGTAATATTTAAACTTAGTTCGACAGCCTAGAAATTTTTTTTTTCTGAAAAATAGACTTATCATGCTTGATTCTCTAGTATTCTTAGAATTTAATTATCAATGCACAATTATCAGTGACTTAATCTAAAACATATCAATAAAAATGATAAATCATCAGAAATTTTATCCTAATTAGTAATATGAGTAGATTACTTTCAAACACGTCTAAATTCAGGGTTTTTTTGTTAGGTATCTTTTTAGGTTGTTCACCCCCCACACTTAAGATGTAAATTGCCCTCAATGTACAAAGATATATAATAACCTTGTAATAAAATCATCAGATATGGGGTAAGTAAAAACTGCCTAAATTTTCGGATGATTCCTTGAGAGGAGATTGTGCCTTTGGTGGTGGTGATGGGCCGTCTGGATGACGAACCTGCGCTAGATGAAGAAATTGGGATGCTCGTAGAGAATTAGCCAGGGATCCTTAAGACATAATTAAAGTAAACTAAATATAAAATTAAGGACAAGGAAGATAAAGAGAAGGAGACTAAGAAGAAAACTAAAATTAAAAGAAGAGATGAATGGACTGAGAGGTCCTTATTGTTGGGTGTGATTTCTAAGGCTGAGGTTATGGTGGTGGTGGTGGCGTGATTCCCAAGCAACCTTTAGAACCTAAAATTAAGAAAATAAGATAAAATAAGCTAAATTAAGTAGAAGAGAAGTAAAGATAAGGAAAATAAAGGAGAAGAGAAAAATAAAAGAACAGATAATTGGTCTCAAAGACCCTTGGCTTGTTGTTTGGATGAAGCTGTCGGCATGAACTCATGTGAATCAGTCTCCTTTGAGGAGATCGGCCTCTTACGCTTCTTTGCCATTGATACGATTTTGTTGTAGCTCAAGAGTCTAAGGATTTATTAGGAAAAGGAAAAAGGAAAAAGAGAGGAAAGAATGGAAGAAGGAAATAAAAAAAGAAGTGGGTTAAGAAGAGAAAGGAAGAGGGTATGATGTTTAATTAGAATTTCAGGTCTGGCAGTTTCCCACGCCCGTGGGTCGAGGGTGTGTCGTTTCACACGGCCGCCTCGCACGGTCGTGCTCTTGGGCGTGTTGGTTCCCCACGCTTGTGTCTAGCCTATGTTCGACAAGTCAGTATGTTGGCACGGTTATCCGGCACGGGCGTGTTCCGCCCGTGGTTGGCAAGTCAGTAGCCTCACACGGCCGTATCGCACGGTCGTGCCACTTTGTCGGTGCCCGTGGGGTAGTAGTTGGGTCTGTGATTCTGAAAATCTATTTTACCCTGACTTGTACCTTCTCTACTCTGTTAGTTAGAAGATTCAGAGTACCCACACGGCCACGGCCACGGCCGTGTGTAAGGCCGTGTGGCCTAGAATTCTGGACTTGGTTAGTTGGTTGTTAGTTGCTAAAAAGAAAGATAAAAAGGAAAATTAAGATAAACTGAATATAAAAAATATATAATGGTATTAGTGCTCGGGTTGCCTCCCGAGAAGCGCTCGTTTATAGTCTTAAGCTAGACTCTCCTCTCGTTTACTTCTTCAGGGTGGTTTGAGGAGTTGGAAGTCCTTCCTCATGCTATCATTTGTGTCTTCGTGAAAAAATTTAAGTCGAGATGTGTTTATAGTAAGAGTACCAAAAATAGGATTACTTACCTCGACTGTTTTGTATGGGAAAACACTGGTTACCCTAAAAGGTATTTCTTTGTTTGTGTTAGGGTCCGGAGGAGATATTCGAGGATCTGCTTCGTCTAACAGTACCTTGTCCCCTATTTTGAAGTGGTTTGTTGTTCCTATAAGCTCTTCTGGGGGCTCTTTCGATTTTTCCTCGTGTGGTTCTGGTTCTTCGTCGTGTATCCCTAATTTCTCCTTGAAGTGTGTCTTCCACTCGTCTAGATCATCGAGCTGAATCCCTCAATCTTCATGAGTTATTTCTTTGTTGGCATGGGGTTTGGGATCGGGTCAGTTGTATTCTTTGGTGGTGCTTCCTAAAAATAAGAGTTAACCGAATGGTTATTAGTAGAATTTACGTTGTCACCTTGATTACTCGATGTTCTAGCCGAGTCGAGAGCCTTGATGGTGACTGTCTCATTACCTACACAAAGTATGAGTTCTCCTTCATCAACATCAATTTTAGTCCTGCCAGTCGCTAAAAAGGGTCTTCCTAAAATTAGGGGGATCGAATTATCCTCATCCATGTCTAAGACAACAAAATCTACTGGGAAAACGAATTTGTCAATTTTTACAAGAACATCTTCGATAATACCCCTAGGAATTCTAACAGTTTTATCAGCTAATTGAATGCTGATCCTAGTTTGTTTGGGTTTCCCTAGACCTAATTGTTTAAACAATTTTTAAGGCATGACATTTATGCTTGCCCCTAAATCAGCTAACGCATTATCAATAGTAAGTCTACCAATTAAACATGGAATTGTAAAACTCCCTGGATCTTTTAGTTTCTGTTGGTAGCTTATTTTGCAAGATTGCTGAGCACTTTGCATTGAGTTCCACATACGAATCTTCATCTAGTTTCCGCTTGTTTGTCAGAAGCTTCTTTAAGAATTTCCTGGAATCAGGCATCTGCGAAAGAGCTTCGAGGAGTGGTAAGTTAATGTGTAATTTCTTTAAAAGTTTAAGAAACTTACCGAATTGTTCCTCTGTGTCGTCTCTCTTCAATGCTTCGGGATAAGGTATGCGAGGTTGGTACTCCTTGATTACCGGTTTTGGCTTGTCTTGTGTTATCTCAACTTTACCTTTTTCTACCTCGTTTCCTTGTGTTGGACTGGGTTCGTCTACTTCTTCACTTTCTTGAGTTGTTATGGCTTGGATTTGCTCCTTTGGATTGATCTCCGTGTTGCTTGGTAGACGCCCTTGTGGTCGTTTGGATAATAGCTTCGCAATTTGTCCGACTGACTCAGTAATTTCCTCGATTGCCTTTGTAAGTCCTCCAACTTGGTTCTCGATTGTTTTGATCGATGTTTGTTGGGTGTCGAGCGTTACCTCAGTCTTTCGAAGACGGGCTTCTGTGGATGCTATGAATTTGTTTAACGTCTCTTCAAGATTCGGCTTCTTTTCCTGTGGATAGGGCTGATTTTGGAAATTTTGAGGAGGTTGTTGTCTTTGATTTCCTTGATTTCCTTGTCCTCCCCACGAAAAATTTGGGTGGTTCCTCCAACCTGGATTATAATTATTACTATATGGGTTATTATTAGATCTGAAATTGTTACCTATATAGTTCATCTATTCGCTCTCTGTGCCCGGTTGGTAGGGTGGGTACTCAGGATTCGCCACAGTTCCACTTGCGTCGCACTGCATGACTGGATGTACCTATGAAGAACACAAACTATCAATCTTCTTATTCATCAACTCTACCTGATTTGATAGCATGGTTACTGCGACGAGGTTGTAAACTCCGGCTGTTTTTGTTGGCCTTGTTCTTGTAACTTGCCACTGATAGTTGTTCAGTGACATCTCTTCAATAAACTCGTAGGCTGCCTCAGGAGTTTTATTATTCAGGGTTCCACCGGCAGCTAAATCAATTAATTGCCTCGTTGAAGGATTCACACCGTTGTAAAAAGTTTGGACTTGGAGCCACAATGGTAATCTGTGGTGTGGGCATCTCCTCAAGAGATCTTTGTATCTCTCCCATGCGTCGTATAATGTCTCTAAATCCATCTGCACGAAAGAAGATATATCATTACGTAATTTGGCCGTTTTGGCTGGTGGGAAATATTTTAATAAAAAATTTTCGGTCATTTGTTCCCATGTAGTGATCGACCCTCGTGGTAACGAGTTTAACCACTGTTTAGCTTTATTTCTTAGTGAAAAGGGAAATAGCCGAAGACGTATGGCATCGTCAGAAACGCCATTTATTTTGAAGGTATCACAGAATTCTAAAAAGTTAGCTATATGAGTGTTTGGATCCTCATCCTGCAAACCATCAAATTGAACAAATTGTTGAATCATTTGAATAGTGTTAGGCTTTAATTCAAAATTATTAGCAGCTATAGCAGGCCTAACAATACTAGATTCGGCTCCTGTTAAATGTGGTTTAGCATAATCATACATAGTACGAGGAGCATTATTTTCTCCCACATCTTGTGGTGGAAGATTATTTTCGTCCATCCCTTCAGTAGGATTGGATCTGTCTTCTCGCTCTCCTTGGTAATTTAGGGCTCGCCTAATTTCTCTGTGATTTCTTCGAGCGGTAGCTTCAATATCACTATCGTATTCTAAAGGTCCTCTCGGGTTCCTTCTAGTCATAAACTAGAGGTACCTGCTAGGAAAAGAAAGAAAGAAAATTTAGAAAATTTAAAATTAAAAATAAAAATAAATTGCGAAAAATAAAAATAATGGCTAAAGTAATAAAAATAGAGTTTTCTTAATATTTTAGTTCCCTGGCAACGGCGCCAAAAACTTGATCGCTGTAAATCAGAGTTTAAAATTTATAAAAGAATGATCGTGTAACATCCTGGAAATGGCCTATGCATTTTCGGTTTAATTACGAAATGACAAGTCTTAAGCACTATGAATAAATTTTTGAATATTTTGGAAACCTAGAAATGCATGGAAATGGAAATGAACATTTTTGGAAACCTGAACATTTCTGGAAACCTGGAAATGTAAGAAAATGGTCAGCAAACAGAGCCGATCGAAAATTTTAGGAAACTTAAAAATGATGCCGAAATGTCAAATTTTAAAGTTCAAAATAGGAAATAAGGGCTAGAGGGCCTTAAAAGAAAAAGTTGGAGAAGTTTGACACACAAACAGGCTTGGAAAAGTGGCACAAGATGCCACTTAGGGCCTAAGGAAGTGGCGTCACATGCAGGAAATAGGCTGAGTTCGAGTCACTTGAGAAGCAAATAAATAAGTTTTATTTTTGCTTCCAGGAAAATTTGAGGTGGACGGCATGGGTTTCTAGAAAAGGAAGAGTTTAATTTGCATAAATATGTGAATAATAAGGGATAAATAATGGATTTATTTTAGATTATTTTCAAGAGATAAATGTGGATATTATTTCTTTTATTTTGATAGATAAGGAAGAGATAAAAGAGGATTATTATTAGTATTATTTTTATTAAGAGATAATTATTGGATTAAGTTTTATTAAAGTGATAAATCAAGGGATAAAGCTATCAAAATAGAAGAGTGGTGGCCAAGTAAAGGACTCTAGCTAGTAATTTTGGCTATAAAAGGAAGAGTAAGGCTATTCTTCATTCATTCTTTTCTTTTCAAGAAAACCTCTGCACAAATTCTCTAAAGTTTCTCCTCTTCTCTCTCTGCGAATTTTCTCTGCCATTATTCTCTTTTTCTCTTTTCTTTTCTTCTTCTATTACAAACACAATCAAAAGCCGAAGATACCAATAGCCCTAGTCGATTTCTCACTAAGCCTCAAGAGCCGAAATTGTTATCCACATCAAAGCCATAGCCGAATCTTTGCTAAGGGTTCAAGCAAGAGATCTTCAGATGAGGTAAGATTAGGTTAGATTCTCATTCTATTTCTTTTAAGGTCATCGAAATTAAGATTCTAATACCCTTAATATCTGTTGTCAAGAGATCTTTCGGGATTTACTAAGTGTCGACTACAAGGAAGGAGAAGTTCTTTTCCAAGGTAGGTACACCATAAGCCGCGTGTTCCCTAGTTATTCGGTGAATTTGGATTTAAGAATCTAAGGTAAGTCATATTTAACATACTGGCTAAGGGTTATTTGTTGTGAATAAATGTTAGAAATTGATCTAACATGTAGTTATAGGGATTTCGAAAGAGGGATACAAGGATTTTGGGATTTGAGAATTTCAAGGTAAGTTTTAAGAATACTAATCCTACTAGGATTTGGATTTATGGCCGAATGGCTTTTTATTAAATTAGTAAGTGATTAATCAAATGTAGGAATTTGAGATCTAAGGCGATGGATCGATTTCGGGATTTCAAGGAATTCGTTAAGCAAATCAGGTGTGTACCCTACCCTAAGTTTTGATAGGTTCATGGCTATGTTTAAATTAAATGTATTATTAAGAATGTGTGTACTCACACTAACTTTCAATATATCATATGGCAATTATTTTAATATATGAATATGCATAAGAATGTGAATGTGGCTAAGTACCACAAATGTGGTAAGAGTACCCAGGTACGTGTCCTACTTTCGATAGGATTACGAATATGTTATATTGTTAACATGTGAATAATGAGAAATTAAGTATGTTATGCATTTATGGGGCATTCGGGATATATGAGAAAGGGGAAGAAGGTGTTGACTTCGGTCACAAAATTTGAATATGGTAACTTCGGTTACATTATCTGAATTTGGTAACTTCGGTTACATTATCTGAATTTGGTAACTTCGGTTACATTATTTGAATATGGTGTCTAATGACACAAATTATATGGGCGATGAGCACGCCATCGCAGCGATCGCCTTCGATGGTGTGTAGCGGATGGAGGGTTGACTTAGTAGTCCCCACGGTGTGACCGATGCAGTGCACGGGTGGTGTGTAGCGGATGGTTAATTAGGTTTGGGTTTGGGAATGCATCATTAATTGTATTCTATGATTTGAATGTGTATCATTTGCATGCCCGATTCTATTATGACTTAGTGTTGTGTACACATTGAGTCTGTTGACTCACCCCGTTTGGGGAATATTTTTCAGTGTGATGAGCAAGAATGGACCGGGTCGGCGGAGCTTAAAGGTGGCCATGCATAGCAAGAAATTTATGATTTGGACTTTCAATTTATTTTAAGTATTTTAAGTTTTACTTTGGGATCATTGATATAATAAGGCCATTGTGGTTTACTTTATTTTTCTTTTATTTATTATGTTTATGGATTTTTATCAATTAAAGTTTAAGTAAATTCCTTTTTAAAATTAACTCTAAATGTTTTGTCACCTTAAATAAATGGGTTTTAACATAAGATAAATTTGTTTTCAACTCAAGCCCAACCCAAACAATATTTTTTTAAAAATCATACAAGTTTTTCCTAAGTAACAAAAGAATTTTGAACCGGTTTACTTGAGGAACATACCAAATCTGGTCAAAGCTCGTGGGCCGGGTTTGGGGTGTTTCAGATCGAACATGGAAACTAACTCTGACAACGATTGAGGCAAGTGCACCTATCGAACAGTAGTATAGCTTAGGCAAGACCGGATTATCGAATCCAAAGGAACTAAAAGTACTAATACTCACTGTCTTTTTATTATTTAGCCTTAATATAAAGTGATGGTTGTTTAAACTAAAACTAATCTACTTACTAAGCTAATATGCAAAGACAAAAAGAATGAATTCGGGAAATAACTTTTGGGAAAACTCAGTTGACTCAAGTGATACCCTTAGGAAGAATCCACCTAGACTTCACTTGTTATTTAACCTTGGACCATATGATTTATTTACTTAGTTTGATCCGTGAGACTCCCTAACATATATTAAACCCTCTCTCGAGGCGAATAACGTCTAACCCTAGGTTAATTAGTGGAACTCTCGTTCGCTTATAATAACCCCCTAGAATAGCAGTAAATCGATCTGTGGACTCCCATATTAGGTTTCACCCTAATCTGACAAAATCTCGTCACCCTATCTCTAGGCTTGCGATCAACTCTGCTTAATTATGTTGGATCTATTCTTAGGCAGGGTCTATTCCTCCTCCACCTAAGCACATTAGATTTGGATTAACTTCACACAATTAAGAACAAACTAAGTTATTATCATATAATTCAAAAAATCAAATAACAAGATTCCTCATAGGTTTCATCCCCTTCGGGTATCCGAAGGTTTAGTTCATAATAATAAAAGACAACATCTCAAGAGAAAAGATAAAACAAAACATAAGAAATCCCTAAAACCCCCTGAAGGAATTGAAGAGGAGATCCTCCGTCTTGAGTAGAATTCTGGCTTCTTGAGATGGATCAACTGGCTATCTTCGAGTGATTCCCACAAAATCTGACCTTCTCGGCTTGGCTTCTTGGCCTAGCTCGCCGCCCCCTTTCAGCTGGTACCTAGGGTGTATTTATAGGCTTTTGAAACACGTTTCTTTCTCCCTAAGTATCCTTTCCCGAATGGAATTGCTCTTCTCCACGGCAAAGGCACGACCATGGCACACGCTCGTGTAAATCATGGTCAAGCTGTGTTCGACACTGTTGAATGAGGCACGACCGTGTAAGTCGTGGTAAGGCCGTGTTCTAGTAGAACTGGTGGCACGGCCGTGTGGCTTGAAGTCCAGGCTGTGCTGATTTCGTGGCTTGGCCCAATTTGTTCCGTTTTAAGCCCGTTTCTCATTCTTTTCGTCATCGGGTGCTTTCCTGAGTATAAGACATGAAAAGAAGGGATTAAGAGCACTTTTTTACATAAATTGAGGCTTAAATCATCCAAAAGCATACTAAATGTGGGCTTAGAATATGTTACTTTTACGGTTTATCAGTTTCACCGTAATCCGGCAAAATCTCGTCACCCTATCTCTAGGCGTGCGATCAACTCCGCTTAATTATGTTGGATCTACTCTTAGGCAGGGTCTATTCCTCCTCCACCTAAGCACATTAAATTTGGATTAAGCTCACATAATTAAGAACAAACTAAGTATTTATCATATAATTCAAATAATCAAATAACAAGATTCATCATAGGTTTCATCCCCTTCGGGTATCCGAAGGTTTAGTTCATAACAATAAAGGAAAACATCTCAAGAGAAAAGATAAAACAAAACATAAGAAATCCCTAAAACCCCCTGAAGGAATTGAAGGAGAGATCCTCCGTGTTGAGTAGAATTCCGGCTTCTTGAGATGGATCAACTGGCTATCCCTTAGTGAATCCCCACGAATCTGCCTTCTCTGGCTTAGCACGACGCCCCTAGACGATGGCTTTGGGCTCCCCTCGGCAGAGGGTTTCTGTTGAACTCCCCTTCTAAGTTGCTACCTGGGGTGTTTATATAGGCTTTGAGATATGTTACTTGGCCTCCAAGTATCCTAATTTGAGTGCAATTCCTATTTGGGCGTTTAAGTAGACTTAGGAATGTGTTTCTTTGCCTCCAAGCATCTAAATCCGAGTAAAATTCCTCTTTCCCGCGGCAGGGACACGGCCATGGCACACGCCCGTGTGAATCGTGGCCAGGCCGTGTTGGACTCCGTTGATGAGGCACGGCCGTGTAAATCGTGGCTAGGCCGTGTTCTAGATAATTAAGGAGGCACGACCGGTTGGCTTGAAGTCCAGGCCGTCCTGATTTCGTGGCTTGGCCCAATTTAGTCCGTTTTAAGCCCGTTTCTCGTTCTTTTCGTCATCGGGTGCTTTCCTGAGTACAAAACATGAAAAGAAAGGATTAAGAGCACCTCTTTACATAAATTGAGGCTTAAATCATCCAAAATCATATTAAATGTGGGCTTTAAATATGTTGCTTTTATGGTTCATCAATAGGCGTGGTGCATGAAGAGAGCAAGAGAGGGAATGAAGAATGTTGTGAAAATGAGGGATGAAGGGCTGAGTAAGGGATGATTGAGAAGGTGAGATAGGTGTGGTATTTATACTTGAAATAGGTGGGAGAGTCTACTAAAAATAGCAACAACAATCCCTTGGATTTCTCCCTCCTATGGTTGGCCATGATAGGTGGAAGACAAGCTGGTTTGGTTTGCTTGAATCATGCAAGGGGTGAATAGTTTCTCAAGGAAATCTTGTTTTCCGATTTCCAATGTTCTTCCAAGTGTGGGGACCTTCAAATAATTGTCCCAAAATTAATTTCTTGGCTGCCCAACCGTGGTTGTCGAATTGGGCCTCTCTTCTTTTGAACTGGACGGTTAATGATCCAACTAGCTTGTAGACTTGACCAACATGTATCATCTTTTTTTATTGGGTCAAGGTGGCATCTTGATGACCCATTAAGCTTGGTCTTCCCGTCTAACACATGAGAATAATAGCTTATGTCCATGCAACATTATAATAAACTCAACTCTATGGTCCCATTGCATAAGTAAATTTAACATATTAATAAATAACATGAAATACTTTAATTTTATGCATAAAATCATATAAAAAAACAAATTTGCGTACTCTATAAATTCATGTACATTATTAAAATTTAAGAAAAAATCACTTAATTAATTAACAAATACTCAAGATTAATATTATTTTTAAGTAAAAAGGTGGTAAAAATTACAAGAAAAATCCTATATAATTTTGAATTTACACCCCCCAAACTTAAACCATTACTCCTCCTTAGTAATGTCCAGGCACCGCAAAAAAAATTTGCTAAGGCAATTTTGCAATATGATTAAGCAGCATCAACCTTTTCACATAATCATGCATCAACAAAATTATGATCACAAACTCTTTCTATTGATAAGTCGTTCATATGCAAACATTATTTCCAAATTTTTATTCTAAGTGAGGAAATATGCTAGCATAAGTCATAGAGTGCATGCTTTTCGAGATCATACATACCATTCACCATTCAATCAAAATTTCTTATCAATCAAACAGAACAATCATAAGGTGTAATTAATGGTCCTTATATGTTGAACTTAGCAATTCCTCTCCAATAGTGTAGTCGGCAGAATCATCAAAATCAATAGGTCTTTTATACGGTTGTAATGGGGCTAGGCTAAAGGTAAGGATAAAAGAGAACTGAATTTTTAGGTTCAATAATCTTAACCCTAGTTTTGCCTTGGATCAATTTGAGGTACATCTCTCCAACTAATGGGTTCTTCACATCCTCAAACTTAATTTTGAAGCACATGCTCAATATTTCTTAATACTTTGAGCTCTTTATTTTGTTCTTTTTGTTTGACATTTGAATAGAGCTCTCTCTTTCTCTTTTTTTATAACACCTGTAACACCCCAAACCCGGCCTAGAAGTTAGGCCCGAATCTGGAATGTCACATTAAAGGCACACTTCAAAACAATTCACTAGTTAACCATTTAAGGCCCAAAAGCCCAAAACAAAAGATTATTTCGAAAACCATATTAACACTTTAATAATTTTATGAAATTTCTTAAGTGGGCAGTTGAAACAATAATAATAATAAACCCAAAATTCAAAGTCAAATAGGAGTTACATGGCCTTATTACAATGCAATGAAAAAAACAAAGTATTTAAACAGGATCATTTGAATAAATTAAAACATTTGAACAACTTCTAGTGTGGCCATCTTCGAGTCCTCTCCCTCGTCGAGCCGCCTATTCAGGATTACCTGAAACATTTAAAATTAAGGGTGTGAGTTTCGAAACTCAGTGTGTACAACCCTTGGCAATCAAATCACATACAAATATTCACATTGGGCCTAAGCCCTAACAAAATCGGTGGTCCTGGGCCTTAGCCCACAATGACCTCATATCATAGCATATCGTATCATTTATAAACAGATAATGCAAAACCCACCCCAAAAATCCATCCGCTAAACACACCATTTCCCTTCCAACCTTATGACTCTTGTGGGGAATTCTAGCTCGACCCACCCCTCCGCTACACACCAAGGGTAGCCCGGCCATGTACTACCAAAACGTTGCAAAGAAAGCTGCTAATCATATGTTGGGCTTAAAGCCTTCTGTGGATCCATACCATACGACTATGCGATCCCGGATCCATACCATACGGCCATGCGATCCTCAAATCTTCCTCCGTACCATAATTCCCACCCATATGCATCCTAAGCAGAATATCATATGAATGCATCAAACACAAAAGTAACATCCACAAACCCATATTCATCACATAGGGGTATTTTCGTCATTTCACTACCCAAGGATATTTTCGTAATTCTACCCTACAGGGGTATTTTGGTAATTTGGCAAATTAGGGGTATCTTGGTAATTTTACAAACAGGGGTATTTTAGTAATTTTACAATATAAGGGTATTTTAGTAATTTTACAATATAAGGGTATTTTAGTCCCTCTCGGGTTTTAGTTATAAACTTTGGCCCATAAACAAGTCTTCGCGGTTAAAGTGAACAAACACTATGCACCAGGTAGGATCTCAGAAAAGAAGAGGTGGGTCACTCGGACCGCTTAAATACCAAGCTCTCACTAGATCCAATCTTAGACATGCATATGTCGGTTACCACACTCTAACTAATCGACTTGTTCACAGACATGCTTAATTAGATTAAGTCTTATGAAATTGAAGAGTTGTTCAAACTAGGCCTAAGTCCACAAACCCTAGCACATTTGTCTACGTTCCCATAAAGCCTATCAAACCCAAATTCCAACCTTACGGCCCATTAGGCCCAAAGCTTATCATATGCCTATTAGGCCCAAAACAAGTCAAAATCGTGTATCATGCGTGATTAACTCAATATGTTTAACAAGCCAAACCATTTAATCAAACTTAGCCTCAGGGCCCACCGGGCCCATTTAGCCACTTTCTGCTTTTCGGCTTTTCGGCATTGCCGATATCATGTGTGTAGTGTTTGTACACACCTGATCACTGCGACGTGCTATCCTATCCTTAGCCTTGATCCTACAACCAACCAACCTTCAATCAACCACTCATACTTAATCAAAAATATTTACTCAAAAGCCGAAACCTTACTGTAACCTTACCGTGTGCCCCCGGGTTCTAATTGCCCTTCCTTAACTGCTAATCACAAGTGTACCCTAGATCCTTGCTAACGAACCTACCACGCTAGCGATCTCTGAACCTTACCCTTGTTAATACAAGATCCACGACAATGAGAAATTATATCGCCCTTCGGCTTTCAACAAAACGTACTAAGGGGAGTAAACAGAATACTTACCGAATCCAACCTTAGATCCTGCAGCTTACCAAACGAGATTCGGCTTTTAACCCTGACTGAGAGTAGATACCAACTGATTTGTGATAGAGAAAAACAACAAAGATTCGGCACTAATGGGGGATTTTTGCAAGATAAGATGATGGTAATTCGGCAATAGAAAAGTTTGGCTAAGAGAGAATTCGACAAAAAGGAATGATGGTTTTTCGGCAATGGAAGAATTTGGCAACAGAAGAACAGAATGAGGGGGAGAAAAGAAAAGATCAAATGTGCTTGTGTGAGGGTAACTACAGGATATTCGGTAAAGAAAAGAAAGACTAACTTATTTGCAAAACTCTCCAAATGCCAAAAGCCACAATGAAATTTCGTAATACCCCTTAAAAGACCCAAAAATGTCACTCATTTACCCTCCTAAGCCGAATTTATACACTTCCCACTTCCCACAACGGCACCAACTCTTCACACTTTTCAGCTCCTAACTTTTCTCCCTGATAACTCCTCAATCTCATCCTAAATTTTCTCTAAGATAAGCTCCTTTATCCCTTCCTTAATTTTCTCTCATGAACACTTCCTTCAGAGTTCAGATCCAACTCCACTACTAACCATCTAGAAGGCAAAAATTAAATCCCCAACAAAATACCATGCCACTACTCGAACCTTTGATTCCCTTGCCTGCTAATGACGCCACCTCTCTGCTCCCTATGTGGTGCCACTTTGCCACTACACCACAAGCTCCTCTTGTGTCATTTTTCTTCTTCATTTATTTAAAAGGCCTACTAACTGAAGTCACAGTTCCCTTGGGCTAAAACTAAAATTTTTCCTATACCCTTACTTGATCCCAGAACATCTCTAACACCCCTAGACACTCCAAATTCATTAACCCTCAAAGCCCACATGCCAATTGTCATTTTCTCGCTCACTTAAAAATTTTCTGAGACCCAAAGCCCAAAGCCCAATTCTTCTAGGCCCAAATTCGGGGCGTTACAATTCTACCCCCTTAAAGAAAATTCGTCCCAGAAATTTCCAGCTAACAGGGTAGTCGTGTAACAACTACCCCACTACGCTACCGCTGCGCACTCTGACTTTAATAACACTAACACACTTTAATTCTAATTGAACCCTTGTACCTCTTCTAGCGCTCATCGTTGATTCTCGTATTATCCGAATTAGGAATTTTATGAAGTTAGTACATAGTTCCACTTGTTTAGGGCACATGTCTTATGCGAGTAAAAAAAATTTTTAAAGCTATTACGCGGTCTAGAATCCACTACAGGCTTAGGTTCCCTACGGGCTTTAGTCTCTAAAAGCCTATTTTAAAGTATCCCAATATCTGCATAGTTCAACAATTTAAGCACATGTAGTACAGAGAACTTACTTGGCTCGACGTCGAGGGCTCAGTGAACCACACTTCAAGAATCTTGCAAAAACTTCTTAATCTACTTGTTTTAAAAACCCAAAACATAAGGCCCATTTCACAGCCCGAGCTTTGCAACTTGGCTCTGATACCACTAAATGTAACACCCCAAACCTGGCCTAAAAGTTAGGCCCGAACATGGAATGTCACATTAAAGGCACACTTCAAAACAATTTACTAGTTAACCATTTAAAGCCCAAAAGCCCAAAACAAAAGATTATTTCGAAAACCATATTAACACTTTAATAATTTTATGAAATTTCTTAAGTGGGCAGTTGAAACAATAATAATAATAAACCCAAAATTCAAAGTCAAATAGGAGTTACATGGCCTTATTACAATCCAATGAAAAAAACAAAGTATTTAAACAGAACCATTTGAATAAATTAAAACATTTGAACAACTTGTAGTGTGGCCATCTCTGAGTCCTCTCCCTCGTCGAGCCGCCTATTCAGGATTACCTGAAACATTTAAAATTAAGGGTGTGAGTTTCGAAACTCAGTGTGTACAACCCTTGGCAATCAAATCACATACAAATATTCACATTGGGCCTAAGCCCTAACAAAATTGGTGGTCTTGGGCCTTAGCCCACAATGACCTCATATCATAGCATATCGTATCATTTATAAATAGATAATGCAAAACCTACCCCAAAAATCCATCCGCTAAACACACCATTTCCCTTCCAACCTTATGACTCCTGTGGGGAATTCTAGCTCGACCCACCCCTCCGCTACACACCAAGGGTAGCCCGGTTGCGGATACTATCAACGTTGCGAAGAAAGTCGCTAATCATATGTTGGGCTTAAAGCCTTCTGTGGATCCATACCATACGGCTATGCGATCCCGGATCCATACCATACGGCCATGCGATCCTCAAATCTTCCTCCGTACCATAATTCCCACCCATATGCATCCTAAGCAGAATATCATATGAATGCATCAAACACAAAAGTAACATCCACAAACCCATATTCATCACATAGGGGTATTTTCGTCATTTTACTACCCAGGGGTATTTTCGTAATTTTACCCTACATGGGTATTTTGGTAATTTGGCAAATTAGGGGTATCTTGGTAATTTTACAAACAGGGGTATTTTAGTAATTTTACAATATAAGGGTATTTTAGTAATTTTACAATATAAAGGTATTTTAATCCCTCTCGGGTTTTAGTTATAATCTTTGGCCCATAAACAAGTCTTCGCGGTTAAAGTGAACAAACACTATGCACCAGGTAGGATCTCAGAAAAGAGGAGGTGGGTCACTCGGACCGCTTAAATACCAAGCTCTCACTAGATCCAATCCTAGACATGCATATGTCGGTTACCACACTCTAACTAATCGACTTGTTAACAGACATGTTTAATTAGATTAAGTCTTATGAAATTGAAGAGTTGTTCAAACTAGGCCTAAGTCCATAAACCCTAGCATATTTGTCTACGTTCCCATAAAGCCCATCAAACCCAAATTCCAACCTTACGGCCCATGAGGCCCAAAGCTTATCATATGGCCTATTAGGCCCAAAACAAGTCCAAATCGTGTATCATGCATGACTAACTCAATATGTTTAACAAGCCAAACCATTTAATCAAACTTAGCCTCAGGGCCCACCGGGCCCATTTAGCCACTTTCGGCTTTTCGGCTTTTCGGCATTGCCGATATCGTGTGTGTAGTGTTTGTACACACCTGATCACTGCGACGTGCTATCCTATCCTTAGCCTTGATCCTACAACCAACCAACCTTCAATCAACCACTCATACTTAATCAAAAATATTTACTCAAAAGCTGAAACCTTACCGTAACCTTACCGTGTGCCCCCGGGTTCTAATGGCCCTTCCTTAACTGCTAATCACAAGTGTACCCTAGATCCTTGCAAACGAAAATACCACGCTAGCGATCTCTGAACCTTACCCTTGTTAATACAAGATCCACGACAATGAGAAATTAGATTGCCCTTCGGCTTTCAACAAAACGTACTTAGGGGAGTTAACAGAATACTTACCGAATCCAACCTTATATCCTGCAGCCTACCAAACGAGATTCGGCTTTTAACCCTGACTAAGAGTAGATACCAACTGATTTGTGATAGAAAAAAAAACAAAGATTCGGCACTAATGGGGGATTTCGGCAAGAGAAGATGATGGTAATTCGGCAATAGAAAAGTTTGGCTAAGAGAGAATTCGGCAAAAAGGAATGACGGTTTTTCGGCAATGGAAGAATTCGGCAACAGAAGAACAGAATGAAGGGGAGAAAAGAAAAGATCAAATGTGCTTGTGTGAGGGTAACTATAGGATATTCGGTAAAGAAAAGAAAGACTAACTTATTTGCAAAACTCTCCAAATGCCGAAAGCCACAATGAAATTTCGTAATACCCCCTAAAAGACCCAAAAACGTCACTCATTTACCCTCCTAGGCCGAATTTATACACTTCCCACTTCTCACAACGGCACCAACTCTTCACACTTCTCAGCTCCTAACTTTTCTCCCTGATAACTCCTCAATCTCATCCTAAATTTTCTCTAAGATAAGCTCCTTTATCCCTTCCTTAATTTTCTCTCATGAACACTTCCTTTAGAGTTCAGATCCAACGCCACTACTAACCATCTAGAAGGAAAAAATTAAATCCCCAACAAAATACCATGCCACTACTTGAACCTTGGATTCCCTTGCCTGCTAATGACGCCACCTCTTTGCTCCCTATGTGGCGCCACTTTGCCACTACACCACAAGGTCCTCTTGTGTCGTTTTTCTTCTTCATTTATTTAAAAGGCCTACTAACTGAAGTCACAGTTCCCTTGCGCTAAAACTAAAATTTTTCCTATACCCTTACTTGATCCCAGAACATCTCTAACACCCCTAGACACTCCAAATTCATTAACCCTCAAAGCCCACATGCCAATTGTCATTTTCTCGCTCACTTAAAAATTTTCTGAGACCCAAAGCCCAAAGCCCAATTCTTCTAGGCCCAAATTCTGGGCGTTACAACACCTCTGAGCATATGAAGAACATGTACATCTGTTTGAATTTTTCCTCGATCTTTGCTCACCAAGACAAGTATAGTTAAAATAGGTAAAAAAATCAAATAAAATTTAAAAAAGATGGTAACATGCCTTATTATGTAGGTAAACAGCAAAAATAGGCTTTAAGGCTCAAATTAAGGTTTCAAGAGTCACATTCATATGGTAGCTCGAAAGGCTCAAACGATCCAAAAAATTGTGCCTAAATCATGTTTAGATTCTTATGCCTCCTAGGATTTCGCCTCAAGAATACATAGTCAATTCTAATGATTAAACCTTCATGCATGTCTATTTCAAAAGAAGTTCAATTTTCATGGCAAAAGGCTACATACAACCTAAGAACATACAAGCATTCCATAAATCAAGATAACATAAAAAAAACTTAGATAAAATTAGAAATCATACTTGCATTTGAGCTAACTTATAAACAAAAATTTTCTTTGAACATCATTTTATTTCAGCATACTTATGTGTAATCATTGAAACATACTTAAAAAAATTAAAATTCATGCTAACTGCTATTCTAAATAAATTTCATGCTAATGTTGCCCTACCCCCACCTTAAAAAGAAACAATGTCCTAATTGTGTAAGCAAAGTAATGAATGAAAATTGAACACTAGGTAGGATAGTAAGAAAGAGAGGTGAGTATTGAAGACTGATTAAGTAACAATTCTTTCTGAACAATCCAATCCTAGACATGTTCATTCACATTACGACACTATTTAGCTTTTTTATTAGAGTAGAGGTATTGAACTTTATTTTAGTCATGCTTGAAATGTTCTTGTGCAAAAACAAAATACTAACTGCGAAAGTAAATAACTAAAACTACTAAGAAAAATAAATTTCCCTCTTTTTTAATTCAAATCGTCGTCTAAGTCTTTCTCCTTTCCTTTCTTGGTCGCACTCGATCCCACCAGCTCTTCTTGCCATGTCTCGAAGATATGATTTGGAAACTCCGGAACAAAAGTGTTAAATATATTCTTAAAAGTATTTTGAATAGAATCATCTCTAATTTTTGCATATCTCCAATAGGCCTGTTGTTGGTTATGCATGAATTTCCACATATCCATCATAGATGAAAATTCTGATTTCTTCATAGTATTTGAAGGAGTAGGCATTGGCATGGTCAACTCAGGACTAAAACTCAGCTCTATTAATTTAGCAACATTAGGTTCCACCCCTGGTTCAAGGTTGTTTGGTTCCTCTTCAGATTCTACTTCTTCTGTCTCCTCAACTGAGTTAGCTTCTGGTTTAGATTTATTGGACGATTCATCAGTTTTTGCTTCAGTTGGTTCACCCGATTCAGTTGGCTTCAGCTCATGGACATTCTCCACTAACCTTTCAAGATAATGGGCCGTGATGCAACCTTGAACATATTGACCCTTCAAGTTTTCTTTTGATTTAACTTGGGCCCTTAAGCAAAGTGAAGTAATCAATGATGAAAAGTAGACACTTCTTGCCTTCTTTCTAGCACAATCATGGATCTCCTTGAGAATAATTTTCCAAACATTGATAGACCTTTCTGTCATAATTCCATGCAACAAAAGCATTCGTTCCATCGAGATGGTGTAACTATGTGAGATAGGCATGAAGCTATATCGAACAAAGTAGAACCATACTTTAGCCACCGGTTTTAGATATTCCTTTCGGCAAGAATGACTACCATACTTTCTTATAATCCATTGGGATTCCGAATTCGTAACAACATTAAGCACTTGTTGAAGAAAATCCCAATTTATATTTGTTATCATGGCACAATATTCATCTTCTTCAACATCAGGCATATTAAACAAACCATTAATGGACTTAGAAGTAAGGGGTACCTTCTTTTTGTGAACAAGAACTTCACTAGCACCTGGCACGGTTAAGTTGGCACATAATTCTCGAACTAACTCTTCTTCAAGCAGTGATCGCGCATCACAGAAATAGTTCCAAATGAGGGCATTAATTGTTTTTCGAATTGGCAGGGGCACCACCTAATTGTCATTATTCTCCAAATTGAAACCTTTTTCCGATATCATAGGTTGATTTTTGAAGATGGAATCCAGCCTTTCTTTCGCTTCTTCATCTTGAATCACGATCGGATTTTTGACGGAGGTCTTGGAAGATCTAGTTCCTTTGCAAGACATGGTGATTTTTCCCGAAAAATAGGTAGAACTTCGGCAAAAGGGAGGGAAAAGAAATCGACAATGGATGCTAGCAAGAGGTTTGTGGCGGCAATAGGCTTATGACAACAACGGGATTGCGGTGGCGAAAGGCTTGCAGCGGTGATAAGATTTCTCTGGTAAGAGCTATGTGGGGGCGATAGTAAGGCTCTGGAAAAAGACTTGTGGTGGCAATAAAGAGGGTTTTGTGACAAGGGCAGGAAATTAGGGAGATTCTTCAGGATTTAAGGCTGACGGCTAAGAGGAAAAAGAATAAGTGGATATGGTTTAAGCTAATTTATTGAATGGTTGTAAAAAGTATGGTGGTAAAGAGGGGTTTATATAGTGTTAAATTAGGGCAAACTTGTAGCAAAAATTTAACTACAGGGGTGGCTTGGGCAGAAAGGTAAGATGGAAAAGCAAGTGGCGGCAAAAATAGGATTTTGGGAACCCTTTTGACGGCAATGTGGGGTAAATTTTCTCCTCTTTATTGTTTCAGGCCTTGAGCCCAAACTTCATTTACAAACTGGACTACTTAAAATAAAATAAACTGATTAGTACTTGGGTTAATTTGACCCCCTTATTAAACATAAACAAATAAAATTAACATTAAAAACAAGGTTAAAATGATAATAAAAATTTTGAAGTTAATTAGAATTTTTTCTCAAAAGATTACATTCAATTAATTCCCAGGAAAGGTTGGAGGGGTAAAAAATGGCCCCGCTTAAGTTCCAATCTCCTTAGACAGAATTAATTAAATGTACTAATTCAAGAAAATAATTTCTAACTATTTATTAAAAAGTAAAAACATGAAAAATTAAATGTCTATTAAATTGAACGAAGTTTCAATTCGCTCAATTTCACCATCCCAATAGTGTTTGAGACGTTGACCATTAATTTTAAACATACCTCCTTGGTTTTCGTACAATTCTACAGCTCCATATGGATAAAATTTATAGATGATATAAGGCCCTTTCCATCGGGACTTGAGCTTCCCAAGAAATAACCTTAACCTCGAATTAAACAACACTTTCTGACCTTCTATGAATTCACGAGGTTGTACACGACTGTCATGCCATCTCTTAGTCTTTTCTTTATACATCTTGGTATTCTCGTTTGAAAATAACCTCAACTCTTCCAACTCATCAAGCTGTAACATTCTTCTCTCACTAGCTTGCTTAAGATCCAAATTTAATTGTTTCAAAACCCAGTGAGTTTTATTCCCCAATTCAAGCGGCAAATGACACGCTTTTCCAAATGCTAAAAAATAAGGAGTCATTCCTAATGGCATCTTAAAAGTATTTTGATAAGCCCATAGAGCATCACCGAGCCGTCAAGACCAATATTTTCTACTAACGCACACTGCCCTCTCAAGAATACCTTTAATTTCACGATTCACCCTTTCAACTCACCCATTTGACTATGGGTGATAGGCAGTAGCAATTTTATGTTCCACACCATACTTGTCAAGCAACCACTTAAGTTATTTGTTTACAAAGTGAGATCCTTCATCGCTAATTATAGCTCTCGGAGTCCCAAACCGTGTACACACATGCTTATGTAGAAATTGCATAACTACCATAGCATCATTTTTTGGGTATGCCTCAGCTTTAACACACTTGGATACATAATCCACAACTACCAAAATATACTTGTTCCCATAAGAAGAAGGAAACGGGCCTAGAAAATCAATGCCCCATACATCAAATAGTTCAACCTTTAAAATGTTTGTCAAGGGCATCTCGTTCCTCCTTGATATGTTTCCCGTCCTTTGGCATCTATCGCATTTTTTCACATATGCATACGCATCCTTAAACATTGTTTGCTAAAAGAATCCTGCTTGTAAAATCTTTACTGCAGTACTGGAACCACCAAACTGTCCCCCACTTGAAGATGAATGGCAATGGTACAAGATCTCTGCAATTTCACTTTCAGCTACGCACTTTCTGATTATGTTATCTACACATTGTTTAAACAAAAACGGATCCTCCCAGAAATAATATTGACTATCATGAAGGAATTTCTTCCTTTTTTGGTATGTCATTTCTTAAGGAAATATTCCACATGCTAAATAAATTGAAAATCAGGAAACCAAGGTGTTTCATGAATTCGACTTACCTCGAAGATATGCTCATCAGGAAAATTTCATTAATTGGAACAAGTGAAAGGGTTACCTTATTTTGTTCCAACCTTAACAGATGATCAGCTACATGGTTTTCAACACCCTTTCTGTCGTGGATTTCAAGGTCAAATTCTTAGAGTAAAAGTACCCATCGAATTAGCCTCGGTCTAGCATCTTTCTTCGTGAGTAAGTACTTAATGGCCGCATGGTTAGTAAATACTGCAACTTTAGTACCTATAAGATATGAATGGAACTTGTCAAAAGCAAAAACTATAGCAAAGAGTTCTTTCTTAGTTACCGTGTAGTTGAGTTGGGTTCCTATGAAAGTTCTGCTTGCGAAATAGATAGGGTGAAACACTTTGTTTCTTCTTTAACCCATCATTGCTAAAACAGTGAAGTCACTTGTGTCACACATCAATTCAAAATGAGAGTTCCAATCAAGTGTAACAATTATTAGGGATGAGATTAACCGATTTTTCAATTCCTCAAAAGCTTCTAAACATGCTTTGTTAAAATAAAAAAATAATATCTTTTTCTAAAAGCATACACAAAGGTTTAGAAATTTTTGAAAAATCTTTGATAAACCTTCGATAAAAACTGGCATTGTAACACCCCTCACCCGTATTCACAGTCAGGATAAGGTTACGAGGTATTACCGATCAATACATATCATTTTATATACATAACTCATACATTTATGCATCCATTCTCAAAAACCATTCAATCATAATCACATTGTCCCTTATAAGGGCCTACGAGGCCTTAAACACGCTATAGAAGTGGTTCAGGTCTAAACCGATAACATATAAAATTCTCAAAAAACGTAGAAATTTTCAAACATACAAGGGTCACACGCCCATGTGAACAGGCAGTGTGCCTCACACAGCTTCAGACACGCCCGTGTCCCAGGCCGTGTGAAAACAAGGCATACATACTGACTTGGGTCACACGGCTGACCACACGCCCGTGTGTCTAGCCCGTGTGCCCTTCGAAATGGCCACACACGCCTGTGTACCAGGCCGTGTGCTAGGCCATATGCTAGACTGTGTGCCATTTAGGGGGTATACTGACTTGTAGGGTATACTGACTTATGCAACACGACCAGGTCACACGCCCGTATGCTAGGCCGTGTGCCATTTAGGGGGTATACTGACTTGTACCACACGGTCTGTCACATGCCCGTGTGTGAGGTCGTGTGGAGCATACTGACTTCATTTCAATTTCAACACTAGTGGACACACGACTGTAACACCCCAAACCCGGTCAATACGCTATGACAGAATCTGGCATGCCACGAAGGAAAACGTTTTGAAGAAAAACAAGTTAACGATTAAATTTTAGTGAAAAACTTTTTGTTGTTCTAAATTCGTAGAAAATTAAGTTGAAAACTGATATTTTATTTTCAAATTCCGTAAATAGATTTTTTTAAAACTTAGTCGCAGCTTAGATTCGTAAACCATTTATAAATTAAAGAGAAACTAAAGCAATTAGGTTGAAAATCGTATCTAATAAAAATTTGGAAACTTAAGTCTTTGGAAAATAGTATGAATTATCGAAAATACTTAAGTTGTTAAACATTATCAATTTATTTAGGTTACCCGATGGTAACGTTTTAAAAAACATCGCGCTTTGTATTTTAGAAAACTTTGTTCACATATCATTAAATCAATCATGTAATTTGCAAGTTATTCTTAAAACAAATCCAAAGCATATAAATAATCCAAAAAAAAACATAATTAAAGAGGCCTTATTACAAACCCATAAAAATGAAAACCAAATTAAATCATATAGTACCCAAACGGAAGTTCATGTAAAACCAAATTTCATTGCATGGCCTCCTCGAGTTCATCCGGCTCCTCATCCGTGAATTTACGAATTACCTGAAAAAGTAAGGGAGAAGGTGAGTCACCAAGACTCAGTGCATATTCCCTCTCTCGGGTAAATACCACATACTTACACAAATTATAACCAAGCAATATATATATTATGCACCCAACCTAGCCATCCGTAACTCCTTTTTTACCCCGTGTGGTACCAAACCACTGGTGGTGCCAAACCATTGGTGACCAAAGTCACGATATTCAATATTGTGATACCAAATCACTGGTGACCCAAAGTCACAAATAATCAAGTTGGGGGCAACCCACTTGTGATACCAAATCACCGGCGACAATCCCATATCTCAAAAGTGGGGCCAACCTACGGTGGTGTTAATCCACAGGGACGAGTCGCTATGAGGTGCCAAACCTCTGGTGTCCCAAAGACACAAATGTGATACCAAATCACTGGTGACCAAAGTCACGAATAATCAAGTTGTGGGGCCAACCCACGTGTGATACCAAATCACTGGCGACAATCCCATATCTCAAAAGTGGGGCCAACCCACGGTGGTGTTAATCCACAGGGACGAGTCGCTATGAGGTGCCAAACCTCTGGTGTCCCAAAGACACAAATGTGATACCAAATCACCGGAGGTGCCAAACCTCCGTGTCCAAAGACACGAATATCAATCTTCCCCCTCCTCTCATATTGCCCATACCAATGCAATAGATAAACAAATCATGTCAATATACTTTGATATGAACATATAACCAATACATATCGTAGATCGTGATATTAAACAACATATAGCAACATCATATCGATAGTGATCCACAATCACCCAAACTGAGTCCTTCTTACTTGGCGTAAGGGGTAATCCACTGACAAAGTCCATAGTGATCCTTTCCCACTTCCACTGTGGAATCTTCACCGGCTGAAGTAACCCAGACGGCAACTGATGTTCCGCCTTGACCTGCTGGCACGTCAGACATTTACCCACAAACTCAGTTACCTCCCACTTCAGACCTGGCCACCAAAACTGCTCTCTTAAATCCCGATACATCTTGCTACCTCCAGGATGCATAGCGTATGGGCTGTTATGTGCGTCCCGAAGAATCCTTTGTCTCAACTCAACATCCTTTGGCATACAAGCTCTTCCTTTAAAACACAATACTCCATCCCTGGACAAACTATAATCCTCTAAACCACCATTCTAAACCTGCAACCTCTGATCATTCAAACCATCATCCTCTAACTGTTTCTCCTTGATTTGCTCTAACCAAGTCGGCTTGACTTGCAATTCTGCCAAAAGACTCCCATCGTCATATAAGCTAAGACGAGCAAACATCGATCTTAAGTCAGTCACAACCTTACGGCTCAACGTGTCTGCCACCACGTTAGCCTTGCCCGGATGATACTCAATCGAACAGTCGTAGTCCTTTAACAACTCAATCCATCTTCGCTGCCTCAAGTTCAAATCCTTTTGAGTCAAAAGATACTTAAGACTCTTATGATCCGTGTAGACTATCGACTTCTCTCCATACAAATAATGTCTCCATATATTCAAAGCAAAAACCACTGCAGCCAATTCCAAATCATGCGTCGGATAATTAACTTCATGTGGTCTCAACTGTCGAGATGCATAAGCCACTACCTTCCCTTCCTGCATCAGCACACATCCCAAACCAGTATGTGATGCATCACAGTAAACCGTGAATTCCTTGCCTCGCCTCAAAGTTGAATCAAAACCGGAGCTTCAGTTAGAATCTTCTTCAACTTGTCGAAACTTCCTTGCTGCTTCTCGGTCCACACAAATGGAACTCCTTTCCTCAATAACTTAGTCATAGGTGCTGCTATCAAAGAAAATCCCAAGTGAGATCCTTCGCTGCAGCACTATTCTGCACCGTGAGCCACCACTGATATGACTCATCCCGAAGAAGCGACACTATCCCTTTCAGCTTTTCCTCAGCACTCAGATCCAAGTTATCCATGATTCGTTCCGTCGCCTCTAACCAATACTCTGTCGTACTGGGAGTCACACCTGAAACACCTCGAAATACCTCAGCTCCATTGGCTCGAAGTCGCTCAGATATAGATTTTTGAATTCCCGCGCCTCCACTTATTCCACCTACCCTCTCAAGAACTCACAGCATCGCCTGAGACACTGCGTCATCCCCCGTTTGATCCTGATGCTCAACTCCAACCGCTGGTGGTGGGAGTGGTGGTACCTCATTCTCGGATCCTTGATCAGACCTCACTGGCTCAGACACAGCCATCCTACCCCGACCACGTCCACGAGTAATACGACCTCTACCTCGAGTACTCATATCTAAAAGTCTCGACTTATCTGATTTAAAAGTTTTATGCATTAGTCAATATTCCACTTTCTTTAAAGCACAGTTTTATGAAAAGTTTTAATAAGAGGTTGTTTCGCGAGTACACCAAACCTATAGTTTTGGGTCTCTAGAGTAGTTCCTACTACTATACAGTCATGCCAACATCATCATATCATATCATCAAAATCAACAGTTTGATGTACTTACCAGGGTGGATTGATGTCGGAGACTCGGGGCCATGCCTTTCCAACCATACAATTTTCAACAAAATCATTTTAAAACCATACTTTAAAACATTTTAGGCCTCGGGCCCACAGTCGAGCTTTTCAACTTGGCTCTGATACCAATTTGTAACACCCCAAACCCGGTCAATACGCCATGACCGAATCTGGCATGCCACGAAGGAAAATGTTTTGAAGAAAAACAAGTTAACGATTAAATTTTAGTGGAAAACTTTTTGTTGTTCTAAATTCGTAGAAAATAAAGTTGAAAACTGATATTTTATTTTGAAATTCCGTAAATAGATTTTTTTAAAACTTAGTCCCAGCTTAGATTCGTAAACCATTTATAAATTAAAGAGAAACTAAAGCAATTAGGTTGAAAATCGTATCTAATAAAAATTTGGAAACTTAAGTTTTTGGAAAATAGTATGAATTATCGAAAATACTTAAGTTGTTAAAAATTATCAATTTATTTAGGTTACCCGATGGTAACGTTTTAAAAAACATCGCGCTTTGTATTTTAGAAAACTTTTTTCACATATCATTAAATCAATCATGTAATTTGCAAGTTATTCTTAAAACAAATCCAAAGCATATAAATAATCCAAAAAAAAAACATAATTAAAGAGGCCTTATTACAAACCCATAAAAATGAAAACCAAATTAAATCATATAGTACCCAAACGGAAGTTCATGTAAAACCAAATTTCATTGCATGGCCTCCTCGAGTTCATCCGGCTCCTCATCCGCGAATTTACGAATTACCTAAAAAAGTAAGGGAGAAGGTGAGTCACCAAGACTCAGTGCATATTCCCTCTCTCGGGTAAATACCACATACTTACACAAATTATAACCAAGCAATATATATATTATGCACCCAACCTAGCCATTCGTAACTCCTTTTTTACCCCGTGTGGTACCAAACCACTGGTGGTGCCAAACCATTGGTGACCAAAGTCACGATATTCAATATTGTGATACCAAATCACTGGTGACCCAAAGTCACAAATAATCAAGTTGTGGGGCCAACCCACTTGTGATACCAAATCACTGGCGACAATCCCATATCTCAAAAGTGGGGCCAACCTACGGTGGTGTTAATCCACAGGGACGAGTCGCTATGAGGTGCCAAACCTCTGGTGTCCCAAAGACACAAATGTGATACCAAATCACTGGTGACCAAAGTCACGAATAATCAAGTTGTGGGGCCAACCCACGTGTGATACTAAATCACTGGCGACAATCCCATATCTCAAAAGTGGGGCCAACCCACGGTTGTGTTAATCCACAGGGACGAGTCGCTATGAGGTGCCAAACCTCTGGTGTCCCAAAGACACAAATGTGATACCAAATCACTGGAGGTGCCAAACCTCTGGTGTCCGAAGACACGAATATCAATCTTTCCCCTCCTCTTATATTGCCCATACCAATGCAATAGATAAACAAATCATGTCAATATACTTTGATATGAACATATAACCAATACATATCGTAGATCGTGATATTAAACAACATATAGCAACATCATATCGAAACGGACTTACCCGTATCCTTGCTCATACCCATCAAGGTATCATATCAATATCTCATAGTTTCGGCTTTAACAACTTGAATAATTATTTAACACACATATATATATATATATATATAAACCAAGTTATAAAGTGTGTAAGATACACACCTTTCACCAATGCAAATACTAACTTTCGAAGGTCCGATCTATCGCACTAGATCACCTTATCCTACAATCGACCAATACTTAGATTATAAACAAAGGCCATTCGGCCATACCACTAAATCCCAATGAGTTATCGCTTGAAATACCAAGTCTTACCTAAAAGCTTACCCAAAACGATTGACAAAGAAACGAGGCTTAGATTGATTGCTTCCAACGTCCCGAGGAGCCTAAAAGAATAATCGGTTCCTAAAAATGGTTAGAACCTTGCAACAAATGTCCATAGGTTCGACCTTTGACCACAAGAAAACGACATAGAAAAGAGAAAGAAAAGAAGGAAAAACGGTCATGAACACTTACCCTTTTCCAAAACCGATTGAAGAAAACCCAAAATGAATGCCTACCCTTGATGATATTCGGCCAAAACAATACAAAAAGGGAGTGGGAAGTTTCGGCAATATGGTTATGAAAGAAGAAAGATATGTGTATAAAAAGTAAGGAAGTATGTGAGTAGAAAAGAGAATAATAAAAAATATGAGAGAGAGGATTCGGTTTTAGCAACAATGGAAGAAAAGAAAAGTGAGTTTGGGGAAGATTGAGGTTCGACCAAATGAAAGAAAAAGGAAATGTGGTTTAGCAAATATCAAAAGAAGAAAAGAGAGAGATGGGAGAAAAAGGTTCGGCCAAGCACCTAGTTTGCCGAAAAGAAAAATGTACAAAATGTAAAAATGAGTTTTCGGTTTCAAAAGGAAAAATGAGAGAAAGAAAATAGTATTTGGTTCAAACAAAATGAGAGCTAAAACCAAAAGTAAAATTGCACAAAATTCTTATGGTGCATTCAGCCAAATAGGGATTTGTTTGGAGATGAAGAGAAAAATATGCCAAAAGGTGCACAAATGCTAAAGTTGGCCAAATATCCCCCCCCCCAAACCTCCTATCAACATTCGGCCACCCCTCTAGCCACACATGCCATCCACATACATGCACTAAAGGCCTTGGAATAGTTTCCAAAACATCTTCCTTAAGCCAAGCCTTGAAATCCTCTACATTCCAAAGTTGAAGAAATTTTATCCCCAAAATCTAGCAATTCTATCCCTTATTTCATGCTTACCATAACCTTAAGTCTTCTTGCCAAAAAAGAAAATTGTCCATCTTATCCATATGTATAGTTGACCGACACTTAATGCTAGGATGTACATAAATAAAATCCTCAATATGCTTTCCATGCTACTCGAACCACTTCCCTCAAGCAACCTTTCAAGCTCCTTATCCACTATGCCACTAACTCCTCATGTGCTTTAATTTAACACTTAAATTATCTTAAGTGTCAAGCTCACTTAATCCACTTCACTAAATTTTCCACACTAAAAATTATTCTAGCTTAGCTAATATTTCCAAGCCTTCACACAAATATACTAAGCACACAATAACAATCACATCCGAGCTAACACAAATAACAAGATGATACTCTAATATTTTTAGGATGTTACAATTCTACCCCCTTAAGAAAATTTCATCCTCGAAATTACCTGCTCAAAAGAGTTGAGGGTATTGCTGCCTCATCGCATCCTCCTGTTCCCACGTAGCTTCTTCCACGCCATGATTCCGCCATAAAACCTTCACTAAAGGAACGGACTTCCTACGCAAAACTTTCACATCTCGATCTAGAATCTGCACAGGTTCTTCTTCTATCGTCAAATCTGGACTCACCTCTATTTCCTCTACTGCCACGACATGCGATGGATCAGAACGATAGCGTCTAAGCATGGAGACATGGAACACATCATGAATCTGACTCAGCTCTGATGGCAACTCAAGCTGATAGGCTACTGGTCCCACTCGTCTCAATACCTTATACGGTCCAATAAACCTTGGACTTAACTTGCCTTTTTTCCCAAATCTTAACACTTTCTTCCATGGCGAGACCTTCAAAAAAAACCTTGTCACCTACGGCAAACTCTATATCCCTCCGCTTGAGATCAGCATATGACTTCTGCCTATCTGAAGCTTCCTTCGCACGAACTCAATCGCCTTAACCTTATCCTCGCCTCGCAACCAACTCGGTCCTAACATCCGACGCTCATCCAACTCCGTCCAACATGTAGGTGTGCGACACACCTCCTACCATACAACGCCTCATATGGTGCCATCTTAATGCTTGCTTGGTAACTATTGTTGTATGCGAATTCAATAACGGTAAAAACTCTTCCCACCGCCTCAAGTCCAAAACACATCCTCTCAACATATCCTCCAAAATCTGAATAACTATTTCCGATTGCCCGTCAGACTGTGGATGAAATGCCGTACTGAAATCCAACCGCGTACCCAAAGCTTGATGTAACGCTCTCCAAAACCTCGACGTAAATCTAGGATCTCTGTCTGAGATGATCGACACTGGTACACCGTGCAACCTCACTATTTTCGCCACATACAACTTAGCTAACTTCTGAAGCGAATAATCCACCCTTACCGGAATAAAATGAGTTGACTTAGTCAGACGATCCACAATCACCCAAACTGAGTCCTTCTTACTTGGCGTAAGGGGTAATCCACTGACAAAGTCCATAGTGATCCTTTCCCACTTCCACTGTGGAATCTTCACCGGCTGAAGTAACCCAGACGGCAACTGATGTTCCGCCTTGACCTGCTGGCACGTCAGACATTTACCCACAAACTCGCCACCTCCCACTTGGACTGCCACCAAAACTGCTCTCTTAAATCCCGATACATCTTGCTACCTCCAGGATGCATAGCGTATGGGCTATTATGTGCGTCCCGAAGAATCCTTTGTCTCAACTCAACATCCTTTGGCATACAAGCTCTTCCTTTAAAACACAATACTCCATCCCTGGACAAACTATAATCCTCTAAACCACCATTCTCAACTCGCAACCTCGATCATTCAAACCATCATCCTCTAATCTGCTTTCTCCTTGATTTGCTCTAACCAAGTCGGCTTGACTTGCAATTCTGCCAAAAGACTCCCATCGTCATATAAGCTAAGACGAGCAAACATCGATCTTAAGTCAGTCACAACCTTACGGCTCAACGTGTCTGCCACCACGTTAGCCTTGCCCGGATGATACTCAATCGAACAGTCGTAGTCCTTTAACAACTCAATCCATCTACGCCGCTCAAGTTCAAATCCTTTTGAGTCAAAAGATACTTAAGACTCTTATGATCCGTGTAGACTATCGACTTCTCTCCATACAAATAATGTCTCCATATCTTCAAAGCAAAAACCACTGCAGCCAATTCCAAATCATGCGTCGGATAATTAACTTCATGTGGTCTCAACTGTCGAGATGCATAAGCCACTACCTTCCCTTCTGCATCATCAAAGACACATCCCAAACCAAGATGTGATGCATCACAATGAAACCGTGAATTCCTTGCACGCCTCGAAGTTGAATCAAAACTGGAGCTTCAGTTAGAATCTTCTTCAACTTGTCGAAACTTCCTTGCTGCTTCTCGGTCCACACAAATGGAACTCCTTTCCTCAATAACTTAGTCATAGGTGCAGCTATCAAAGAAAATCCCAAGTGAGATCCTCCACTGCAGCACTATTCTGCACCGTGAGCCACCACTGATATGACTCATCCCGAAGAAGCGACACTATCCCTTTCACTTTTCCTCAGCACTCAGATCCAAGTCATCCATGATTCGTTCCGTCGCCTCTAACCAATACTCTGTCGTACTGGGAGTCACACCTGAAACACCTCGAAATACCTCAGCTCCATTGGCTCGAAGCCGCTCAGATACGGATTTCTGAATTCCCGCGCCTCTACCTATTCCACCTACCCTCTCAAGAACTCACAAAGATCGCTCGAGACATCACGCATCCCCGCTTGATCCTCGATGCTCAACTCCAACCGCTGGTGGTGGGAGTGGTGGTACCTCATTCTCGGATCCTTGATCGGACCTCACCGCCTCGCACACGACCATCCTACCCCGACCACGCCCACGAGTAATACCTTCTACCTCGAGTACTCATATCTAAAAGTCTCGACTTATCCGATTTAAAAGTTTTATGCATTAGTCAATATTCCACTTTCTTTAAAGCACGCTTTATGAAAAGTTTTAATAAGAGGTTGTTTCATGAGTACACCAAACCTATAGTTTTGGGTCTCTAGAGTAGTTCCTTCCTACTACTATACAATCATGCCAACATCATCATATCATATCATCAAAATCAACAGTTTGATGTACTTACCAGGGTGGATTGATGTCGGAGACTCGGGGCCATGCCTTTCCAACCATACAATTTTCAACAAAATCATTTTAAAACCATACTTTAAAACATTTTGGGCCTCGGGCCCACAGTCGAGCTTTTGAACTTGGCTCTGATACCAATTTGTAACACCCCAAACCCGGTCAATACGCCATGACCGAATCTGGCATGCCACGAAGGAAAATGTTTTGAAGAAAAACAAGTTAACGATTAAATTTTAGTGGAAAACTTTTTGTTGTTCTAAATTCGTAGAAAATTAAGTTGAAAACTGATATTTTATTTTGAAATTCCGTAAATAGATTTTTTTTAAACTTAGTCGCAGCTTAGATTCGTAAACCATTTATAAATTAAAGAGAAACTAAATCAATTAGGTTGAAAATCGTATCTAATAAAAATTTGGAAACTTAAGTTTTTGGAAAATAGTATGAATTATCGAAAATACTTAAGTTGTTAAAAATTATCAATTTATTTAGGTTACCCGATGGTAACGTTTTAAAAAACATCGCGCTTTGTATTTTAGAAAACTTTGTTCACATATCATTAAATCAATCATGTAATTTGCAAGTTATTCTTAAAACAAATCCAAAGCATATAAATAATCCAAAAAAAAAACATAATTAAAGTGGCCTTATTACAAACCCATAAAAATGAAAACCAAATTAAATCATATAGTACCCAAACGGAAGTTCATGTAAAACCAAATTTCATTGCATGGCCTCCTCGAGTTTATCCGGCTCCTCATCCGTGAATTTACGAATTACCTGAAAAAGTAAGGGAGAAGGTGAGTCACCAAGACTCAGTGCATATTCCCTCTCTCGGGTAAATACCACATACTTACACAAATTATAACCAAGCAATATATATATTATGCACCCAACCTAGCCATCCGTAACTCCTTTTTTACCCCGTGTGGTACCAAACCACTGGTGGTGCCAAACCATTGGTGACCAAAGTCACGATATTCAATATTGTGATACCAAATCACTGGTGACCCAAAGTCACAAATAATCAAGTTGTGGGGCCAACCCACTTGTGATACCAAATCACTGGCGACAATCCCATATCTCAAAAGTGGGGCCAACCTACGGTGGTGTTAATCCACGTGGACGAGTCGCTATGAGGTGCCAAACCTCCGTGTCCCAAAGACACAAATGTGATACCAAATCACCGTGACCAAAGTCACGAATAATCAAGTTGTGGGGCCAACCCACGTGTGATACCAAATCACCGGCGACAATCCCATATCTCAAAAGTGGGGCCAACCCACGGTGGTGTTAATCCACGTGGACGAGTCGCTATGAGGTGCCAAACCTCACGTGTCCCAAAGACACAAATGTGATACCAAATCACCGGAGGTGCCAAACCTCCGTGTCCAAGACACGAATATCAATCTTCCCCTCCTCTCATATATTGCCCATACCAATGCAATAGATAAACAAATCATGTCAATATACTTTGATATGAACATATAACCAATACATATCGTAGATCGTGATATTAAACAACATATAGCAACATCATATCGAAACGGACTTACCCGTATCCTTGCTCATACCCATCAAGGTATCATATCAATATCTCATAGTTTCGGCTTTAACAACTTGAATAATTATTTAACACACATATATATATATATATATATAAACCAAGTTATAAAGTGTGTAAGATACACACCTTTCACCAATGCAAATACTAACTTCCGAAGGTCCGATCTATCGCACTAGATCACCTTATCCTACAATCGACCAATACTTAGATTGTAAACAAAGGCCATTCGGCCATACCACTAAATCCCAATGAGTTATCGCTTGAAATACCAAGTCTTACCTAAAAGCTTACCCAAAACGATTGACAAAGAAACGAGGCTTAGATTGATTGCTTCCAACGTCCCGAGGAGCCTAAAAGAATAATCGGTTCCTAAAAATGGTTAGAACCTTGCAACAAATGTCCATAGGTTCGGCCTTTGACCACAAGAAAATGACATAGAAAAGAGAAAGAAAAGAAGGAAAAACGGTCATGAACACTTACCCTTTTCCAAAACCGATTGAAGAAAACCCAAAATGAATGCCTACCCTTGATGATATTCGGCCAAAATAATACAAAAATGGAGTGGGAAGTTTGGGCAATATGGTTATGAAAGAAGAAAGATATGTGTATAAAAAGTAAGGAAGTATGTGAGTAGAAAAGAGAATAATAAAAAATATGAGAGAGAGGATTCAGTTTTAGCAACAATGGAAGAAAAGAAAAGTGAGTTTGGGGAAGAAAGAGGTTCGACCAAATGAAAGAAAAAGGAAATGTGGTTTAGCAAATGTCAAAAGAAAAAAAGAGAGAGATGGGAGAAAAAGGTTCGGCCAAGCACCTAGTTTGCCGAAAAGAAAAATGTACAAAATGTAAAAATGAGTTTTCGGTTTCAAAAGGAAAAATGAGAGAAAGAAAATAGTATTTGGTTCAAACAAAATGAGAGCTAAAACCAAAAGTAAAATTGCACAAAATGCTTATGGTGCATTCAGCCAAATAGGGATTTGTTTGGAGAGGAAGAGAAAAATATGCCAAAAGGTGCACAAATGCTAAAGTTGGCCAAATATCCCCCCCCCAAACCTCCTATCAACATTCGGCCAGCCCTCTAGCCACACATGCCGTCCACATACATGCACTAAAGGCCTTGGAATAGTTTCCAAAACATCTTCCTTAAGCCAAGCCTTGAAATCCTCTACATTCCAAAGTTGAAGAAATTTTATCCCCAAAATCTAGCAATTCTATCCCTTATTTCATGCTTACCATAACCTTAAGTCTTCTTGCCAAAAAAGAAAATTGTCCATCTTATCCATATGTATAGTTGACCGACACTTAATGCTAGGATGTACAAAAATAAAATCCTCAATATGCTTTCCATGCTACTCGAACCACTTCCCTCAAGCAACCTTTCAAGCTCCTTATCCACTATGCCACTAACTCCTCATGTGCTTTAATTTAACACTTAAATTATCTTAAGTGTCAAGCTCACTTAATCCACTTCACTAAATTTTCCACACTAAAAATTATTCTAGCTTAGCTAATATTTCCAAGCCTTCACACAAATATACTAAGCACACAATAACAATCATATCCGAGCTAACACAAATAACAAGATGATACTCTAATATTTTTATGATGTTACACGACTGTGTAGCATGACAGTGTGTCGCACACGGCTGAGACACATGCCTGTGTCTCTACCCGTGTGGAAAAAATAGACCATTTGCAAGGCCAATTTGCCACCCTTACTCATGTTCACCTAATCAACCAAAACGGTACCATTTCATCATACAATAGGCATCCCAAAACCATCAACCAAGTGCACAAATCATACCATATCCATTCCAATCAAACTCAATATCCAAATCAATGTCAATTACACATTCAACATTTATATTATCAAGCAAAAATTCATAAACACATAACTTCTCAAATTATCAACTTCAATCACACCATATACATTATTTACCAAACACAAAATATAACCATTTGAGCAATTATGAAACCATAACCACATTCATACCAAAACATACAAAAATAAGCCATCACTTATGGCTATAAATACAAAACAAAACATATGTATTTACAAGCCAAATCCTATGGCTATATTCACAACCAAATTACCACATCTAGCCTATACATGCCATAAACCATATGTACAATTCAAAAGTACCAACTTAGATGTCTGATAGTGTGATGATGTTCCCGACAAATCCCAGATCCGAGCTAGCCTTGATTCTCTATAAAACATAGGAAAATAACACAAAGTAAGCTTCATAGCTTAGTAAGCTCGTAAGTGAATAACTCAGTTCATCAAATAAATATATTTCCAACCAAATATACATGACAAAATCATATACTCATTATCTACAAACCTTTCTTGTAACACCCCAAACCAGGTCTATGCGTTAAGACGAGATTTGGTTTGTCACACCGAACGAACATCCAAAATTCTCTAATGATTTAAGTAAAACAGTAATGCAAAACCTTTAGAAATAAGGTTTAGTAAAAACTAAGTACAATGATTATGAATTAAAAAAATACTTGTTTGGAATCTTATATATATATATTAGTCAAAACCTTAACATAGTTTTAAAAGAATTTGAAAGAAATTGAAAAGTAATTTAGGTGTCCAAAATTGTTATAAAACACAATATTTTTAAGAAAACTTTATAGATTTAACATAAGCCCATATTAAGAGTCTTAAAATAAAATTAAATCCATCCACACATAAAAATCCATAAAAACATAATTAGAGGCCTTATTACATCATACCCAAAATAGTAATTAAAATAAGTAACTTAAATAAAGTTCATAGTTTATAAAACTCAAGCTCGTAGTATGGCCTCCACCAAGTCATTCCCGGCCCAAGTCCACATCAATTTCCATTACCTGAGATGGATAATAAAACGGGGTGAGTTACAAAGAACTCAGTGTGTAACTCACTTACCACCATTATTGGGCCAGACCATCAAGGCATTAATTTGGGCTTGAGCCCAATTACAAATTTTAACCATATAAAATGAAATAAAATATATAAAATGCATGTAAAATGAATTTCCCAACCAAGCCTAATTTTCATCCGCTACACACCCCCGTACCAACCAGCACACCTGTGGGGATCAAGTCAACCCACCCCGCCAAACACACCAATCGTAGGCATTTAGCCTTTTAAATAATATTGTAGTGCACTCACAACTAGATTGTGACATAGTCACCGAACTAGAGGCATTAAGCCAAAATTTGTGGCAGAGCCACCGAACTAGATACGTGGCCACAGGCCTTTCTTCTCTTCATCAAATCCCATCCCATGCATTATGTATGAATAACAAACTTTAAATCATAAAAATTTTATCAAGTAACCCATAACACAAATGAGTCTTTAATAAAACCTTTCATTTGGGCCTATTAACAATATAGTATTAAACTTTGGCCCATATCTCGAACTAGAGGGTTTTTGGCCCATTAGCAATCTAGCAAACTTTGGCCCATATTTATCGATCTAGCAGTTTTATGGCCCAATTTATCGATCTAGCAGTTTTATGGCCCAATTTATCGATCTAGCAGTTTTATGGCCCAATTTATCGATCTAGTAGTTTTATGGCCCAATTTATCGATCTAGCAGTTTTCATGCATTTACACAAAAGTACTAATTACTACAACATTTTCGATTTGGCCATTTTTACGATTTATCAAATTTCTTACGGTTTAGTATCTAACCCGAAAGATAAGTATGAAGTTACACACCTGGTTATGGTGAGAACTAGACTTTCCCGCTCGTCAACACCTATACGTATCACGATAATTAGAACACTATAATTTATTAATGAAACCGATCTAAAAAAAATAACGATCTAAAATTTTACCCTCGGGTTTTCGAACTACTTCTACTTGCGGTTTCTCCCAGATTGATGGTTCGTTAACCGAATCAAATCCACGAACAAATAATGGTTCAGGAGTACGAACGAATTCGAACAGTTGATTCTCCTCGGATGAACGTCCACAACCCGGTGGGAAATCCCGGATTGTTTGAACAATCCTTCGCTTAAACTTAGGGGAATAACGGAACCACCCCTCTTCCGAACACTATTCACCGCCCTTTTCTTCCCTATTTTGATTGTCTTCAAAGACAAAAGATCGTTAATCCAATCTAATATTACATCGAAATATGACTAAGGGTTTAAGGGTAAAATTTGCTTACCACAAAGATCCTTGTTCCAAAAATGAGAGTCAACCAAAACGTTCCCTTAACACCTTAAATCGATTCCAACGTTCTAAGATACCCATAAACACTTGATTTCTGATCCTCCGTTATCGCACTAAAGTATAACAAATAAAAACATTAATAGAATGAACGTTTATTTCGATCTAAGAAAGCCTTTATACCCCTTATCAAGATTCGGCCATGACAACTATTAACTAACATGAACTAAAAAGAATTCTTACCTATTGTCCACGGTTGGAAAGAGACGATTGAGAAAGATGTTTGTGCAAGATGGAGGATTCGGCTATATGACCAAAAAAAATAGAAAAAAGATTCGGCTATGGGTACATCAACATTCGGCCATGAGAGAAAATAATAGAGAAAGTATGAGTATCAAGAATAAAAGATGAGAGAAGAATGATGATGATGATGTTTCGGTTTTAAAAGAGAATAAAAGAGAAAGAAAGAAAGAAGAGATGAGTTTTGGGAGCAATGTATATTCGGCAATGGGGAGAAGAAAAGTAAAGAATGGCTTTTGGTGTTGGTAGAATCGGCACTATGAGAAAGGCACAAAATTGAACACTAAAGTGAAAAGCAAAAATGACCAAATGGTCAAAATAATCAAGGCTTACCAAAAGATCAATTTCGGCCAAAGGGAAAAAAGTTGAGAAGAGGAATGCAAAATTTTGCACAAAAACTAAAATGACCAAAAGCAAACTCCTAAACCTTACCAAGCTACTAGCAAAATTCGGCCAACCTTCCCCCTAGCCATATTGCCGTCCAAATTCATTGGTCAAATGACCATGAATTTGTTTCCAAAACACTTTCCTTGATACATGCCTTATGTCCCCTTATCTTTCAAAATTTCCTTGATTCCATACTATAAGTTAGCTATTTCCTTATTCCTTTAGTCTACTTACCAAAAATGAAAAGTCCAACCTTACCATATCTATTGCTTGGCCGACACTTGCTATACAAGTGCAAAAATAAAAGTTGTCAAAATGCCATCCAAGGGATTCGAACCACTCCCCTCATGCTATATCTCATGCGCCAACACCACCTTGCCATTTACTCATCTTATGCTACTTTTTAACACTTAATTTAACTTAAGTGTCAATGCCACTTGCTCCACTTCAATAAATTCTCAAACTAAAAATTATTCCATACCCAAATAATTCTATACTCTTCTTCAGGACTATAATAGGCAGGAAAAGAAATAAGAAAATTTTCCTTCATAATCTAAACACCAAAACATGCAATAAATCGATACTTGAATTTTTGGGTGTTACAACTCTACCCTCCTAAAAAAAAAATTTCGTCCTCGAAATTTACCTGGTTGAAAAAGGTGAGGGTATTGTTGCCGAATTGCATCTTCAGGCTCCCACGTAGCTTCCTCCACTCCGTGATTTCGCCATAAAACCTTGACCAACGGCACGGTTTTCTTTCTTAGCACCTTAGCATCTCGGTCTAAGATTTCCACTGGTTCCTCCTCAAAAGACAAGTTTGAATTCAACTCCACTTCTTCTACCGGTACTATGTGCGAAGGATCCGATCTATAGCGCCTCAAAGATGGAAACATGAAAAACATTATGAATCGACTCAACTCCGAGGTAATTCGATCCGATAGGCCACTGGACCAACACGCTTCACCACACGATATGGTCCAATGTATCTAGGACTCAACTTGCCCTTCTTCCCAAACTCGAAAATCTTCTTCCAAGGTGAGACCTTCAAGAAAACTTGATCCCCACAAATATACTCGATACTTCTACGCTTCGGATCTGATACGACTTTTGTCTATCCGGCTTCCTTTAACCGCGTGCTCGAATAGCTTTTACTTTTTCTTCCGTTTCGAGATCACCAGACCTAACATCCGCGTTCGCCCAATTCACCCAACAACTAGGAGAACGACACCTCACGACCATATAATGCCTCGTAGGGTGCCATCCGAATGCTAGATCGATAGCTATTGTTGTAAGCAAATTCCGCCAACGGTAGAAAATCCTCCCAACTACCTTTGAAGTCGATTACACATCCCCTCAACATGTCTTCCGAATCTGAATTACTCTTTCGATTGACCATCCGATCGAGGATGAAAAGCCGATCAAGTTTAGCTTTGTTCCCAAAGCTTCATGCAAAGCTTTCCAAAACCATGACGTAAACCTAGGATCCCTATCTCGATATAATAGACACAGTACCCCATGCAACCTCACGATTTCGGATACGCATGGCTTTAGCCAACTTCTCGTAACGAGTAATCCGTATTTAACCGGTAGAAAATGAGCAGTCTTCGTAAAACGATCAACAATTACCCAAACGGAATTTTTCTTAGTAGGTGTTAAAGGTAACCCACTAACAAAATCCATTGTTATCCGCTCCCATTTCCAAAGAGGAATCTTTACCGGTTGTAATAATCCTGACGGCAATTGATGCTCCGCCTTCACCTGCTGACAAGTTAAACATTTTCCCACAAATTCAGAAATCTCACGCTTCAACCTTGGCCACCAATATTGTTCACGAAGATCCCGATACATCTTATTTCCTCCGGGGTGCATAGCATAAGGGCTACTATGCGCTTATCGTAGAATCATTTGTCTCAGATCTGAGTCCTTAGGCATACAAACTCTCCCACGAAAACATAACACACCTTCCGCGTTTATGCTAAAATCCTCTATTCCACCATTTTCAACTTGTTGAATTAACAGTCCCAATTTCTTATCTGATATCTATTTTTCCTTGATTTGCTCTAACCACAGAGGCTTCACCTGAAGTTCCGCTATCAGACTACCATCCTCGTACAAACTCAAATGGGCAAACATTGTTCTCAAATCGAGATACCACCTTACGACTTAACGCTGTCTCATACCACATTAGCTTTTCCAGATGATACTCGATTGAGAAATCATAGTCCTTCAACACTCCACCCATCTTCGTTGTCTCAAGTTTAATTCCTTCCGAGTAAGAAGATACTTAAGACTCTTGTGATCCGTATAGATGATAGACTTTTCACCGTAGAGGTAATGCCTCCAAATCTTTAGAGCAAACACTCTGCAGCTAACTCCAAGTCATGAGTAGGGTAGTTTACTTCGTGCGGTCTCAAATGACGAGAAGCATAAGCCACCACTTTCCCACTTTGCATCAATACACATCCTAAGCCCGTGTGTGACGATCGCAATGAAACTATAAACTCCTTTCCACCTTCAGTTGAATCAAGATCGGGCGCCTCAGCTAAAATCTTCTTTAATTTCTCGAAACTTTCTTGCTTTGCTTATCGGTCCATATATATGGTACTCCTTCCGCAATAGCTTAGTTAGGGTGCAAAGAATCAACGAAAACCCTCAACAAAGCATCTATAGTAACCACCAAACCCAAGAAACTCCGAATCTCACTCATCGACTTTGGTGGTTTCCAATCCAATACACCTCAATCTTCCGAGGATCCACCCTTATTCCTTCTACGATACCACACATGACCCAAGAAAGTCACTTCCTTAACTGAATTCACATTTACCGAATTTGGCATACGCTTGATTATTTCAAGTAATCGCAATACAATTCGCAAATGCGAGTCATGCTCCTCTTCATCCCTTGAATATACCGTAATGTCATCTATGAATACCACCACAAACCGGTCTAAATATGGTTGAAAGACCCGGTTCATCATATCCATAAATGCAAATGGTGCATTGGTCAACCCAAACGGCATCACCAAAAACTCATAATGTCCATAACGAGTTCGGAAAGCCGCCTTGTGAATATCCGCTTCTTTCACCTTAAGCCGGTGATAACCCGATCTCAAATCAATTTTGAGAAAACAAAAGCTCCTTCATTTGATCAAACAGTCATCAATTCTTGGCGGAGGGTACCTATTCTTGATCGTCAATTTATTTAATTGCTCGTAGTCAATACACATACGCATCGACCCATCTTTCTTCTTAACAAACAAAACCGGTGCTCCCCACGGAGACACACTCGGTCGAATAAAACCCCGATCCAACAATTCTTGAATTTGAGCTTTAAGCTCCGCCAACTCCTTCGGTGCCATTCTATAAAGAGCAATGGACACCGGAGCTGCTCCGAACAGAGCTCAATACCAAATTCCACTTCCCGATCTGAGGTATGCCGTAAGTTCTTCAGAAATACATCCGAAATTCCTTCACTGTTCTCACATCTTCCATCGACAACTCTTTGGCATCTAAAGCACTAATAAATGCTAAAAATGCTCCATACCCTTTTCGCACCAACTTTTCTACCTTTAACGCAGATACCACATTTGCCAAGTAATTCCTTCGCCGCCTATCATAATTATTTCTTTATCCTCCACCGCCCTTATTGACATCCGCTTTTCAAAGACAATCC
Source organism: Gossypium sturtianum (assembly GCA_025698515.1). Lineage (NCBI taxonomy): Eukaryota > Viridiplantae > Streptophyta > Magnoliopsida > Malvales > Malvaceae > Gossypium > Gossypium sturtianum. The sequence continues at coordinate 20,616,235 of CM046946.1, read as the reverse complement.
AATTTCGCCTTGGTTCTTAACCAACCAATCCATGCCCAAAATGATATCGAACTCACTTAAAAGGCAATTCCATCAAATTCGCCAAAAATATTTCTCCTTGAATTTCTAAGGGCACATCTCTAAACAGCTTTATTTACCAATACCGATCATTCCTAAAGGACTAATTACCTTCATCTCACTATCGGAAATTTCAGAGTCTAAATTCAAGTTTCCGGATATGGTGCTAGCAACATACGAATGGGTAGAACCAATATCTATCAAAGCAATAACAGTACATCAAAAATGAAGAACGTACCAGTTATCACATCAGGTGCATTGCCATCCTCACGGCGTCTAACTGCATATACCAATCCTGGTTGTCTTGCATCTGTGTTGCCTCTAGGACCATTGCCTCGACCACTACACCTTGACCACGCCCACCCCATTACCACCACGACTGGTCCACGACCTCTCGGTGGTTGCTTTGAATTCCTCTTACCGTGGTGCATCGAAGATACGAGCTTTCTGAGTTGTATCCATTCGACGAGGGCAATTCCTATATTGATGATCCATCGACCCACATTTATAGCAAGCACCCGTTTTCTTCCAGCACTCTCCAAAATGCCTTTTCCCATAATCAGCACAATCTCGACTGATTCACGATTCATGTGTTCTACCTTGAGTGGTTCATCATTCCGAGGCCTCTTCGTAAACCTTTTTGAAGAACCCGAATACTTCATATCTCTCTTGCCTCTAGCTCGCTCCCGATTCTCGACGTTCCAGTTCTTAGCCTCTTCGGCTATCTTGGCCTTTTCCACAAGCGTGGCAAAAGTTCTAACTTGTTGTGGGGCTATTAAAACCCGCAATTCATCGCTCAAGCCATCCTCAAAGCGTACACAATGCTCATGATCCGCTGCCACTATTGTTCGAGCATAGCGACTCAAGCGCAAAAACTCACTTTCATATGCCGCCACCGCCTTATTCCTTGGACCAGATTCAGAATTCCTTCCTTCCGCATCAACATAACTCGTTCCTACATATTTCCCTTGGAAGGAAACTTTAAAGAATTCCCAATTAACTAATGCGACTTTCAAGGTGCCTTCTCGGACAAGAAGCCACCATTGGTATGCTTCGTCCCTTAACAAGGACACCGCTCCCTTAGTTTTTGTTCCACCGTACACTCAAGATCGTCCATAATTCGCTCCATCGCCTCAAGCCAATATTCAGCGACATTTGGAGCTACACTGAGACACCTCTCAAAAACCTCAAAGACCACTTGATTTTAATCGTTCGATATCGACCCACGAGCTGTTGGCCCAGTTCTAGCTCCAGCGACCCTTTCAAGGACTCGCAGCATTGCTCGTGTCACCGCATTATCTTCTTCCATATGATCATGTGATCCTGTCTCACTTTCGAGTGACGCAGGTGCATCCATTTCCGGCATATGATCCGGTGCTTCGATTGCGCCTCTAACACCTCGCCTCTCTACCACGGCCACGCTCTACCGCGTCCCACGACCACGTCCTCTAGTACTCATAGTGACTGATTTAATCTGGTTATGAGTTTTATGAATCAGAATACTATTTCAGTGTTTATTAACGATGTTTTATGATATAAAAGAGATAGAGTTGTTTCCGCAATCATATCCTTATTGTCTCAATCTCTACAGTTTCAACACCTAAAACTAGAAGTTCTAGAGTGTTTCTTATGATCATATCACAATGATAATAAACAATCAATATACGAGATACTTACTTGACTTGGCGCGGGATGCTCATGGTGCCATACTACCTTTAAATCAAAAAGTCTAGAAATTTGAGTTGTTTCTCAAACAAATATCTTTGTTGAACCCAAACCACACCCGAGTTTTGAAACTAGCTCGATACCATTAAATGTAACACCCCAAACCAGGGTCTATGCGTTAAGACGAGATTTGGTTTGTCACACCGAACGAACATCCAAAATTCTCTAATGATTTAAGTAAAATAAATAATGCAAAACCTTTAGAAATAAGGTTTAGTAAAAACTAAGTACAATGATTATGAATTAAAAAAATACTTGTTTGGAATCTTATATATATATATTAGTCAAAACCTTAACATAGTTTTAAAAGAATTTGAAAGAAATTGAAAAGTAATTTAGGTGTCCAAAATTGTTATAAAACACAATATTTTTAAGAAAACTTTATAGATTTAACATAAGCCCATATTAAGAGTCTTAAAATAAAATTAAATCCATCCACACATAAAAATCCATAAAAACATAATTAGAGGCCTTATTACATCATACCCAAAATAGTAATTAAAATAAGTAACTTAAATAAAGTTCATAGTTTATAAAACTCAAGCTCGTAGTATGGCCTCCACCAAGTCATTCCCGGCCCAAGTCCACATCAATTTCCATTACCTGAGATGGATAATAAAACGGGGTGAGTTACAAAGAACTCAGTGTGTAACTCACTTACCACCATTATTGGGCTAGACCATCAAGGCATTAATTTGGGCTTGAGCCCAATTACAAATTTTAACCATATAAAATGAAATAAAATATATAAAATGCATGTAAAATGAATTTCCCAACCAAGCCTAATTTCCATCCGCTACACACCCCCGTACCAACCAGCACACCTGTGGGGATCAAGTCAACCCACCCCGCAAAACACACCAATCGTAGGCATTTAGCCTTTTAAATAATATTGTAGTGCACTACCGAACTAGATTGTGACATAGTCACCGAACTAGAGGCATTAAGCCAAAATTTGTGGCAGAGCCACCGAACTAGATACGTGGCCACATGCCTTTCTTCTCTTCATCAAATCCCATCCCATGCATTATGTATGAATAACAAACTTTAAATCATAAAAATTTTATCAAGTAACCCATAACACAAATGAGTCTTTAATAAAACCTTTCATTTGGGCCTATTAACAATATAGTATTAAACTTTGGCCCATATCTCGAACTAGAGGGTTTTTGGCCTATTAGCAATCTAGCAAACTTTGGCTCATATTTATCGATCTAGCAGTTTTATGGCCCAATTTATCGATCTAGCAGTTTTATGGCCCAATTTATCGATCTAGCAGTTTTATGGCCCAATTTATCGATCTAGCAGTTTTATGGCCCAATTTATCGATCTAGCAGTTTTCATGCATTTACACAAAAGTACTAATTACTACAACATTTTCGATTTGGCCATTTTTATGATTTATCAAATTTCTTACGGTTTAGTATCTAACCCGAAAGATAAGTATGAAGTTACACACCTGGTTATGGTGAGAACTAGACTTTCCCGCTCGTCAACACCTATACGTATCACGATAATTAGAACACTATAATTTATTAATAAAACTGATCTAAAAAAAATAACGATCTAAAATTTTACCCTCGGGTTTTTGAACTACTTCTACTTGCGGTTTCTCCCCGATTGATGGTTCGTTAACCGAATCAAATCCACGAACAAATAATGGTTCGGGAGTACGAACGACTTCGAACAGTTGATTCTCCTCGGATGAACGTCCACAACCCGGTGGGAAATCCCGGATTGCTGAAACAGTCCTTCCCTTAAACTTAGGGGGAATAACGGAACCACCCCTCTTTCGAACACTATTCACCGCCCTTTTCTTCCCTATTTTGATTGTCTTCAAAGACAAAAGATCGTTAATCCAATCTAATATTACATCGAAATATGACTAAGGGTTTAAGGGTAAAATTTGCTTACCACAAAGATCCTTGTTCCAAAAATGAGAGTCAACCAAAACGTTCCCTTAACACCTTAAATCGATTCCAACGTTCTAAGATACCCACGAACACTTGATTTCTGATCTTCCGTTATCGCACTAAAGTATAACAAATAAAAACATTAATAGAATGAACGTTTATTTCGATCTAAGAAAGCCTTTATACCCCTTATCAAGATTCGGCCATGACAACTATTAACTTAAATGAACTAAAAAGAATTCTTACCTATTGTCCACGGTTGGAAAGAGACGATTGAGAAAGATGTTTGTGCAAGATGGAGGATTCGGCTATATGACCAAAAAAAATAGAAAAAAGATTCGGCTATGGGTACATCAACATTCGGCCATGAGAGAAAATAATAGAGAAAGTATGAGTATCAAGAATAAAAGATGAGAGAAGAATGATGATGATGATGTTTCGGTTTTAAAAGATAATAGAAGAGAAAGAAAGAAAGAAGAGATGAGTTTTGGGAGCAATGTATATTCGGCAATGGGGAGAAGAAAAGTAAAGAATGGCTTTTGGTGTTGGTAGAATCGGCACTATGAGAAAGGCACAAAATTGAACACTAAATTGAAAAGCAAAAATGACCAAATGGTCAAAATAATCAAGGCTTACCAAAAGATCAATTTCGGCCAAAGGGAAAAAAGTTGAGAAGAGGAATGCAAAATTTTGCACAAAAACTAAAATGACCAAAAGCAAACTCCTAAACCTTACCAAGCTACTAGCAAAATTCGGCCAACCTTCCCCCTAGCCATATTGCCGTCCAAATTCATTGGTCAAATGACCATGAATTTGTTTCCAAAACACTTTCCTTGATACATGCCTTATGTCCCCTTATCTTTCAAAATTTCCTTGATTCCATACTATAAGTTAGCTATTTCCTTATTCCTTTAGTCTACTTACCAAAAATGAAAAGTCCAACCTTACCATATCTATTGCTTGGCCGACACTTGCTATACAAGTGAAAAAATAAAAGTTGTCAAAATGCCATCCAAGGGATTCGAACCACTCCCCTCATGCTATATCTCATGCGCCAACACCACCTTGCCATTTACTCATCTTATGCTACTTTTTAACACTTAATTTAACTTAAGTGTCAATGCCACTTGCTCCACTTCAATAAATTCTCAAACTAAAAATTATTCCATACCCGAATAATTCTATACTCTTCTTCAGGACTATAATAGGCACGAAAAGAAATAAGAAAATTTTCCTTCATAATCTAAACACCAAAACATGCAATAAATCGATACTTGAATTTTTGGGTGTTACAACTCTACCCTCCTAAAAAAATTTCGTCCTCGAAATTTACAGTTGAAAAAGGTGAGGGTATTGTTGTCGAATTGCATCTTCAGCTCCCACGTAGCTTCCTCCACTCCGTGATTTCGCCATAAAACCTTGACCAACGGCACGGTTTTCTTTCTTAGCACCTTAGCATCTCGGTCTAAGATTTCCACTGGTTCCTCCTCAAAAGACAAGTTTGAATTCAACTCCACTTCTTCTACCGGTACTATGCGCGAAGGATCCGATCTATAGCGCCAAAGATGGAAACATGAAAAACATTATGAATCTGACTCAACTCCGGAGGTAATTCGATCTGATAGGCCACTGGACCAACACGCTTCACCACACGATATGGTCCAATGTATCTAGGACTCAACTTACCCTTCTTCCCAAACCTGAAAATCTTCTTCCAAGGTGAGACCTTCAAGAAAACTTGATCCCCACAAAGATACTCGATACTTCTACGCTTGAGATCTGCATACGACTTTTGTCTATCCGAAGCTTCCTTTAACCGTGCTCGAATAGCTTTTACTTTTTCTTCCGTTTCAGAGATCAGCTCAGAACCTAACATCTGTCATTCGCCCAATTCAGTCCAAAAACTAGGAGAACGACACCTACGACCATATAATGCCTCGTAGGGTGCCATCTGAATGCTAGACTGATAGCTATTGTTGTAAGCAAATTCTGCCAATGGTAGAAAATCCTCCCAACTACCTTTGAAGTCGATTACACATCCCCTCAACATGTCTTCCAGAATCTGAATTACTCTTTCTGATTGACCATCTGACTGAGGGGTGTTACATTTATTGGTATCAGAGCTACGGTTTAGTCGATTCTAGGACTAATGTAGCGTATGTGAGAGTCTAGCTATACATGCCATTTATAACCTGTGATAGTGTGATATCTCCTAACAATTTTAAATCATGTTTTCATAAAGTAAATGGATCCCAATCGAGCTGTAGCTGATGATGTTGAAAGTAATGCGCCAGCCTCCGTTCATAGAGTAGCGCAATCTGAGTCGAGACCAGTATCGGGTAGTCAGGGAGGAGAGCCTAAGGAAGCCTTCTTCCAAATGATGAACGAGTGGTTTATGAAGTTTGTTCGAACAAATCCGACTGCTCAGCAACCTCCACTCCCACCTAATCCCCAATCGGTTCCAGTAGCTCCTCAAGGTGTGGAACTTTTACGATTGAATAAGCCGTCAGTTGATAAGATTCGAAAATACAGGGCCGAAGAGTTCAGAGCTACTGTTGACGATGATCCTGAGAGAGTCGAGTTTTGGCTTGAAAATACGATTCGGGTATTTGATGAGCTTTCCTGCACACCAGCTGAATGTGTAAAATGTGTTGTTTCACTTCTGAAAGACACAGCGTATCAGTGGTGGAATACTTTAGTATCAGTGGTACCGAGAGAACGGGTCACGTGGGAATTCTTTCAAGCTGAGTTCAGAAAGAAATACATTAGCCAGAGGTTTATCGATAAAAAAATGAAAAGAGTTTCTGGAACTGAAATAGGGCCGAATGTCTGTAACTGAGTATGAGAGAGAGTTTGTGAGACTCAGTAAATATGCTCGAGAATGTGTTTCCACTGAGGCAATTATGTGTAAAAGATTCGAAGATGAATTGAAGGAAGACATCAGATTGCTAGTCGGGATCTGGAATTGAAGGAATTTTTTGTGTTAGTTGATCGAGCTTGCAAAGCCGAAGAACTTGGCAAAGAAAAGAGAAAAGCTGATTTTGAAGCTAGAGATTCGAGGAAGAGATCGATGAATAAACCCTATCAATCCTCGTCAAAGAAATCACGGGATTAGTACACTCGTTCGAATGCTTCAATCGATTATCCAGACAGAGATCGTGGAAAGCAATACTCGAGTCCTAAAGCTCAAGCTACATCAGTATCGAGTGTTGGCAGTGTGAGAAACAATAAACTTGAGTGTCAACAGTGTGGACGGTGACATTTTGGAGAATGTTGGATGAATAATATAGGTTGTTTTAAGTGTGGCTCGCAAGATCATTTCATTCGAGATTGTCTTGAGTTACCCGAGGAAGATAGATATCAGAATGCAAGATCGAGTAATACATCTACTAGAGGAAGACCACCAAGAAATGCGGGAAATGTGTCTAGTAGCAAAGGAACGAAAAAGGACTCTGCTGTGAGATCCGAAGCTAGAGCACCAACGAGAGCTTACGCTATTCGCGCTCGCAAAGATGCGTCGTCACCAGATGTTATCACCGGTACATTTTCTCTCTATGACACGAATGTAATTGCATTGATTGATCCATGATCGACTCATTCATATGTTTGTGAGAATTTAGTTTCTAGTAAGAGTTTTCATGTTGAGTCTACTGAGTTTGTGATTAAAGTATCAAACCCCTTAGGCAAGTATGTCCTAATTGATAAAGTTTGCAAGAACTGTCCTATTATGACACGAGGTTATCATTTTCCGGCAATTTTGATGCTATTACCGTTTGATGAATCCGATGTAATTCTGGGTATGGATTGGTTGATGCTGCATGATGCTGTTGTGAATTATAGATGAAAGACTATTGAATTGAAATGTCAGAATAGTGAAATCTTTCGAATTGAATCTGTTGAGTCGAGTGGATTACCTGTTGTGATATCGTCAATGTCAGCACAGAGATATGTGAGAAAAGATTGTGATGCTTATCTTTCATATGTACTGGATACAAAAGTGTCTGAATCGAAGATTGAATCAGTACTAGTGGTTTGTGAGTATCTGGATGTGTTTCCAGAAGAGTTACAGGGATTTCCACTGATTAGAGAGGTTGAGTTTGCTATTGAATTAATACCGGGAACATCACCTATATCGATAGCTCCGTACAGAATGGCTCCGACAAAATTGAAAGAGTTGAAAGCTCAGTTGCAAGAATTAACAGATAGAGGTTTTGCGTGACCTAGTTTTTTACCATAGGGTGCACCAGTGTTATTCGTAAAGAAGAAAGACGGATCGATGAGACAGTGTATTGATTATCGTCAGCTCAACAAGTTTATGATAAAAAATAAGTATCCTTTGTTGAGAATCGATGATTTGTTCGATCAGTTGAAAGGGGCAACAGTGTTCTCGAAGATTGATTTGAGATCTGGCTATTATCAGTTACAAGTTAAAGATTCAGATGTGCCGAAGACTACGTCCAGAACAAGGTACGGGCATTATGAATTTCTTGTTATGCCTTTTGGATTAACTAATGCTCCTGCAGTTTTTATGGATTTAATGAATCGGATATTTAGACCGTATTTAGATAGATTTGTTGCTGTATTTATTGATGACATTCTGATCTATTCCCCGGATGAGTCTGAGCATGCTGAACATTTGAGAATTGTGCTACAAACCTTAAGAGATAAGCAACTATTCGCTAAATTTAGTAAATGTGAGTTTTGGCTCCGAGAGGTTGGATTTCTAGGACATATTGTTTCAGCGGAAGGCATCAGAGTTGATCTGAGTAAAATTTCAGCAGTTGTTGATTAGAAACCACCAAGAAACGTATCCGAAGTCAGAAGCTTTCTGGGATTAGCTGGCTATTATTGGCGTTTTGTAAAAGGATTCATGATGATTGCTACACCGATGACTAGATTGCTACAGAAAGATGTAAAATTCAAGTGGTTTGAGAAATGTCAATAGATTTTTGAACAGTTGAAAGCATTGCTAACTGAGGCACCAGTTTTGGTTCAACCTGAATCGGGTAAAGAATTTGTTATATTCAGCGACGCGTCATTGAACGGTTTGGGTTGTGTTTTGATGCAAGAGGGAAAAGTGATAGCTTATGCTTCCAGACAGATGAAACCACATGAAAAGAATTATTCGGCGCACGATTTAGAGTTGGCCACTATAGTTTTTGCATTGAATTTTGGCGACATTATTTATATGGTGAAAAGTGTCACATCTTTACCGATCACAAGAGTTTGAAGTATATACTGACTCATAAAGATTTGAATTTGTGAAAACGAAGTTGACTAGAACTATTGAAAGACTATGAGTTAGTGATTGATTATCATCCGAGGAAAGCTAATGTAGTCTTGGATGCTCTGAGTAGAAAATCTTTATCTGCTTTGCGAGCGATGAATACACAGTTAACCTTATTTGATGATGGTTCGATTTTAGCTGAGTTAAAAGCTAAATCGTTATTCCTTCAGCAAATTTGTGAAGCCCAGAACTGTGATAATGAATTGCAAGCTAAAAGAGTGCAATGCGAATCGATTATTGATTCAGACTATCAAATTGGATCCGATGATTGTTTAATGTTCCGAGGTAGAATTTGCATACCAAAGAAGTCTGAGCTTATTCAGAAAATTCTACACGAAGCACACAGTGGTTGTCTACCTGTTCATCTGGGGAGTACTAAAATGTATAATGATTTGAAACAGTTGTATTGGTGGTCGGGCATGAAACGAGACATTTTAAAGTTTTTATCGAGATGCTTGGCTTGTGAACAAGTTAAAGCCGAACATCAAGTCCCTTCAGGATTACTATAGCCTGTGATGATACCAGAATGGAAATGGGATAGAGTTATGGTGGATTTCATATCGGATTTGCCCCTGTCTATAATAGCCCATTTTTTAGTGAAATCGGAACAGTGATTTCGGGACCACAAATCCAATCTAAAAATAAGGTTTATTTTTATTTCATTATATGGTTCGTATTATGATAGACATCTCGAGTAAAAACTTTGATACGAAAATTTTATCGATTAAGTGCTTAATTACGAGAAGGACTAAATCACATAAAATGCGAAAGTTGAATTCTAGTAGCTATAAGGATTAAATAGCTATGGAATTCAAAACTAGAGGTCCTTATATGGTAATTAGACCATTAAAGAAAAGTATGTAGATATTATAGTGACTCATCCATGGAAATATAGAAAAAAGGGCAAGGACTAAATTCAAAATTGAAATGATTTAATTAATTAAAAGATGATAAAAAGAAATATCATCTTATTTTTGTCATCTTCAACCTTAAAAATACATGGAAACCGTAGGAGAGAGAGAAGAAACTTTCAAGGCCTAATTGGGTAAGTTTTATTGTCTCGTTTTTAGTAATTTTGATATTTTTGAAACCGGGATAATCTAATATATCTATTTGGGGGGTTAATTTGAAAATTTATCAATGTATGAAATTTGGGTCATGGATGTATGTGCTGAAAATTAGAAATTTATGGTAGCAAATGAAAGGTTGTTGATAGATAAACAACTTTTACAAATTGATTTTTGATGAAAACATGATTTAGGGACTAAAATGTGAAGTTGTAAAATTTGATGAAAAATTCTAAATTTTTATGAATACATGTGTTGTAAATTTTGTAATGGGGCTTTGGTTAGGCTTGGAATAGGGAGTAATTTGCACAAGTTTCATTTTCCGAGCCTAGGGACAAAATTAGAATTTATTGAAAAGTTAGGAGCAAAATGGTAATTTTGCCTAGGACGTAAATTGAGTCCAAATGAGTATTAAATGTATGAAATTTACGATTAAAGCTATTTATATAGATCTAGACAACTCAAATTTGAGGTTAGATCGAGGAAAGGAAAAGGTTTCGAATTAGTAGATTTAATACGCGAACAAGTGTCGAGGTAAGTTCGTGTAACTTAATCGGGTATGTAAATATATTTAATTGAATGTTGTGCTTGTATGGAATGTGACTTATATTGATGTGCATTACTTGAATGCTATAATGAGAAAATTAATACATGCTTGAAAATGGTGAAAAAGGGTTATGTCCCGATTGAATATTGAATTCCGATGAATATATGTGCTTTCCCGTAATGGATGAGGTCGTGCATTTGTTGCTGACGGATTTAGCTCAAACGAGCAATCCTATTGACCTCATTATAGAAAGGATTTAGCCTGAACGGGTAATCCTAATATAATACCTCTCGAGTATACGTTATGATTAGGGTTTAGCCTGGACTGGTAATCCTAATCGAGCTCCTCTGAGTATACGTTATATAAAGGATTTAGCCTGGACTGGTAATCCTGTTATACGATATGTGGCTCGAGAGTGTGTTCCTTGGTTAAGTGCCCTAATGGGCACCCCTAAATAAGAATTGACGGATTATCGAATTGTACACCTGAGTGTACTACTTGAGCATCCATCAGAATTTCAATGATTCAACGGACACAACTCTTGACACGGCATGAGGATTATAAGATGAAATGATAATGACTTGAAAGAATATTGCTTGATGAGCTCATCTATGTTTACTTGATTGATATGAAGATTTTGGTGACTAACATGTTTGATTGAGTGCATGTGTTTAGGCAATATTGCTAATGGATGGAAAACATGATATTGTATACTTAGACTTAATAAACGGGATTGGTAAGTTTAGTTTTCGTTATACGAACTTACCAAGCATGTAATGCTTACTCTATTTTATTTCCCCTGTTTTATAGTGCTCGGAAGCTTGCGAATGTTGGAGATCATTGGAGCATCGTCACACTATCAACTAGTCATTTTGGGTATACTTAGTAAAATCATTTTGGTATAATGGCATGTATAGGATAACTTGGCCATAGGTGGCTTGAAAATGATGTTTTGTAACCTAGCCATTGGAATGGCTAGTAATGGTTCATTTTGGTATGACTAAGTAGGTTATTATGATATATATACACATGTGTTATGTTAAGTATATGGGATCAAAAGTTGTTATTCCATAAGTTAAACCAAGGTAAGTTTATAAACACATATGCACGCAATGGCATGCCATAATGAATGATGGAATTTGCTTAAATTGAATGCTTGGAAGGGTTGAATTGTGGTTGGTATGTTTTAGTGCAGGTAAATGGTAAATTTGGGTGACAAATGAGGCTAGGAAATGGCTTAATTTTGTCCACAGGGGTAGACACACGGGCGTGTGTCTAGGCCGTGTATGAAACACGGCCAGCCCCATGGGTATGTGGTCCGGCCGTGTATCCCCTGTATCTTAAAAATGAGAAACAGAATGCTCAGAATTGAGCACACGGGCAGCGACACGGGCGTGTGTCTCAGCCATGTGGTTGACACGGCCTTGAACACGGGCATGTTACACAGCCGTGTGAAAACTGCACCTATTTTTTAAAATAAAAATTCGCCATACGGCCTAGCACACGGGCGTGTGACTTCAATATCTTCATGCCTTAGAAGTCAGAGAGTTACACGGGTTGGGGATACGGGCGTGTGTAGTCACACGGCCCGACCGCACGGGCGTGTGGGCACTGTACGTAAGAAAAATTTTGGAATTTCACGAAAAATTCCCTGAGATCCCGATTTAGTCTCGATTCGTTTCTAATGCTTGTATTGGGCCTCGAGGGCCCATTTAAGGGACGTTATGATAATCTCGGTGAATGAATAATGATTAACATCAAATGTCTGTAAATGCTTCGAAATTTTCTGGTTACGCTCCGTAACCCTATTCCAGCGACGGATACGGGTTAGGGGTGTTATACTGTCTCTGAAAAAGAAAGATGCTATTTGGGTTGTCGTTGATCGACTGACGAAATCGGCACATTTCATCCCGGTACGTACAGACTATTCACTTGATAATTTGGCTGAGTTGTACATTTTTGAGATCATTAGATTGCACGGGGTGCCAGTTTCTATTATTTCAGATAGAAACCCGAGGTTTACATCGCGATTTTGGAAGAAATTGCAAGAAGATTTAGGAACGCGGTTGTATTTTAGTACTGCTTTTCATCCGCAAATTGACGGTCATTTAGAGAGAATAATTCAGATTCTCGAAGATATGCTTCGTTGCTGTATTCTAGAGTTTGAAGGCAACTGGGAGAAATATTTGCCATTGGTTGAATTTGCGTATAACAATAGTTTTCAATCGAGCATAAAGATAGCACCGTATGAAGCATTGTATGGTCGCAAATGCCGAACTCCATTATATTGGACCGAGCTTAGTGAGAAAAAGATTCACGGGGTTGATTTGATTAGAGCAACTGAAGATAAAGTGAAAGTAATTTGCGACAGTTTGAAAGCAGCTTTAGATCGACAGAAATCGTATGCGGATTTGAAACGTAAAGATATTGAATTTTAGATCGGCGATAGAGTATTTTTAAAAGTGTCTCCGTGAAAGAAGATTCTTTGATTTGGTCGCAAAGGCAAATTGAGTCTGCGATTCATCGTGTAACAACCCATTTTCAGTGAAATCGGAATAGTGGTTCCGGGACCACAAATCCGATTCGAAAATAAAATTTATTTTTATTTTATTACAAGGTCCGTAATATGTTAGTAATTTCATGTGAAAATTATGATAAGAAAATTTTACTGATTATGTGCTTAATTACGAGAAGGACTAAATCGCATATAATGCAAAAGTTGAACTCTAGTAGCTATAAGGATTAAATAGCTATGGAATTCGAAACTTGAGGTCCTTATATGGTAATTAGACCATTAAAGAAAAATGTGTAGATATTTTAGTGACTCGTCCATGGAAATCTAAAAAAAGGGCAAGGACTAAATTGGAAATTGAAATAATTAAATTATTAAAAAGATGATAAAAGGTATCATCTTATTTTATTATGTCATTGATCGTTGTATTTCAGAGTTTTAAATTTATAATGATCGATCCTGGAATTAACTATAACAACGATTGAGGCAAGTGCACCTAGCGAACAGTAGTATAGCTTAGGCAAGATCGGATTGTCGAGCCCAAAGGAACTAAAAGTACTAATACTAACTTTCGTTCTATTATTTAGCCTAAAATAAGTGAAGTTGTTTATTAATCTAAATTAACTAATTGCTAAGCCAAAGACGCAAAGACAAAAAGAATGAATTGGGGAAATACTTGGGAAAAACTCAGTTGATTAAGACGATACCCTTAGGAAGAATCCACCTAGACTTCACTTGTTATCTAACACTGAACCAGACGATTTATTCACTTGACTTGATCCGTAGGACTCCCTAATTTATATTAATCCCTCTCTCGAGGCGAATAACGTCTAACCCTAGGTTGATTAATTGAAATCTCTTTCTAATTAAAACCCCTAGAATAGAAGTAAATCAATCTATGGACTCCCATATTAGGTTTCACCCTAATCTGGAAAAATCTCGTCACCCTATCTCTAGGCGCGCGATCAACTCCTCTTAATTATGCTAGATCTACTCTTAAGCAGGGACTTTTGCTCCACCACCTAAGCACATTAAACTTGAATTAATATCCGCGAAATATCAACACAAGAATTAAGCACACATAATCAAGAACAAATCAAGTATTTATCATATAGTTCAGAAAACAATAACAAGATTCATCCAGGTTTCATCCCCCTCAGGTATCTGAGGGTTTAGTTCATAGTAATGAAAGAAAACATCTCAGAAGAAAAGATAAAACAAAACATAAGAAATCCCTAAAACTCCCTGAAGGAATTGAAGGAGAGATCTTCCGTCTTGAGTAGAATTCCGGCTTCTGGAGATGGATCAACTGGCTATCCCTTGAGAGTTTCCCACAAATCTGACCTCTTCGGCTCGGCTCCTTGGCCTAGCTAACCGCCCTCTTTTAGGTTATACCTAGGGTCTTTATATGGGCTTTTAAAATAGGTTTCTTTTCCCCTAAGTATCCTTTTCCGAGTGAAATTACTCTCCTCCACGGCAGGGGCACGACCATGGCACACGCCCGTGTGAATCGTGGCCAGGCCGTGTTGGACTCCGTTAATGAGGCACGGCTGTGTATATCGACTTCAGGCCGTGTTCTATTATATTTGAGGAGGCACGGCCATGTGGGATTTAGTCCAGGCCGTGTCGATTTCTTTTTTGGCCCATTTTGGTCCGTTTTGAGCCTGTTTCTCGTTCTTTTTATTCTTGGGTGCTTTCCTGAGTATAAGACATGAAAAGAAAGGATTAAGAGCACCTTTTTACATAAATAAAGGGATAAATCATCCAAAAGTATGCTAAATGTGGGATTAAAATATGTTACTATTTTGGTTTATCAAATTCCCCCACACTTAAGCTTTTGCTTGTCCTCAAGCAAAATTCTCAACTTACAATTAAAACGAACTTTCTATAATTCATAATTCCTATCAATAATGTTTCATCATAATTCATAGATAATTTATACATGGATAATTCAATTCAAAGAGTCGTAAGGATTCAAACAATCTAAGTCATAGATTTGTAGCTCGAAAATATAGGTGTCTCCCCTTATCTAAATAATTACCTTTAATTCAAAACTGACAAGGATTGACATCCTCACAAAAGATTCACTCAAATCACTCAAAGAGTTTTAAGGTTCAAAATTTAGACACTCAAAAGTCGAACATGAAATGTTAATCCCATAGGCTTGCCTAAAAATCAAGTCTCCACCACTGTAAGATGAGACGATGCACAAATCAAAAGGTCTTTAATTAGGGTTGTAACGGGGCTAGGGTTAAGGTGTGGATAGAGGCTGAATTAGAAGGTTAGAATCGAGATTGAATTGATAAATTACCTAACTAGAAACAATAAATTGAATAACTACATAGTGAATTGAAACCTTAATAATACGAGCTTCTTCTTCAATATTTGGAATTCAAACGTATAAGCTCACTTAATCACAAAACTAATAATGAATAACGACTATACTTTGATTTTTTTTTTCAAGAACGAATCATAAATACATAACAAAGGATAAATTACTGAAATAAAAACATAGTTAGGCTATTAATCAAATCAAATCTCGATATAAGGGTAGTCAAAAGGAGTGGGGATAACAAAAACAAAGGGTTTCTGGGTTAATATTAGTGGTTATGTCAATAAAAAGGGTTGTTAAGTTTAAACGGGGTTCACTAGGGGTTAATTGTGAAGGTAGGCTTTTAATGGAGTTAGTGGGTTAAAACCTAGGTGCCTTAATCATCTTTGTATATCAAATCATGGGTGTGGTCTCGATATGTATAAACGAGGCAAGTTCTAGAATAACAAATCAATGTTGACATACTCATAATCAATAAAGTGAGCATGAAAAAGAATATATGCTCTATAAGGCTCAAAATCTCACAAAAATTATGGGTATTTTGATGTCAACCTCGTAAATTTCAAACTTCAAAGTAATATTCAAATTCAGGTAGACAACCTAGAAAATTTTTAATTTCTGAAAAATAGACTTATCATGCTTGATTTTCTAGTATTCTTAGAATTTAATTATCAATGCACAATTATCAATGACTTAATCTAAAACATATCAATAAAAGTCATAAATCATAGGAATCTCATTATAATGATAATATGAGAAACTTACTTTAAGAAACAAGACATAATTCAGGATTTTGAGAATAATGCAAAAAGTTTGACACCTAATTTCAGGAATTTGAGGATAATGAAAAAAGTTAGGCACCTTTTTAGGTTGTTCACCCCCCCACACTTAAGATGTACATTGTCCTCAATGTACAAAGATATATATATAGACAATTAAGTAGAAATTCAAAAGATATGGAGAGAAGTGAAACTTCCTGAATTATGGATGAAATCCTCGAATTGGAGGTGAAAGATAAGTTGGAGGGGCGTTCTTGATGACGATCCTGTGCTAGATGAAGAAATTGGGTAGCTCATGGAGAAATAGCCAGGGATTATTAATAATAATTAAAACTATACTAATTAAATACTTAAAGAAAAGCAAGCTAAAGTGAAGAAAAATAAAAAATAAAATAAAGTTAAAAGAAAAGATAAATGGACCGTAATGTCCTTATTATTGTGTGTGATTTCTAAGGCTGGGGATATGGTGGTGGTCGTGGTGTGATTCCCTAGCAGCCTTTAGAACCTAAAATTAAGAAACTATGATAAAATAAACTAAATTAAGCATAAGAGTGTTAAAGAGAAGGAAAAAAAAGGAGAAGATAAAAATAAAAGAACAGATAATTGGTATCAAAGACCCTTGGCTTGGCGAGTGATTGAAGCGGCCGGCATGAACTTATATAAATCGGTCTCCCTTGAAGAGACTTTTCTTGGCTTCTTCCGCTTCTTTGGCATTGTTTTGGTGTAGCTCAAGGGTATAGAGAAAAGGAGTAGGAGAAAAAAAATGAAAAGTTGAAAGTTAATAGGAGAAGAGAGAAGGGAGGGGGTTTAAATAGATTTTCAAACCTGGTACAATCCCACGCCCGTGTTCCTTAGGCATGTCAATTCACACGGCTGCCTCGCACGGCCGTGTGTCTAGGCGTGTTGGTTCACCCACGCTCGTTTTACAGATTGCCACGCCCGTTGGTGATAAGTCAGTGTCGTCCACGGCCGCGTCGCACGACCGTGGCTTTCTGTCGGTGCTCGTGGGGCAGTGGTTGGAGTCTGTGACTTCGAAGATTTGATTCTCTTTGACTCGTACCACCTCTGCCATGTCAGTACGATGATCCGAGGCATCCACACGGCCACGGCCACGGCCGTGTGCTAGGCCGTGTGGCCTGGAAATCTGCACTTTTGGTTAGTTTAAAGCTAGATACTATAAAGAAAGGATAAAATAGAATAAATAAGAAAAAAATAAAAATGTAAAATTTAATAGGGTTAGTGCTCGGGTTGCCTCTCGAGAAGTGCTCGTTTATAGTCTTAAGCTAGACTTTCCTCTCGTTTGCATCATCAGGGTGGTTTGAGGAGTTGGAAGTCCTTCCTCATGCTATCAGTTGTATCCTCGTGAAAAAATTTAAGTCGAGATGTGTTTATAGTAAAAGTACCAAAAATAGGATTACTTACCTCGATTGTTCTGTATGGGAAAACACTGGTTACCCTAAAAGGTATTTCTTTGTTTGTGTTAGGGTCCGGAGGAGATATTCGAGGATTTGCCTTATCTAACAGTACCTGGTCTCCTATTTTGAAGTGGTTTGTTGTTCTTATGAGCTCTTCTGGGGGCTCCTTCGGTTTTACCTTGTGTGGTTCCGGTTCTTCATCGTGTATCCCTAATTTTTCCTTGAAGTTTGTCTTCCACTCGTCTAGATCATCAATCTGAATCCTTCGATCTTCATGAACTACTTCCTTGTTGGCATGGGGTTTAGGATCGGGTTCAGTTGTATTCTTTTGTGGTGCTTCCTGAAAATAAGGGTTAACCGAATGGTTATTAGTAGAATTTACGTTCTCACCTTGATTACTCGATGTTCTGGCTGGGTCGAGAGCCTTGAGGGTGACCGTCTCATTACCTACACGAAGTATGAGTTCTCCTGCATCAACATCAATTTTAGTCCTGACAGTTGCTAAAAAGGGTCTTCCTAAAATTAAGGGAATCGAATTATCCTCATCCATGTCTAAGACAACAAAATCTACTGGGAAAATGAATTTGTCAATTTTTACAAGAACATTTTCGATAATACCCCTAGGAATTCTAACGAGCTTTATCACTAATTGAATGCTCATCCTAGTTTGTTTGGGTTTCCCTAGACCTAATTGTTTAAACAATTTATAAGGCATGACATTTATGCTTGCCCCTAAATCAGCTAACGCATTATCAACAGTTGGTCTACCAATTAAACATGGAATTGTAAAACTCTCTGGATCTTTTAGATTTTGTGGTATTCTATTCTGTAACATTGCTGAGCATACTGCGTTTAATTCCACATGTGGATCCTCGTCTAATTTGCGTTTGTTCGTCAAGAGGTGTTTTAAAAATTTCCTCGAATCTGGCATCTGTGAAAGAGCTTCAAGTAGCGGTAACTTAATATGTAATTTCTTTAAAAGTTTAAGAAACTTACCGAACTGTTCCTCTGTGTCGTCTCTCATTAACGCTTCGGGATATGGTATGCGAGGTTGGTACTCCTTGATTATTGGTTTTGGCTTGTCTTGTGTTTCCTCAACTTTACCTTTTTCTACCTCGTTTCCTTGTATTGGACTGGGTTCGTCTAATCCTTCACTTTCTTGAGCTGTTATGGCTTGGATTTGCTCCTTTGGATTAATCTCAGTGTTGCTTGGTAGACGCCCTTGCGATCATTCAGACATCGACCGCGAGTTGTCCAACCCGACTTAGAAACTTCCTCAATCGACTTAGTGACTTCCCTAACCTGGCTCTCGATCCCTTTGATCGATGCTTGTTGGGTCTTAAGGGTGGTTTCAGTGTCTTGGAGACGATTTTCTGTGGATGCCATGAATCTTGTCAGCATCTCTTCAAGTTCGGCTTCTTATCCTGTGGATAGGGCTGATTTTGGAAATTTTGAGGAGGTTGTTGTCTTTGATTTCCTTGATTTCCTTGACCTCCCCACGAAAAATTTGGGTGGTTCATCCAACCTGGGTTATAATTATTACTATATGCATTATTATATCTGAAGGTGTTACCTATATAGTTCATCTGTTCGCTCTCTGTGCCCGGTTGGTAGTGTGGGTACTCAGGATTCGCCACGGTTCCACTTACGTCGCACTGCATTACTGGATGTACCTGCGAAGAACACAAACTATCAAGCTTTTTATTCAACATTTCTACCTGTGTTGATAGCATGGTTACTGCATGGAGGTTGAAAACTCCGGCTGATTTTGTTGGTTTGGTCTTTGTAACCTGCCACTGATAGTTATTCAGTGACATCTCTTCAATAAACTCGTAGGCTACTTCAGGAGTTCTATTGTTCAGGGTTCCACCGGCGACTGAATCAATTAGTTGCCTCGTTGAGGGGTTTACACCATTATAGAAAGTTTAGACTTGGAGCCACAAGGGTAAACCATGGTGCGGACACCTTCTCAAGAGATCCTTATATCTCTCCCATGCGTCATATAATGTCTCTAAATCCATCTGCACAAAAGAAGAGACATCATTCCGTAATTTGGCCATTTTGGCCGGTGGGAAATATTTTAATAAAATTTTTTCGGTCATTTGATCCCATGTAGTGATTGACCCTCGTGGTAACGAGTTTAACCACAGTTTGGCTTTATTTCTTAATGAAAAGGGAAATAACCGAAGACGTATGGCATCATCAGAAATGCCATTTATTTTGAAGGTATCACAGAACTCTAAAAAATTAGCTATATGAGTATTTGGGTCTTCGTCCTGTAAACCATCAAATTGAACAAATTGTTGAATCATTTATATAGTGTTAGGCTTTAATTCAAAATTATTAGCGGCTATAGCAGGCCTAACAATACTTGATTCTGCTCCTGTTAAAGGAGGTTTAGCATAATCATACATAGTACACGGAGCATTATTCTCTCCCACATCTTGTGGTTGAGGATTGTTTTCGTCCATCCCTTCAGTAGGATTGGATCTGTCTTCTCGCTTTTCTTCTGTGTAATTTAGGGCTCGCCTAATTTCTCTGCAGTTTCTACGAGCGGTAGCTTCAATATCATTGTCGTATACTAGTGGTCCTCTCGGGTTCCTTCTAGTCATAAATTAGAGTAAATTGAAAAAAAATGGCTAAAGTAATAAAAATAGAGTGTTCTTAATATTTTAGTTCCCCGGCAACGGCGCCAAAAACTTGATCGTTGTATTTCAGAGTTTTAAATTTATAATGATCGATCCTGGAATGAACTATAACAATGATTGAGGCAAGTGCACCTATCGAACAGTAGTATAGCTTAGGCAAGACCGGATTGTCGAACCCGAAGGAACTAAAAGTACTAATACTAACTTTCGTTCTATTATTTAGCCTAAAATAAGTGAAGTTGTTTATTAATCTAAATTAACTAATTACTAAGCTAAAGACGCAAAGACAAAAAGAATGAATTGGGGAAATACTTGGGGAAAACTCAGTTGATTAAGACGATACCTTTAGGAAGAATCCACCTAGACTTCACTTGTTATCTAACACTGAACCATACGATTTATTCACTTGACTTGATCCGTAGGACTCCCTAATTTATATTAATCCCTCTCTCGAGGCGAATAACGTCTAACCCTAGGTTGATTAATTGAAATCTCTTTCTAATTAAAACCCCTAGAATAGCAGTAAATCGATCTATGGACTCCCATATTAGGTTTCACCCTAATCCAGCAAAATCTCGTCACCCTATCTCTAGGCGCGCGATCAACTCCGCTTAATTATGCTAGATCTACTCTTAAGCAGGGACTTTTGCTCCACCACCTAAGCACATTTAACTTGAATTAATATCCGCAAAATATCAACACAAGAATTAAGCACACATAATCAAGAACAAATCAAGTATTTATCATATAGTTCAGAAAACAATAACAAGATTCATCTAGGTTTCATCTCCCTCAAGTATCTGAGGGTTTAGTTCATAATAATGAAAGAAAACATCTCAGAAGAAAAGATAAAACAAAACATAATAAATCCCTAAAACTCCCTGAAGGAATTGAAGGAGAGATCCTCTGTCTTGAGTAGAATTTCGGCTTCTGGAGATGGATCAACTGGCTATCCCTTGAGAGTTTCCCACAAATCTGACCTCTTCGGCTCGGCTCCTTGGCCTAGCTAACCGCCCTCTTTTAGGTTATACCTAGGGTATTTATATAGGCTTTTGAAATAGGTTTCTTTGCTTCTAAGTATCCTTTTCTGAGTGAAATTACTCTCCTCCATGGCAGGGGCACGGCCATGGCACATGCCCGTGTGAATCGTGGCCAGGCCGTGTTGGACTCTGTTAATGAGGCACGGCCGTGTAGATCGACTTCAGGCCATGTTCTAGTATATTTGAGGAGGCACGGCCGTGTGGGATTTAGTCCAGGCCATGTCGATTTCTTCTTTGGCCCATTTTGGTCTTTTTTGAGCCCGTTTCTCGTTCTTTTTATTCTTGGGTGCTTTCCTGAGTATAAGACAAGAAAAGAAAGGATTAAGAGCACCTTTTTACATAAATCAAGGGATAAATCATCCAAAAGTATGCTAAATGTGGGATTAAAACATGTTACTATTTTGGTTTATCAGTCATCTTCAACCTCAAATACATGGAAACCCTAAGAGAGAGAGAACAAACTTTCATGGCTTAATTGTGTAAGTTTTCTTGTCTCGTTTTTTAGTAATTTTGATATTTCTGAAATCGAGATAGCTTAATCTATCTATTTGGGGGATCAATTTGAAAAGTTATCAAAGTATGGAAAATGGGTCATGGATGAATATGCTGAAAATTAGAAATTTATGGTAGAAAATGAAAGGTTGTTGATAGATAAATAACTTTTACAAAGTGATTTTTAATGAAAACATGATTTAGGGACTAAAATGTAAAGTTGTGAAAATTGATGAAAAGTTCTAAAATTTATAGAAAATATGTGCTGTAAATTCTACATTGAAATATCGATTAGGCTTGGAATAGGGAGTAAATTGCATAAATTTCATTTTCCGAGCTTAGGGACGAAATTGGAATTTATGGAAAAGTTAGGGGCAAAATGGTAATTTTGCCTAGGACGTAAATTGAGTCCAAATGAATATGAAATGTGTGAAATTGATGATTAAAGTTATTTATATAGATTTGGACAACACAAATTTGAGGTTAGATCGAGGAAAAGAAAAGGTTTCGGATTAGTAGATTTTATACGCAAACAAGTGTCGAGGTAAGTTCGTGTAACTTAATCGAGCATGTGAATATGGTTAATTGAATGTTGTGTTTGTATTGAATGTAACTTATATTGATGTGAATTAGTTGATTGCTAAAATGAAAAATTGAATGCATGCTTGAAATGGTTGAAAAAGGGCTAAGTTCCATTTGAATATTGAATTCCAATGAATATATGTGCTTTCCCGAAACGCATGAGGTCCTGCATTTTTTGCTGACAGATTTAGCTCGAACGAGTAATCCTATTGACCTCATTATAGAAAGGATTTTGCCCGGACGGGTAATCCTGATATAATACCTCTCGTGCATATGTTACAATTAGGATTTAGCCTGTATTGGTAATCCTAATTGAGCTCTTCTAAGCATACGTTAAATAAAGGATTTAGCATGGACTGGTAATCCTATTATATGATATGTGGCTCGAGAGTGTGTTCCTTGATTAAGTGCCCTAATGGGTACTCTTGAAAAAGAATTGACGGGTTATTGAATCGTACACCTCGAGTGTACCACTTAAGCATTCTTCGAAACTTCAATGGTTCAATAGACAAAACTCTTGGCAAGATGAGAGAATTATGAGATGGAATGATAATGACTTGAAAGAGTATGGCATGATGAGCTCATCTATGTTTACTTGATGTATTTGAAAATTTTGTGACTAACATGTGATAAACTGTAAAAGTAACATATTTTAACCCCACATTTAGCATGCTTTTGGATGAATTATCCCTTATTTTATGTAAAAAGGTGCTCTTAATCCTTTCTTTTCATGTTATATACTCAGGAAAGCACCGGAGGATGAAAAGAACAAGAAATAGGCTTAAAACGGGCCAAATGGGCCAAAGCACGAAATCGACACGGCTTGGACCTAAGACCACACGGTCGTGCCTCCTCAATAATCTCGAACACGGTCTAGCCACGAGATACACGGCCGTGCCTCATCAACGAAGTCCACACGGCCTAGCCACGACCTACACGGGCGTGTGCCAGAGGCCGTGCCCCTGCTGTGGCAAAGAGCAATTTCAATCGGATTTGGATACTTAGGGGCAAAGAAACACATTCCAAAAGTCTATAAATACACCCTAAGTATGACCTGAAAAGGAGAGCCCAAAGCTATCGTTTAGGGGCGTCTTACTAGGCCAGAGAGGGAAGATTTGTGGGGATTCGCTCAGGGATAGCCAGTTGATCCATCTCAAGAAGCCAGAATTATACTCAAGACGGAGGATCTCCTCTTCAATTCCTTCTGGGGGTTTTAGGGATTTCTTATGTTTTGTTTTATCTTTTCTTCTGAGGATGTTTTCTTTTATTGTATGAACTAAACCCTCAGATACCTGAGGAGGATGAAACTTAGATGAATCTTGTTATCGTTTGCTGAACTATATGATAAATATTTGATTTGTTCTTAATTATGTGTTCTTAATTCTTGTGTTGATATTTCGCGGATATCGATTCAAGTTTGATGTTGATAAACCGTAAAAGTAACATATTTTAATCCCACATTTAGCATACTTTTGGATAATCTATCCTTTGATTTAAGTAAAAAGGTGCCCCTAATCCTTTCTTTTCATGTTTTATAGTCAAAGAAGCACCGGAGGATGAAAAGAACAAGAAACGGGCTTAAAACGAGCCAAATGGGCCAAAGCACCAATTCAACACGGCCTGGGCCCAAGACCACACGGCCGTGCCTCCTCAATAATCTCGAACACGGTCTAAGCCACGAGATACACAACCGTGCCTCATTAATGAAGTCCGAACACGGCCTAAAGACGATTCACACGGGCGTGTGCCATGGCCGTGTCCCTGCCGCGGAAAAGAGCAATTTCAATCGGATTTGGATACTTAGAGGCAAAGAAACACATTCCAATAGCCTATAAATACACCATAAGTATGACCTAAAAGGGGGGAGTCGACGGGAGCCTAAAGCTACCGTTTAGGGGCGTCTTGCTAGGCCAGAGAGGGTAGATTTGTGGGGATTCACTCAGGGATAGCCAGTTGATCCATCTCAAGAAGCCGGAATTATACTCAAGATGGAGGATCTCCTCTTCAATTCCTTCGGGGGGTTTTAGGGATTTCTTATGTTTTGTTTTATCTTTTCTTCTGAGATGTTTTCTTTTATTGTTATGAACTAAACCCTCAGATATCTGAGGGGGGTGAAACTTAGATGAATCTTGTTATCGTTTGCTCAACTATATGATAAATATTTGATTTGTTCTTAATTATGTGTTCCTAATTCTTGTGTTGCTATTTCGCGGATATTAATTCAAGTTTGATGTGCTTCGGTGGAGGAGCAAAAGTCCCTACCTAGGAGTAGATCTAGCATAGTTAAGCGGAGTTGATCGCCCGCCTAGAGATAGGGTGACGAGGCATTGCCGGATTAAGGTGAAACCTAATATGGGAGTCCATAGATCGAGTTAATGCAATTCTAGGGGTTTTAATTAGAAAGAGATTTCAATTAATCAACCTAGGGTTAGACGTTATTCGCCTCGAGAGAGGGTTTAATATAAATTAGGGAATCCTACGGATCAAGTCAAATGAATAAATCGTGCAGTTCGAGAGTTAGATAACAAGTGAAGTCTAGGTGGATTCTTCCTTGGGTGTCGTCTTAATTAATTGGTTTTTCTTCAAGTATTCTCCCAAATTCATTCTTCTTTGTCTTAGAGTCTTTAAGTTTAGTAGTTAATTAATTTAGATTAAAACAACCATTCGCTTAATTCTTAGGCTAAATAATAGAAAGAAAGTCAATATTAGTACTTTTAGTTCCTTTGGGTTCGACAATCCGGTCTTGCCTTAACTATACTACTGTTCGATAGGTGCACTTGCCTCAATCATTGTCATAGTTAGTTTCCAGGTTCGATCATTATCTTTATAAATTTAAAAACTCTGACTTCACAGCGATCAAGTTTTTGGCGCCGTTGCCGGGGAACTAAAATATTAAGAACACTCTATTTTTATTACTTTAGCCATTTTTATTTTTTGCAATTCAAATTTATTTCTTATTTTATTTGCTAATTTTTCTTCTTTTATTACTTCTTCCTTCCAGGTACCTCTAGTTTATGACTAGAAGGAACCCGAGAGGACCACTAGTATACGACAGTGATATTGAAGCTACCGCTCAAAGGAATCGCAGAGAAATTAGGCGAGCCCTAAATTACACAGAAAAAGAGCGAGAAGGCGAATCCAATCCTACTGAAGGGATGGACGAGAATAATCCACCACACCAAGATGTGGCAGAAAATAATGCTCCACGTACTATGTATGATTATGCTAAACCTCATTTAACAGGAGCCGAATCAAGTATTGTTAGGCCTGCTATAGCTGCTAATAATTTTGAATTAAAGCCTAACACTATACAAATGATTCAACAATTTATTTAATTTCATGGTTTGCAGGACGAAGATCCAAACACTCATATAGCTAATTTTTTAGAGTCTGTGATACCTTCAAAATAAATGGCGTTTCTGATGATGCCATACGGCTTCGGTTATTTCCCTTTTCACTAAGGAATAAAGCAAAACAGTGGTTAAACTCGTTACCACGAGGGTCAATCACCACATGGGATCAAATGATCGAAAATTTTTTATTAAAATATTTCCCACCGGCCAAAACGGCCAAATTACGGAATGATATCTCTTCTTTTGTGCAGATGGATTTAGAGTCATTATACGACGCATGGGAGAGATACAAGGATCTCTTGAGAAGGTGTCCGCACCATGGTTTACCCTTGTGGCTCCAAGTCCAAACTTTCTATAACGATGTAAACCCCTCAATGAGGCAACTAATTGATTCAGCCGCCGGTGGAACCCTGAACAACAGAACTCCTGAAGCAGCCTACGAGTTTATTGAAGAGATGTCACCAAGAACTATCGCTGGCGGAGTTACAAGGACAAAACCAACAAAATCAGCCAGAGTTTTCAACATCGATGCAGTAACCATGCTATCAACACAGGTAGAGATGATGGATAAAAAGCTTGATAGTTTGTGTTCTTCGCAGGTACATCCAATAATGCAGTGCGACGCAAGTGGAACTGTGGCGAATCCTAAGTACCCACCCTACCAACTGGGCACAGAAAGCGAACAGATGAATTATATAGGTAACAATTTCAGATCTAATAACAACTCTTATAGTAATAATTATAATCCAGGTTGGAGGAACCACCCAAATTTTTCATGGGGAGGACAAGGAAATCAAGGAAATCAAAGACAACAACCTCCTCAAAATTTCCGAAATCAGCCCTATCCACAAGAAAAGAAGCCGAACCTTGAAGAGATGCTGACAAAATTCATGGCAGCTACAGATAACCGTCTCCAAGACACTGAGACCACCCTTAAGAATCAACAGGCATCAATTAAAGGGATCGAGAGCCAAGTCAGGGAACTCACTAAGACAGTTGGACAACTTACTAACATAGTTGGACAGCTTGCATAGATAATTTCTGAACGACCACAAGGGCGTCTACCAAGTAACACTGAGATTAACCCAAAGGAGCAAATCCAAGCCATATCAGCTCAAGAAAGTGAAGGGTTAGACGAGCCCAATTCAAAACAAAAGAATGTGGTCAAAGACGGTAAGTTTGAGGTAATTAATAATAAGCCAAAACCGATAATCAAAGAGTACCAACCTCGCATACCATATCCCGTAGCATTAAGGAGAGACGACACAGAGGAATAGTTCGGTAAGTTTCTTAAACTTTTAAAGAAATTACATATTAACTTACCGTTACTTGAAGCTCTTTCACAGATGCCAGATTCTAGAAAATTTTTAAAAGAGCTTTTGACGAACAAACGAAGGATAGACGAGGCATCACACGTGGAACTAAACGCAATGTGCTCGGCAATCTTGCAAAATAAACTACCACAGAAGTTAAAAGATCCAGGGAGTTTTAGAATTCCATGCTTAATTGGTAGTTTACCTATTGATAATGCGTTAGCTGATTTAGGGGCAAGCATAAATGTCATGCCTTATAAATTGTTTAAACAGCTAGGTCTAGGGAAACCCAAGCAAACTAGGATGAGCATTCAATTAGCTGATAAAATTGTTAGAATTCCTGGGGGTATTATTGAATATGTTCTTGTAAAAATTGATAAATTCATTTTCCCAGTAGATTTTGTTGTCTTAGACATGGATGAGGATAATTCAATTCCCTTAATTTTAGGAAGACCATTCTTAGCAGCTGCTAGAACTAAAATCGAAATTGATGCAGGAGAACTAATACTTCGTGTAGGTAATGAGACAATCACTCTCCAAGCTCTCGATTCGACTAGAACATCGAGTAATCCATGTGAGAAAACAAATTCTATTGATAACCATTCGGTTAACCCTTCTTTTCAGGAAGCACCACAAAAGAATACAACTGAACCCGATCCTAGAC
Source organism: Gossypium sturtianum (assembly GCA_025698515.1). NCBI lineage: Eukaryota > Viridiplantae > Streptophyta > Magnoliopsida > Malvales > Malvaceae > Gossypium > Gossypium sturtianum. The sequence goes on along the minus strand of CM046946.1, from coordinate 20,588,509 downwards.
CCAGTGTTAACCAAGAAATAACTCATGAGGAACGAGGGATTCAATTCGATGATCTAGACGAGTGGAAGACGCATTTCAAGGAGAAATTAGGAATACACGAAGCAGAACCAAAGCCACTCCACGAAGCAAACAAGTTCAAAATCAGAGATCAGGTATTGATAGAAAAAACAAACCCTCGAATATCTCCCCCTGACCCTAACACAAACAAAGAAATATCGTTTAGGGTAATCAGTGTTTTTCCATACGGAACAGTCGAGGTAAGTAATCCTATCTTTGGCACTTTCAATATAAACGCATCTCGACTTAAATTCTATCATGATAATGAAACCGATAGCATGAGGAAGGATTTTCAACTCCTCAAACCACCCTGACAATACAAACGAGAGGTAAGTCTAGCTTAAGACTTTAAACGAGCGCTTCTCGGGAGGCAACCCGAGCACTAACCGTAGTTACTTTTGCTTTTGTTATCATTTTTATTTTCTTTTCTTAGTCTTAAACACCTAGCTTTAAACTAACCAAAAGTACAGATTTCTAGGCCACACGGCCTTACACACGGCCGTGGCTGTGGCCGTGTGGAAGTACAGAATCACCGTACTAACACGGCAGAGAGGGTGCAAGTTAGAAAGAATCAAATCTTTGAGTCACGGACTCAAACCACCAACCCACGGGCATCGACAAAACGCCACGGCCGTGCGACGCGGCCGTGGACGACACTGACTTAGCACCAACGGGCGTGGCGACCTGAGCATGGGCGTGGGAGAAACAAACGGAGCCCACCACGGCCGTACGATGCGGCCGTGTGACTTAGCACGCCCACGGTACACGGGCGTGGGGTTGTACCAGGCTTGAAAATTTATTTAAACCCCCTCCTTTTTCTCTTCTCCTACTAACTCTTAACTTTTCACCCCTTTGCATCTTTCCCCTACTCCTTTTCTCCAATACATTCACAAAACCCTTGAGCTACATCAAATGCCGAAGAAGCGGAAGGAAACAAGCATAGTCTCCTTGAGGGAGACCAATCTATATAAGTTCATGCCGGCCCCTTCAATCACGCGACAAGCCAAGGGTCTTTGAGACCATTTATTTTTTCCTTTACTTTTATCTTCTCCTTTATTTTCCTTCTCTTTGACTATCTTATGCTTAATTTAGTTTATTTTAATTTAGTCTCTTAGTGTCAGGTTCTTCAGGCTGCTTGGGAATCACGCCACTTCCGCCACCGCCAGCACCTCTGCAGCCTTAGAGGTCACACCCACCTCGCGAACCATCCAACAATAAGGACCCTACGGTCCATTTAACTTTTCTTTTAATTTTAGTTCACTTTTTATTTTTCTTCACTTTAGCTTATTTTTCTTTAATTATTTAATTAGTATAGTTTTAATTATGATTATTATATCCTGGCTAATCCTCCATGAGCTACCCAATTTCTTCATCTAGCGCAGGATCGTCATCCAGACCGACCCCTCCAACGTATTTTCCACATCCTCCAAGGATTTCATCCATAATTCAGGAAGTTTCACTTCTCCCCATATCTTATGATTTTAGTATTATTGTGTTATTATATAACTTTGTACATTGAAGGCAATGTACGTCTTAAGTGTGGGGGGGTGAACAACCTAAAAAGATGCCAAACTTTTTGCATTATTCTCAAATCCCTGAATTTAGTCTTGTTTTTAAGTAATTTTCTCATATTACTAATTAGGATGAAATTTCCATGATTTATGATTTTTATTTATATGTTCTAGATTAAGTCATTGATAATTGTGCATTGATGATTGAATTCTAAGAATACTAGAGAATCAAGCATGATAAGTCTATTTTTCAGAAATTAAAAATTTTCTAGGTTGTCTACCTGAATTTGAATGTTACTTTGAAGTTTGAAATTTACAAGGTTGATATCAAAGCACCCATAATTTTTGTGAGATTTTGAGCCTTATAATAGCATAAATCCTTTTTCTTGCTCACTTTATTGAATATGAGTGTGTCAACATTGATTTGTTATTCTAGAACTTGCATCGATTATACATGTCGAGACCACACCTTTGATTTGATATACAGAAATGATAAAGGCACCTAGGATTTAACCCACTTACTCCACTAAAAACCTACCTTCTTAATTAACCCTTAGTGAACCCCTTTGATCCTAACAACCCTTTTTATTGACTCACCCACTAATTTTAACCCAGAAACCCTTTGTTTTTGTTATCGCCATTCCTTTTGACTACCCTTATATCGAGATTTAATTTGATTAATAGCCTAACTATGTTTTTTTTTATTTCAATAATTTATCCTTTGTTATGTATTTATGATTTGTTTTTTTAAAAAAAAGTATATTCATTACTCATTATTAGTTTTGTGATTAAATGAGCTTATACGTTTGAATTCCAAATATTGAAGAAGAAGCTCGTATTATTAGCCTTCAGTTGATGTAATTACTTTTATTTAGTTCATTGTTTCTGGTTAGGTAATTTTTCAGGTCAATCTCGATTCTAAATCTCTAATTCAGCCTTTAACCACACCTTTAACCCAAGCCCCGTTATAACCCTTTTAAAGACCTTTTGATTTGTGCATCATCTCATATTACAGTGGTGGAGATTTGATTTTCATGCAAGCCTATGGGATTAACTTTTCAGGTTTGACATTTGAGTGCTTAATTCAGAACCTTAAACACTTCGAGTGATTTGAGTGAATATTTAGTGAGGACGTCAATCCTTGTAGATTTTGAATCAGAGGTAATTATTTAGATGATGGGAAACACCTATGTTTTGTGATACAAATGAATGACTTAGATTGTTTGAATCTTTAGGACTCTTTGAGTTAAATTATCCATGTATAAATTATCTATGAATTATGATGAGACATTTTTTATAGGAATATTGAATTATGGAAAGTTCGTTTTAATTGTAAGTTGAGAATTTTGCTTGAGGACAAGCAAAAGCTTAAGTGTGGGGGTATGTGATAAACCGTAAAAGTAACATATTTTAATCCCAAATTTAGCATACTTTTGGATGATTTATCCTTTTATTTATGTAAAAAGGTGCCCTTAATCCTTTCTTTTCATGTTTTATACTCAGGGAAGCACCGGAGGATGAAAAGAACAAGAAACGGGCTTAAAACGAGCCAAATAGGCCAAAGCATGAATTCAATACGGCCCGGGCCCAAGACCACACGGCCGTGCCTCCTCAATAATCTTGAACACGGTCTAAGCCACGAGAAACATGGCCGTGCCTCATTAATGAAGTCTGAACACGACCTAAAGACGATTCACACGGGCGTGTGCCATGGCCGTGTCCCTGCCGCAGAAAAGAGCAATTTCAATCAGATTTGGATACTTAGGAGAAAAGACACACATTCCAAAAGCCTATAAATACACCCTAAGTATGACCTAAAAGGGGGGAGTCGATGGGAGCCTAAAGCTACCGTTTAGAGGCATCTTGCTAGGCCAGAGAGGGCAGATTTGTAGGGATTTGCTCAGGGATAGCTAGTTGATCCATCTCAAGAAGCCGGAATTATACTCAAGACGGAGGATCTCCTCTTCAATTCCTTCAGGGGGTTTTAGGGATTTCTTATGTTTTGTTTTATCTTTTCTTCTGAGATGTTTTCTTTTATTGTTATGAACTAAACCCTCAGATACCTGAGGGGGATGAAACTTAGATGAATCTTGTTATCGTTTGCTGAACTATATGATAAATAGTTGATTTGTTCTTAATTATGTGTTCTTAATTCTTGTGTTGATAATTTGCGGATATTAATTCAAGTTTGATTTGCTTAGGTGGAGGAGCAAAAGTCCCTGCCTAGGAGTAGGTCTAGCATAGTTAAGCAGAGTTGATCGCGCCCCTAGAGATAGGGTGACGAGGCGTTGCCGGATTAGGGTGAAACCTAATATGGGAGTCCATAGATCGAGTTGATGCAATTCTAGGGGTTTTAATTAGAAAGAGATTTCAATTAATCAACCTAGGGTTAGACGTTATTCGCCTCGAGAGAGGGTTTAATATAAATTAGGGAATCCTACGGATCAAGTCAAATGAATAAATCGTCTGGTTTAGAGTTAGATAACAAGTGAAGTCTAGGTGGATTCTTCCTTGGGTGTCGTCTTAATTAATTAGTTTTTCTTCAAGTATTCTCCCAAATTCATTCTTCTTTGTCTTAGAGTCTTTAAGTTTAGTTGTTAATTAATTTAGATTAAAACAACCATTCGCTTAATTCTTAGGCTAAATAATAGAAAGAAAGTCAGTATTAGTACTTTTAGTTCCTTTGGGTTCGACAATCCAGTCTTGCCTTAACTATACTACTGTTCGATAGGTGCGTGATAAACCGAAATAATAACATATTTTAATCCCACAATTAGCATACTTTTGGATGATTTATCCCTTGATTTATGTAAAAAGGTGCTCTGAATCCTTTCTTTTCATATCTTATACTCAGGAAAGCACCCAAGAATAAAAAGAATGAGAAACGGGCTCAAAACGGACCAAAATGGGCCAAAGAAGAAATCGACACAGCCTGGACTAAATCCCACACGGCCGTGCCTCCTCAAATATACTAGAACATGGCCTGAAGTCGATCTACATGGCCGTGCCTCATTAACGGAGTCCAACACGGCCTGGCCACGATTCACACGGGCGTGTGCCATGGCCATGCCCATGCTGTGGAGGAGAGTAATTTCACTCGGAAAAAGGATACTTAGGGGCAAAGAAACCTATTTCAAAAGCCTATATAAAGACCCTAGGTATAACCTAAAAGGGGGGCGGTTAGCTAGGCCAAGTAGCCGAGCCGAAAAGGTCAGATTTGTGGGAAACTCTCAAGGGATAGCCGGTTGATCCATCTCCAGAAGCCGGAATTCTAATCAAGACGGAGGATCTCTCCTTCAATTCCTTTAGGGAGTTTTAGGGATTTCTTATGTTTTGTTTTATCTTTTCTTCTGAGATGTTTTTCTTTATTATTATGAACTAAACCCTTCAGATACCTGAAGGGGGATGAAACCTAGATGAATCTTGTTATTGTTTTCTGAACTATGTGATAAATACTTGATTTGTTCTTGATTATGTGTGCTTAATTCTTGTGTTGATATTTCGCGGATATTAATTCAAGTTGAATGTGCTTAGGTGGTGGAGTAAAAGTCCATGCTTAAGAGTAGATCTAGCATAATTAAGCGGAGTTGATCGCGCGCCTAGAGATAGGGTGACGAGATTTTGCCGGATTAGGGTGAAACCTAATATGGGAGTCCATAGATCGATTTACTACTATTACAGGGGTTTTAATTAGAAAGAGATTTCAATTAATCAACCTAGGGTTAGACGTTATTCGCCTTGAGAGAGGGTTTAATATTAATTAGGGAGTCCTACGGATCAAGTCAAGTGAATAAATCATCTGGTTCAGTGTTAGATAACAAGTGAAGTCTAGGTGGATTCTTCCTAAGGGTATCGTCTTAATCAACTTAGTTTTTCCCAAGTATTTCCCCAATTCATTCTTTTTGTCTTTGAGTCTTTAGCTTAGTAATTAGCTAATTTAGATTAATAAACAACTTCACTTATTTTAGGCTAAATAATAGAAAGAAAGTTAGTATTAGTACTTTTAGTTCCTTTGGGTTCGACAATCCGGTCTTGCCTAAGCTATACTACTGTTTGATAGGTGCAATTGCCTCAATCGTTGTTATAGTTAGTTCAAGGATCAATCATTATAAATTTAAAACTCTGAAATACAACGATCAAGTTTTTGGTGCCGTTGCCGGGGAACTAAAATATTAAGAAAGCTCAATTTTTATTACTTTAGCCATTATTATTATTATTATTATTATTATTATTATTATTTTACTTTGCTAAATTTTCCTTTACTTGATTTTGGCAGATAGAGGAGATGGCACTGAATAACTATCAGTGGCAAGTTGTGAGGACAAAGCCAACAAAAGCAGCCGATATCTACAACCTCGACCCAATAACCAGGCTATCAAACCAGTTAGAGATGTTAAATAAAAAAAAATTATACGGTTCCTCGCAGGCACAACCAGTTATGCAGTGTGAAACAAGCGAAGGCGTGGCGAATCCTGAGTACCCACCCTACTGACATGGCATGGAAAGCGAACAAGTCAACTATATGGGTAACTATGCTAGACCTCAAAATAATTTTTATGATAACACTTATAATGCAGGTTGGAGGTACCATCCAAATTTCTCGTGGGATGATCAAAGTAGCCAAGGACCGGAACTTCCTCCAAATTTTCAACAACCACCTTACCAACAGGAAGAGGAGTTGAACCTTGAGGAGATGCTAACAAAATTCATGGCAGCTACAGATAACCGTCTCCAAGACACTGAGACCACCCTTAAAAATCAATAGGCATCAATCAAAGGGATCGAGAGCCAAGTTGGGAAACTTACTAAGACAGTTGGACAACTTACTAACACAGTTGGACAACTTGCAAAGATAATCTCAGAACAACTACAAGAAAGCTTGCCAAGCAACACTGAAACTAACCCAAAAGAGCAAATTCAAGCTGTAACAGCTCATGACAGTGAAAGGTTAGTGGAATCTGACCCAAGGCAAGAGCCTGTGGTAAGTGAAGGTAAGGTTGAGGTAAGCCATGATTTACCAAACCCGGTGATTACAGAGTACCAACCCCGTGTGCCATACCCCGATGTGACAAAGAAAGACCACGCAGAGGAACAACTCGGTAAGCCTCTTAAACTTTCAATGAAATTTCATATTAACTTGCCGTTTCTAGAAGCTCTTTCACAGATGCCAGATCCTAGACCTCGTGTTAATAAAGAAGAAATTCATGAGGAACGAAAGCTTCGGATCAATGAACTAGACGAGTGGAAGATACACTTCAAAGAAATACACGAAGCAAAAATGAGGCAACTCCACGAGAAACTTAACGATGGGACAACCCAGCTTAAGATAGGAGATCAGGTACTCAAAATCTTCCCAGATGGAACAGTCGAGGTAACTAATCCTATATTCAGCACTTTTAAGGTAAACACTACTCGACTTAAACTTTATATCCACAACTGAATTGATCGCATGAGAAAGGATTTTCACCTCCTCAAACCACCATGACCATACGAATGAGAGGTAAAGTCTAGCTTAAGACTATAAACGAGCACTTCTCGGGAGGCAACCCGAGCACTAACTCTACTAATTAGTTTCGTTTTATTTCTTTTCGTATTTAGGCGTAGGTTTCCACACCCACACGGCCTTGCACATGGCCGTGGCCGTGGCCGTGGCCATGTGGACACCACGGGTAGGCACATAGGTGTGGACCGTATCTCTATTTAATTTTATTCCTATTTTTAATTTTATTTTTATTTTTATTATTTTCACTTCCTTTATTTTTTTTTCTTTTTCTCAATGGCATTTAGATTTAGCTTAGGATACAATAAAACCAGACCGGCTACTTTGAGGATTCAAGTTCAAACGGTTCGAGGCGCTTCCCCACGTTCACCTCCAATCCTATTCGATTTCTTTTCATTGACTTCATCCAAAATTCAGGAAGTTTCACCTCTCTCCCTATCGTATGATTTTATTTTGCTATTATCTATCTTTGTACATTGAGGGCAATGTACATCTTAAGTGTGGGGGGTGAACAACCTAAAAAGGTGCCTAACTTTTTTTCATTATTCTCAAATTCCTGAAATTAGGTGTCAAACTTTTTGCATTGTTCTCAAATCCTTGAATTATGCCTTGTCTTAAAGTAAATTTCTCATATTATCATTAGAATGAAATTCCCATGATTGATGATTTTTATCGATATGTTTTAGATTAAGTCATTGATAATTGTGCATTGATAATTAAATTTTAAGATACTAAAGAATCAAGCATGATAAGTCCATTTTTTCTCAATTAAAATTTGCTAGGTTGTTGAACTGAATTTAAATATTACTTTGAAGTTTGAAATTTACGAGGTTGGTGTCAAAAATACCCATAATTTTTGTGAGTTTTTGAGCCTTATAGAGCATATATTCTTTTTCATGCTCACTTTATTGATTATGAGTATGTCAACATTGATTTGTTATTCTAGAACTTGCCTCGTTTATACATATCGAGACCACACCCATGATTGGATATACATAGATGATTAAGGCACCTAGGTTTTAACCCACTAACTCCATTAAAAGCCTACCTTCACAATTAACCCCTAGTGAACCCCTTTTAATCCTAACAACCCTTTTTATTGACATAACCACTAATATTAACCCAAAACCCTTTGTATTTGTTATCACCATTCTTTTTCGACTTCCCTTATATCGAGATTTGATTTGATTAAGCTACCTAATTATTTCATCTTAGCATATGAATAGATGTATTATATATATAAAAAAAATATTCAGTATTAGTATGATGAAAGGCGAGCTTGTACAGTTAAAGTCTATTTATTGAAGAAAAAGCTCGTATTATTAGTTTAAAGTTTCAATCCATTATGTAATTATTCAGTTTATTGTTTCTAGTTAGGTAATTTATCAATTCAATCTCGATTCTAACCTTCTAATTCAACCTCTATCCACACCTTAACCCTAGCCCCGTTACAACCCTAATTAAAGACCTTTTCATTTGTGCATCATCTCATATTACAGTGGTGGAGACTTGATTTTCAGGCAAGCCTATGGGATTAACTTTTCATGTTCGACTTTTGAGTGCCTAAATTTTGAACCTTAAACACTTTGAGTGATTTGAGTGAATCTTTTGTGAGGATGTCAATCCTTGTCGGTTTTGAATTAAAGGTAATTATTTAGATAAGGGGAGACGCCTATATTTTTGAGCTACAAATCTATTACTTAGATTGTTTGAATCCTTATGACTCTTTGAATTGAATTATCCATGTATAAATTATCTATGAATTATGATGAAACATTGTTGATAGGAATTATGAATTATAGAAAGTTCGTTTATTTGTAAGTTGAGAATTTTACTTGAGGACAAGCAAAAGCTTAAGTGTGGGGGTATTTGATAAACCGAAATAGTAACATATTTTAATCCCACATTTAGCATACTTTTGGATGATTTATCCCTTGATTTATGTAAAAAGGTACTCTTAATCCTTTCTTTTCATATCTTATACTCAGGAAAGCACCCAAGAATAAAAAGAACAAGAAACGGGCTCAAAATGGACCAAAATGGGCAAAAGAAGAAATCGACACAGCCTGGAATAAATCCCACACGGCCGTGCCTCCTCAAATATACTAGAACACCGCCTGAAGTCGATCTACATGGCCTGGCCATGATTCACACGGGCGTGTGCCATGGCTGTGCCCCTGCTGTGGAGAAGAGTAATTTCACTCAGAAAATGATACTTAGGGGCAAAGAAACCTATTTCAAAAGCCTATATAAAGACCCTAGGTATAACCTAAAAGGGGGGCGGTTAGCTAGGCCAAGGAGTCGAGCTGAAAAGGTCAGATTTGTGGGAAACTCTCAAGGGATAGCTAGTTGATCCATCTCCAGAAGCCGGAATTCTACTCAAGGCGGAGGGTCTCTCCTTCAATTCCTTCAGGGAGTTTTAGGGATTTCTTATGTTTTGTTTTATCTTTTCTTCTGAGATGTTTTTCTTTATTATTATGAACTAAACCCTTGATACACGAAGGGGATGAAACCTAGATGAATCTTGTTATTGTTTTACTCAACTATATGATAAATACTTGATTTGTTCTTGATTATGTGTGCTTAATTCTTGTGTTGATATTTCGCAGATATTAATTCAAGTTGAATGTGCTTAGGTGGTGGAGTAAAAGTCCCTGCTTAAGAGTAGATCTAGCATAATTAAGCGGAGTTGATCGTGCGCCTAGAGATAGGGTGACGAGATTTTGCCGGATTAGGGTGAAACCTAATATGGGAGTCCATAGACCGATTTATTTGCTATTCTAGGGGTTTTAATTAGAAAGAGATTTCAATTAATTAACCTAGGGTTAGACGCGTTATTCAGCCTCGAGAGAGGGTTTAATATAAATTAGGAGTCCTACGGATCAAGTCAAGTGAATAAATCGTTTGGTTCAGTGTTAGATAACAAGTGAAGTCTAGGTGGATTCTTCCTAAGGGTATCGTCTTAATCAACTGAGTTTTTCCCAAGTATTTCCCCAATTCATTCTTTTTGTCTTTGCGTCTTTAGCTTAGTAATTAGTTAATTTAGATTAATAAACAACTTCACTTATTTTAGGCTAAATAATAGAAAGAAAGTTAGTACTAGTACTTTTAGTTCCTTTGGGTTCGACAATCCGGTCTTGCCTAAGCTATACTACTGTTCGATAGGTGCACTTGCCTCAATCGTTGTTATAGTTAGTTCCAGGATCGATCATTATAAATTTAAAACTCTGAAATACAATGATTAGTGCACTTGCCTCAATCGTTGTCATAGTTAGTTTCCAGGTTCGATCATTATCTTTATAAATTTAAAAACTCTGACTTCATAGCGATCAGATGTGCTTAGGTGGAGGAGCAAAAGTCCCTGCCTAAGAGTAGATCTAGCATAGTTAAGCGGATTTGATCGCGCGCCTAGAGATAGGGTGACGAGGCGTTACCGGATTAGGGTGAAACCTAATATGGGAGTCCATAGATCGAGTTAATGCAATTCTAGGTGTTTTAATTAGAAAGAGATTTCAATTAATCAACCTAGGGTTAGACGTTATTCGCCTCAAGAGAGGGTTTAATATAAATTAGGGAATCCTACGGATCAAGTCAAGTGAATACATCATCTGGTTTAGAGTTAGATAACAAGTGAAGTCTAGGTGGATTCTTCCTTGGGTGTCATCTTAATTAATTGGTTTTTCCTCAAGTTATTCTCCCAAATTCATTCTTCTTTGTCTTAGAGTCTTTAGTCTAGTAGTTAATTAATTTAGATTAAACAACCATTCGCTTAATTCTTAGGCTAAATAATAGAAAGAAAGTTAGTATTAGTACTTCTAGTTCCTTTGGGTTCGATAATCCAGTCTTGCCTAAGCAATACTACTGTTCGATAGGTGCACTTGCCTCAATCTTTGTCAGAGTTAGTTTCCAGGTTCGATCATTCTCTTTATAAATTTTTAAAACTCGATAGACATACGATCAAGTTTTTGGCGTCGTTGCCGGGGAACTAAAATATTAAGAATGCTCTATTTTTATTACTTTAGCCATTATTTTCTGCAATTTACTTTTATTTTTATTTTTGTTTTGTTTTTAACTTTGCTAAATTTTCTTTCTTTCTTTTCCTAGTAGGTACCCTGTAGTTTATGACTAGAAGGAACCCGAGAGGACCTTTAGTATACGACAGTGATATTGAAGTTACCGTTCGTAGAAATTGCAGAGAAATTAGACGAGCCCTAAATTACCAAGAAGAAGAACAACAAGACGAATCTAATCCTACTGAAGGGATGGATGAGAATAATCCACCACCACAAGATGTGGGAGAAAATAATGCTCCACGTACTATGTATGATTATGCTAAACCTCATTTAACAGGAGCCTGCTATAGCTGCTAATAATTTTGAATTAAAGCCTAACACTATACAAATGATTCAACAATTTGTTCAATTTGATGGTTTGCAGGACGAAGACCCAAACACTCATATAGCTAATTTTCTAGAGTTCTGTGATACCTTCAAAATAAATGGCGTTTCTGATGATGCCATACGGCTTCGGTTATTTCCCTTTTCATTAAGGAATAAATCCAAATAGTGGTTAAACTCGTTACCACGAGGGTCAATCACTACATGGGATCAAATGACCGAAAATTTTTTATTAAAATATTTCCCATCGGCCAAAATGGCTAAATTACGGAATGATATCTCTTCTTTTGTGCAGATGGATTTAGAGACATTATATGACGCATAGGAGAGATATAAGGATCTCTTGAGGAGGTGCCCACACCACGAATTACATTTGTGGCTTCAAGTCCAAACTTTTTATAACGGTGTAAACCCCTCAACGAGGCAACTAATTTGTTCAGCCGCTGGTGGAACCCTGAACAACAGAACTCCTGAAGCATCCTACGAGTTTATTGAAGAGATGTCACTGAATAAATATCAATGGCAGGTTACAAGGACAAAACCAACAAAATCACCCGGAGTTTTCAACATCGATGCAGTAACCATGTTATCAACACAGGTAGAGATGATGAATAAAAAGCTTGATAGTTTATGTTCTTCGCAGGTACATCCAGTAATGTAGTGCGACGCAAGTGGAACTGTGGCGAATCCTGAGTACCCACTCTACCAACCGGGCACAGAAAGCGAACAGATGAACTATATAGGTAATAATTTCAGATCTAATAATAACCCTTATAGTAATAATTATAATCCAGGTTGGAGGAACCACCCAAATTTTTCATGGGGAGGACAAGGAAATCAAGGAAATCAAAGACAACAACCTCCTCAAAATTTCCAAAATCAGCCCTATCCACAGAGAAGAAGCCGAACCTTGAAGAGATGCTGACAAAATTCATGGCAGCTACAGATAACCGTCTCCAAGACACTGAGACCACCCTTAAGAATCAACAGGCATCAATCAAAGGGATCGAGAGCCAAGTTAGGGAACTCACTAAGTCAGTTGGACAACTTGCTAACACAGTTGGATAACTTACTGAGATAGTTTCTGAAATTCGATCAGAGATTTTTTCTAAAGGAACCGAACAGGTAAAGGCGGTTACACTGAGAAGTGGAAAGGAGTTAGTCGAACCAAAGAAAAAAATACCACATGAAGATGACAAAGCAAAGGATGAGGAGTTGAGGATGTAACTCCGGTCATGCAAAGAAAGTAAACCACCAATCCCATATCCGGCAAAGTTGAAGAAAGACCGATTAGATGCCCAATACGATAAATTTCTTAAACTTTTTAAACAAATACATATTAACTTACCCTTTGTTGAAGCCAATTCACAGATACCGACGTACGCAAAATTCTTAAAAGAACTCCTGACGAATAAAAGAAAGCTCGAAGAAATATCAATAGTGGAGCTTAATGAAGAATGTTCAGCCATCCTCCAAAACAAATTACCAACCAAATTAAAAGACCCAGGAAGTTTTACTATTCCTTGTTTAATTGGTAGTTTAAATATTAAGAAAGCATTAGCTGATCTAGGTGCCAGTATTAATTTAATGCCTTACAAAATGTTTAAACAGCTAGATCTTGGGGAACCAAAACCCACTAGGATGAGTATTCAGTTAGCCGATAGATCTATTAAATATCCTAGAGGAGTTATCGAAGATGTCTTGGTAAAAATTGATAAATTTATTTTCCCTATTGATTTTGTTGTGCTTGACATGGATGAGGATATTGAAGTTCCTTTAATTTTAGAGCACCCTTTCTTAGCTACTGCTAGGGCTGTTATAGATGTAGGTGATGGTAAACTTGCATTAAGGATAGGCGAGGAGGAAATTATTTTTCAAATTTATGATGCTATGCGATATTCTAGAGAACAAGATGATTCATGTTATTTTGTTGATACCACTGATCATATTATTCAAAACTCATTACAGGAAATCATACATGATGACACGATGGAACTGTGTCTTACTCAAGAAGAGGAGGAAGAAGATGAAGTCGATGAGCTAAATTTAAAAACATCTTCATCTAGACAAACAAAAAAAGAGATCATTGAAGTCAATGACGAACTAAAACAAAAACCCTCCATTGATGAACCACCCAAATTAGAATTAAAACAGTTACCGAAACATTTAGAGTATGCATTCCTTGGGGACAATTCTACGCTACCGGTAATTATCTCTTCAGAATTAGAACCAAGGAAAAAGAGGAGTTAATACAAGTACTAAAGGAACATAAGAAAGCTATAGCTTGGAAAATCTCTGACATTAAGGGAATAAGCCCATCGTTTTGCACCCACAAAATTTTAATGGAAGAGGAATACAAGCCATGTGTGCAACCTCAAAGACGATTGAATCCCAACGTAAAAGAAGTTGTGAAAGTTGAGGTAATTAAACTTCTAGATGCTGGAATAATTTATCCTATTTCTGATAGCAATTGGGTAAGTCCTGTGCAGGTTGTTCCAAAGAAAGGGGGCATGATGGTGGTAGCCAATGAAAAGAATGAACTAATTCCCACCAGAACAGTCACAGGTTGGAGAGTTTACATCGATTATAGGAAGCTGAACGACGCCACTAGAAAAGACCACTTCCCTCTGCCCTTTATTGATCAAATGTTAGAAAGGTTATCTGGGTATATGTACTATTGCTTCCTAGATGGACTCTCCGGCTATTTCCAAATCCGAATAGCATCTGAAGATCAAGAGAAGACAACATTCACATGCCCATACGGTACTTTTGCGTATCGTAGAATGCCTTTTGGATTATGTAATGCTCCTGCTACTTTTCAGCGCTGCATGTTGGCAATCTTTGACGAACTTGTAGAAGACATTTTGGAGGTATTTATGGATGATTTCTCGGAATTCGGTAATTCTTTTCATCTTTGCCTTAAAAATTTAAAACGAGTTCTAATGAGATGTGAGGAAACAAACCTTGTTTTAAATTGGGAAAAATGCCACTTTATGGTATGAGAAGGGATTGTGCTAAGACATAAAATTTCTAGTAAAGGGATCGAGGTAGATAAAGCAAAAATCGAAACCATAGAGAAATTACCTCCCTCTAGTTCAGTAAAGGCTATTAGAAGCTTCCTAGGGCATGCTGGATTTTATAGAAGATTCATTAAAGACTTCTCTAAAATAGCTAAACCTTTAACAAGATTACTAGAAAAAGATGTTCACTTCAATTTTGATCAGGAATGTTTAGATGCATTTAATATCCTTAAAGACAAACTAATAAATGCTCCGATTATAATTGCACCTGATTGGAATCTACCCTTTGAACTAATGTGTGATGCGAGTGATTTTACAATGAGTGCGCTTTTGGGACAAATAAGAAACAAGCATTTTCAGCCAATTTATTATGCCAGTGAGAACATTGACTCTGCACAAGAAAACTACACCACTACAGAGAAAGAATTGCTAGTCAGTAGTTTTGCATTTAACAAATTTAGGCAATATCTAATATTATCTAAAGTTGTCGTTTACACTGACCATTCAGCTCTTCGTTATCTTTTAAATAAGCCTGATGGAAAACCCCGACTCATACGATGGATCTTACTCTTACAGGAATTCGATTTGGAAATTCAGGATAAGAAGGGAGCTGAGAATCTTGCAGCAGATCACCTCTCTAGGCTAGAGAACCCACACATCGAAGTACTTGATGAAAGAGATATAAACGACTCATTCCCTGAAGAATGCTCTTTTCTATAACTCGCTCCGAGGTACCATGGTTTGCGAGATATTGCGAATTATTTAGCCGCTAACGCCCTACCGAAAAAGCTAAAACATCATCAAAAGAAGCGATTCTTTTACGATGTGAAGAACTATTTCAGGAGGACCCCTTTCTTTTCCGTGTATGTGCAGATCAGGTAATTCGAAGATGCGTTACAAAGGCAGAAGCAAGCAAGATCCTAGAACATTGCCATTCAGGACCTTCAGGAGGACATTACAGCGGCATTAAGACAACACATAAAATACTCGAATCAGGTTTTTATTGGCCTACTCTATTTAAAGATGCCAACAGGTACGTCACTTCGTGTGATAAATGCCAAAGAACATGTAATATTTATAAACGCGATGAAATGCCTCAAACATACATGCTATCATATGAAATGTTCAACATATGGGGTATTGATTTTATGGGTCCATTCCCTAGTTCATTCGGAAATAAGTACATCCTAGTAGCAGTTGATTTTATGGGTAGAAGCCGAAGCCTTACCTACCAATGATGCCAGAGTAGTAGTTAAGTTTCTCAAGAAATTGTTCTCTCGATTTGGAACACCTAGAGCCATCATTAGTGATAGGGGTACTCATTTTTGTAATACTCAATTTGATAAAGTCTTAAAAAAATATGGAGTACACCACAGGATAGCTACCCCATATCACCCTCAAACCAGTGGGCAAGTTGAAGTAGCAAACTGAGAACTTAAGCGTATTCTAAAAAAAACGGTTGAATCAAACAGAAAAGATTGGGCATTAAAAGTAGTTGATGCCCTGTGGGCCTATAGAACATCATTTAAAACCCCCTAGGGACATCCCCATACAAACTTGTTTACGGGAAAAGTTGTCATTTGCCATTCGAGTTAGAACATAAAGCCTTTTAGGCTATACAATTCTTAAATTACGATCTTAAAACTGCATGAGAGAAAAGAATGATGTAGATGAACGAGCTAGACGAATGGAGAGCTGATGCCTACGAGAACTCAAAACTATACAAGGAGGCAACAAAGCGACGGCATGATGCTCGTCTAAAGAAATCAAAACAATTCGAAGTAGGGGACTTGGTCCTGCTATACAACTCAAGGCTTAAACTATTTCCTGGGAAACTGAAATCAAGATGGTCAGGTCCATTCGTGATCAAAACAATTTTCCCCTATGGCACAATCGAGGTAACTCATCCAACTCAGGGCACATTTAAGGTAAATGGTCACCGACTAAAAATCTATAATGGTGAAGATTTTAGGAATATGAGAGAGGAGCTTCAGCTCCGTGAACCTTCTTTTAGAAATGAAAACAGGGTAAGTCTAGCTTAAGACTTTAAACGAGCGCTTCTCGGGAGGCAACCCGAGCACTAACTTTACTAACATTATAATTTTAATTGTTAGCATCTAACTCCATATTATCTAATCCAATAAAGCAAAGGTTTTAAGACCACACGACCTTACACACGGGCGTGCCCGTGACCGTGTGGAAGCCACAGCACGAAACACGGGCGTATCTATAACCGTGCTCGAAAAAGATGATTTTTTTATCCCCAACACGGGCTACGACAAATCCCCACGCTCGTGCTGAGCAACCGTGGACTTTACTGACTTGCCAAACACGGGCTGGACACGCCCGTTCTAAATGACCGTGTGAATAAGAACACGGGTGAGCCACTTTAACCATGGTCGTGCCTGAACACCCTGAACGCACCCAAAAATTCAAAATCACGAAAAACACTGGCTAATTAAAATTGAGCACGGGCGTGGCCTTTGCCCGTGCTCCCACCCCTATTTAAGCAACTTAACCACTCATCTTCCCCAAACCAACCCTAAATCGATTTTCTCAGTCTCCTTTCTCCCAAATCCGGCCACCATACCCAAAAAGCACCCACATTTTAACTCCCAAAACCCATCAACCTTCCCTTCTCTCCAAAACCCATACAAAAAAAAGTGCCCACGCCCTCGCCACCGCCGTGCTGCAAGCAACCCACGCCCTCGTCACCACCGTGCACCTCCAGAAAATTACAGCACCACCGTGCTCAGCCCGTGTTCCATCGATTCATACCACCACACCCTCAAAACTCTGCTGGTTTCCTTCATTTCTTCATTTTCTTACTGATTGTTTGATTTAAATTTTAGAATATTTTGTTTATAATATTTTGTTTATTTATTTTCTTTTAGAATAATTTCTTAAAATTTTAGAATTCGTTCCCATTTTTATCTAGTTTTTTGTCACCTATTAGTGTTATTTACTCTCTTGCAAATTCATACTGATTGTTATTTTGAACATTTTGCTTTAGATATTTATTAGATAGAATTGGTTGCTCATAGATAGAATAATCATATTTAGCTTTTAAATATCTCGGGTCTTGATAAAAGTGCTTGATTTGATTTAGTACAAACATTATTTGAATTTTCACCATTTTTAGGTATAATGTCATCATTGAGAAGAAAACGAACCACGGCCGCCCCCACTAAGAAAAGAAAGGGACCCGGCTCATCCTCAGCCAGTGCCTCTTCCGGAGTGCGACACCGCTTCCTCTAATTTACTCAGGAAGCCCAGGAGGAACGATACAAGGCTTTTCGAGCACGACCTCTCGGCACCGGTAGGTGCATTAACTGGGACGCTTTGGAACAGGTCGGGCTAGCAGACGATATTCGAGCACTTCTCTCAACCGAGCCGTGGGAACAATTTTTCTCCATCATCGACCCCACATTTTTTGGAATTCACCCTAGAGTTTTGCGCCACTTTTAACCTACAGAAAGTGATGGCGCAATACGATGACCCAGGCACAATTCAATTTTGGCTAGGGGGCACGGTACGATGACTGAGCGTACCACAATTCGGGACGGCACTCGGACTCTATATAAATGAGTTTGTAGCAGAAAATCCACTCTCCGAGCTAAACCGCCAGTTCCACTACACTCCCATCAGCTGTTGACACAGCTTAGCCCCCAACACGGGCATTTACGACCCCAGTCGCTCCAAGGCGACAGCCCTTGCCCCATCCCTGCGGTACATCCACGCCATTTTAGCTCACACCATTACGGGTCAATGTGAGAGCACCGGCGTGGTGAATACACACGACGTCTACTACTTATCGTGCATGTCAAACGGGCACCTTTTTTTACCTCGCCTACTTCATAGCTCGTGCGATTCAGCACCAAACGGAGCCGCACAGAAAGGGGATTCTATCGATGGGGCCATACATCAGCCGACTGGCTCGACACTTTGGCCTCCTCAACACCGAGACTCAGACCTCCTCCCTAACACTGATTGGCCAGATGGTACCTCAGGGCATCCAAACGATGTTACACATGAGGATGATTAAATATCGTCATGGGACCGACCCTCCTTAGTACCGATTAGCCATCTCTCCTGATGAGGAGGAGCCCGAGGACATTACTAACGATGTCCCATAGGAGGCACCAATCCCGAGCCAGCGGTCCTCTCATGCGACAGCTTCACTGACGGGTATCTCTGCACGCTTTTCCCAGTTCGAGCAGTACTGTACTCAGCAGTTCACTGACACCGCTCGATGTTTTGACGGGATCGAGGCCACCCTCCAGCAGATATGCCATCACTTCTATATTTCTTCACCGAAACCACTGCAGGACCCGGAAGATGATGAGGACCTCTGAGTCCTCTTATTTTTCTTATTTTTAGTTTTCTTTTCTTTATATTAAGTTTTTCATTTTAATTTTTAAGTTAAACTTTTTCACTTTTTATATTTCGAACTGTTTTTATCATTGGTTATCTAACCTTCGCGATGCCTAACATTTTTTACGCCCCCGAGACATCTAACTGATGACTTCGCAGATTCAATTGCACACTCCGTATAAACAAACAAATCACTACGAGTAATTCACTGCTACATAAGTCATCCAGAACGACCCCTCCGACCTATCTTTCACCTCCAACCCAAGGATGCCATTCGAAAATTCAGGAAGTTTCACTTCTTCCCATATCTTATGATTTTATAATGATATTATCTATCTTTGTACATTGAGGGCAATGTACATCTTATGTGTGGGGGGTGAACAACCTAAAAAGGTGCCTAATTTTTTTCATTATTCTCAAATTCCTGAAATTAGGTACCAAAATTTTTTCATTGTTCTCAAATCCCTGAATTATGCCTTGTCTTAAAGTAAATTTCTCATATGATCATTAGAATGAAATTCCCATAATTGATGATTTTTATTGATATGATTTAGATTAAGCCATTGATAATTGTGCATTGATAATTAAATCCTAAGATACTAGAGAATCAAGCATGATAAGTCTATCTTTCAAGAAATAAATTTTTTTTTCTAAGTTGTCTACCTGAATTTGAATATTACTTTGAAGTTTGAAATTTACGAGGTTGACATCAAAATACCCATAATTTTTGTGAGATTTTGAGCCTTGTAGAGCATAAATTCTTTTTCTTACTCACTTCATTGATTATGAGTGTGTCAACATTGATTTGTTATTCTAGAACTTGCATCGATTATACATGTCGAGACCACACCTTTGATTTGATATACAGAAATGATAAAGGCACCTAGGATTTAACCCACTTACTCCACTAAAAACCTACCTTCATAATTAACCCCTAGTGAACCCCGTTTAATCCTAACAACCTTTTTATTGACTTACCCACTAATACTAACCCAAAAACCCTTTGTATTTATTATCACCATCCTTTTTAACTACCCTTATATCGAGATTTGATTTGATTAATAGCCTAACTATGTTTTTCATTTCAGTAATTTATCCTTTGTTATATATTTATGATCTTAAAAAAAATCAAAACTTTATTCATTATTAGTTTTGTGATTAAAGAGCTTATACGTTTGAATTCCAAATATTGAAGAAGAAGCTCGTAGTATTAGTATTTTTTCAAATTGATGTAATCACTTTTATTTAGTTCGTTGTTTCTGGTTAGGTAATTTGTCAATTTAATCTTGATTCTAACCCTCTAATTCAGCCTTTAACCACACCTTTAACCCAAGCCCCATTACAACCCTGTTAAAGACCTTTTGATTTGTGTATCATCTCATTTAATAGTGGTGGAGATTTGATTTTCATGCAAGCCTATGGGATTAACTTTTCAGGTTTGACATTTGAGTGCTTAATTCTGAACCTTAAACACCTTGAGTGATTTGAGTGAATCTTTAGTAAGGATGTCAATTCTTGTCGGTTTTGAACCAGAGGTAATTATTTAGATGAGATAAAACACCTATGTTTTGTGCTACAAATGTATGACTTAGACTGTGTGAATCTTTAAGACTCTTTGAGTTGAATTATCCATGTATAAATTATCCTTGAATTATGATGAAACATTATTAATGACTATTATGAATTATGGAAAGTTTGTTTTAATTCTAAGTTGAGAATTTTGCTTGAGGACAAGCAAAAGCTTAAGTGTGGGGGTATTTGATAAACTGTAAAAGTAACATATTTTAATCCCACATTTAGCATGCTTTTGGATGAATTATCCCTTATTTTATGTAAAAAGGTGCCCTTAATCCTTTCTTTTCATGTTATATACTCAGGAAAGCACTGGAGGATGAAAAGAATAAGAAACGGGCTTAAAACGGGCCAAATGGGCCAAAGCACGAAATCGACACGGCCTGGACCTAAGACCACACGGCCGTGCCTCATCAATAATCTCGAACACGGTCTAGCCACGAGATACATGGCCGTGCCTCATCAACGAAGTACACACGGACTGGCCACGACTTACGCGGGCGTGTGCCAGAGGCTGTGCCCCTGTCGTGGCAAAGAGCAATTTCAATCGGATTTGGATACTTAAGGGCAAAGAAACACATTCCAAAAGCCTATAAATACACCCTAAGTATGACCTGAAAAGGAGAGCCCAAAGCTATCGTTTAGGGGCGTCTTGCTAGGCCAGAGAGGGCAGATTTGTGGGGATTCGCTCAGGGATACCCAGTTGATCCATCTCAAGAAGCCAGAATTATACTCAAGACGGAGGATCTCCTCTTCAACTCCTTCAGGGGGTTTTAGGGATTTCTTATGTTTTGTTTTGTCTTTTCTTCTGAGATGTTTTCTTTTATTGTTATGAACTAAACCCTCATATACCTGAGGGGGATGAAACTTAGATGAATCTTGTTATCGTTTGCTGAACTATATGATAAATATTTGATTTGTTCTTAATTATGTGTTCTTAATTCTTGTGTTGATATTTTGCGGATATCGATTCAAGTTTGATGTGCTTAGGTGGAGGAGCAAAAGTCCCTGCCTAAGAGTAGATCTAGCATAGTTAAGCGGAGTTGATCGCGCGCCTAGAGATAGGGTAACAAGGTGTTGCCGGATTAGGGTGAAACCTAATATGGGAGTCCATAGATCGAGTTAATGCAATTCTAGGGGTTTTAATTAGAAAGAGATTTCAATTAATCAACCTAGGGTTAGACGTTATTCGCCTCGAGAGAGGGTTTAATATAAATTAGGGAATCCTACGGATCAAGTCAAGTGAATACATCGTCTGGTTCAGAGTTAGATAACAAGTGAAGTCTAGGTGGATTCTTCCTTGGATGTCATCTTAATTAATTGGTTTTTCCTCAAATTGTTCTCCCAATTTCATTCTTCTTTGTCTTAGAGTCTTTAGTCTAGTAGTTAATTAATTTATATTAAACAACCATTCGGTTAATTCTTAGGCTAAATAATAGAAAGAAAGTTAGTATTAGTACTTTTAGTTCCTTTGGGTTTGATAATCCGGTCTTGCCTAAGCTATACTACTGTTCGATAGGTGCACTTGCCTCAATCGTTGTCAGAGTTAGTTTTCGGGCTCGATCATTCTCTTTATAAATTTTTAAAACTCGACAGACATACGATCAACATGTTTGATTGAATGTTTGTATTTAGGCAATTTTGCCAAGTTGATGGAAAACATGTTATTGTATGCTTACATTTAATAAATAGGATTGGTAAGTTTAGTTTTCCGTTATACGGACTTACTAAGCATGTAATGCTTACTCTATTTTATTTTCCCCTATTTTATATTGCTCAGAAGCTCGCGAAGGTTGGAGATCATTGGAGCATCGTCACACTATCTTCCATCTATTTTGGGTATACATAGTAAAATCATTTTGGCATAATGGCTTGTATAGGACAACTTGTGTAACAGCCCGGTTTATACCTTAGTCAGAATAGTGGTTTCAAGACCACAAATTTGAGTTTAAAAAAAAATATTTTAATATTATTTTCCGAGTCTTCAGCATGTGAATTGGTATGTGTGAAATTTTCATGATTTAATTTGATCGTTTGTGTGTTTAATTTGCAAAAAGGACTAAATCGCAGAAAATAAAAAATTGTCCTTCTTTTTGAATAATGGCCAAATTGATGTGTCTTTATAAAGAGGAGGTTCTTATGTGGTTATTTAACCATTGAATGCATTAAATGACAAAGTTGGACATTACTTAGTGGATTTTAAATGATATTATAAAGGTTAAAAATGGAATTTGATAATTAGGTGTTGATATAATAAAACAAAAGTATGAAAATAGGCCATTATGTTCATCTTTGGTCGAAAATAACAAGAAAAGAAAAGAAAAAGACTAAGCTAGGGTTCGGCTTTGATATTTGGTGATTAAGGTATGTGTTTTGATCCATTTTTGATGATTTCTATGTTTTTGTGATCGTTGCTTCGTGTTCTCTTAAGCCTATGCCCTAATTCATGAAATTGATGATGATTTTGAGTGATGCCATTTTTGATTTTGTGAGTTTTGTGATGTTAAATGGTGAAATATGAAAGCTTGATGTTAGATAAATATGTTTTGTATTGGGATTTTTGATGAAATTGAGTATTATGGGATAAATTGTGAAAATGAGAAATTGAAGGACTAAAATGTGAAATAAATGAAATATATGGGCTTAAATGAATGCCATGAAAACTCGGCTAAGCATGAAAAATGTGAAATTTTGTGTATTTTGTGATTTTGTGAAATGAGGACTAAAGTGTTAAAATGTGAAAATATGAGGGCTAATTTGTAAAATTCCCTAAATATGTGTAAATGGATTGAATTGAATGATCTGGTTAATAAAAAGGGTTAAATTTGAATGTGTATAGATCAAGAACCAAAGAAAACGGAATTAGATCGGGGGAAATCGAAAGTAGTTGAATAGCTATTCATTTCTGTTCGTTCCCGTACGAGGTAAGTCTATATACAAATCAATGTGTTTGTATTGAATTATTATTGCTTATATGTTAATGAAATGTGATGAATGGTTATTGTGCTGAATATGTAAAATCTGAGAAAATTCTGATAATGTGATGATGTTCGAAAAGCCCCGTACAAACCGTAGGAATAGTTAGGATACATATGTCATGACACAGGATTCTGATATGAGTTAACGTGTAAGACCGCGTCTGGGATGTAACATCCTTAAATAGGGGCTATTTTGTTTGAACTGTTTGCATGTGTATGGCTTGGTTGTGATGTTAATTGGGATGTTTTAGGGTCTAGATATGAGCCAAGGGTAGGCCCGAACTATGGGAAAATTTTTATTTTAAAGCTTTGGTTAAGGGGAGCTGAAGGAGCTAGGGGGATTAAGTGTTTGCTGTGGTAAACTTTAGCACAAATAACCCAGTGGTAAAGTGGCGTATACGCCACTTAGGGCCTTGAGAAGTGACGCCACAAGCGAGAGGAAGGGAGCCGAGGTTCGAGCCGCAGGAATCGCTCGTGGGAATTTCTTTTGACGCCAGAGAGGGAAGAGTTGTGCTCGGCTCAAACTCGATGGATAAGCTGTTGAACAGTCAACATTCAAACGGGTGGAGAAGAGAGAATTTAGGAGTTTGAGCAATTCAAACTCGTTTGAACGAGTGGCCAGGAGAAGTTTGAGTAGTTGGCCAAATTTTGAATTGTGTGAGGTGGAGTGTTTGGCTGAAAGACTTAGGGGGAGTGCCGAAATTCCTTAGGCAAGCTAAGTGGACATTTTCGGCTAAGTCATGCCTTAGTGTATTCGGTTGTGAACCAAAAGCCAAAATCCCTTAGCCCTTGTCGATTTCTCCCTTAGTGCACCTTGTTGAAGCAAAAGCTGAAAGCTTTTAGGCTCTTGTCGACTTCTCTCTTAGGCATTGAGCCGAATCCCCATTTGAACCCTCACTTATTTTCTTTGAAGCTGAAACACTATTCTTCCTAAACCTTATTTCATTTTTCTCTCTACTCTTATTTGGTTTGGCCGAATCTCCTTTGATTTCTTTTCTCAAGCCATAGCCAAATCCATCTTGATCACCTTACCCCATTTTTGAAACCTTAAGAGCCGAAAACCTCATAGATCATTCTTCTTCTTGTTCTCTACTTTCATTTTATTGATTAGCCGAACCCTCTTGGTAGCTTATTCTCTCGCCGAAACCTCTCTACTCTTCTCTCTTTGTTCTAACGTTTTGGTCGAACATCAATCAAGGGTAGATCTCTCTTGTCTTCTTCTCTAATCGGTTTTAGAGTATGTAAGTTATCATGGCCGAATCTCTTCTATCTTCTTTTCTTCTCTATTCACTCATATGGAACAAAAGCTGAATTTTCGTATTTTTCATGATTCTTAATCACCTATGGAATCGGTTTCTCCTAGGTTCTTCGGGATTTTGAAGCAGTGGATCGTGATCATCTACTCTCTACCAATCGGTTTCGTTAAAGACCGTGGTAAGGTTACATGTCGATTTAACCATTCCCTTATTCATTTGAAAAGTCGAAGGCTATTAAGTTTATGTTGTTTAGTGTTGGCCGATTGTAGGGGAAGGGTTGTGGCTAGTGCTCGAAAGGCGCTAAGGTAAGGATTGTGGTTCTGTGCGTTAACTCTTCGGGATTTATAGGTGAAGCCGAATGGCTTTTTGCTAATAGTGTGATATTGGCCGAATGTAGGAAGGGGGAACTTGTGCGTTAGATCGTGATCTACGGGGTTCCGTAGTCTTATTAGTAACCAGGTGTGTATCTTACACACTTCATAATCTATGAAAATGTGCTAATAACCTAAACAATGTTAAAAGTCGAAAACTGTGTAGATTTCGACATGGTACCCTTATGGGTATGAGCAAGGATTTCGGGTAAGTTCGTTTTGATGAATTTAAGATACATGATTTCTGATGCTATGATCCACATTATGCCCGGCATATGTTTTATGATTAAGCATTTTAGCATGATATGTATATGCATGTGCATTATAGTGGGTGATATGAGAGGAGGGGGAAGATTGATATCTGTGACTTTGGGTCACCAGTGGTTTGGCACCACCAGTGGTTTGGTACCACAGTTGATTTTGTGACTTTGGGTCACCAGTGGTTTGGCACCACCAGTGGTTTGGTACCACAGTTAATTTCGTGACTTTGGGTCACCAGAGGTTTGGCACCTCATAGCGACTCGTCCCAGTGGCTTAGCACCACAGTGGGTTGGCCCCACATTTGATAAAACGGGATTGTCGCCATGATTTGGTATCACAACGTGGGTTGGCCCCACAATTGGATTATTCGTGACTTTGGGTCACCAAAGGTTTGGCACCACATTATTATTGATATCGGTGACTTTTGGTCACCGGTGGTTTGGCACCACCAAAGGGTTTGGTACCACACGGGTAGAAAAAGGAGTTGTGGATGGCTAGGTTTGGGTGCATGATATGTTTGCTTGATTATGACTTGTGTAAGAATGCTGCTATAATCGGGAGGGGGATTATGCACTGAGTCTTGGTGACTCACTTCTTCCCTTATCTTTTTCAGGTGACTCGTAGGTCGCAGATGGGGAGCTGGGTGGACTCGAGGTGGCCATGCAAAATTATTTTGGTTTCACAGTGACTTTCGACTTGGGTACTTTATTTTAAATTTCGGTTTTATTTGGGGTTTGTAATAAGGCCATTAAACTATAATTTGCGATTATTTTAACTGCTTAGATTGGATTTCAAGTATTGCTAAGTAAACTACTTGACATGTTTTGATAACTTGAAGATCGAAGTTTTCTAAATTATATTATGCAATGGGTTTTCTAAACATTACCATTGGGTAACAACATTCACAAGGTGATTACAAAGTTAACTTAAATGATTTTCAAACTTAAGTTTTTCCAAGCTCAAGTACAAACGGTTTTGAATTAACTAGGTTCAATTCACTCGGGATTTTAACGGACTTGAAAAGTTAAGGACGACAAACGAGTTTTAAAAAAAAGAATTATATCGGGTTTTAAAGCAACACAACAACGATTTCAACAACACTCAACACGGGTTTCTTCTAAACTCATATTTTCGCTAGAAATAAACTGTCAAACTGTTTTCTTCAAAACATTTTCACGCTGTAACATGCCAGATTCAGTCGTGGTGTGTTGACCGGGTTTTGGGTGTTACAATTATGGTATCAGAGCCAAGTTCAAAAGCTCGACTGTGGGCCCGAGGCCCAAAATGTTTTAAGATAAGGTTTCAAAGAGTTTTACTGGAGAATGTATGGTCTATAACGCATGGCACCGAGTCTCCGGCACCAATCCGCCCAGGTAAGTACCCCTACTAATGTTTGCATATGATTGTGATTTTTGATGATGTATGTTATGAACGGCTAGTGATAATGGACTACCCTAGAGACTGGAACCTATATGACTCTATGACTCGTGAAAACAAAACTCTGTAATAGAAACTGTTCATAAGACTGTGCCTTAATAATAAGTGGAATAAAGACTGACGCATGAAACTCTTAAATCAGATAAGTCGAGACGTTAGACATGAGCACTCGAGGTCGGGGTCGTAATACGCATGGACGCGATCGGGGTAGGATGATCGTGTGCGAACCGGTGGGATCCAGTCCGGGTCGAGAATGAGATGCCACCACCACCACCACCGCTTTGGTGTTGAGTATCGAGATCGGACGAGGATGATGCGATGATCGCAGCGATCTTCTGCGAGTTCTTGAGAGGGTGGCTGGAGCAGGTGGAGGCACGGGAGCTCGTAAGTTTGTATCTGAGCGACTCCGAGCCAATGGAGCCAAGGTTTTCTGAGGTGTTTCTGGTGTGGCACCCAATACGGCTGAGTATTGGTTAGAGGCGACAAAGCGTATCATGGACGACTTGGATCTGGCTGCTGAGGAGAAACTGAAAGGGATAGTGTCGCTTCTTTGGGATGAGTCATACCAGTGGTGGCTCACGGTTCAGGATGGTGCTGTAGCGGATGATCTCACGTGGGACTATTTTACGGCAGCGTACCAGAAGAAGTATATTGGGTCCAGTTACATTGATGCGCAGTGAAAGGCGTTTCTAAGACTGGTTCAGGGGAGTAAGTCCGTATCGGAGTACGAGGCAGAATTCTTAAGGTTAAGCCGGTATGCTCAAGGTATCGTGGCTACGGAGCACGAGCGATGTGTCAGGTTCGAGGACGGATTGAGGGATGAGCTGAGATTGCTGATTGCTCAACAGCAGGAGCGAGAGTTTGCCGCATTAGTAGAAAAGGCTAAGATAGCCGAAGGGGTAAAGGAATCTGTGAGGCAGAATTAGGACAGGAATAGACATAAGAGAGGTTTTGGATCATCTGGGTCTGTCGGTAATTCTCAGAAAATGGCTAGGCATGGTGGGCCAAATCAATCCGGAGGCCTGCATTCGCTAATCGTGGGTCAGGTAGCAGTTGTAATCGGTGTGGGAAATCTCGTTGGGGAGAATGTTGGATTGGTGGAAAAAGGATGCTTTGAATGTGGCACGTTGGATCATCGTGTGAGGGATTTTCCACGGAAGTTAGCCAGGATTCAGTCTGAGGGCCAGGGTCGTGCTCAGTTCAGGAATGAGGGACCGCAACCACAGAGGGGTCGTGGTTCGCAGTAGAGAGGTAATGGTTCTGTCGGGCCGCGGAGCACCGGGCGGAGGTGCAGCAACACCGAGGCGAGACACCGGGATTGGTATAAGCGACAAGGCGTCGAGAGGAAGCGACGCACCTGGGCGTCATAACCGCACGTTCTTAATCTTTGGATTACCATATACTGCTTTGATAGATGTAGGTTCGACGCATTCGTATGTTGCTAGTAGTATAGTGGAAACCATGAACCTAGACTTTGAGACTACTTCTAGGGAGATGACAGTAATTAGCCCTCTAGGTCACTCTGTAGAAGTAAATAAGCTGTATAGGGATGTACCCCTAGAACTCTAAGGGGTAGTGTTTGTGGCTGATCTGATGGAACTGCCGTTTGGGGAGTTCGATCTGATTCTTGGGATGGACTGGTTGGTGAAGTACCAAGCAAGTCTGGATTGCGCGGCTAAGCGCATGGTTTTGAAAACGGTTGAGGGTGAAGAAGTGGTGATGATAGGTAATAGAAGAGATTACCTATCCAATGTGGTGTCTGCTTTGAAAGCTGAGAAAATGTTCAGAAAGGGTTATGAGGCGTTTATGGTCCATGTGTGTGCCTTGGAGGCCAAGGAGTCAGCTGTAGAGAATGTCCGAACGGTGAAAGAATTTGTCGACGTATTTCCAGAAGAACTTCCGGGTTTGTCTCCGGATCGGGAAGTTGAATTTGGTATAAATTTGTTACCCAGAACCGCGCCAGTGTCTATCGCCCCGTATAGGATGGCGCCGAAGGAATTGGTAGAGCTGAAGGCTCAGATTCAGGAACTGTTGGATCGGGATTTTATCCGGCCAAGTGTTTCACCTTGGGGAGCACCTGTGCTCTTTGTTAAGAAGAAGGATGGTACAATGCGGATGTGTATAGACTACAGCCAATTGAATAAGTGATTTATCAAAAACAAGTATCCGCTGCCCGTGATAGATGACTTGTTTGATCGGTTTAAAGGTGGATCGGTTTTCTCAAAGATCGATCTAAGGTCGAGGTATCATCGCCTAAAGGTGAAAGAGGTTGATATTCACAAGGCGGCGTTTACGCACTCGGTATGGGCACTCACGAGTTTACGTAATGCCGCTTTGGGTTGACTAACGCGCCGGCAGCATTCATGGACATGATGAATCGGGTGTTCCAGCAGTTTTTGGACCAGTTTGTCGTGGTGTTTATAGACAACATTTTGGTGTACTCAAGGTCTGAGGAGGATCATGATGCGCATTTGCGAATAGTTTTGTAGATTCTGAGGGAGAAGCAGTTATTTGCCAAGTTCAGTAAGTGCGAATTCTGGCTTAAGGAGGTGACTTTCTTGGGTCACGTGGTGTCGGTGGAAGGGATTAGAGTAGATCCTCGCAAGATCGAGGCAGTGTTGAACTGGAAACCACCTAAGTTGGTTGCAGAGATTCGGAGTTTTCTAGGTCTGGCAGGGTATTACTGAAGGTTTGTAGAGGGATTTTCTTTGATCGTAGCACCGTTGACCAAGTTGCTGAGGAAAGGAGTTCCATTTGTCTGGTCTGAGAAGCAACAGGAAAGTTTTGACAAGTTGAAGAAGATTCTGACTGAAGCTCCGGTGTTGATCCAGCCTGAGGCAGGAAAGGAATTCACGGTCTACTGTGATGCATCACATACTAGCTTGGGATGTGTGCTGATACAGGAAGGGAAGGTAGTGGCATATGCATCTCGACAGCTGAGACCGCATGAGGTTAACTATCCGACGCATGACTTGGAATTAGCTACAGTGGTTTTCGTCCTAAAAGTATGGAGGCACTATTTGTACGGAGAGAAGTCGATAGTCTACACGGATCACAAGAGTCTAGAGTACCTTTTGACTCAGAAGGATTTAAATTTGAGAGAGCGGAGATGGATTGAGCTGTTGAAGGACTACGACTGCTCAATTGAGTATCATCCGGGCAAGGCTAACGTGGTGGCAGACGCGTTGAGCCGTAAGGTAGTTCGGACTTGAGAGCGATGTTTGCTCATCTCAGCTTGTATGACAATGGGAGCCTATTAGCAGAATTGCAGGTAAAGCCGACTTGGGTAGAGCAGATTAAGGAAAAATAGTTAGTGGATGATGGTTTGAATGCTCGGAGGTTGCAAGTTCAGAATAGTGGGTTGGAAGGTTACAGCTTGTCCAGTGACGGAGTACTGTGTCTTCAAGGGAAAGCTTGTATGCCGAAGGACGTCGAGTTAAGGCAGAGGATTCTTCAGGACGCACATAGCAGCCCATACGCTATGCATCCTGGAGGTAACAAGATGTATCGGGATTCGCAAGAGCAGTTTTGGTGCCCAGGTCTGAAACGGGAAGTAACCGAGTTTGTGGGTAAATGTCCGACGTGTCGCAGTCAAAAAGTCGAACATCGATTGCCGTCGGGTCTACTTCACCGTGAAGATTCCACAGTGGAAGTGGGAAAGGATTACCATGGACTTTGTCGATGGGCTACCCTCACGCCTAGTAAGAAGGACTCGATCTTGGTAATTGTGGACCGTTTGACGAAAATCAGCTCATTTCATACCGTAAGGGTTGATTACTCGCCTGAGTTAGCTAAGTCGTATGTGGCGAGATAGTGAGGTTGCACAATGTGCGATGTCGATTATCTCGAATAGGGATCCCAGATTCACGTCAAGGTTCTAAAAAGTATTACATCAGGCTTTGGGGACGCGATTGGATTTTAGTATGGCATTTCATCCGCAGCATGCATTTGCAGGCGATCGGAAAGGGTTATCTGATTTTGGAAGATATGTTGAGAGGTCATGTTTTGGATTTGAGAGGTACTGGGAAGAATTTCTACCGTTAGCTAAATTTATGTACAATAATAGTTACCAGGCAAGCATTAAGATGGCACCGTATGAGCCGTTGTATGGTAGGAAGTGTCGTACACCTACATGCTGGACAGAGTTGGGTGAGCGTCAGATGTTGGGTCCAGAGTTGGTTACGGAAACTGAGGATAAGGTCAAGTTGTTCAGGCTCGTCTAAAGGAAGGTTCAGACCGACAGAAGTCCTAAGCCGATCTTAAGCGGAGAGATATAGAGTTTGCCGTGGGAGACAAGGTCTTTTTGAAGGTCTCGCCGTGGAAGAAAGTGCTGAGATTTGGAAGAAAAGGCAAGCTAAGTCCAAGGTTCATTGGCCCGTATAAGGTGTTGAGACGAATAGGACCAGTAGCTTATCAGCTCGAGTTGCCAGCAGAGCTGAGTCAGATACATGACGTGTTCCACGTCTCCATGCTTAGACGCTACCGTTCCGATCCATCGCATGTTGTATCGGTGGAGGAAATTGAGGTGAGCCCAGATTTGACTATGGAAGAGGAACCAGTACAGATTCTAGACCGGGATGTGAAAGTTTTGCGCAAGAAGTCGGTTCCATTAGTGAAGGTGTTGTGGTGAAACCATGGCGTGGAAGAAGCTACATGGGAACAAGAGGATGTGATGAGACAGCAATACCCTCAACTCTTTTGACCAGGTAATTTCGAGGCCGAAATTATTTTTAAGGGGGTAGAACTGTAACATCCTTAAATAGGGGCTATTGTGTTTGAACTATTTGCATGTGTATGGCTTGGTTGTGATGTTAATTGGGATGTTTTAGGGTCTAGATATGAGCCAAGGGTAGGCCCGAACTATGGGAAAATTTTTATTTTTAAGCTTTGGTTAAGGGAGTCAAGGAGCTAGGGGATTAAGTGTTTCTTTGTGGTAAACTTTAGCACAAATAACCCAGTGGTAAAGTGGCAGAAGGTGCCACTTAGGGCCTTGAGAAGTGACGCCACAAGCAGAGGAAGGGAGCTGAGGTTCGAGCTCCAGGAATCCCTCTGTGGGAATTTTTTTTGACGCCAGAGAGGAAGAGTTGTGCTCACTCAAACTCGATGGATAAGCTGTTGAACAGTAAATGATTCAAACGGGTGGAGAAGAGAGAGTTTAGGAGTTTGAGCAATTCAAACTCGTTTGAACGAGTGGCCAGGAGAAGTTTGAGTAGTTGGCCGAATTTTGAATTGTGTGAGGTGGAGTGTTCGGCTGAAAGACTTAGGGGGAGTGCCGAAATTCCTTAGGCAAGCTAAGTGGACATTTTCGGCTAAGTCATGCCTTAGTGTATTCGATTGTGAACCAAAAGCCGAAATCCCTTAGCCCTTGTCGATTTCTCCCTTAGTGCACCTTGTTGAAGCAAAAGCTGAAAGCTTTTAGGCTCTTGTCGACTTCTCTCTTTGGCATTGAGCCGAATCCCCATTTGAACCCCTCACTTATTTTCTTTGAAGCCGAAACACTATTCTCCCTAAACCTTATTTCATTACTCTCTACTCTTATTTGGTTTGGCCGAATATCCTTTGATTTCTTTTCTCAAGCCATAGCCGAATCCATCTTGATCACCTTACCCCATTGCCGAAACCTTAAGAACCGAAAGCCTCATAGATCATTCTTCTTTTTGTTCTCTAATTTCATTTTATTGATTAGCCGAACCCCCTTGGTAGCTTATTCTCTCGCCGAAACCTCTCTACTCTTCTCTCCTTGTTCTAACGTTTTGGCCGAATATCAATCAAGGGTAGATCTCTCTTGTCTTCTTCTCTAATCGGTTTTGGAGTAGGTAAGTTATCATGGCCGAATCTCTTCTATCTTCTTTTCTTCCCTATTCACTCATATGGAACAAAAGCCGAATTTTGGCATTTGTCATGATTCTTAATCACCTATGGAATCGGTTTCTCCTAGGTTCTTCGGGATTTTGAAGCAGTGGATCGTGATCATCTACTCTCTACCAATCGGTTTCGTTAAAGACCGTGGTAAGGTTACATGTCGATTTAACCATTCCCTTATTCATTTGAAAAGCCGAAGGCTATTAAGTTTATGTTGTTTAGTGTTGGCCGATTGTAGGGGAAGGGTTGTGGCTAGTGCTCGAAAGGCGTTAAGGTAAGGATTGTGGTTCTGTGCGTTAACTCTTCGGGATTTACAGGTGAAGCCGAATGGCTTTTTGCTAATAGTGTGATATTGGCCGAATGTAGGAAGGGGGAACTTGTGCGTTAGATCATGATCTACGGGGTTCCGTAGTCTCATTAGTAACCAGGTGTGTATCTTACACACTTCATAATCTATGTAAATGTGCTAATAACCTAAACAATGTTAAAAGCTGAAAACTGTGTAGATTTCGACATGGTACCCTTATCGGTATGAGCAAGGATTTCGGGTAAGTCTGTTTTGATGAATTTAAGAAACATGATTTCTGATGCTATGATCCACGTTTTGCCCAGCATATGTTTTATGATTAAGCATGTTAGCATGATATGTATATGCATGTGCATTATTGTGGGTGATATGAGAGGAGGGGGAAGATTGATATCTGTGACTTTGGGTCACCGTGGTTTGGCACCACAGATTGATTTTTGTGACTTTGGGTCACCAGTGGTTTGGCACCACCAGTGGTTTGGTACCACGCTTGATTTCGTGACTTTGGGTCACGGAGGTTTGGCACCTCATAGCGACTCGTCCCAGTGTGGCTTAGCACCACGATGGGTTGGCCCCACATTTGATAAAACGGGATTATCGCCATGATTTGGTATCACAACGTGGGTTGGCCCCACAATTGGATTATTCGTGACTTTGGGTCACCAGTGGTTTGGCACCACATTATTATTGATATCAGTGACTTTAGGTCACCAGTGGTTTGGCACCACCAGTGGTTTGGTACCACACGGGGTAGAAAAAGGAGTTGTGGATGGCTAGGTTTGGGTGCATGATATGTTTGCTTGATTATGACTTGTGTAAGAATGCTGCTATAATCGGCAGGGGGATTATGCACTGAGTCTTGGTGACTCAACTCTTCCCTTATCTTTTTCAGGTGACTCGTAAGTCGTAGATGGGGAGCTGGGTGGACTCGAGGTGGCCATGCAAAATTATTTTGGTTTCACAGTGACTTTCGACTTGGGTACATTAGTTTAAATTTCGGTTTTATTTGGGGTTTGTAATAAGGCCATTAAACTATAATTTGCGATTATTTTAACTGCTTAGATTGGATTTCAAGTATTGCTAAGTAAACTACTTGACATGTTTTGATAACTTGAAGATCGAAGTTTTCTAAATTATATTATGCAATGGGTTTTCTAAACATTACCATCGGGTAACAACATTCACAAGGTGATTACAAAGTTAACTTAAATGATTTCCAAACTTAAGTTTTTCCAAGCTCAAGTACAAACGGTTTTGAATTAACTAGGTTCAATTCACTCGGGATTTTAACAGAATTGAAAAGTTAAGGACGACAAATGAGTTTTAAAAAAAAAAGAATTGTATCGGGTTTTAAAGCAACACAACAACGATTTCAACAACACTCAACACGGGTTTCTTCTAAACTCACATTTTCGCTAGAAATAAACTGTCAAACTGTTTTCTTCAAAACGTTTTCACTCTGTAACATGCCAGATTCGATCGTGGTGTGTTGACCGGGTTTTGGGTGTTACAATTATGGTATCAGAGCCAAGTTCAAAAGCTCGACTGTGGGCCCGAGGCCCAAAATGTTTTAAGATAAGGTTTCAAAGAGTTTTACTGGAGAATGTATGGTCTATAACGCATGGCACCGAGTCTCCGGCACCAATCCGCCCAGGTAAGTACCCCTACTAATGTTTGCATATGATTGTGATTTTTGATGATGTATGTTATGAACGGCTAGTGATAATGGACTACCCTAGAGACTGGAACCTATATGACACTATGACTCGCGAAAACAAAACTCTGTAATAGAAACTGTTCATAAGACTGTGCCTTAATAATAAGTGGAATAAAGACTGATGCATAAAACTCTTAAATCAGATAAGTCGAGACGTTAGACATGAGCACTCGAGGTCGGGGTCGTAATACGCATGTACGCGGTCGGGGTAGGATGACTGTGTCTGAACTAGTGGGATCCGTGCGGGGTCGAGAGAATGAGATGCCACCACCACCACCACCTGGGATGTTGAGTATCGTGGATCGGACAGGGGATGATGCGATGACGCAGCGATCTTTGCGAGTTCTTGAGAGGGTGGCTGGAGCAGGTGGAGGCACGGGAGCTCGTAAGTCTGTATTTGAGCGACTCCGAGCCAATGGAGCCAAGGTTTTCTGAGGTGTTTCTGGTGTGGCACCCAATACGGCTGAGTATTGGTTGGAGGCGACGAAGCGTATCATGGACGACTTGGATCTGGCTGCTGAGGAGAAACTGAAAGGGATAGTGTCGCTTCTTCGGGATGAGTCATACCAGTGGTGGCTCACGGATCAGGATGGTACTGCAGCGGATGATCTCACGTGGGACTATTTTAAGGCAGCGTACCAGAAGAAGTATATTGGGTCTAGTTACATTGATGCGCAGCGAAAGGCGTTTCTGAGACTGGTTCAGGGGAGTAAGTCCGTATCGGAGTATGAGGCAGAATTCTTAAGGTTAAGCCGGTATGCTCAAGGTATCGTGGCTACGGAGCACGAGCGATGTGTCAGGTTCAAGGACGGATTGAGGGATGAGCTGAGATTGCTGATTGCTCAACAGTAGGAGCGAGAGTTTGCCGCGTTAGTAGAAAAGGCTAAGATAACCGAAGGGGTAAAGGAATCTGTGAGGCAGAATTAGGACAGGAATAGACATAAGAGAGGTTTTGGATCATCTGGGTCGGTCGGTAATTCTCAGAAAATGGCTAGGCATGGTGGGCCAAATCGATCCGGGCCTGGCACATTCGCTAAATCGTGGTCCAGTAGCGATGTAATCGGTGTGGGAAATCTCGTTGCGGAGAATGTTGGATTGGTGGAAAAGGATGCTTTGAATGTTGCTCGTTGGATCATCGTGTGAGGGATTGTCCACGGAAGTTAGCCAGATTCATCCGAGGCCGTGGTCGTGCTCGGTTCGGAATGAGGGACCGCAACCGCGAGAGGGTCGTGGTTACGGTAGAGGAGGTAATGGTTACGCAGTGGGCCGCGAGCACCGGCGAGGTGCAGCAACAACACCGAGGCGAGACGGCTGGATTGGTATATGCAGCAAGGCGTCGAGAGGAAGGCGACGCACCGGACGTCATAACCGGTACGTTCTTAATCTTTGGATTACCATATACTGCTTTGATAGATGTAGGTTCGACGCATTCGTATGTTGCTAGTAGTATAGTGGAAACCATGAACCTAGACTTTGAGACTACTTCTAGGGAGATGACAGTAATTAGCCCTCTAGGTCACTCTGTAGAAGTAAATAAGCTGTATAGGGATGTACCCCTAGAACTCTAAGGGGTAGTGTTTGTGGCTGATCTGATGGAACTGCCGTTTGGGGAGTTCGATCTGATTCTTGGGATGGACTGGTTGGTGAAGTACCAAGCAAGTGCGGATTGTGACTAAAGCGCATGGTTTTGAAAACGGTTGAGGTGAAGAAGTGGTGATGATAGGTAATAGAAGAGATTACCTATCCAATGTGGTGTCCGCTTTGAAAGCTGAGAAAATGTTCAGAAAGGGTTATGAGGCGTTTATGGTCCATGTGTGTGCCTTGGAGGCCAAGGAGTCAGCTGTAGAGAATGTCCGAACGGTGAAAGAATTTGTCGACGTATTTCCAGAAGAACTTCCGGGTTTGCCTCCGGATCGGGAAGTTGAATTTGGTATAAATTTGTTACCCGGAACCGCGCCAGTGTCTATCGCCCCGTATAGGATGGCGCCGAAGGAATTGGTAGAGCTGAAGGCTCAGATTCAGGAACTGTTGGATCGGGGTTTTATCCGGCCAAGTGTTTAGCCTTGGGAGCACTGTGCTCTTTGTTAAGAAGAAGGATGGTACAATGCGGATGTGTATAGACTACCGCCAATTGAATAAGCTGACGATCAAAAACAAGTATCCGTTGCCCAGGATAGATGACTTGTTTGATCAGCTTAAAGGTGCATCGGTTTTCTCAAAGATCGATCTAAGGTCAGGGTATCATCAGCTAAAGGTGAAAGAGGTTGATATTCACAAGACGGCGTTTCGCACTCGGTATGGGCACTACGAGTTGCTGGTAATTCCGTTTGGGTTTACTAACGCGTCGGCAGCATTCATGGACATGATGAATCGGGTGTTCCAGCAGTTTTTGGACCAGTTTGTCATGGTGTTTATAGACGACATTTTGGTGTACTCAAGGTCTGAGGAGGATCATGATGCGCATTTGCGAATAGTTTTGTAGATTCTGAGGGAGAAGCAGTTATTTGCCAAGTTCAGTAAGTGCGAATTCTGGCTTAAGGAGGTGACTTTCTTGGGTCACGTGGTGTCGGTGGAAGGGATTAGAGTGGATCCTCGCAAGATCGAGGCAGTGTTGGACTGGAAACCACCTAAGTCGGTTGCAGAGATTCGGAGTTTTCTAGGTCTGCCAGGGTATTACTGAAGGTTTGTAGAGGATTTTCTTTGATCGCAAAGACCGCTGACCAAGTTCTTTGAGGAAAGGAGTTCCGTTTGTCTGGTCTGAGAAGCAACAGGAAAGTTTTGACAAGTTGAAGAAGATTCTGACTGAAGCTCCGGTGTTGATCTAGCCTGAGGCAGGAAACGAATTCACGGTCTACTGTGATGCATCACATACTGGCTTGGGATGTGTGCTGATGCAGGAAGAGAAGGTAGTGGCATATGCATCTCGACAGCTGAGACCGCATGAGGTTAACTATTCGACGCATGACTTGGAATTAGCTGCAGTGGTTTTCGCCCTAAAAGTATGGAGGAACTATTTGTACGGAGAGAAGTCGATAGACTACACGGATCACAAGAGTCTAAAGTACCTTTTGACTCAGAAGGATTTAAATTTGAGAGAGCGGAGATGGATTGAGCTGTTGAAGGACTACTACTGCTCAATTGAGTATCATCTGGGCAAGGCTAACGTGGTGGCAGACGCGTTGAGCCGTAAGGTAGTATCGGACTTGAGAGCGATGTTTGCTCATCTCAGCTTGTATGACGATGGGAGCCTATTAGCAGAATTGCAGGTAAGGCCGACTTGGGTAGAGCAGATTAAGGAAAAACAGTTAGTGGATGATGGTTTGAATGCTCGGAGGTTGCAAGTTCAGAATGGTGGGTTGGAAGGTTACAGCTTGTCCAGTGACGGAGTACTGTGTTTTCAAGGGAAAGCTTGTATGCCGAAGGACGTCGAGTTAAGGCAGAGGATTCTTCAGGATGCACATAGCAGCCCATACGCTATGCATCCTGGAGGTAACAAGATGTATCGGGATTTGTAAGAGCAGTTTTGGTGCCCAGGTCTGAAACGGGAAGTAACCGAGTTTGTGGGTAAATGTCTGACGTGTCAGCAGGTCAAAGCTGAACATCAGTTGCCGTCGGGTCTACTTCAGCCGGTGAAGATTCCACAGTGGAAGTGGGAAAGGATTACCATGGACTTTGTCAGTGGGCTACCCCTTACGCCTAGTAAGAAGGACTCAGTCTGGGTAATTGTGGATCGTTTGACGAAATCAGCTCATTTCATACCGGTAAGGGTTGATTACTCGCTTCAGAAGTTAGCTAAGCTGTATGTGGCAGAGATTGTGAGGTTGCACGGTGTGCCAGTGTCGATTATCTCGAATAGGGATCCCAGATTCACGTCAAGGTTCTGAAAAGTATTACATCAGGCTTTGGGGACGCGACTGGATTTTAGTACGGCATTTCATCCATGAGCATGCAGACGCAATGATCGGAAAGGGTTATACAGATTTTGGAAGATATGTTGAGAGGCTGTGTTTTGGATTTCAGAGGCAGCTGGGAAGAATTTCTACTGTTAGCTAAATTTGCATACAATAATAGTTACCAGGCAAGCATTAAGATGGCACCGTATGAGCCGTTGTATGGTAGGAAGTGTCGTACACCTACATGCTGGACAGAGTTGGGTGAGCGTCAGATGTTGGGTCCAGAGTTGGTTACGGAAACTGAGGATAAGGTCAAGTTGTTCAGGCTCGTCTAAAGGAAGCTTCGGAGTGGCAGAAGTCCTACGCCGATCCTAAGCGGAGAGATATAGAGTTTGCCGTGAGAGACAAGGTCTTTTTGAAGGTCTCGCCGTGGAAGAAAGTGCTGAGATTTGGAAGAAAAGGCAAGCTAAGTCCAAGGTTCATTGGCCCGTATAAGGTGTTGAGACGAATAGGACCAGTGGCTTATCACTCGAGTTGCCGCAGAGTGAGTCGGATACATGACGTGTTCCACTCCCATGCTTATATCGCTACCGTTCCGATCCATCGCATGTTGTATCGGTGGAGAAATTGAGGTGAGCCCGTGATTTGACTATGGAAGAGGAACCATCTGCATTCTAGACCGGGATGTGAAAGTTTTGCGCAAGAAGTCGGTTCCATTAGTGAAGGTGTTGTGGTGAAACCATGGCGTGGAAGAAGCTACATAGGAACCAGAGGATGTGATGAGACAGCAATACCCTCAACTCTTTTGACCAGGTAATTTCGAGGCCGAAATTATTTTTAAGGGGGTAGAACTGTAACATCCTTAAATAGGGGCTATTGTGTTTGAACTATTTGCATGTGTATGGCTTGGTTGTGATGTTAATTGGGATGTTTTAGGGTCTAGATATGAGCCAAGGGTAGGCCCGAACTATGGGAAAATTTTTATTTTTAAGCTTTGGTTAAGGGGAGCTGAAGGAGCTAGGGGGATTAAGTGTTTGCTGTGGTAAACTTTAGCACAAATAACCCAGTGGTAAAGTGGCAGAAGGCGCCACTTAGGGCCTTGAGAAGTGACGCCACAAGCGCAGGAGGAAGGAGCCGAGGTTCGAGCTGCAGGAATCCCTCTGTGGGAATTTTTTTTTTGACG
This sequence comes from Gossypium sturtianum, assembly GCA_025698515.1. Taxonomy (NCBI): domain Eukaryota; kingdom Viridiplantae; phylum Streptophyta; class Magnoliopsida; order Malvales; family Malvaceae; genus Gossypium; species Gossypium sturtianum. The sequence goes on along the minus strand of CM046946.1, from coordinate 20,548,813 downwards.
CCAGAGAGGGAAGAGTTGTGCTCAGCTCAAACTCTGATGGATAACTGTTGAACAGGTCAACAGATTCAAACGGGTGGAGAAGAGAGAGTTTAGGAGTTTGAGCAATTCAAACTCGTTTGAACGAGTGGCCAGGAGAAGTTTGAGTAGTTGGCCGAATTTTGAATTGTGTGAGGTGGAGTGTTCGGCTGAAAGACTTAGGGAGAGTTCCGAAATTCCTTAGGCAAGCTAAGTGGACATTTTCGGCTAAGTCATGCCTTAGTGTATTCGGTTGTGAACCAAAACCCGAAATCCCTTAGCCCTTGTCGATTTCTCCCTTAGTGCACCTTGTTGAAGCAAAAGCTGAAAGCTTTTAGGCTCTTGTCGACTTCTCTCTTAGGCATTGAGCCGAAGCCCCATTTGAACCCCTCACTTATTTTCTTTGAAGTCGAAACACTATTCTCCCTAAACCTTATTTCATTGCTCTCTACTCTTATTTGGTTTGGCCGAATCTCCTTTGATTTCTTTTCTCAAGCCATAGCCGAATCCATCTTGATCACCTTACCCCATTGCCGAAACCTTAAGAGCCGAAAACCTCATAGATCATTCTTCTTTTTGTTCTCTAATTTCATTTTATTGATTAGTCGAACCCCCTTGGTAGCTTATTCTCTCGCCGAAACCTCTCTACTCTTCTCTCCTTGTTCTAACGTTTTGGCTGAATATCAATCAAGGGTAGATCTCTCTTGTCTTCTTCTCTAATCGGTTTTGGAGTAGGTAAGTTATCATGGCCGAATCTCTTCTATCTTCTTTTCTTCTCTATTCACTCATATGGAACAAAAGCTGAATTTCGGCATTTGTCATGATTCTTAATCACCTATGGAATCGGTTTCTCCTAGGTTCTTCGGGATTTTGAATCAGTGGATCGTGATCATCTACTCTCTACCAATCGGTTTCGTTAAAGACCGTGGTAAGGTTACATGTCGATTTAACTATTCCCTTATTCATTTGAAAAGCTGAAGGCTATTAAGTTTATGTTGTTTAGTGTTGGCCGATTGTAGGGGAAGGGTTGTGGCTAGTGCTCGAAAGGCGTTAAGGTAAGGATTTTGGTTCTGTGCGTTAACTCTTCGGGATTTACAGGTGAAGCCGAATGGCTTTTTGCTAATAGTGTGATATTGGCCGAATGTAGGAACGGGGAACTTGTGCGTTAGATCGTGATCTACGGGGTTCCGTAGTCTCATTAGTAACCAGGTGTGTATCTTACACACTTCATAATCTATGTAAATGTGCTAATAACCTAAACAATGTTAAAAGCTGAAAACTGTGTAGATTTCGACATGGTACCCTTATGGGTATGAGCAAGGATTTCGGGTAAGTCTGTTTTGATGAATTTAAGATACATGATTTCTGATGCTATGATCCACGTTTTGCCCGGCATATGTTTTATGATTAAGCATGTTAGCATGATATGTATATGCATGTGCATTATTGCGGGTGATATGAGAGGAGGGGGGAGATTGATATCTGTGACTTTGGGTCACCAGTGGTTTGGCACCACCAGTGGTTTGGCACCACAGTTGATTTTGTGACTTTGGGTCACCAGTGGTTTGGCACCACCAGTGGTTTGGTACCACAGTTGATTTCGTGACTTTGGGTCACCAGAGGTTTGGCACCTCATAGCGACTCGTCCCAGTGGCTTAGCACCACAGTGGGTTGGCCCCACATTTGATAAAACGGGATTGTCGCCAATGATTTGGTATCACAACGTGGGTTGGCCCCACAATTGGATTATTCGTGACTTTGGGTCACCAAGTGGTTTGGCACCACATTATTATTGATATCGGTGACTTTGGGTCACCAGGTGGTTTGGCACCACCGGTGGTTTGGTACCACACGGTAGAAAAAGGAGTTGTGGATGGCTAGGTTTGGGTGCATGATATGTTTGCTTGATTATGACTTGTGTAAGAATGCTGCTATAATCGGGAGGGGGATTATGCACTGAGTCTTGGTGACTCACCTCTTCCCTTATCTTTTTTAGGTAACTCGTAGGTCGCGGATGGGGAGCTGGGTGGACTCGAGGTGGCCATGCGAAATTGTTTTGGTTTCACAGTGAATTTCGACTTGGGTACTTTAGTTTAAATTTCGGTTTTATTTGGGGTTTGTAATAAGGCCATTGAACTATAATTTGCGATTATTTTGACTGCTTAGATTGGATTTCAAGTATTGCTAAGTAAACTACTTGACATGTTTTGATAACTTGAAGATCGAAGTTTTCTAAATTATATTACGCAATGGGTTTTCTAAACATTACCATCGGGTAACAACATTCACAAGGTGATTACAAAGTTAACTTAAATGATTTTCAAACTTAAGTTTTTCCAAGCTCAAGTACAAACGGTTTTGAATTAACTAGGTTCAATTCACTCGGGATTTTAACGGACTTGAAAAGTTAAGGACGACAAACGAGTTTTAAAAAAAAAGAATTGTATCAGGTTTTAAAGCAACACAACAACGATTTCAACAACACTCAACACGGGTTTCTTCTAAACTCATATTTTTGCTAGAAATAAACTGTCAAACTGTTTTCTTCAAAACGTTTTCACTCTGTAACATGCCAGATTCGGTCGTGGTGTGTTGACCGGGTTTAGGGTGTTACATGGGATGTTGGCATCGATTTGAGATTTACGTGTAAGACTATGTCTGGGACATCGGCATCGTATTTGATTTCGTGTAAGACCCTATCTTGGACAGAGGCATCGATATTTAATTACATGTAAGACCACGTCTGGGACGTTGGCATTGTATGAGCTTTACGAGCTATCCGAGTATCCTTATTGATTTCGAACTATTCAACGGGCATTCCGATATATAATTGAATTTGGGAATATGTATTCGTTTCAGGTATGTATGAAATGTATATGAAATTTGGTAATGGAAGATAAGTATGAATATGAACATTTGATATGTGAGCTTCATGAAAATGTGATATGTTTATAAGCAAGTGGTTATGAACGATGGAGCTAGACGAGAAATAACAATTTGCTATTGTGTTATGCCATAGTTTGTATGAATGAAATAGTTTGTAATTGTTTATATGATAAGTTTATTTGTATATGGCTTACTAAGCTTTTATAAGCTTACTTTGTGTGTGTTTCAATTGTTTTATAGATTATCGAAGCCACCGAAAGCTCGGGGATCGTCGAGGATCATCACCACACTATCGACCTATATTTTGGTACCTTTTGAAAATGTACATATTAAAGTATGGCATGTATAGGCTAGAGAACTTTGATTATGTTTTGAAATGTGTAAATATAGCCATGTGATATGGCTTGATAATAGATGAGACATGGATTGATTTTGGTATATGTTTTGCTATGTGAAAATAGTGTATGTGATGGGCTATAATGGTCTTGTGTGAATGGCCATTATGGTATGCTCTAGTGAAATAAAAATAGTATGTTTCATACTTGATTTGGTAGTTGAGATGGTGAATATATTGCATGTTTGAAATGGTTTGAAATGAGATGTGAATCATATGCTTTTAGTATGGAATTGTATACAGAAATGAATGGGGATATTGTAACATGAATTGTGCATGTTTAGGTAAGATTTTGACCAAATGGCATATAATTGCCCACACGGTTGAGCACACGGGCGTGTGTCTCGACAGTGACTTTCAATGCTCCAATTTGAAGCAAGTCAGACTTGCACACGGGCGTGTGACAGTGTAACGCCCCAAAAATATAGGGTCTGTAATTTTGCATGATTTGGTTTAAATTCCATGTTTGCTTCAATGGCTAAGTATTTGAGTGTATTTGGGGGTTTTTAGGAAGCCTGGGTTCGAGTCTGGGCCTTGGCAAAATTTTTAGTTTTTGCTCTTAAGTGAAATTGGCTATTAGCAGTAAGGACTTATGTTTAAATGTGTGAGATTTTATGTCACAAAAGATCTTGTTTTGTGGTGGCAAGTGGTGTGTTGGGGCTTTCAAGAGGGAGTGGGTTCGAATCCCATGGCAAGCAAGGAGCATTTATTTTGCTAACAGGGGACGGCAAGATTTTGTAGTGGTTTCGAACTCTGTTGTGTGAGAGTTTGAACTGGTCTTGTGAGTAGTTGTGGAGAATATCAATGAGTAAATCAAGGAGGGATAAAGGGAGTGATTTGTGGAGATTTTCTAGTAGTTTGAGTGAGGGGTGAAGAGTGCCGAATTGGGTAACTTGAGTATGTGAATTCGGCTAGGGGTCATTTGTTGTGCATTTTTAGGCAATTCTGAGTGTGTAGGAGCCAATTTTCCTCTCTGACATTTCGGGTTTTGTTCTTTTGACGGTTCTAGATTCTTTTCTCTTTAGTGCCATTTTCACAAGTGACCATTTGGGCTCTTTTACTTTTGTCGATTTTGTATTCAGTTTACATTCTTGTTATCTTGGTGAATCCCTCATTCTTAACTTCCTTTTTCCCATTCTTTTTGTGCCAAATCACACTATCCTTCTTCTTCTTTACTGAACCGTCTCCTCTCATTTGATCTTTCGGTTTTACCCTCATAGCCAAACCTGTTATTCCCTCTTCTCAACATTCTTCTCTTGTTCTTTAAGTTTGAGTAAGCCGAAATCAACCTCTCCTTTCCCTTTAATGTTTCTTTTCTTTTCAAGTTAGCCGAATACTTCCCCCTTCTCACTACTTTGGATTTGGGTCGGTTTGGGGCGACTAGGCTCTGTCAAGTGGCCGATTGTTACTTTATTCTACCGTTTCTATCAACTAATTTTGGATAAGTATTCCTTGTTTTTATTCGGTTCTTGGTTCCATTTTGATGGCTCTCTTCTCTGGTGAAGCCGAATGATTCGGTTTAGGGTTGCTAACTCTTGGACCCTCCTCTCGTGTTGGATTCTTTTGGTTAATGCAGCATTTCGGCAGGAAAGGGGTATAGATATCTTTCGGTTAGCATCATAAGTGGATTGGGTAGCATACTTGGGTGAAGGTGAGTATCAATACCATTCTCTTTGGGATTTAACGTTAGTATTAGGTATTGATATTAACCGAAAACGTTGATGGATGTAGGTTCAGTGTTCGTGGGTTGTTTGTACGAGCTACGAAAAAGGTGTGTAATCGTACACCGAATATTGTTACTGTCAAAACGACGGATGAAGGTGTGTATTCACACCCCTGTTTAATTGTGAATCGGCAAAAACTGAAAAGCCGAAAAGCCGAAACTTCGGCATTTGAGGCCTCATGAGTGTGCGAATGCTCGTAAGGTAAACCAAGCCCACAAATCGTTGGCGACAGACTGTAGAGGCCGCCACGAGCGTTCTCGTAGGTTTGGGCAGTAATGGGCCTCGTTGAGCCGAGATGGGCCATGTGGGCCCAATGGGCTCAAGGGCCCCACATGGGTAAAATCCATGGTAAGTGACAAATAACAGATTGGGCTATGGTGATCGCATAGTCGTGACTGAATTTGGGCTAAATGGGCCACACGAGCGTGTGGGCCCACTTGGGTCGAGTAATGGGCCTTTGGCCCATTTACACTGTTTTGGCCATATAGGTTATCTGAGTCGTTTGAGATGACTGTAGTCCTTCTGAAGGGTCGTTTTCTGTACCAGGACCCCAAAATTAGTTAAATGACTGAAATACCCCTGAGGGGCAAAGGTACTATTTTACCCCTAACTGACGAGATAACCATTATTCCCCTAGTGGTAGTTTAATTGATGTGTTTATGATATTTATTTAATTGGTTTTGAATATGACATAATGCACTCACGTAATATTTATGACACGACATTCTGTATTGGGGTTGGGATTTTGAGTTGGAAGAAGTACTGTACTAGTGGCTCTGCCATGTTTTTACTATTTTAGTGGCTTGGCCACATTTACTGTTATTAGCAGCTTCGCTGCGTTACTATTAGCAGCTATCCTGTGATATTGGTGTGTTGGCTGGGTGGGTCGATTTAGTCCCCACATAGTGTGTTGGTTGGTACGGGTGGTGTGTTGGCTGGACTGGGATAGGTTGCATTTCTGCTCTATACTGATATTATTTGGGCTTAGGCCCACATCATATCTTGATAGGGCTAAGGCCCGCATCGTCCTACTCTTGAATAGGGCTCAGTCCAATCGCACTTTGCATATATCATTTCTTGTTTGTCTGTTAGGGGATTACACACTGAGTTTTTCTAAACTCACCCTTTCTTTTAACTGTGCAAGTAATCCCTAGTCTTAGCTGATTTGGAGCCGTAAGGGACTCGGAGGTGGCCACATGACTGTTGTTATTCAGTTTTGACTTTATTTAGATCAAAATTTAGATTTGGGTTTTTGTTTGTGTAATAAGGCCATTTAAGGGTTTTTTTATTAATTGGGCTTTTGTTTAATTAATCAATCTGCTAGGATAGGAGAACGAGTTTTCAAAATAATAATTGTTTTCAAAGAAAAGCACGTAATCTTAAACTTCAAGGTATTCAATTAGAAAAGCTTCTGTGGTTTTAATTCAGATTAATACACTTATACCAATTGATATGACCTATAATTGGACAACATGTTTTGATTTTACAACACTAATTTTTTCAACAGCAATTGATTAAATGGGATTTAAAAATCAGTAACGAACTTTTATCGACAAGCCCAGTTTTCAAAAGACACTTTGATGTGACACGTCAGATCCGGTCGTAACGACTAGGCCGGGTTTGGGGTGTTACAGACAGGTCGTGTGATTCAAGTCAGTTTGCCACATGGGCAAGAAGCACGGGCGTGTGCCAGACTGAGTGACCCAAGTCAGTGATGCACACGGGCTGAAACATGGTCCAAGGCACGGCCGTGTGAGGCACACGGCCAAGCCACACGGGCGTGTTCCCTGTTTTGAAAGAAAAATTTTCTAAGTTTCGCAAATTTCCCGTATGAGATCAGTTTAGTCCCGAACCTTCTCTAAAGTGTGTTTAAGGTCTCGTAGACCTTCTAAAGGGACTCTATGTGTATATTTCACTATGGAATGGTGTGAAAGTTTGATGTTAGTGAAATGTTTGTGATATGTTCCGTTATGTCCGGTAATGCCTCTTAACCCTCGTCCGGTGATGAATACGGGTTAGGGGTGTTACAATTTGTTGGTATCAGAGCTACGGTTTAGTAGATTCTAGGACTAACGTAGCGTGTGAGAGTCTAGCTATACATGCCATATATACGAACTGTGATAGTGTGATGAATCCTAACAGATAAAATGTGTTTTTCGTATAATAAATGGATCCCGAACGAGCCGTAGCTGACGATGTTGAAAGTAATGCGCCTGCTCCCGCTCAAGGGACAGCGCCGTATGATTCTAGACCGGTTACTAGTAGTCAGGAAGGAGAGGCTAAACAAGCCTTCTTCCAAATGATGAATGAGTGGTTCACTTAGTATGTTAGAGCAAATCCTGCTATTCCTCAACCTCCGCCTCCGCAAGTTCCCGTAGCTCCCCAAGTTATAGATTCGACTCGTCTGAATAAACCTCCAGTTGATAAGATTAGAAAATATGGGTCTGAAGAATTCCGTGCTACTACTGATGATGATGCTGAGAGAGCTGAGTTCTGGCTTGAGAATACGATTCGGGTATTTGATGAGTTGTCATGTACCCCTGATGAATGTGTTAAATGTGCCGTTTCTTTGTTGAGAGATACAGCTTACCAATGGTGGAAAACTCTGATTTCTGTTGTTTCGAGAGAACGAATTACTTGGGATTTCTTCCAGACTGAATTCTGAAAGAAATACATCAGTGAGAGATTTATAGATCAGAAATACAAAGAGTTTCTTGAATTGAAACAGGGTCGTATGTCTGTTATAGAATACGAGCGAGAATTTGTGAGACTGAGCCAGTATGCACGAGAATGTGTCTCGACTGAGGCAATAATGTGTAAAAGGTTCGAAGACGACTTGAATGAAGATATCCGTTTGTTATTCAGAATTCTAGAAATAAAAGAATTTGTTGTGCTTGTTGACCGAGCGTGTAAAGCTGAAGAACTGGGGAAAGAGAAAAGAAAAGCTGATTCGAAAGCTAGAGAGCTGCAAAAATGAACAAAGAGTAAGACATATCAGTTGGTATCAAAGAAATTCCGAGATGATTATAGCCGTTCAAAGGCTAACGTCGGACTTTCGAGTAGAGATCGTGCGAGATCACATTCGAGTTTTCAAGCTCCAGCTACTTCGATTGCAAGTGTTGGAAATGTCAGATCTGAAAGACTCGAGTGTAGACATTGATAAACCGAAATAGTAACATATTTTAGACCCACATTTAGCATGCTTTTGGGTGATTTAAGCCTTGAATTGTGTAATTTGGTGCTATTAATCCTTTGTTTTCATGTTTTATACTCAGGAAAGCACCAGAGGATGAAAAGAACTAGAAACGGGCTTAAAACAGACCAAATAGGCCAAATCACGAAATCAACACGGCCTGGGCCCATGAACACGTCTGTGCCTTTCAAATCAGACCTGAACACGGCCTGGCCACGATTCACACGGGCGTGTGCCAAGGGCGTGTCCCTGCCGTGGAGAAGAGGAATTTCACTCGGATTTGGATACTTAGGGGTAAAGAAACACATTCCAAAAGCCTATATAAACACCCTAGAGGCCAACTTTCAGGAGGCGTCCAGCTAGGCCAAGGAGCCGAGCCAGAAAGATCAGATTTGTAGAAATTACTCAAAGGATAGCCAGTTGATTCATCTCAAGAAGCCGGAGTTATACTCAAGACAGAGGATCTCTCTTCAATTTCTTCAGGGGGTTTTAGAGTTTTTCTTATGTTTTGTTTTATCTTTTCTTTTGAGATGTATTCCATTATCGTTATGAACTAAACCCTCAAATACCTGAGGGGGATGAAACCTAAGATGAATCTTGTTATCGTTTGCTGAATTATATGATAAATATTTTATTTGTTCTTAATTATGTGTTCTTAATTCTTGTGTTGATATTTCTGGGATATTAATTCGAGTTTGATGTGCTTAGGTGGAGGAGCAAAAGTCCCTGCCTAAGAGTAGATCTAGCATAATTAAGCGGAGTTGATCGCACGCCTAGACATAGGGTGACGAGATTTTGCCGGATTAGGGTGAAACCTAATATGGGAGTCCATAGATCGAGTTAATGCAATCTTAGGGGTTTTAATTAGAAAGAGATTTCAATTAATCAACCTAGGGTTAGACATTAGTCGCCTCGAGAGAGGGGTTAATATACATTAGGGAACCTTACGGATCAAGTGAAATGAATAAATCGTCTAGTTCAGAGTTAGATAACAAGTGAAGTCTAGGTGGATTCTTCCTTGGGTATTGTTTTAATCAATTGGTTTTTCCCACAAGTATTTCCCTAATTTCATTCTTTTTGTCTCATCGTCTTTAGCTTAGTAGTTAGTTAATTTTCTAGATTAAACCGATTCACTTCAATTTTAAGGCTAAATAATAAAAAAGAAGTTTAGTATTAGTACTTTCGGTTCCTTTGGGTTCGACAATTCGGTCTTGCCACTAAGCTATACTACTGTTCGATAGGTACACCTGCTTCAATCGTTGTGATAGTTAGTTTTCAGGTTTGATCATTCTCATTATAAATTTTAAGACTTTGACATCGCATAAAACAACGATCAAGTTTTTGGCGCCGTTCCCGGGGAACTGAAATATTAAGAACGCTCTATTTTTATTACTTTAGCGATTTTTATTTTCTGCAATTTTACTCTTATTTTGTTTTCTATTTTTATCTTTCTAAATTTTAGTCTTTGCTCCTTGTAGGTACCTCTAGTTTATGACTAGAAGGAACCCGACAGGACCTTTAATTTACGATAGAGAGATCGAAGCAACCGCTTGTAGAAACCAGAGAGAAATTAGGCGAAGTCTACAATACACAGAAGAAGAGCAAGAAAACATCATCAATACCACCGAAGAGATGGACCAGAACAATTCACCACCTCAAGAGATGGACGAAAATCATGCTCCTCGAACTATGTATGATTATGCTAAGCCTAGTTTAGTTGGTACTGAATCTAGTATTGTTAGACCTACTATTGCTGCAAATAATTTCGAATTGAAACCTAACACTATACAGATGATACAACAGTTCGTTCAGTTTGATGGTTTGCAGGATAAGGATCCTAGCACACGCTTAGCGAATTTCCTAGAATTCTGCGACACTTTTAAAATTAATGGCATTACTGATGATGCCATCCGCCTTCGGTTATTTCCTTTTTCTTTGAGAAATAAAGCCAAACAGTGGTTGCATTCTCTTCCCTGAGGATCAATTACTACATGGGATCAAATGACCGAAAAATTTTTATTAAAATATTTTCCGCCGGCCAAAACGGCCAAATTAAGGAATGATATCTCTTCTTTTGTGCAGATGGATTTAGAAAGACTTTACGATGCATGGGAGAGTGATCGTTGTTTTCGTGATGTCAAATTCTTAAAATTTATAAAAAGAATAATCAAACCTAGAAACTAACTATGACAACGATTTGAGGCAAGTGCACCTATCGAACAGTAGTATAGTTTAGTGGCAAGACCGGAATGTCGAACCCAAAGGAACTAAAAGTACTAATACTAACTTTCTTTTTATTATCTAGCCTAAAATAAGTGAAGTTGTTATTTAATCTAAATTTAACTAACTACTAAGCTAAAGACGCAAAGACAAAAAGAATGACTTGGGGAAATACTGTTGGAAAAACTCAGTTGATTAAGACGATACCCTTAGGAAGAATCCACCTAGACTTAACTTGTTATCCAACTCTGAACCAGACGATTTATTCACTTGACTTGATCCGTAAGACTCCCTAATGTATATTAAACCCTCTCTCGAAGCGAATAACGTCTAACCCTAGGTTGATTAATTGAAATCTCTTTCTAATTAAAACCCCTAAGATTGCATTAACTCGATCTATGGACTCCCATATAAGGTTTCACCCTAATCCGGCAAAATCTCGTCACCCTATCTTTAGGCGCGCGATCAACTCCACTTAATTATGCTAGATCTACTCTTAGGCAGGGACTTTTGCTCTTCCACCTAAGCACATCAAACTTGAATCAATATCCCGGAAATATCAACACAAGAATTAAGAACACATAATTAAGATCAAATCAAGTATTTATCATATAGTTCAGCAAACGATAACAAGATTCATCTAAGTTTCATCCCCTTCAGGTATCTGAAGGGTTTGGTTCATAATAATAAAAGAAAACATCTCAGAGGAAAAGATAAAACAAAACATAAGAAATCCCTAAAACCCCCTGAAGGAATTGAAGGAGAGATCCGCCGTCTTGAGTAGAATTCTGGCTTCTTGAGATGGATCAACTGGCTATCTTCGAGTGTTTCCCAAAAATCTGACCTTTTCGGCTCGACTCCTTGGCCTAGCTCACCGCCCCCTTCTAGGTTATACTTAGGGTGATTATATAGGCTTTTGAAATAGGTTTCTTTGACCCTAAGTATCCTTTTCCGAGTGAAATTTCTCTTCTCTACGACAGGGACACGGCCATGGCACACGCCCGTGTGAATCATCTTTAGACCGTGTTCTAGTCTATTAAGGAGACACGACCGTGTTGGCTCAAGTCCAGGCCGTGTCGATTTTCACTTTGGCCCAATTTGGTCCGTTTTGAGCCCGTTTCTCATTCTTTCCATCCTCTGGTGCTTTCCTGAGTATAAAACATGAAAAGAAAGGATTAAGAGCACCTTTTTACATAAATCAAGGGATAAATCATCCAAAAGTATGCTAAATGTGGGATTAAAATATGTTGCTTTTACGGTTTATCACATACCCCCACACTTAAGCTTTTGCTTGTCCTCAAGCAAAATTCTCAACTTACAATTAAAACAAACTTTCCATGATTCAATATTCCTATCAACAATGTCTCATCATAATTCATAGATAATTTATACATGGATAATTTAACTCAAAGAGTCCTAAAGATTCAAACAATATAAGTCATACATTTGTAGCACAAAACATAGGTGTTTCCCCTTATCTAAATAATTACCTCTGATCTAAAACCTACAAGGATTGACATCCTCACAAAAGATTCACTCAAATCACTCGAAGTGTTTAAGGTTAAGCATTAAGCACTCAAATGTCAAACCTGAAAAGTTAATCCCATAGGCTTGCATGAAAATCAAATCTCCACCATCAGTAATATGAGATGATGCACAAATCAAAAGGTCTTTGAAAGGGTTGTAACGGGGCTTGGGTTAAGGTGTGGATAAAGGCTGAATTAGAGGGTTAGAATCGAGATCGACTAAAAATTACCTTACTAGAAACAACAAACTGAAAAATAAATAATTACATGAATTGAAACTTTGAAACTAATAATACGAGCTTCTTCTTCAATAAATAGACTTTAACTGTACAAGCTCGCTTTTCATCATACTAATAATGAATATACGTCGATGTTTTTTTTTAGATCAAGTAAAAATAAAGAACTTTAACAACTGAAATAAAGAACATAGTTAGGCAACTGGTCAAATCAAATCTCGACAAAAAAGGGTAGTAAAGAAGAATGGTGATAACAAATACAAAGGGTTTTGGGTTAATATTAGTGGGTGAGTCAATAAAAAGGGTTGTTAGGATCAAAGGGGTTCACTAGGGGTTAATTATGAAGGTAGGCTTTTTATGGAGTAAGTGGGTTAAATCCTAGGCGCCTTTATCATTTTTGTATATCAAATCAAAGATGTGGTCTCAACATGTATAATCGAGGCAAGTTCTAGAATAACAGTTCAATGTTGACACACTCATAATCAAAAAGTGAGCATGAAAAAGGATATATGCTCTTATAAGGCTCAAAACCTCACAAAAATTATGGGTATTTTGATATCAACCTCGTAAATTTCAAATTTCAAAGTAATATTCAAATTCAGGTTAACAACCTAAAAAAAATTAATTTTTGAAAAATAGACTTATCATGCTTGATTCTCTAGTATCTTAGAATTTAATTATCAATGCACAATTATCAATGACTTAATCCAAAACATATCCATAAAAATCATAAATCATGGAAATTTCATTCTAATGATAATATGAGAAATTTACTTTAAGACAAGGCATAATTCAGGGATTTGAGAATAATGCAAAAAGTTTGGCACCTAACTTCAGGAATTTGAGAATAATGAAAAAAAAAGTTAGGCACCTTTTTAGGTTGTTCACCCCCCCACACTTAAGATGTACATTGCCCTCAATGTACAAAGATATATATATAGACAATTAAGTATAAATTCAAAATATATGGAGAGAAGTGAAACTATCTGAGTTATGGATGAAATCCTTGTGTTGGAGGTGAAAGATAAGTTGGAGGGGTCGTTCTTTATGATGATCATGCGCTAGATGAAGAAATTGGGTAGCTCATGGAGGATTAGCCAGGATATAATGATAATAATTAAAACTATACTAATTAAATAATTAAAGAAAAGCAAGCTAAAGTGAAGGAAAATAAAAAATGGAATAAAATTAAAGGAAAAGATAAGATAAATGGACCGTAGAGTCCTTATTGTTAGATGGTTCATGAGGTGGGCGTGATTTCTAAGGTTGTGGATATGGTGGTGGTCGTGGTGTGATTCCCAAGCAGCCTGAAGAACCTAAAACCAAGAAACTAAAATAAAATAAGTTAAATTAAGCAGAAGAGGAGTAAAGATAAGGAAATTGAAGCAAAAGAGAAAAACAAAGTAAAAACTAAATGGCCTCAAATATCCTTGGCTCGTCGAATGATTGAAGCGGCCGGCATGAACTTATATAGATTCTCCCTTGGGGAGATTGTGCTTGGTTCGTTCCGCTTCTTCGACATCGATGTGGTAGATCAAGGGTTTTGTTAGGAGAGGAATGGGAAAAATGAAAATGGTGGAAAGTTGAGAGTTAGTAGGAGAAGAGAAAAAGAAGGGGGTTTAAATAGATTTTCAAGCCTAGTACAACCCCACGCTCGTGTGTCATGGGCGTGTTGATTCACACGGCCGCCTCGCATGGCCGTGTTATGCATCGTATCATTTCTCCCACGCCCATGTTCTGGTTGCCACGCCCGTGTGTAAACTACCAGTGTCGACCACAGCCGCATCGCACGGCCGTGTTGGGCGTCGTTCATGTCTCCCACGCCCATGTTCAAGTCACCACGCCCGTGTCCAATCTAACAGTTTCGCCACGGCTTCGCCGCACGCCGCCGTGGCGGGGGTAGTTGGGTCCGTGACTCGAAGATATGATTCGCTCGACTCGTACCATCTCTGCGCGTCGATGCGGAGATTCTGCACCTCCACGCACGGCCACGCCACGGCGCGTGTGCAAGGCCGTGTGGGCTGGAAATCTGCACTTTTGGTTAGTTTAAAACTAGGTGTTTAAGACTAAGAGAAGAGAAGAAAATAAAATGAAAACAAATACGAAAGTAATTAGGGTTAGTGCTCGGGTTGCCTCCCGAGAAGCGCTCATTTAAAGTCTTAAGCTAGACTTTCCTCGTATTCGCAAAAATTAGGGTGGTTTAAAAATTTGAATATCTTCCCTCATGCTATCAGTTCTATTTCCTTGATAAAGTTTAAGTCGAGAAGCGTTTATATTGAAAGTACCAAAAATAGGATTACTTACCTCGATTTCTTCGTATGGGAAAATATTGTGTACCTCAAGAGGAATTTCTTCGTTTGTGTTCAGGTCTGATGTGATGAGGCGAGGATCTGCTTTATCTAACAGTACCTGGTCTCCTATTTTGAAGTGGTTTGTTGTTCCTATGAGCTCTTCTGGGGGCTCCTTCGGTTTTACTTCGTGTGGTTCCGGTTCTTCCTTGAATTGTGTTTTCCACTCTTCTAATTTGTCGACCATAAGGCTTCGTTCCTTATGTAATTCTTCTTTGTTCTCATGGGGTCCATGATTCGGCTCAGGTTTGTAACCTTGTGGTGTTTCCTGTGGTGAAAGTTGAACAACTTGGTTATTAACTGAATTTACTTTCTCAACTTCATCAATTGTTGTCCTGGCCAAGTCAAGAGCTTGTAAACTGATCGATTCGTCACCTACACGAAGTATGAGTTCTCCTGTACCAACATCAATTTTTGTTCTAGCAGTTGCTAAAAAGGGTCTTCCTAAAATTAAGGGAATCGAATTATCCTCATCCATGTCTAAGACAACAAAATCTATTGGGAAAACGAATTTATCAATTTTTACAAGAACATCTTCGATAATAACCCTAGGAATTCTAACAGTTTTATCAGCTAGTTGAATGCTCATCCTAGTTTGTTTGGGTTTCCCTAGACCTAGTTGCTTAAACAATTTATAAGGCATGACATTTATGCTTGCCCCTAGATCAGCTAACGCATTATCAATAGTTAGTCTACCAATTAAACATGGAATTGTAAAACTCCCTGGATCTTTTAATTTCTGTGGTAGTTTATTTTGCAAGATTGTCGAGCACATTGCGTTTAGTTCCACGTGTGATGCCTCGTCTATCCTTCGCTTGTTCGTTAAAAGCTCTTTTAAAAATTTTCTAGAATCTGGCATCTGCGAAAGGGCTTCAAGTAGCGGTAAGTTAATATGTAATTTCTTTAAAAGTTTAAGAAACTTACCGAACTGTTCCTCTGTATCGTCTCCTTCATCGCTTCGGGATAAGGAATGCGAGGTTGGTACTTTTTGATTACCGGTTTTGTCTTTTCTTGTGTTACCTCAACTTTACCTTTCTCTACCTCGTTTTCTTGTATTGGATTGGGTTCATCTAACCCTATACTATCATAAGCTGTGATAGCTTGGATTTGCTCCTTTGGGTCAATCTCAGTGTTGCTTGGTAGACGCCCTTACGGTCGTTCGGAAATTATCTTTGCAATTTGTCCAACTGTCTTAGTAAGTTCCCCAACTTGACTTTCGATCCCCTTAATTGATGCCTGTTGATTCTTAAGGGTGGTTTCAGTGTCTTGGAGACGGTTATCTGTGGCTGCCATGAATTTTGTCAGCATCTCTTCAAGGTTCGGCCTCTTTTCCTGTGGATAGGGCTGATTTTGGAATATTTGAGGAGGTTGTTGTCTTTGAATTCCTTGATTTCCTTGACCTCCCCATGAAAAATTTGGGTGGTTCCTCCAACCTGGAATATAAGTATTACTATAAGAGTTATTATTAGATCTGAAATTAGTACCTATATAGTTCATCTGTTCGCTTTCTGTGCCCAGTTGGTAGGGTGGGTACTCAGGATTCGCCACAGTTCCACTTGCGTCGCACTGCATTACTGGATGTACCTGCGACGAACACAAACTATCAAGCTTTTTATTCATCATCTCTACCTGTGTTGATAGCATGGTTACTGCGTCGAGGTTGAAAACTCCGGCTGATTTTGTTGGTTTTGTCCTTGTAACCTGCCACTGATAGTTATTCAGTGACATCTCTTCAATAAACTCGTAGGCTGCTTCAGGAGTTCTGTTGTTCAGGGTTCCACCAGCGGTTGAATCAATTAGTTGCCTCGTTGAGGGGTTTACACCGTTATAAAAAGTTTAGACTTGGAGCCACAAGGGTAAACCATGGTGCGGACACCTTCTCAAGAGATCCTTGTATCTCTCCCATGCGTCGTATAATGTCTCTAAATCCATCTGCACAAAAGAAGAGATATCATTCCGTAATTTGGTCGTTTTGGCCGGTGGGAAATATTTTAATAAAAAATTTTCAGTCATTTGATCCCATGTAGTGATTGACCCTCGTGGTAACGAGTTTAACCACTTTTTGGTTTTATTCCTTAATGAAAAGGGAAATAACCGAAGACGGATGGCATTATCAGAAACGCCATTTATTTTGAAGGTATCACAGAACTCTAAAAAATTAGCTATATGAGTTTTTGGGTCTTCGTCCTGTAAACCATCAAATTGAACAAATTGTTGAATCATTTGTATAGTGTTAGGCTTTAATTCAAAATTATTAGCAGCTATAGCAGGCCTAACAATACTTGATTCTCGCTCTGTTAAATGAGGTTCAAATAATCATACATAGTATGCGGAGCATTATTTTCGCCACATCTTGTGGTGGTGGATTATTCTCGTCCATCCCTTCAGTAGGATTGGATCTGCCTTCTCGCTCTTTTTTCGTGTAATTTAGGGCTCGCCTAATTTCTCTGCGATTCTCGCGAGCGGTAGCTTCAATATCACCATCATATACTGATGCTCCTCTCGGGTTCCTTCTAGTCATAAACTAGAGGTACCTGCTAAGAAAAGAAAGAAAGATAATTTAGCAAAGTTAAAAACAAAACAAAAATAAAAAAAAATAAAAGTAAATTGCGGAAAATAATGGCTAAAGTAATAAAAATAGAGCTTTCTAAATATTTTAGTTCCCCGGCAACGGCGCCAAAAACTTGATCATTGTTTTTGCGATGTCAAAGTCTTAAAATTTATAAAAAGAATGATCGAACCTGGAAACTAACTATGACAACGATTTGAGGCAAGCGCACCTATCGAACAGTAGTATAGTTTAGTGGCAAGACCGGAATGTCGAACCCAAAGGAACAAAAAGTACTAATACTAACTTTCTTTTTATTATATAGCCTAAAATAAGTGAAGTTGTTATTTAATCTAAATTTAACTAACTACTAAGCTAAAGACGCAAAGACAAAAAGAATGAATTGGGGAAATACTGTTGGAAAAACTCAGTTGATTAAGATGATACCCTTAGGAAGAATCCACCTAGACTTCACTTGTTATCTAACTCAAACTGCATTTATTTATTCACTTGACTTGATTCGTAAGACTCCCTAATGTATATTAAACCCTCTCTCGAAGCGAATAACATCTAACCCTAGGTTGATTAATTGAAATCTCTTTCTAATTAAAACCCCTAGAATTGCTTCACTCGATCTATGGACTCCCATATTAGGTTTCACCCTAATCCGGCAAAATCTCGTCACCCTATCTCTAGGCGCGCGATCAACTCTACTTAATTATGCTAGATCTACTCTTAGGCAGGGACTTTTGCTCCTCCACCTAAGCACATCAAACTTGAATCAACATCCCAGAAATATCAACACAAGAATTAAGAACACATAATTAAGAACAAATCAAGTATTTATCATATAGTTCAGCAAACGATAACAAGATTCATCTAAGTTTCATCCCCTTCAGATATCTGAAGGGTTTAGTTCATAATAATAAAAGAAAAAATCTCAGAAGAAAAGATAAAACAAAACATAAGAAATCCCTAAAACCCCCTGAAGGAATTGAAGGAGAGATCCACCGTCTTGAGTAGAATTCTGGCTTCTTGAGATGGATCAACTGGCTATCTTCGAGTGTTTCCCACAAATCTGACCTTTTTGGCTCGGTTCCTTGGCCTAGCTCACCGCCCCCTTCTAGGTTATACTTAGGGTGTTTATATAGGCTTTTGAAATAGGTTTCTTTGCCCCTAAGTATCCTTTTCCGAGTGAAATTGCTCTTCTCCACGACAAGGACACGGCCATGGCACACGCCCGTGTGAATCATCTTTAGACCGTGTTCTAGTCTATCAAGGAGACACGGCCGTGTTGGCTCAAGTCCAGGTCGTGTCGATTTTTACTTTGGCCCAATTTGGTCCGTTTTGAGCTCGTTTCTCGTTCTTTCCATCCTCCGATGCTTTCCTAAGTATAAAACATGAAAATAAAGGATTAAGAGCACCTTTTTACATAAATCAAGGGATAAATCATCCAAAAGTATGCTAAATGTGGGATTAAAATATGTTGCTTTTACAGTTTATCAGAGAGATACAAGGATCTATTGAGAAGGTGCCCACACAATGGATTACCCTTGTGGCTACAGGTCCAAACTTTTTACAACGGTGTGAACCCCTCAACTAGGCAGTTGATCGATTCAGCAGCCGATGGAACTCGTAATAATAAAACACCTGAAGCAGCTTACGAATTTATAGAGGAGATGTCCCTAAATAACTATCAGTGGCAAGTCACGAGAATAAAGCCCACGAAAGCTGCCAGTGTTTTCAATCTCGATGCAGTAACCATGCTATCGAATTATGTAGACATGTTAACTAAAAAATTTGATGGTTTGTGTAATTCCTTGCAGGTACAACCCGTTATGCAGTGCGAAACAAGTGGAGGTGTGGCGAATCCTGAGTACCCACCCTACGGACATGGCATAGAAGGCGAACAAATGAACTATGTAAGTAACAATTTCAGATATCAAAATAACCCTTATAGCAATACTTACAATCCAAGTTGGAAGAACCACCCCAATTTTTCATGGGGTGGTCAAGGAAATCAAGGACAACAACACTCTACAAATTTCCAACAGCAGCATTACCCACATGAAAAGAAACCGAACCTTGAGGAGATGCTGACAAAATATATAGCAGCAACAGAAACACGTTGCCAAAGTATAGAAACAAAACTTGAAAAACAAGAAGCATCGACACAAGAGCTCAAAGATCAGATTGGGCAAATCACCAAAATCTTGACGGAACGACCACAAGGTAGATTGCCAAGCAACACTGAAACTAACCCAAGGGAGCAGATTCAAGCCATATCAACTAATGATAATGTAGGGTTAGATGAGCCTCATTTAAGACAAGAGAATGTGGTAGAAGAAGGTAAGGTTGAGGAAGAAAGTAAAAAGCCAAAACCGGTAATTAAAGAGTACCAACCTCGTAATACCCCGAGGCGATGAAGAAAGACGACACAGAGGAATAGTTCGGTAAGTTTCTTAAACTTTTAAAGAAATTACTTATTAACTTACCATTACTTGAAGCTCTTTCGCAGATGCCAGATTCAAGGAAATTCTTAAAAAAGCTTTTGACAAACAAGCGAAAGCTAGACGAGGAATCGCATGTGGAACTCAACGCAAAGTGCTTAGCAATTTTCCAAAATAAATTACCACAAAAATTAAAAGATCCAGGGAGTTTTACAATTCCATGCTTAATTGGTAGTTTATCTATTAATAATGCGTTAGCTGATTTAGGGGCAAGTATAAGTGTCATGCCTTATAAAATGTTTAAACAACTTGGTCTAGGGAAACCCAAACAAACTAGGATGAGCATTCAATTAGCTGATAAAACTGTTAGAATTCCTAGGGGTATAATCAAAGATGTGCTAGTAAAAATTGATAAATTCGTATTCCCAGTAGACTTTGTTGTTTTAGACATGGATGAGGACAATAGTATCCCATTAATTCTAGGAAGGCCCTTTTTAGCAACTGCCAGGACTAAAATTGATGTCGACGCAGGTGAACTCATACTCTGTGTAGGTGACGAGACAGTCACTCTTCAGGCTTTCAATTCGGCTAGAACATCAAGCAAACAAGGTGAGAAAGTAAATTCTATTAATAACCATTTGGTTAACCCTTCTTTACAGGAAGCACCACAAAAGAACACAACTAAACCCGATCCTAGACCCAATGCCAACAAAGAAACAACTCATGAGGATCGAAGGGATCAAGTTGATGAACTAGACGAGTGGAAGACACACTTCAAGGAAACACTAGGAATACACGAAGAGAAACCGAGGGAACCACCAGACGAGCTCGTAGGAACGACAAATCACTTTAAAATAGGAGACCAAGTATTGTTAGATAAAACAGACCCTCGAAAATCCCCTCCTGACCCTAACACAAACAAAGAAATCCCTTTTAGGGTAATAAGTGTTTTCCCATACGGAACAGTCAAGGTAAGTAATCCTAATTTTGGCACTTTCAATACAAACGCACCTCGACTTGAAATCTGTCATGATAATGAAACTGATAGCATGAGGAAGGACTTTCAACTCCTCAAACCACCCTGATGATGCAAACGAGAGGTAAGTCTAGCTTAAGACTTTAAACGAGCGCTTCTCGGGAGGCAACCCGAGCACTAACTCCATTACCCTTTCTATTTTATTTCATTTTATTTTCACTCTTAATTCTCCTTTGCAGCAACTAACTATAAACTAACCAAGACCAATTTCCATACCACGCGGCCTTACACACGGCCGTGGCCGTGGCCGTGTGGATGCACCGAATCTCCGTACTGACATGGCAGAGATGGTACGAGTCAAGACGGATCGTATCTTCAAATCACGGACCCAACTACCCCGCCACGACCGTGCGACATGGCCGTGGCTGACACTGAGGGAAGACAAACGGGCTCCGATTGAACACCACGGCCGTACGATTCGGCCGTGGTCGACACGGTTTGACCCTACATGGGCGTGGTGACCACGAAACGGGCGTGGGAGAAACAAACGAAACACAACACGGCCGTGCGATACGGTCGTGTGACCCAGCACGCCCATGGCACACGGGCGTGGGAAGGCACCAAACCCCAAATTTCTATTTAAACCACTCATCCCCCCATCCATACCACTTTCTTCCATTCCATTATTCAGAATTCTCCCCTTTCATACTCTTCCCCCTTGGTTATTACTAAAACCCTTGAGCTCCACCACATCCATGTCAAAGAGGCGGAAGGATCCCAGTATAGTCTCTCAATGGGAGACCGATCTACATAAGTTCATGCCGGCCGCTTCGTCTAGTCGAAAAGCCAAGGGTCTTTGAGACCATTTAGCTTTTAGTTTTCTTTTCTCATCTCTTTTAATTTCCTTCTCTTTAACACTCTTATGCTTAATTTAGTTTATTCTATCTTAATTTCTTGGTTTTAGGTTCTAAAGGCTACTAAGGAATCACACCTCGACCATGACCACCACTCCACCATAGCCTTAGAAACCACACCCACCTCGCGAACCCTCCAACAATACGGGCTCTTCGGTCTATTAATTTTTTCTTTTAATTTTATTTCACTTTTTATTTTCCTTCACTTTAGCTTGCTTTTCTTTAAATATATAATTAGTATAGTTTGAATTATTATTATTATTTCCTGGCTAACTCTGCACGAGCTACCCAATTTCTTCATCTAGCACAGAGACTGTGGACGACCACCATACCACCACCAGAGACGCCTCCTCCAACTTATCTTTCACCTCCAACGCAAGGAATCCATCCAAATTCAGGGAGTTTCACTTCTCTCCATATATCCTTTAATTTTCTACTTAATTATTTATACATATATCTTTGTACATTGAGGGCAATGTACATCTTAAGTGTGGGGGGGTGAACAATCTAAAAGGTGCCTAATTTTTTTCATCATTCTCAATTTCCTGAAATTAGGTGCCAAACTTTTTGCATTATTCTCAAATCCTGAATTATGTCTTGTTTCTTAAGTAAGTTTCTCATATTATGATTAGAATGAAATTTCCTGTGATTTATGATTTTTATTGATATATTTTGGATTAAGTCATTGATAATTGTACATTGATAATTTAAACTTTAAGATACTAGAGAATCAAGCATGATAAGTCTATTTTTCAGGATTAAAATTTTTTTTCTAGGTTGTCTACCTGAATGTGAATATTACTTTGAAGCTTGAAATCTGCTAGGTTGACATCAAAAAGCCACAATTTTTTGTGAGATGTTGAGCCTTATAGAGCATATATTCTTTTTCTTGCTCACTTTATTGATTATGGGAGTGTCAACATTGATTTGTTATTCTAGAACTTGCATCGATTATACAGGTTAAGACCACACCGTTGATTTGGTATACGAAGATGATAAAGGCACCTAGGTTTTAACCCACTCACTCCACTAAAAGCCTACCTTCATAATTAACCCCTAGTGAACCCCGTTTAATCCTAACAACCCTTTTTATTGACTCACCCACTAATATTATCCCAAAACCCTTTGTTTCTGTTATCACCATTCCTTTTGACTACCCGTATATCGAGATCTGATTTGATAGATTGCCTATTTATTTTGATATTAAATTCATCATTTATTAAATAATGATTTGTTCTTAAAAAAAAGCTCGTATTAGTAATAGTAAAATTATTACAAGTTTTCAATTGATGTAATTACTTATATTCAGTTCGTTGTTTTCGGTTAGGTAATTTCTTAGAAGAATCTCGATTCTAACCTTCTAATTCAGCCTATATCCACACCTTAACCCAAGCCCCGTTACAACCCTATTAAAGACCTTTTGATTTGTGCATCATTTCATATTATAGTGGTGGAGATTTGATTCTCATGCAAGCCTATGGGATTAACTTCTCATGTTTGACTTATGAGTGCTTTTTCTTGAACCTTAAACACCTCGAGTGATTTGAGTGAATCTTTAGTGAGGATGTCAATCCTTGTCGATTTTGAATCAGAGGTAATCATTCAGATGAGGGGAAACACCTATATGTTGTGCTACAAAATGTATGACTTAGATTGTTTGAATCTTTAGGACTCTTTGAGTTGAATTGTCCATGTACAAATTATCTTTGAATTATGATGAAACATTATTGATGAATATTATGAATCAAGGAAGTTCGTTTTAATTATAAGTTGAGAATTTTGCTTGAGGACAAGCAAAAGCTTAAGTGTGGGGGTATTTGATAAACCGAAATAGTAACATATTTTAGACCCACATTTAGCATGCTTCTGGGTGATTTAAGCCTTGAATTGTGTAATTTGGTGCTCTTAATCCTTTCTTTTCATGTTTTATACTCAGGAAAGCACTGGAGGATGAAAAGAACGAGAAACGGGCTTAAAACGGACCAAATAGGTAAAATCACGAAATCAACACGGCCTGGGCCCATGAACACGGCCGTGCCTCCCAAATCAGACCTGAACACGGCCTGGCCACAATTCACACGGGCGTGTGCCAAGGGCGTGTCCCTACCATAGAGAAGAGAAATTTCACTCGGATTTGGATACTTAGGGGTAAAGAAACACATTCCAAAAGCCTATATAAACACCCTAGAGGCCAACTTTCAGGGGGCGTCCAGCTAGGCCAAGGAGCCGAGCCAGAAAGATCAAATTTGTGGAAATTACTCAAAGGATAGCCAGTTGATTCATCTCAAGAAGCTGGAGTTATACTCAAGACGGAGGATCTCTATTCAATTACTTCAGGGGGTTTTAGAGTTTTTCTTATGTTTTGTTTTATCTTTTCTTTTGAGATGTATTCCATTATCGTTATGAACTAAACCCTCAAATACCTGAAGGGGATGAAACCTAAGATGAATCTTGTTATCATTTGCTGAATTATATGATAAATATTTGATTTGTTCTTAATTATGTGTTCTTAATTCTTGTGTTGATATTTCTGGGATATTAATTCGAGTTTGATGTGCTTAGGTGGAGGAGCAAAAGTCCCTGCCTAAGAGTAGATCTAGCATAATTAAGCGGAGTTGATCGCACGCCTAGACATAGGGTGACGAGATTTTGTCAGATTAGGGTGAAACCTAATATGGGAGTCCATAGATCGAGTTAATACAATCTTAGGGGTTTTAATTAGAAAGAGATTTTAATTAATCAACCTAGGGTTAGACGTTAGTCACCTCAAGAGAGGGGTTAATATACATTAGGGAATCTTACGGATCAAGTCAAATGAATAAACCGTCTAGTTCAGAGTTAGATAACAAGTGAAGTCTAGGTGGATTCTTCCTTGGGTATTGTTTTAATCAATTGGTTTTTCCCACAAGTATTTCCCTAATTTCATTCTTTTTGTCTCATCGTCTTTAGCTTAGTAGTTAGTTAATTTTCTAGATTAAACCGATTCACTTCAATTTTAAGGCTAAATAATAAAAAAGAAGGTTAGTATTAGTACTTTCGGTTCCTTTGGGTTCGACAATCCGGTCTTGCCACTAAGCTATACTACTATTTGATAGGTACACTTGCCTCAATCATTGTCATAGTTAGTTTTTAGGTTTGATCATTCTCATTATAAATTTTAAGACTTTGACATCGCATAAAATAACGATCAGACATTATGGTAAAAGACATCCGGGCAATTTTCGATTAAATGATCGAGCTTGTTTCAAATGTGGATCTTTAGATCACTTTATCCGAGATTGTCCCGAGTCTGTTGAGTAAGATATTGTACAGAATCCGAAGTTGAATAACGCTTTAGTTAGGGGTAGACCTCCCAGAAACACGGGAAATGTGAGTGGTAGTCAGAGAGCTACGAAAGATACAGTTGCGAGATCTGAGGCGAGAGCACCTGCCAGAGCTTATGCTATTCATGCTCGCGAAGAAGCTTCGTCTCCAGATGTCATTACCGGTACTTTAACTTTTTATGATACTTCTGTGGTTGCATTGATAGATCCAGGGTCTACTCATTCATATATATGCATGAACTTAGTATCCAGTAAGACTTTGTCTATAGAGTCTACTGAATTTGTAATTAGAGTATCAAACCCCTTAGGCAAGTGTGTTCTGGTTGACAAAGTGTGCAAGAATTGTCGCCGTTGATGTTTCGAGATATTTGTTTCCCGACTGATCTAATGTTATTACCTTTTGATGAGTTTGATATAATTCTGGGTATGGATTAGCTAACATTACATGATGCTGTTGTGAATTGTAAATGGAAGATTATTGATTTGAGAAGTCAGAATGATGAGATAGTCCGAATTGAATCCAGTGATTTGAATGGGTTACTGGCCGTAATATCTTCGATGAAAGCTCTGAATTATGTGAAAAAGGGATGTGAAGCTTATCTTGCATATGTGATTGATACGAGAGTGACAGAAAAGAAAGTTGATTCTGTGCCTGTGGTTTGTGAGTTTTCTGATGTGTTTCCTGAAGAATTACCGGGATTACCTCCGATATGAGAAGTTGAGTTTGGCATTGAGTTAGTGCCGGGGATGACCCCTATCTCAATAGTACCGTATAGAATGGCTCCGACAAAATAAAAAGAATTAAAGTCTCAGTTGCAAGAATTAACAGGCAGAGGTTTCGCACGACCGAGCTTTTCTCCTTGGGGTGCTCCTGTTCTGTTTATGAAAAAGAAAGATGGCACGATGAGAATGTCCATTGATTACCGTCACTTAAACAAAGTGACTATTAAGAATAAATATCCTCTGCCAAGAATCGATGATTTGTTCGATCAACTGAAAAGAGCTTCTTTGTTTTCAAAGATAGATCTGAGATCAGGATACTATCAGTTGCGAGTGAAAGATTCAGATATTCCAAAAATTGCTTTCAGAACGAGGTACGAGCATTATGAATTTTTAGTTATGCCTTTCAGACTAACAAATGCTCTTGCTGTCTTTATGGACTTGATGAACAGAAATTTCAGACCATATTTAGATCAATTTGTTGTTGTATTCATTGACGACATTTTGATTTATTCGCGTGATGAAATTGAGCATGCTGAACATTTGAGAATTGTGCTACAAACTCTGCGTGATAAGCAATTGTATGCAAAGTTTAGTAAATGTGAGTTCTAGTTGTGCGAAGTTGGCTTTTTGGGTCATATTGTGTCATCATCCGGTATACGAGTTGATCCGAGCAAGGTTTCAGCTATTTTAGAGTGGAAGCCTCCGAAAAATGTGTCTGAAGTCCGCAATTTTCTGGGACTTGCTGGTTATTATCGACGGTTCGTAAAAGGCTTTTCGATGATTGCAACTCCATTGACGAGATTACTTCAAAAATATGTGAAATTCGAATGGTCTGAAAAGTGTCAGAAAAACTTTGATCAGTTGAAAGCCTTATTGGCTGAAGCTCCAGTGCTAGTACAACCAGAATCCGGTAAAGAATTTGTGATATATAGTGATGCTTCATTGAATGGTC
Source organism: Gossypium sturtianum (assembly GCA_025698515.1). Taxonomy (NCBI): domain Eukaryota; kingdom Viridiplantae; phylum Streptophyta; class Magnoliopsida; order Malvales; family Malvaceae; genus Gossypium; species Gossypium sturtianum. Next base: position 20,522,385 of record CM046946.1, on the reverse strand, counting down.
TGGGATGTGTTTTGATTCAAGAAGGCAAAGTTATAGCTTATGCCTCGAGTCAATTGAAATCGTATGAAAAGAATTATCCAACGCACGATCTTGAGTTAGCTGCGATCGTGTTTACTCTAAAAATTTGGCGCCACTATATTTTCGGTGAGAAATGTCATGTGTTTTCAGATCATAAAAGTCTGAAATTTTTGATGACTCAGAAAGATTTAAATCTGCGACAGAGAAGATGGTTAGAACTGTTAAAAGATTATGAGCTTGTGATTGATTATCATCCGGGAAAAGAAAATGTTGTTGCTGATGCTTTGAGTTAGAAATCATTGTTTGCCTTACTTTCGATGAATGCTCATTTAGTTCTGTCTAATGATGGTTTGGTTTTAGCTGAATTGAAAGCGAGACCATTGTTTTTACAGCAGATTTGTGATGCCCAAAAAGTTGACAATGAAATGCTAGAGAGAATGAGCTCAGTGTGATTTAAACTCTGATTCAGAATTTCATGTTGATAATGATGATTGTCTAAGATTCCGAGATTAGATTTGTGTTCCGAGAAATCCAGAGTTGATTCAGTTGATTTTGAAATAAGCTTATAACAGTCGCTTATCGATTCATCCGGGAAGTACAAAGATGTATAATGATTTGAAACAACTTTACTGGTGGGCTGGAATGAAAAGAGATATCTCTGGTTTTGTTTTGAAATGTTTGATCTGTCAGCAAGTTAAAGTTGAGCATCAACTACCATTCGGTTTGTTACAATCGATTATGATTCCCGAGTGGAAATGGGATAGAGTGATGATGGATTTTGTTTCAGGTTTGCCTTTTACTCTGAGGAAGAAAGATGCAATCTAGGTTATAATTGATAGATTGACAAAATCAGCTCATTTTATTTCGGTAAGAACGGATTATTCGCTTGATAAGTTAGCTGAGTTATACATTTCTGATATTGAGAGATTGCACGGGGTGCCACTATCTATTATGTCTGACAGGGATCCGAGGTTTACTTCACGGTTTTGGAAGAAACTGCAAGAGGCTTTAGGTACGAAATTGCACTTTAGTACTACTTTTCACCCGCAGACGAATGGTCAATCCGAGCGGATTATTCAGATACTCGAGGATATGTTGAGATGTTGTATTCTTGAGTTTGAAGGTACGTGGGAACAATATCTTCCATTGATTGAATTCGCGTGTAATAATAGTTTTCAATCGAGCATTAAAATAGTACCGTACGAAGCCTTGTATGGTAGGAAATGCCGAACACCTCCGTATTGGTCTGAACTTAATGAAAATAAAATTCACGGGGTTGATTTGATTAAAGAGACTAAACAGAAAGTAAAAGTGATACGAGATAGTCTAAAAGCAGCGCCTGATCGACAGAAATCATACGCAGATTTGAAACGAAAAGATATTGAATTTGGGAACGGTGATAAAGTGATGAACCATAAAAGTAACATATTTAAAGCCCACATTTAATATGCTTTTGGATGATTTAAGCCTCAATTTTTGTAAAAAGGTGCTCTTAATCCTTTCTTTTCATGTTTTATACTCGGGAAAGCACCCGATGACGAAAAGAACGAGAAACGGGCTTAAAACAGACTAAATTGAGCCAAGCCACGAAATCAGCATAGCCTGGACTTCAAGCCACACGGCCGTGCCTCCTTAATTATCTAGAACACGGCCTAGCCACGATTTACACGGCCGTGCCTCATCAACGGAGTCCAACACGGCCTGGCCACGATTCACACGGGCGTGTGCCATGGCCGTGTCCCTGCCGCGGGAAAGAGGAATTTTACTCGGATTTAGATGCTTGGAGGCAAAGAAACACATTCCTAAGTCTACTTAAACTCCCAAATAGGAATTGCACTCAAATTAGGATGCTTGGAGGCCAAGTAACACATCTCAAAGCCTATATAAACACCCCAGGTAGCAACTTAGAAAGGGAGTTGGACAGAAACCCTCTGTCGAGGGGGAGCCCAAAGCCATCATCTAGGGACGTCGTGCTAGGCCAGAGAAGGCAGATTTGTGGGATTCACTCAGGGATAGCCAGTTGATTCATCTCAAGAAGCCAGAGTTATACTCAAGATGGAGGATCTCCTCTTCAATTTCTTCAGGGGGTTTTAGGGATTTCTTATGTTTTGTTTTATCTTTTCTCTTGAGATATTTTCCTTTATTGTTATGAACTAAACCCTTCGGATACCCGAAGGGGATGAAACCTATGATGAATCTTGTTATATGATTATTTGAATTATATGATAAATACTTAGTTTGTTCTTAATTATGTGAGCTTAATCCAAATTTAATGTGATTAGGTGGAGGAGGAATAGACCCTGCCTAAGAGTAGATCCAACATAATTAAGCGGAGTTGATCGCACGCCTAGAGATAGGGTGACGAGATTTTGCTGGATTAGGGTGAAACCTAATATGGGAATCCACAGATCGATTTACTGCTATTCTAGGGGGTTATTATAAAAGAACGAGAGTTCCACTAATTAACCTAGGGTTAGACGTTATTCGCCTCGAGAGAGGGTTTAATATACGTTAGGGAGTCTTACGGATCAAACTAAGTGAATAAATCGTATGGTTCAGTGTTAGATAACAAGTGAAGTCTAGGTGGATTCTTCCTAGGGTATTGTCGAAATCAACTGGGTTTTTCCAAAGTTATTTTTCGAATTCATTCTTCTTTGTCTTAGAGTCTTTAGTTTAGTAGTTAATTAATTTAGATTAATAAACAACTTCACTTATTTTAGGCTAAATAATAAAAAGAAAGTTAGTATTAGTAATTTTAGTTCCTTTGGGTTCGATAATCCGGTCTTGCCTAAACTATACTACTGTTCGATAGGTGCACTTGCCTCAATCGTTGTCAGAGTTAGTTTCCAGGTTCGATCATTCTTTTATAAATTTTAAAAATTTGATTTGCAGCGATCATAAAGTATTTTTGAAAGTGTCTCCGTGGAAGAAAATACTCTGATTCGGCAGAAAAGGCAAATTGAGTCCGAGATTCATCGGGCCGTATGAGACTATCGAGCGTATTGGACCTGTTGCTTATAGACTGTTGTTACCATCTGAGTTAGAAAAGATCCATAATGTATTTCATGTATCGATGCATTGACGATACAGATCCGATCCCCCCCGTGAAATTTATCTGTCTGAGATAGAGATTCAGTCCGATATGACTTATGAAGAAGAACTGATCCGTATCTTAGCTTGCGAGATTAAAGAATTGAGAAATAAGAAAATTCCACTAGTAAAAGTATTATGGCATCGACACGAGTTCGAAGAAGCTACGTGGGAACCAAAAAATACTATGAGACAGCAATATCTGAATTTGTTCAATGGTAAGATTTTCGGGGACGAAAATCCTTAAGGGGGAGAGTTGTAACGGCCCGATTTATACCTTAGTCGGAATAGTATTTTCGAGACCACAAATTTGAGTCTGAAAAAATATTTTAATATTATTTTCCGAGTCTTCAGCATGTGAATTGGTATGTGTGATGTAACATCCTGAATTTTTGGGCCTATGCGTTTAATGGGTGGATATGTTTAATGTGTTAATTTAAGTGTTAGGGGTCCAAATTGGGCTCAGGCTTAGGTAGAGGCCTTGATTAAAATTATCTGTTTGGGCATTATAGGGTTTAAAAGGTAGTATCTATGTTTAAAATACCAAAGTGGGCTTGTGGCCCAATCTTGGGAGGTGACGCCACACAAGGGAGTAAGGGGCCCAAATTTAAGTTTCATAGAGCCCAATTCTTTTAATTTAAGTTAGCTAAATTTTGGGCATTAGGATTAGGTGGAGTGGATGGCAACAAGGCTAAAATTTAGGGGTTTTAATGTTTAAAATATGTGGATAATAAGCAGATAAAGGCTATTATTTAAGAATTTATTTTATGTGGATAATAAGCGGATATAAAGGCTAAAATTTAGGGATTTTAATGATTAAAATATGTGGATAATATGCTGATAAAGGAGGGAGGAGTTAGAGATAATTAAGTCTCTTTTAGATGAGCTAGTAGATTAATATAAAGGAGAAAAGATAGGATTTATCTGCAAGGTTAGGTAAGTGCCAAATTTCTATAAATAGGGGAATATCTCTTCAATTTCAAAGCATTTGGGTTTTTCTCTCATTCTTTTCTCTTCTTCTCTGAGTAAAAGCTGAAAACTCCTAAAGTTCCATCTTCTTCTTCATTCTCTGCAAAAGCCAAAATCTCTAAGCCTATTCCCTCATCTTCACTTTGATTCAAAAGCCGAAACTCTTTCCATTCTTTTTCTTCCTAGCCGAAATCTTCATGTCTCTTCCTTGTTTTCTTTTCTTCTTCTCTTTTCTGTCGTAAATCGAAACTATTCACTCAAGTATTTTAAAAGCCAAAGACACATCAGCCTTCTCTTGTTCATACTTTTTCCAGGATTTTCCTAAAAGCCGAAATCCCTAGATCTCGTCTCCTGTGATTGCCGAATTACTTTTGTGGTGCCTACTTGTGCCGAAATCTGAAGGGAACTTTAGTGGAGTCAATCGCATAGATCTCTAAGTTATAGAATCGTGTTACTTTTGGGATTTCAAGGTAAGGGATCTATTAGTTTTAACGTATAATTTGGGATTTATTAACCTTGGCCAATTGTTGAAGGGGCTAAATCTTTGTGTGTTTTTCCAGCTTCTGAGCAAGGCTTTACATTGAGGATAATAGATCCGGATAGCAAGGACATCGACTAAGAATATTGGATTTCGCGATAACAGGTGTGTAATACTTCCCCACCATCTAGATCTGATTATTAATGTATGCTCATAAGTTTATATGTTGTGATAAATACCGATATCTCGGTTTAATGTTGGAAACCCGAAAAGGGTGAAGCAAATCACCATGTCAGTGAATGTTTGACTTTATATGATAAAAGCATATTGATTTTATGACTGCATGAGTTGGGTTGATGAAAGGAGGAAGTTATACGTTATATGTGTAGCGGTTTATACAGTGATCTGTTATATATTGTAGCGGCTAATGCCGTGATCTGTTATAAGGGCTTCGGCCATAATATGTTGATGAGCAGCATGACTGCCATCTTGGAGTGTAGCGGTGTGGGTCGATTGTAGAAATCCCCAATGGTGTGAATGGCTGGTACGGGGGCGTGTAGCGGATGGACACCTAGGCAAACGGGTTGGGCCTTGCATATTATTTGTTATTCTTTTTTTTTTATAAATGGAATTATTAATCTGTTTTATGGGCCTAAGGCCAAAATCTAGTGGTGCATGAGGGTTACACACTGAGTCTCGCGACTCAGCCTATTAATTAACCTTTCAGGGGATACCTAGTGCTTCGGACCGGGCTGGAGAGGAACACAAGGTGGCCATGCAAAAGACCAACTGGATCCAGCAAAAAGTCTCAAGTTAATACTTTATATTTTTAATTAATGGATTGTAAATCTCGTTGTAATAAGGCTATGGGCCACTAGTTTATGTTTGTTTTTATTTTGGGCTTTAATTACTTTTAGTTATTTAAATTCTTATTGAACTAATGTATCTATTTAAATTTGGGTTTTTTAATTTATAAAGGCATATTTTATTTAAACTATCAACTATTAAATTTCTCTCGAATAAGAAGATAAACTTTAGAAAAATATTTTTCTGAAAATACGACATGTTCTTCCAAAATTTTCTTAGTGACATACCAGAGCCGGTCGTGGTGTTTGGGTCGGGTTTGGGGTGTTACAGATTGGTATCAGAGCCCGGTTCAAAACTCAGCTCTGGGGGTTTTTTGGGCTCAAAACGTTTTCTAAAGTTGGGTTTTCGAAACATGCATATTTATACAGGTCTGTTAGCTCAAAGATGGCACTGCGTCTCCTACCAAGTCCGCTGTAAGTATTCTCAACCATTGTGTGATATAATATATGTGGGCTTGATGGGCTTTATGGGACGTAGATTAGTTAGATTAGAACTTCATGGACTTTAGGCCTAGCTGAAACAACTCTTAAAATCACATAAGACTTAATTTCACTAAACAAACCCGTGAACGAGCCGCAAGACTAGGGTGTGTAACAGCATACGCATGTCTAGGATTGGATCCGAAGAGCACAGTATTTAAGCAAAAATCTAGTGACTCACCTCCTCTTCGCTGAATCCTACAGTGCGTAGTGACTATTCACCTTAGCCAAGTTAGGGTGTGGCAATGGGCATACGCATGTCTAGTAGTGGATTCAGGGAGAGCTTGGTACTTAAGCAGTCCTAGCGACTCACCTCCTCTTCACTAGAATCCTACCTGGTGCGTGGTGACTATTCACCCTAGTTATGAGGACTTGTTGATGGGCTAAACCTTATAATTAAAACCCGAAAGGGACCAGCCACCCTAGTTTGAAAAAAAAAAGAAAATTTCTCAAGTTTTGCAAAATTTTCAAAATACGTTTAATTTGTGAAAACTACCAACCAGCCATGAATTTGTAAAATACCTATGTTTTGAAAATTTACCCAAAAATCTCATGTTTATAAGAGTAACCCGGACCATGAAACTAGATTTTTCCCCAAAGTACCCTGTTCGAAAAAAAAAACAACAACAACATCGAAATATCCCTGGTTAGAAAAAATTACCAACCTACCCTCGTTTTGTCAAATGACCAAATTACCCCTGATTTGCAAAATTACCAAATTACCCCTGATTTGCAAAATTACCGAAACACCCCCGGATTTCAAAATTACCGAAATACCCCCAGATTTTAAAATTACCGAAATACCCCCAGATTTCAAAATTACCAAAATACCCTCAGATTGTAAAATTACCAGAATACCCTTACTTCACGAAATCAACAAGGAACTTTATTATGAAAAATTACGAAAATACCCCTATAGGATGAAATTATGAAAATACCCCTGGGTAGTGAATCAATAAAAACACCTTTAAGTGAAGAATGTAAGTGCTTGGATGATTTTTGTATGATGTATGTGTTTTATTTTAGTTAGAGGTTACAAACTTGAGACTGTATTATGAATGCGAATTCGAAAGAACTACTCTTAAACTATTGTTCATAAAACTGTTCGTGGTTAATCAGCGGAAGAAAACTAATAATTCATAAAATTTCTAAACAGATAAACGTGAATCGGTAAAATGAGTACAAGGGGACGAGGACGCTCTAGATGCTAACACTGGTGCGTACTCTACCATAGTATACTAAGTGTTTATTTTGGGTTTAGTATTGGAGTGCGCAGCGGAAGCATGGTAGTGAGACTTAGGTAGTACGATTAATAGTTAGTTGGAAATTTCGAGGACGAAATTTCTTTAAGGGGGGTAGAACTGTAACATCCTGAATTTTTGGGTCTATGCGTTTAATGGGTGGATATGTTTAATGTGTTAATTTAAGTGCTAGGGGTCCAAATTGGGCTCAGGCTTAGGTAGAGGCCTTGATTAAAATTATCTGTTTGGGCATTATAGGGTTTAAAAGGTAGTATCTATGTTTAAAATACCAAAGTGGGCTTGTGGCCCAATCTTGGGAGGTGACGCCACACAAGGGAGTAAGGGGCCCAAATTTAAGTTTCATGGAGCCCAATTCTTTTAATTTAAGTTAGCTAAATTTTGGGCATTAGGATTAGGTGGAGTGGATGGCAACAAGGCTAAAATTTAGGGGTTTTAATGTTTAAAATATGTGGATAATAAGCAGATAAAGGCTATTATTTAAGAATTTATTTTATGTGGATAATAAGTAGATAAAGGCTAAAATTTAGGGATTTTAATGATTAAAATATGTGGATAATATGCTGATAAAGGAGGGAGGAGTTAGAGATAATTAAGTCTCTTTTAGATGAGCTAGTAGATTAAGATAAAGGAGAAAAGATAGGATTTATCTCAAGGTTAGGTAAGTGCCAAATTTCTATAAATAGGGGGAATATCTCTTCAATTTCAGCATTTGGGTTTTTCTCTCATTCTTTTCTCTTCTTCTCTGAGTAAAAGCTGAAAACTCCTAAAGTTCCATCTTCTTCTTCATTCTCTGCAAAAGCCGAAATCTCTAAGCCTATTCCCTCATCTTCACTTTGATTCAAAAGCCTAAACTCTTTCCATTCTTTTTCTTCCTAGCCGAAATCTTCATGTCTCTTCCTTGTTTTCTTTTCTTCTTCTCTTTTCCTGTCAGAAATCGAAACTCTTCACTCAAGTATTTTAAAAGCCAAAGACACATCAGCCTTCTCTTGTTCATACTTTTTCCAGGATTTTCCTAAAAGCCGAAATCCCTAGATCTCGTCTCCTGTGATTGCCGAATTACTTTTGTGGTGCCTACTTGTGCCGAAATCTGAAGGGAACTTTAGTGGAGTCAATCGCATAGATCTCTAAGTTATAGAATCGTGTTACTTTTGGGATTTCAAGGTAAGGGATCTATTAGTTTTAACGTATAATTTGGGATTTATTAACCTTGGCCAATTGTTGAAGGGGCTAAATCTTTGTGTGTTTTTCCAACTTTCCCGCAAGGCTTTACATTGAGGATAATAGATCCGGATAGCAAGGACATCGACTAAGAATATTGGATTTCGCGATAACAGTGTGTAATACTTCCCACCATCTAGATCTGATTATTAATGTATGCTCATAAGTTTATATGTTGTGATAAATACCGATATCTCGGTTTAATGTTGGAAACCGGTGGGGTGAAGCAAATCACCATGTCGTTGAATGTTTGACTTTATATGATAAAAGCATATTGATTTTATGACTGCATGAGTTGGGTTGATGAAAGAAGGAAGTTATACGTTATATGTGTAGCGGTTTATACTGTGATCTGTTATATATTGTAGCGGCTAATGCCGTGATCTCATTATAAGGGCTTCGGCCATAATATGTTGATGAGCGCGACATGACCGCCATCTTGGAGTGTAGCGGTGTGGGTCAATTGTAGAAATCCCCAATGGTGTGAATGGTCGGTGCGGGCGTGTAGCGGATGGACACCTAGGCAAACGGGTTGGGCCTTGCATATTATTTGTTATTCTTTTTTTATAAATGGAATTATTAATCATGCTTTATGGGCCTAAGGCCAAAATCTAGTCGTGCATGAGGGTTACACATCGAGTCTCGCGACTCACCCTATTAATTAACCTTTCGTGTGATACCTAGTGCTTCGACCGGCCGAGAGGAACGCAAGGTGGCCATGCAAAAGACCAACTGGATCCAAAGAAAAAGTCTCAAGTTAATACTTTATATTTTTAATTAATGGATTTTAAATCTCGTTGTAATAAGGCTATGGGTCACTAGTTTATGTTTTGTTTTATTTTGGGCTTTAATTACTTTTAGTTATTTAAATTCTTATTGAACTAATGTATCTATTTAAATTTGGGTTTTTAATTTATAAAGGCATATTTTATTTAAACTATCAACTATTAAATTTCTCTCGAATAAGAAGATAAACTTTAGAAAAATATTTTTCCGAAAATACGACATGTTCTTCCAAAATTTTCTTAGTGACATACCGAGATCCTATTCGTGGTGTTTGGGTCGGATTTGGGGTGTTACAGATTGGTATCGAGCCCCCTGTTTAAAACTCACTCTGGGGGTTTTGGGCTCAAAACGTTTTCTAAAGTTGGGTTTTGAAACATGCATATTTATACAGTCTGTTAGCTCGGATGGCACTGCGTCTCCTACCCAAGTCCGCTGTAAGTATTCTCAACCATTGTGTGATATAATATATGTGGGCTTGATGGGCTTTATGGGACGTAGATTAGTTAGATTAGAACTTCATGGACTTTAGGCCTAGTGAAAACAACTCTTAAAATCTCATAAGACTTAACTTCACTAAACAAACCCGTGAACGAGCCATAAGACTAGGGTGTGGTAACAGCATACGCATGTCAAGGATTGGATCCGAAGAGCACAGTATTTAAGCGATCCTAGTGACTCACCTCCTCTTCACTGAATCCTACCCAGTGCGTAGTGACTATTCACCTTAGCCAAGTTAGGGTGTGGCAATGGGCATACGCATGTCTAGTAGTGGATTCAGGAGAGCTTGGTACTTAAGCGGTCCTAGCGACTCACCTCCTCTTCACTAGAATCCTACAGTGCGTGGTGACTATTCACCCTAGTTATGAGGACTTGTTGATGGGCTAAACCTTATAATTAAAACCCGAAAGGGACCAGCCACCCTAGTTTGAAAAAAAAAAGAAAGAAAATTTCTCAAGTTTTGCAAAATTTTCAAAATACGTTTGATTTGTGAAAACTACCAACCAGCCATGAATTTTTAAAATACCTATGTTTTGAAAATTTACCCAAAAATCTCATGTTTATAAGAGTAACCCGGACCATGAAACTAGATTTTTCCCCAAAGTACCCTGTTCGGAAAAAAAAACAACAACAACATCGAAATATCCCTGGTTAGAAAAAATTACCAACCTACCCTCGTTTTGTCAAATGACCAAATTACCCCTGATTTGCAAAATTACCAAATTACCCCTGATTTGCAAAATTACCGAAATACCCCCGGATTTCAAAATTACCGAAATACCCCCAGATTTTAAAATTACCGAAATACCCCCAGATTTCAAAATTACCAAAATACCCTCGGATTGTAAAATTACCAGAATACCCTTACTTCACGAAATCAATAAGGAACTTTATTATGAAAAATTACGAAAATACCCCTATAGGATGAAATTATGAAAATACCCCTGGGTAGTGAATCAATGAAAACACCTTTACGTGAAGAATGTAAGTGCTTGGATGATTTTTGTATGATGTATGTGTTTTATTTTAGTTAGAGGTTACAAACTTGAGACTGTATTATGAATGCGAATTGAAAGAACTACTCTTAAACTATTGTTTATAAACTGCTCGTGGTTAATCAATGGAAGAAAACTAATAATTCATAAAATTTCTAAACAGATAAACGCGATTCGGTAAAATGAGTACAAGGACGACGGGGCGCTCTAGATGCTAACATCAAAAGCGTACTCTACCATAGTATACTAAGTGTTTATTTTGGGTTTAGTATTGGAGTGCGCAGCGGAAGCATGGTAGTGAGACTTAGGTAGTACGATTAATAGTTAGTTGGAAATTTCGAGGACGAAATTTCTTTAAGGGGGGTAGAACTGTAACATCCTGAATTTTTGGGTCTATGCGTTTAATGGGTGGATATGTTTAATGTGTTAATTTAAGTGCTAGGGGTCCAAATTGGGCTCAGGCTTAGGTAGAGGCCTTGATTAAAATTATCTGTTTGGGCATTATAGGGTTTAAAAGGTAGTATCTATGTTTAAAATACCAAAGTGGGCTTGTGGCCCAATCTTGGGAGGTGACGCCACACAAGGGAGTAAGGGGCCCAAATTTAAGTTTCATGGAGCCCAATTCTTTTAATTTAAGTTAGCTAAATTTTGGGCATTAGGATTAGGTGGAGTGGATGGCAACAAGGCTAAAATTTAGGGGTTTTAATGTTTAAAATATGTGGATAATAAGCAGATAAAGGCTATTATTTAAGAATTTATTTTATGTGGATAATAAGTAGATAAAGGCTAAAATTTAGGGATTTTAATGATTAAAATATGTGGATAATATGCTGATAAAGGAGGGAGGAGTTAGAGATAATTAAGTCTCTTTTAGATGAGCTAGTAGATTAAGATAAAGGAGAAAAGATAGGATTTATCTGCAAGGTTAGGTAAGTGTCGAAATTTCTATAAATAGGGGGAATATCTCTTCAATTTCAGCATTTGGGTTTTTCTCTCATTCTTTTCTCTTCTTCTCTTGAGTAAAAGCCAAAAACTCCTAAAGTTCCATCTTCTTCTTCATTCTCTCATAAAGCCAAAATCTCTAAGTCTATTCCCTCATCTTCACTTTGATTCAAAAGCCGAAACTCTTTCCATTCTTTTTCTTCCTAGCCGAAATCTTCATGTCTCTTCCTTGTTTTCTTTTCTTCTTCTCTTTTCCTGTCAGAAATCGAAACTCTTCACTCAAGTATTTTAAAAGCCAAAGACACATCAGCCTTCTCTTGTTCATACTTTTTCCAGGATTTTCCTAAAAGCCGAAATCCCTAGATCTCGTCTCCTGTGATTGCCGAATTACTTTTGTGGTGCCTACTTGTGCCGAAATCTGAAGGGAACTTTAGTGGAGTCAATCGCATAGATCTCTAAGTTATAGAATCGTGTTACTTTTGGGATTTCAAGGTAAGGGATCTATTAGTTTTAACGTATAATTTGGGATTTATTAACCTTGGCCAATTGTTGAAGGGGCTAAATCTTTGTGTGTTTTTCCAGCTTCTGAGCAAGGCTTTACATTGAGGATAATAGATCCGGATAGCAAGGACATCGACTAAGAATATTGGATTTCGCGATAACAGGTGTGTAATACTTCCCCACCATCTAGATCTGATTATTAATGTATGCTCATAAGTTTATATGTTGTGATAAATACCGATATCTCGGTTTAATGTTGGAAACCCGAAAAGGGTGAAGCAAATCACCAGGTCAGTGAATGTTTGACTTTATATGATAAAAGCATATTGATTTTATGACTGCATGAGTTGGGTTGATGAAAGAAGGAAGTTATACGTTATATGTGTAGCGGTTTATACTGTGATCTGTTATATATTGTAGCGGCTAATGCCGTGATCTGTTATAAGGGCTTCGGCCATAATATGTTGATGAGCAGCATGACTGCCATCTTGGAGTGTAGCGGTGTGGGTCAATTGTAGAAATCCCCAATGGTGTGAATGGCTGGTACGGGGGCGTGTAGCGGATGGACACCTAGGCAAACGGGTTGGGCCTTGCATATTATTTGTTATTCTTTTTTTTTTATAAATGGAATTATTAATCTGTTTTATGGGCCTAAGGCCAAAATCTAGTCGTGCATGAGGGTTACACACTGAGTCTCGCGACTCACCCTATTAATTAACCTTTCAGGTGATACCTAGTGCTTCGGACCGGGCTGGAGAGGAACGCAAGGTGGCCATGCAAAAGACCAACTGGATCCAGCAAAAAGTCTCAAGTTAATACTTTATATTTTTAATTAATGGATTTTAAATCTCGTTGTAATAAGGCTATGGGTCACTAGTTTATGTTTTGTTTTATTTTGGGCTTTAATTACTTTTAGTTATTTAAATTCTTATTGAACTAATGTATCTATTTAAATTTGGGTTTTTTAATTTATAAAGGCATATTTTATTTAAACTATCAACTATTAAATTTCTCTCGAATAAGAAGATAAACTTTAGAAAAATATTTTTCTGAAAATACGACATGTTCTTCCAAAATTTTCTTAGTGACATACCAGATCCGGTCGTGGTGTTTGGGTCGGATTTGGGGTGTTACAGATTGGTATCAGAGCCCGGTTTAAAACTCAGCTCTGGGGGTTTTTTGGGCTCAAAACGTTTTCTAAAGTTGGGTTTTCGAAACATGCATATTTATACAGGTCTGTTAGCTCAGCATGGCACCTGCGTCTCCGGCCCAAGTCCGCCAGGTAAGTATTCTGAACCATTGTGTGATATAATATATGTGGGCTTGATGGGCTTTATGGGACGTAGATTAGTTAGATTAGAACTTCATGGACTTTAGGCCTAGCTGAAACAACTCTTAAAATCTCATAAGACTTAACTTCACTAAACAAACCCGTGAACGAGCCGCAAGACTAGGGTGTGGTAACAGGCATACGCATGTCAAGGATTGGATCTGGAAGAGCCTGGTATTTAAGCAGTCCTAGTGACTCACCTCCTCTTCGCTGGAATCCTACCTGGTGCGTAGTGACTATTCACCTTAGCCAAGTTAGGGTGTGGCAATGGGCATACGCATGTCTAGTAGTGGATTCAGGGAGAGCTTGGTACTTAAGCAGTCCTAGCGACTCACCTCCTCTTCACTAGAATCCTACCTGGTGCGTGGTGACTATTCACCCTAGTTATGAGGACTTGTTGATGGGCTAAACCTTATAATTAAAACCCGAAAGGGACCAAATGACCACCTAGTTTGAAAAAAAAAAGAAAGAAAATTTCTCAAGTTTTGCAAAATTTTCAAAATACGTTTGATTTGTGAAAACTACCAACCAGCCATGAATTTTTAAAATACCTATGTTTTGAAAATTTACCCAAAAATCTCATGTTTATAAGAGTAACCCGGACCATGAAACTAGATTTTTCCCCAAAGTACCCTGTTCGGAAAAAAAAACAACAACAACATCGAAATATCCCTGGTTAGAAAAAATTACCAACCTACCCTCGTTTTGTCAAATGACCAAATTACCCCTGATTTGCAAAATTACCAAATTACCCCTGATTTGCAAAATTACCGAAATACCCCCGGATTTCAAAATTACCGAAATACCCCCGGATTTTAAAATTACCGAAATACCCCCAGATTTCAAAATTACCAAAATACCCTCGGATTGTAAAATTACCAGAATACCCTTACTTCACGAAATCAATAAGGAACTTTATTATGAAAAATTACGAAAATACCCCTATAGGATGAAATTATGAAAATACCCCTGGGTAGTGAATCAATGAAAACACCTTTACGTGAAGAATGTAAGTGCTTGGATGATTTTTGTATGATGTATGTGTTTTATTTTAGTTAGAGGTTACAAACTTGAGACTGTATTATGAATGCGAATTCGAAAGAACTACTCTTAAACTATTGTTTATAAAACTGTTCGTGGTTAATCAGCGGAAGAAAACTAATAATTCATAAAATTTCTAAACAGATAAACGCGATTCGGTAAAATGAGTACAAGGGGACGAGGACGCTCTAGATGCTAACACTGGTGCGTACTCTACCATAGTATACTAAGTGTTTATTTTGGGTTTAGTATTGGAGTGCGCAGCGGAAGCATGGTAGTGAGACTTAGGTAGTACGATTAATAGTTAGTTGGAAATTTCGAGGACGAAATTTCTTTAAGGGGGGTAGAACTGTAACATCCTGAATTTTTGGGCCTATGCGTTTAATGGGTGGATATGTTTAATGTGTTAATTTAAGTGCTAGGGGTCCAAATTGGGCTCAGGCTTAGGTAGAGGCCTTGATTAAAATTATCTGTTTGGGCATTATAGGGTTTAAAAGGTAGTATCTATGTTTAAAATACCAAAGTGGGCTTGTGGCCCAATCTTGGGAGGTGACGCCACACAAGGGAGTAAGGGGCCCAAATTTAAGTTTCATGGAGCCCAATTCTTTTAATTTAAGTTAGCTAAATTTTGGGCATTAGGATTAGGTGGAGTGGATGGCAACAAGGCTAAAATTTAGGGGTTTTAATGTTTAAAATATGTGGATAATAAGCAGATAAAGGCTATTATTTAAGAATTTATTTTATGTGGATAATAAGCAGATAAAGGCTAAAATTTAAGGATTTTAATGATTAAAATATGTGGATAATATGCTGATAAAGGAGGGAGGAGTTAGAGATAATTAAGTCTCTTTTAGATGAGCTAGTAGATTAAGATAAAGGAGAAAAGATAGGATTTATCTGCAAGGTTAGGTAAGTGTCGAAATTTCTATAAATAGGGGGAATATCTCTTCAATTTCAGCATTTGGGTTTTTCTCTCATTCTTTTCTCTTCTTCTCTGAGTAAAAGCCGAAAACTCCTAAAGTTCCATCTTCTTCTTCATTCTCTGCAAAAGCCAAAATCTCTAAGTCTATTCCCTCATCTTCACTTTGATTCAAAAGCCGAAACTCTTTCCATTCTTTTTCTTCCTAGCCGAAATCTTCATGTCTCTTCCTTGTTTTCTTTTCTTCTTCTCTTTTCCTGTCAGAAACCGAAACTCTTCACTCAAGTATTTTAAAAGCCAAAGACACATCAGCCTTCTCTTGTTTATACTTTTTCCGGGATTTTCCTAAAAGCCGAAATCCCTAGATCTCATCTCCTGTGATTGCCGAATTACTTCTATGGTGCCTACTTGTGCCGAAATCTGAAGGGAACTTTAGTGGAGTCAATCACATAGATCTCTAAGTTATAGAATCGTGTTACTTTCGGGATTTCAAGGTAAGGGAGCTATTAGTTTTAACGTATAATTTGGGATTTATTAACCTTGGCCAATTGTTAAAGGGGCTAAATCTTTGTGTGTTTTTCCGACTTCTGAGCAAGGCTTTACATTGAGGATAATAGATCCGGATAGCAAGGACATCGACTAAGAATATTGGATTTCACGATAACAGGTGTGTAATACTTCCCCACCATCTAGATCTGATTATTAATGTATGCTCATAAGTTTATATGTTGTGATAAATACCGATATCTCGGTTTAATGTTGGAAACCCGAAAAGGGTGAAGCAAATCACCAGGTCAGTGAATGTTTGACTTTATATGATAAAAGCATATTGATTTTATGACTGCATGGGTTGGGTTGATGAAAGGAGGAAGTTATACGTTATATGTGTAGCGGTTTATACAATGATCTCATTATATGTTGTAGCGGCTAATGCCGTGATCTCATTATAAGGGCTTTGGCCATAATATGTTGATGAGCGACATGACCGCCATCTTGGCGTGTAGCGGTGTGGGTCGATTGTAGAAATCCCCAATGGTGTGAATGGGTGTTCGGGGGGCGTGTAGCGGATGGACACCTAGGCAAACGGGTTGGGCCTTGCATATTATTTGTTATTCTTTTTTTATAAATGGAATTATTAATCTGCTTTATGGGCCTAAGGCCAAAATCTAGTGGTGCATGAGGGTTGCACATCGAGAGTCTCGCGACTCACCCTATTAATTAACCTTTCGGTGATACCTAGTGCTTCTGACCGGCCGAGAGGAACGCAAGGTGGCCATGCAAAAGACCAACTGGATCCAAAGAAAAGTCTCAAGTTAATACTTTATATTTTTAATTAATGGATTTTAAATCTCGTTGTAATAAGGCTATGGGCCACTAGTTTATGTTTTGTTTTATTTTGGGCTTTAATTACTTTTAGTTATTTAAATTCTTATTGAACTAATGTATCTATTTAAATTTTGGTTTTTAATTTATAAAGGCATATTTTATTTAAACTATCAACTATTAAATTTCTCTCGAATAAGAAGATAAACTTTAGAAAAATATTTTTCTGAAAATACGACATGTTCTTCCAAAATTTTCTTAGTGACATACCAAATTCGGTCGTGGTGTTTGGGCCGGGTTTGGGGTGTTACGTGTGAAATTTCCATGATTTAATTTGATCGTTTGTGTGTTTAATTCTATTTGAATAATGGCCGAATTGATGTGTCTTTATAAAGAGGAGGTCCTTATGTGGTTATTTAACCATTGAATGCATTAAATGACAAAGTTGGACATTACTTAGTGGATTTTAAATGATATTATAAAGGTTAAAAATGGAATTTGATAATTAAATGATGATATAATAAAACAAAAGTATGAAAATAGGCCATTATGTTCATCTTCGGCCGAAAATAACTAGAAAAGAAAAGAAAAAGACTAAGCTAGGGTTCGGCTTTGATATTTGGTGATTAAGGTATGTGTTTTGATCCATTTTTGATGATTTCTATGTTTTTGTGATCGTTGCTTCATTTTCTCTTAAGCCCATGCCCTAATTCATGAATTAATGATGATTTTGAGTTATGCCATTGTTGATTTTGTGAGTTTTGTGATTTTAAATGGTGAAATATGAAAGCTTGATGTTAGATAAATATGTTTTGTATTGGGATTTTTGATGAAATTGAGTATTGTGGGATAAATTGTGAAAATGAGAAATTGAAGGACTAAAATGTTAAATAAATGAAATATATGGGCTTAAATGAATACCATGAAAAATTGGCTAAGCATGAAAAATGTGAAATTTTGTGTATTTTGTGATTTTGTGAAATGAGGACTAAAGTGTTAAAATGTGAAAATATGAGGGCTAATTTGTAAAATGCCCTAAATATGTGTAAATGGATTGAATTGAATGATTTGGTGAATAAAAAGGGTTAAATTTGAATGTGTATAGATCAAGAACCAAAGAAAACGGAATTAGAACGAGGGAAATCGAAAGTAGTTGAATAGCTGTTTGTTTCCGTTCTTTCCCGTACGAGGTAAGTCTATATACAAATAAATGTGTTTGTATTGAATTATTATTGCTTATATGTTAATGAAATGTTATGAATGGTTATTGGTGCTGAATATGTAAAATTTTAGAAAATTCTGATAATGTGATGACATTCGAAAAGCCCCGTACGAACCATAGGAATAGTTAGGATACATATGTCATGACACAGGATTCTGATATGAGTTAACGTGTAAGACCACGTCTGGGACATTGGCATCGATTTGAGATTTATGTGTAAGACCATGTCTGGGACATCATCATCGTATATGATTTCGTGTAAGACCCGATCTGGGACAGAGGCATCGATATTTAATTACATGTAAGACCACGTCTGGGACGTTGGCGTTGTATGAGCTTTATGAGCTATCTGAGTATCCTTATTGATTTCGAACTGTTCAACGGGCATTCTGAGATATGACTGAATTTGGGAATATGTATCCGTTTCAAGTATGTATGAAATGTATATGAAATTTGGTAATGGAAGATAAGTATGAATATGAACATTTGATATGTGAGCTTCATGAAAATGTGATATGTTTATAAGCAAGTGGTTATGAACGATGGAGCTAGACGAGAAATAACAATTTGCTATTGTGTTATGCCATAGTTTGTATAAATGAAATAGTTTGTAATTGTTTATATGATAAGTTTATTTGTATATGGCTTATTAAGCTTTTATAAGCTTACTTTGTGTGTGTTTCAATTGTTTTATAGATTATCAAAGCCACCGAAAGCTCGGGGATCGTCGAGGATCATCACCACACTATCGACCTATATTTTGGTACCTTTTGAAAATGTACATATTAAAGTATGGCATGTATAGGCTAGAGAACTTTGATTATGTTTTGAAATGTGTAAATATAGCCATGTGATATGGCTTGATAATAGATGAGACATGGATTGATTTTGGTATATGTTTTGCTATGTGAAAATAGTGTATATGATGGGCTATAATGGTCTTGTGTGAATGGCCATTATGGTATGCTCTAGTGAAATAAAAATAGTATGTTTCATACTTGATTTGGTAGTTGAGATGGTGAATATATTGCATGTTTGAAATGGTTTGAAATGAGATGTGAATCATATGCTTTTAGTATGGAATTGTATATTGAAATGAATGGGGATATTGTAACAGGAATTGTACATGTTTAGGTAAGATTTTGACCATTAATTGGGTAGGAGTTGAGTATAGAGTGATGCTTATAGGAATGACCCAAAATGGGTGGCAATTTGGCCTTGCAAATGGCCTATAATTGCCAACACGGTTGAGCACACGGGCGTGTGTCTCGACAGTGACTTTCAACGCTCCAATTCGAAGCAAGTCAGACTTGCACACGGGCCAGACACACGGGCGTGTGACAGGCTGTGTGATTCAAGTCAGTTTGCCACATGGGCAAGAAGCATGGGCGTGTGCCAGACCGTGTGACCCAAGTCAGTGTTGCACACGGGCTGAAACATGGTCCAAGGCACGGCCGTGTGAGGCACACGGCCAAGCCACACGGGCATGTTCCTGTTTTGAAAGAAAAATTTTCTAAGTTCCGCAAAGTTCCCGTATGAGATCGGTTTAGTCCCGAACCTTCTCTAAAGTGTGTTTAAGGTCTCGTAGACCTTCTAAAGGGACTCTATGTGTATATTTCACTATGGAATGGTTGTGAATGTTTGATGTTAGTGAAATGTTTGTGATATGTTCCGTTATGTCCAGTAATGCCTCTTAACCCTCATCCGGCGACAGATACGGGTTAGGGGTGTTACAACTTGGCCATTAGTGGCTTGATAATGATGTTTGTAATCTAGCCATTGGAATGGATAGTAATGACTTGTTTTGATGTACTTGTAATGTCATAATATGGTAGCTTCATATATGTTAAGTAATTGATCAAATTATGTCTAACATATGGATGAAACCAAGGTAAGATTATAAACATGTATGCATGTAATGATATGTTTTGTGGAATAATAGAGTTTGCTTAATTTGAATGCTTGATATGGTTGGTATTTGGATGTGAGTTTTAGTGCAGGACATTGGTGTGATTTTGGGTGAGAAATGAAGCTAGAAATGGCTTTATTTTGTCTACACGGGTAGACACACGGGCGTGTGTCTAGACCGTGTGTGACACACAGCCTAGTACATAGGCATGTGGTTAGGTTGTGTCACTACAGCAAAATAGGTTTTTAGCGGTATTTTTAGCGGCGCTTAGACAAAAAATGCCGCTATAGATCGAGCATTAGCGGCACTTTTTAAAAAACGCCGCTAAAGGTCGAGAATTAGCGGTGCTTTTTGAAAAACACCGCTATAGAATGAGCATTAGCGACGCTTTTTAAAAAATGCCACTATAGATCGAGCATTAGCGGCGCTTTTTAAAAAACGCCACTATAGATCGAGCATTAGCGGCGCTTTTTGTAAAATGCCGCTATAGGTTGACCATTAGCGGTGCTTTTTTAAAAATGCCGCAAAAAAAGTAAGCACAACGCCGACGTTTCATGTTGAGCTTTAAGGGCATTAGCGGCGCTTTTTAAAAAACGCCGCTATAGATTGAGCATTAGCGGCACTTTTTTGAAAAACGCCGCAAATAATTTTAAAGTTTTTTGGGTATATGACTGATTGTTTTTTAATTTATATATTAAATAATTTCTTATATAATCGTAAAAGAGATAGTATTAATTTTAAAATATTAAATTAATTATCATTATAGTTAGGGTTTATGGTTTAGGGTTTATGGTTTAGGGTGTAAGGTTTAGGAGTTACTATTTTAATGTTTAGGGATTATGGTTTATGGGTTATGGTTTGCGGTTTAAGGTTTTAGGGTTAGGGGTTAGGGGTTCAAGGGTTAAGAGTTAGGGTTAACGGGTTTAAATTATGCTAGTACTAGGGACAGTAATCCTGTTGAGGGAAATGTGGAGTATTACGGACTTCTTACTGACATTATTGAGTTGGATTACTATGGCAAATGGAAAGTTGTCTTATTTCGATGTGATTGGGTTGATGTTAATACTGCTCGCGGAATTAAAATAGATCAATTTGGTTTTACAATGGTGAACTTCTCTCGATTGATTCACACTGGACAACAATTGATAGACGTATGTATTTTCTTCTCAAGCGAAACAAGTTTTTACTCGAAAGGTCCAACTGATGAGGGTTGGTACGTTGTACTCCGAAACACCCCTAGAGACTTGTTTGACATGGGCAATAGAAGTAGGGATGACATTGTCAAAAGATCAGAAACTTTGCCTTTTCCAGAACAAAACTTAAATGAAAATATCCCTAGTACTAGTACACAATCTCAATGGGTTCGCCATGATGTGGATGAAGATATTTACGAATTATGATGTAGTAAGATTTTACGATTTTTTAATTATATGTAATATTATATTTTAAATATTGGTATTGTTAAATATTTCAACTATTTTATATGTACTATTCTTGTTGTAATTAGTTACTAAAATTTCACCTATTTTATGTATATTATTCTTGTTGTAATTAGTTACTAAAATTTCAACTATTTTATGTGTATTGCAGAAAAAATGCCTAGAAGAAGATTGCGAGATCTAAGTATTGTTCAGAATACTCCAAATTTGGAAGAAACAAATAATGAACAACAGACTGCCATTGGATCTTCGAATGTTCCGAATACATCTGACGAACCTGCAGAAACTCAAAGTAATGTTAACTTTAATTTACATGCATGCTGACTTTTATTATTGATTTCTTTTTCAAATTCTTAAATTATAATATACTATTTTTCAGCTGAAAATGGTGGGACGCGCAAAGCTCGAGGACGTACGTTACTAAAAGAATTATACGAGTTAACTCCTATCGAGCGTGTCAAAGCATCAAGAAACAGTCATGGTCAGCCTGTTGGATCAGAAGCTCGACTTTTAGCAAGCTATTTGGGCATTTTAGCACGAAATGCCAATATGTTGCCTATCAACTACGAGCCATGGCATCAAATGCCTGATAGTAACAAAAATCAAGCTCTCGATAATATTAAGGTAACAAAACATGAATGTAATTTATAATACTTTGGTTTAAGTTTCATTTATATTTACTTTCTAAACTTGTGTTTTTTGTAGGAGAGATTTGCTTTAGAGGTCTCGGATAATTATGTCAAGAAGGCATTGGGAAAAAAATGGAGAGAACATAAAAGCACTTTAAAGAAAGAATATTTTAATAAAAATATAAACCTCGAAGAGAAATTGCGAAATGTCCCACCGGGATTCCTGTGGTACCATTGGGAAGATGTGGTTAGATTCTGGAATTCAAAGAAAGGAGAGGTATTATGTACTTCCAAACTCTAATAATTATTTCAGTTTATAGTATTTACTATATACGTAATAATAATTTCATAATGTAGGATCGTGAGCGAGTTGGAACAATAAGCAGGCAAAAACAAAAATTCACGCACACAGCAAGGTCGAAAAGTTTTGCTTGTGTAGCTGAGGCCGAGGTATTTTGAATTTATTAATTGTGTCATATATTAATGACTTTCTATTAAATTATATTTTTACTACTATATTGTAGGAACTCTCGTCTGGTCAAAAAGTTGGACGCCTGCAGCTTTTTGACATTACACATAGGAAGAAAGATGGAGCTCCTATGACTTCCGAAGCTGGAGAAATTATGGTATATTTACTTAATAAAATTTGATTTATTTTAAATATTTATAATGTTTAATTATAATGTTTTAATTTGTCGTTAGTAGTTCTAAATAATGTTAAGTTATGTTGCATTTGTTTTTATTATATATTTTGTTTCTAACTCTTTGATTGATTTTTTAGGAGAAACTAAAAGAAAAAAAAGGTGGAGTATGAAGCGGTTGCTTCGAGTGATAGTTCTGTTAATCTTGACGACATTGATAACAGAATTATTACTGAAGTATTGGGTCCTGAAAGGTATGGTCGGGTTCGATTTCAATGATCTTTTGTTAACCCAACCCAATATTTTGGATCCAGCTCGCAGCAATACATGCCTTCGGAGAGTCAGGCTCAAGCTGAAGTTCTGAGGTTAAAAGAACAGATAGCTTAGATGCAAGCGAGCACAGCTGAGCAAATTGCTCAATTTAAAGCAGAGGCAACAGCCAGAGAAGCGGAGGCAGCAGCGAGGGAAGTAGCGAGGGAAGCAGAGCAAAGCAAAAAGTACGACGCACTCCAGCTACAGCTTCAGAACATGATGAAAATGTTTTAGCAGTCGCAAAATCTGCCATCTTAGACATTTGCTTTCTTATTGTAAGAATAATTTTAACATTTTAACTTTTAACATTATTGTAAGAATATTTTGAATTTTACTTCATTTATTAATTTATATCATATATCTTTCGTTGAATTTGAAACATTATTTAGATTTGCTATTTTTGGTTGGATTTCATGTTACAGGAAGGGTTGTATATGGATGAAAATAGAATGTTGCAAATTTTCCAAAGTTAGTGGCATTTATTTTAAAAACGCCGCTAAAGGTCATGTTCTTTAGCGGCACTTGTAGGAAAAGCGCCGCTAAAGGTCATGTTCTTTAGCGGCGTTTGTGGGGAAAGCACCGCTAAAGGTCATGCTCTTTGGCGGCGTTTGTGGGAGGAGCGCCGCTAAAGAACATGACCTTTAGCGGTGTTTTTGGTGAAAACGCCGCTAAATGTCATGTTCTATAGCAAATTTTAGCGGCGTCATCTTCAGCGGCGTTTTTTGCGGCGCTTGTAAAAGCGCCGCAAATAGTTTTAGCGGCTCTTATAAGCGCCACTAAAGGCATAAAAAAACTCCGCTAGAAGTCTATTTTGCTGCAGTGTGTGTCCCCTGCACCTAAATTTTGAGAAACAGAATGCTCAGAATTGAGCACACGGGCAGAGACACGGGCGTGTGTCTCAGCCGTGTGAAACCTGCACCTAATTTCGAAAGAATTTAATTAACCACACGGCCTAGCACACGGGCGTGTGGCATGGCCGTGTGCACAAGTCAGAGAGTTACACGGGGTCGAACACGGCATGTAGCACGGGCGTGTGAGCCCTGTAACTTAGAAAATTTTTGTAAATTCGCAAAAAATTCTTAGAGTTTCCGATTAAGTCCCGACTCGATTCTAACGCTTGTATTGGGTCTCTAGGGTCCATTTAAGGGATGATATCAATAATATCGGTTAATTAATAATAATTTACATGAATTATTTGTAAATGTTCTGTAATCCTTCCATTGCTAATTTTGAATTGCCCAAATCCCTAAATCCTTTTTTTTCTAACAGTGAAGAGATGATGAAGAAATGAAAAATTCAAGGAAATTTCCAAAACCCTAAATCCTCTTCTTCTTACAGTGAAGAGACGATGAGAGGGAGGAAAAAAAACTAACGTCAAGTTAAAATAAAAAGAAATTGAACAAAATTAAATATGACGTGGAAATTGTTTTAATCCTTTTAATTTGAGTTGGAAAAAGTTGTTGATGTGGCATAAAATAATTAGGTAGGACTATATATGAGGTGGTGGAAGGGTCCATGGAATAATTTCTCATTATTATAGTATTAAAAACATTTTATATTCAATTAATGTTTTTAAAATTTTATTTTACTTTATATTTTAATATCAAAATGTATTTTACTTTTGCTATTAATAAAATTTTAATATAAATATGTAATGTTATTTTTATTTTAAGTAGTATTATAAAATTATATTAATTATTAATGTCTATTATGATTGTAACACCCTAAATTTGGGCCTAGAATAAGTGGGTTCGTGTGTAGAGAGAATGGATTTTTGTCGTTAAAAAAAAAAAACTTGTAATTATTGTTTACTAATTTTTCCTCCCTTTTAAATATATTAACTGAATTATAATAAAATTTAATGTGGCATAATATTAAACTCTATGTAGTCAATTTATGCATCAATTTATCAAATATTTTCCATAACTTTGTCCTTGTCATATAATTAATTATTTTATTTATGTTATCAGTGTGATGAATGAAGTTATAATTTAGAAATATTAATTTTTCTATTATTCTCGATTTAATTTTTATATTTTAATATAATTTAGTTCTTATATTTTTTTTATAATATCAATTTCTATCGTTAAATTTTCGTTAATATACAATATGAGTATATATAATTTGAATGTACTAAAAAAAAATTAATATGTGGTTT
This sequence comes from Gossypium sturtianum, assembly GCA_025698515.1. Classification (NCBI taxonomy): domain Eukaryota; kingdom Viridiplantae; phylum Streptophyta; class Magnoliopsida; order Malvales; family Malvaceae; genus Gossypium; species Gossypium sturtianum. The sequence goes on along the minus strand of CM046946.1, from coordinate 20,497,359 downwards.
ATACTAAAATAAGATAATGGTCAATTTTTAATTGACCCCTAGATTATGCTAAAATTTGGGGATTTGATTTATATGATTTACTTTTACACAGTTTGTCCCTCTACTTTTATAATGTCACTAATGCATTTAAATAGTTAATTTTTCTTAAAAATATTATTCAAACAGAAATAAATTATTTTATCATGAAAAGTTTGAATGGACATTGTCTTTTAAAAAAATTTATTATTGCATGTTTAGTTTAATTTTTTTTAGGAGGTTTAGAAAGTGTTGGTAGTGTTGGAAAAGTCCTAGGCTCGATCTAGGGCTTTAGCAAAAATGTTGTTTTTTTTAGGGAGGTTGGTGGTAGTCATAAGGCTTTTAAAATATTGTTGGGTTAAAAGATATCACAAAGAAGTAGGTGGTCTGGTGGCTTGGGGCGTTGTGAATAAGTTGGAGGTCAAAGGTTCAAGTCTTGGGTATGGCAAAAAATTTTATTGCGCATATGATAGTATGAAGGCCAGAGTTTAGGCCTTATAATTAGTTGGGGCTGTTTCATGACACAAGGAAATGCCTGGCCCAGTGGCAAAGGCGTTAGGAGTAGTAGGGGGAACAAGGTTCTAGTCGTGTTGTGCGCGAAATGTTGGGTTTTTTAAGTAAACCTGGAGCACGGAATAAAGGTTGATAATTAATTGGGAAGGAATTATGACTCAAATAAAATGGGTGGTGCAGTGGCAAGGGATGTACCTCATAGTGAAAAAGGCGGAGGTTCGAATCTGGGTGTTGGTTAATATTTTTGGATTTCTTAGGATGATTCAGTCGCTGGAAAGTATACTTTAAAAGAAGTTGAAAACGGAATATATCACAAGAATGGTTCTGGTGCAGTGGCTGGTAGCGTGAGGTTGTGCTTGGAGGTCTCGGGTTCAAGTTGCCTTGTGCGCAATAGCTTGAAATTTTGCTGCTGGCGTGGGAAGGTATTTGAATTGGACCAAAATGCAAAAAGATGGCTGCTGTTCGGGAAGCTATTTGAATGAAATTCAAATTGAATTTTTGGGCTGAATAAAAGGACTTTTTGATGAGGATAAATTTTTAAGATAACAAAGGAATTTAATTAGTGATAAGTTTGAGTTGATTAGGGAGTGTAGGTTTATTCTATTTATTTATTTATTTATTTATTTATTTTAGTATATATGGGTACCGAATTTTCCCTTTTCTTTTAGCTTGACTTTTAGTTATCAGGAAGGGCGTTTTCAGGTTTGAATAATAGGTGCCGAAATTTCTATAAATAGGGAGGATATCTCATTGATTCTCGACATTTAAACCCTAATTTCTTCTCCTTCCATTGTGCCGAAATTCTTAGTCTCTCCCTCTCCAATTTCTTTTCTTCAATTTCTTCAAAAGCCGAAACCTCTTCTCCATTCTTTTTCCCTTTGAGCCGATTTCTCTAAAAAGCCGAAATCTCCATAGTTTTTCTTTATTCATCCTAGTTGAGAATTAGTTCTTCCGGCATTTAAATCTTTTTCTTTGACATTACTGAATCTTCTCTCCAAGTGCTAGCCGAATTCCCTATACTAAGGTAAGTGTCGACTTCTGTTAGATCTCATATTCTATTTCGGTTCTTGGAAGGCAAAAGTCGAAAAACTAATAGTTTAATGGTGCTATGTTGGGCGGCATTCCGGGATTTGAAGGAGACTTGATCGTCTAGATCTAAAAGCCGAAAATCGTTAGTCTCTAAGTATCATACCTCTTTTCAGGATTTTAAGGTAAGGTATTTTTCTCTAGATTTTCGTTACGTTAGATTATCGTATTCGTAATCTTAACCCTATGTTATGGATCAACGACCACATGTTACGATGGTAGCAACTGATAAGGTCCCTCGATGGAATCAAATATGGTTCAGTAAAGGAGGGATTGGATCTGTAAAACCAATCCCTAAGTTTAAAAAGCGGCGGTGTCGTCGTGCTTCGGGATTGGCGATGGGTTGTAGACCGGCATCCGAACAAAATCTTAGACAGATAGCGCTTTTAGCGACTTACGATAGTGTCGACATAGAGAGTGTCGTCCTAATCTGTAACCGTGTGTGTAACTTCTCACACCATTAGATTGTTTATATATATATATATATGTATATGTGTAATAAATCGCTATATACTGTTAAATGCCGAAATCCCGGCATAACGTTTGAAAACCCGAGAAGGGTAAAGGCTAAATATCAGGTTAGTGCTTTCTGCCATTCTTCAGTGAATGTTTCTGTTAAAAGATATGTTTTGCATGTAAATTTCTATGTATGCTCGGGGTAGGGTAATTGATGAAAAGGGGGAAGTGTTCTGTTCTGGTGGCTTATGCCATTTCAGCCTGGTGTGAAACACCCCACACCCGGCCCACGAGCTTGAACCGGATCTGGTATGTTCCTTAAATAAATCGATTTTCAATGTTCTAAATGACTTAGAGAAAATTTGTGTAATTTTAAAAAAAATTGTTTTGGGTTGGGCTTAATTTGAAACCTATTTAATAAATTCTGGAAATCCAACTTAAATAAGGTGACAAAATAATTTTTGGGTTTATTATTTTAAAAGAAATAAATTTACTTATCTTTAATCAAACATAATTTGTATCATATTTAAATAAAAATAAACAGGAATAAAGAAAATCCAACTGGGCCTTATGGCCTTATTACATCATTCAACCCAAAATAAAGTTTAAAGTACTAAAATTTCATAAAGTCCAAATTCCAAATAATTTCTTCAAGCGATGCATGGCCACCTTTAGCTCCTGCCGACCCGGTCCATTACTTGCTCATCACCGAAAAATAATTCCCCAACGGGTGAGTCAACAGACTCAATGTGTACATAGTACTAATTTCCAACAAATCGAGCATACAAGTCATATCAATATCATGTTCATACAAAATAAAGGATGATGCAACCCAAATCCAAACCTATTTGTCCATCCGCTACACACCACCCGTACCAACCTCAGATACATCGCGGGGGACTACTAAGTCGACCCTCCATCCGCTACACACCATCGAAGGCGATCCATCGCGATCGACGTGCTCATCGCCCACTTATGTTGTGTCATTAGACACTCAGTATTCACTAGATGTAACCGAAGTTACCACTTTTCACTTTATGTGACCGTAGTCACCACTTTACGTTGGTGAGACCGTAGTCATCACCTTCACTTTCTTCCTCCACAAATATCCCGAATGCCCCAATTATTTCATAACATATTTCACATACTAAATTTTCATTCATGTTACTAATCACATGTTCAAAATATATCACATTCACAATCCTATCAAAAGTAGGAAACGTGCACAGGTACTCCTTACCACATTTGTGGTGCTTAGCCACATTCACATCTTTATTACATATTTACATATCTAATGATTGCCATGCAATTTATTGAAAGTTAGTAAGAGTACACACCTTTTTCACTTAATAGTTTCCGTGAATTCCGTGAGCGATCTACCGATCTAGATCTTTCACTCCTATATTCGGCCATTAATTAAAACATATAAATAAACCTATTTGGTCTTAAAACCAAATCCTACTAGAAGTAGAATTACTTACCTAGTTGCCGAATTGATTTAATCAAGTCCCAACAGTTGCTAGAATTCCTCTTCCTTGAAATCGGCTAATACTAGGTATGTAACCATGTCGGTTTCGGTTTTGAAATAATGGAAAACACTTAAACAAATTATGCCTTGGCCGAATATCCCTTACCTTATGATGGGATTCCAAATCAAAGAGGATTCCTTTATAAGCTGTTGAAATCCTATAACTTCGTGTTAGATTAGATCTAACTTTGAAAACGTGAATCATAATCTTTAACCACATATTTATATTTATAATCCTTACCTTAGATCCTTAGATTTCCCGAAAGATTCCCTTTTGATGTTGTGGATGATTGCCCTCTTTCTTAGAATCCACAAAGATTCAAATTTTAACAATGAGAACGGAGAAGAAAATAGAAGAAAAAGAGAGGGATTTTTGCTTAATGAAAATTCGCGAGAGAGGGGTTTTGCCTAGGGAGAATTTCTAGAGAGGAAGAGGGAGCAAATGTTGATGAGTAGCCCTCCTGTCCTCCTTTTATAGCCAAAGTTATCACCTAGGAGTCCTTTACTTGGCCACCACTCCTCTTTTTGATAATATTATCTCTTTTATTTAAAAGATAAAAGCCTTTAATCCATCAATTATCTCCTCAATTATCTCATTAGAAAATAATCCTTTATTTATCTCTTATTATTCACATATTTATGTGAATAAAACTCCTTTATTTATCTCTTATTATTCACATATTTATGTGAATAAAACTCCTTTATTTATCTCTTATTATTCACATATTTATGTGAATAAAACTCCTTTATTTATCTCTTATTATTCACATATTTATGTGAATAAAACTCCTTTATTTATCTCTTATTATTCACATATTTATGTGAATAAAACTCCTTTATTTCTCTCATATATCCAAGTTTCCCGAAATGTTCAAGTTTCCATTTTTGGATCATTTCCAAAAATGTTTAGGTTTCCAAAATGTCTAAGTTTCCAAAATGTCCATTTCCATTTCCATTTTCATTTCCATCTCCATTTTCATTTCCATTTTCATTTTCATTTCCATTTTCATTCATTTCTAGGTTTCCAAAAGTATCAAAAATTTATTCATAATACTTAAGACTTGTCATTTCATACAATTGATCCGAAAATGCATAGGCCCTTCCTAGGATGTTACAGCTTCTACCCCCTTAAATAAAATTTCGTCCTCGAAATTTCCTAACTAAACAGATTGAGGGTATTGCTTGTCGCATTGTCTCTTCCGCTCCCCACGAAAGCTTCTTCCGATCCATGATTGCGCCATAACACCTTGACTAAAGGCACCGACTTCTTTCGTAGTGCTTTCACGTCCACGTTCAAGATCCGAATCGGCTCCTCCTCGTAGGATAGATCCGGCCTTAACTCCACTTCTTCAACAGTACCACATGAGACGGATCCGATCGATAGCGACGTAGCATGGACACATGAAATACGTCGTGCATTTGATGCAACTCGGTGGCAACTCCAATTGGTATGCCACCGCCCAACTCGCTTCATGCCAGTGATAGGGCCTATAAACCTTGGGCTTAGCTTCCCTTTGCGACCAAACGCGCATAACCTTCTTCCAAGGTGAGACCTTTAGAAACACTTGGTCTCCTACTTCAAACTCAATTTCTTTCCTCTTAAGGTCTGCGTCGACTTACTGCTCATCGAAGCTTCTTTCAACCGCGTGCTGAATGAATTCCACCTTCTCCTCGCTTTCGCCACTAACTCGGACCCAAAACGCGGCGTTCTCTAACTCGGTCCAACAAGTTGGTGTTCTACATTTCCTTCCATACAATGCTTCGTATGGTGCCATCCGAATGCTTGCACGATAGTTGTTGTTGTAGGCGAACTCGGCTAGAGAGGCAAGTAATCTTCCCAACTTCCTCGAAATCCATCACACAGCCTCTTAGCATATCTTCCAACACTTGTATAACCCGTTCAGACTGCCCGTCTGATTGTGGATGAAAAGCCGTAGTGAAGTCTAGCTTAGTGCCTAATGCTTGATGAAGTGCTTTCCAAAATCGAGACGTAAACCTTGGGTCTCTATCAGAGATGATCGACATCGGTACCCCGTGTAGCCTCACGATCTCCGCCACATATAACTTGGCTAACTTTTGAAGGGAATAGTCGATCCTCACAGGGATAAAATGTGCGGACTTGGTCAAACGGTCCACTATCACCCATACCGAGTCCTTCTTAGTGGGCGTAAGGGGAAGCCCACTAACTAAGTCCATGGTAATTCTTTCCCACTTCCATTGGAGAATCTCAATTGGTTGAAGCAATCTGATGGGACTTGGTGTTCACCTTTACTTGTCGACATGTCAAACATTTCCCCACAAATTCGAGTCACCTCTTTTGTCCGACCACCAAAATTGTTCCCTTAGATCTCTATACAGACTTGATGCCTCCGGGATGCATAGCATAAGGACTACCATGCGCTTCCCGAAGAATCCTTTGTCTCAACTCCTTATCCCTCGGCATACAAACCTTTTCCTTGTAGCACAAGACTCCTTCATCATTGACGCCATAATCCTTTAATCCTCCTTGCCGTACTTGTCTGTAACTTAGTACTTAAGTCCTTATCCGCCAACCTGTCCCTCTTTCACCTCCTTCACCAGGTTGGCTTGACTTGTAACTCGCCCAACAAAGCTTCCGTCTTCATACAAACTTAAGTGAGCGAACAAAGCCCTTAAATCCGACACAACCTTCCTACTTAGGGCGTCGGCTACCACATTCGCCTTGCCGGATGGTATTCTATCGAATACAGTCATAATCTTTCAATAACTCCACCCACCTTCGTTGCCTCAAGTTCAACTCCTTCGAGTCAACAAATACTTAAGGCTTTTGTGGTCCGTGTAAATTCATCGACCTTTCTCCATAAAGGTAGTGCCTCCAAACTTTGAGGCGAAAACCACCGCCGCGAGTTCCAAGTCATGAGTTGGGTAGTTCACCTCATGCGGCCTTAATCGTCGAGATGCATAAGCGACTACCTTTCCTTCTTGCATTAGCACACAGCCTAACCACGTAATGCGAAGCATCACAATATACTACGAAGTCCTTACCGCCCTCGCTAATTAACACACACCGAGAGCTTCACAACACCTTTTAAGCTTTTCAAAGCTCTCCTGTTGCTTATCCGTCCACACAAACGGTACTTCCTTCCTTAGTAACTTTGTCAAAGGTGCGGCTATTGACGAGAATCCTTCCACGAACCTTCCGTAATAGCCCGCCAAGCCTAAGAAACTTCGATTTCAGCCACCGACCTAGGTGGTTTCCAATCCAACACCGCTTGATCTTCCTAGGATCCACTCTTATTCCTTCTGCGGATACCACATGTCCTAGGAACGCCACTTCCTTGAGCCAAAATTCGCACTTGCTGAATTTGGCATAAAGCTTCTTTTCCCTTAACACTTCTAACACAACTCGGAGATGCTCATCGTGCTCCTCATCCGTCTTGGAATACACCAAAATGTCGTCGATGAACACCACGACGAATCTATCCAAGTAGGGTTGGAAAACCCTATTCATCATATCCATGAACGCGGCCGGTGCGTTCGTCAACCCAAACGGCATCACCACAAATTCAAAATGACCGTACCTTGTCCTAAAAGCGGTCTTATGAATATCAGCCTCCTTCACTTTCGATTGATGATACCCCACCTTAAGTCGATCTTTGAGAACACAAATGCCCTTTTTTCGGTTGGTCGAACAAGTCATCTATCCTTGGCAAAGGATACTTGTTCTTGATGGTCGGTTTGTTCAATCGACGATAATCTATGCACATCCGCATAGTTCCATCCTTCTTCTTCACAAAGAGAACCGGTGCTCCCCACGAGACACACCGGGTCGAATGAACCCACGATCCAACAACTCTTGGATTTGAGCCTTGAGCTCCACTAACTCCTTTGGTGCCATTCGGTAGGGATTGATTGACACGAGTCGTTCCACGGTAGCAAATCTATTCCAAATTCCACTTCTCTATCTGGGGGGTATTCCGGCAACTCCTCCTAAATACATCCTCAAAATCCTCTTCTGCTCTAACTCCCTTAACACCTTCCTCTTCTCCTCTTAACGCACTCACGAAGGCTAAGAATGCCTTACATCCTTTCTTAACCATTTTCTCGGCCTTGATCACAAAACTACGTTAGACAAGTAGTTCCTCCTTTCTCCGATCATCACTACTACCTCATCTTCTCGGTTCTTAGTTCCATACGTTTAGCCGCACAATCCAACACGGCTCGATGCTCTACTAGCCAATCCATTCCAAGTATAAGCTCAAACTCTCCAAGGGTAATTCCATTAAGTCACCCCAGAAAGTTCGCTCCCTGAATCTCTGGGGTACATTCGAAAGATCCTATCTATCCTCACCGTTTGGCCTAAAGGGCTTACTACGCTTATCCGCCTATCGAAAAGTTCGAGTCTAGGCCTAGTGTTTCAACCACACTACATGCAACATAGGAATGAGTTGAGCCCACATCAATAAGAGCAAAATAGGGTTTGTCATGAATAAAGAACATACCGGTTATAACATCCGCGCGTCTCCCTCTTCCCTCCGGCGAACCACGTAAAAACAAACCCGGTTGCCTTGCTTGGCGTTAGCACACCTCGGCCCGAGCTCCACGGCCTCTGCCACTACCTCTGTTGGCCGACCCACGACCTCTTTGAGGTCGCTGTCCCGCCTACCACCTGGTTAGCATTCCGAGTGCTGGTTGGCTCTCATCTAATAGCTTGGGGCAATCCTTAATCATATGGTCCTTGGACCCACACTTGAAACATCGTCCCGCCTTTTTCCAACACTCTCCCCGTGCTTCCTTCCACAATGTTCACAAGGGCGAAATTGCCACCAGTACCCGGCTGTGACTTTGTGGCTGTCAACTCTAGGCCTCTTGTGGCCTTTTCCGATGGCCCAAAACCTCTTTTGGGCTTATTTCTCATCCACACCGCTTGGTGGCGTCCTTAATTCCTCACCACTTTAGCCTTTTCCACCAAGGCGAGAATTTCCGCTCCCGATGCGGTGCTATCAAAAGTCTCAAATCGTCCCTAAGTCCGTCCTCAAAACGAACACACGGCGTTCATGCTCGATCGCCACTACTCCTCGGGCATATCGGCTCAACCTCAAGAATTCCGCTTCATATTCGGTGACGGACTTACTTCCTTGTACCAACCCCGGAAAAAGCCTTCCTTTGCTCATCTATATACCGGTTCCCACATACTTCTTCCGAAATGCTTCCTTAGCATATTCCCGTGTCGAGATCTTCCGCCGTGGCACCGTCCCGAATCGGTTAACCACCATTGATACGCTTCATCGCGTATAAAGTGCCGTCATCCCTTTCAACTTCTCCTCGGGGTCAAGTCGAGCTCATCCATGATGCGCTCGGTTGCTTCCAACCAAGATCACCAGTATCTTGGGTGCCACTCCGATACTCCTCTAAACATTTCACTCCATTAGCACGGAGCCGCTCGAGCACGGACTTACGATTTCTGAATTGTTTCTGCACCACCCACCAATTCCAAAACTCGCAGCCACACCGCGACACACAAGCATCTTCCTCATGCGAGCTCGCCGCTCAACATTGGCAAACGGGGGTGATGGTGGTGGTGGTATCTCATTGTCGAACCTTGTCCCGATCTAACGATCATCCTTCCTCTACCTCTTCCACGACCCACGTCCTCTTGAGCTCATTATCGACGAGATCCGATTAAGGAATTTTATGTATTAGTATTCTTGTTTCACTTATTACCCGCGATGATATCTTATGAAGAAGAGTTTAAGAGTGGTTCTTTCGTATTCATACATGCATACATCCTTGCATTCATTCATTCATCCATCAACAAATATGAACTTTCGTTCATTCAAAGAAACGTTGTAATTCTTGTTGTTGTTTTCGTTATTTTGCTTTTCCACTACCCAGGGGCATTTTCGTAATTTTATCCTACTGGGGTATTTTCGTAGAATTTTCAAAAATAAAAAGTTCCCCGTGATTTTGACGAAAAGTATTTTGGTACTTCTAAAGTTCCGGGAAATTTTGGAAGAATTTTGAAATCCAGGGTATTTCGGTAATTTTTGATCTCGGGGTATTTTGATAATTTTTCCAAAAATCGGGGTAAATTTGTAAAATTTATTAAGTTAGGGATATTTTCCAAGATTGTAAAACATTGAGGTTCCTTTGAGAGTTACACTTTTCAAAGCAATGATATTGTAAAAATTTTGGAAATCGTGGTCGTTTTGGTAATTTTGTAAGTTAGAGCAATTTTGTAATTTTCCAAAATCAAGATAGTTTGATATTTTACAAATTAGGGTTTTTGAACATTTGATAAAGTAATGAAATTTTGTTAAAACTATGGGTGGTTTGGTCATTTTATAAACCAAGGGTATTTTTTTTTTTTTATAAAAGATAAACGGCTAAGTCCCTTTCGGGTTTTATTCTTTGTGTTTAGCCTATGACCGAGCCCTCTTGGTCGGGTGAACCAAAGCTACGCACCAGGCGAGGATTCGAATGAAGAGGAGGTGAGTCACGCGGATCGCTTAAATACCAAGCTCTCACCGACCTTTCTAGACATGCGCACGCAGGTTGCCACACCACCGAGCCTTCTCGAGTTAGGGCGAACCGAAGCTACGCACTGTAGGATACTGCGAAGAGGAGGTGAGTCACTAGGACTGCTTAAATACCGTGCTCTTCCCGATCCAATCCTAGACATGCGTCTGGGGTTGCCACACCCTAGCTTAATAACTTAGTCATAGGTTTGTTAAGTTCATTAAGTCTTATGAGTTTCAAGTGTTTGAGTAGTCTAATCCTAGGGTTCAAGTTCCTATCACACTATTCTACGTTCCATGCCTTTGCTACCCTTTTACAATTCATAATTCACATAATCACACAGGATGGTTAAAGGTACTTACCTCGTGGATCATGGTCGGAGACTTAGGTGCCATGCCATAAAACCCGCTTATTTCAAAGAAATTCATTTGGGCTCGAATTGAAAACGTTTTGGGCACGAGCCCACAGTGCCGAGAGTTTTAAAATCGGCTCGATACCAATCTGAAACACCCACACCCGCCCCACGAGCTTGAACCGGATCTGTATGTTCCTTAAATAAATCGGTTTTCAATGTTCTAAATGACTTAGAGAAAATTTGTGTAATTTTAAAAAAATTGTTTTGGGTTGGGCTTAATTTGAAACCTATTTAATAAATTCTGAAATCCAACTTAAATAAGGTGACAAAATAATTTTTGGGTTTATTATTTTAAAAGAAATAAATTTACTTATCTTTAATCAAACATAATTTGTATCATATTTAAATAAAAATAAACAGAATAAAGAAAATCCAACTGGGCCTTATGGCCTTATTACATCATTCAACCCAAAATAAAGTTTAAAGTACTAAAATTTCATAAAGTCCAAATTCCAAATAATTTCTTCAAGCGATGCATGGCCACCTTTAGCTCCTGCGCCACCCGGTCCATTACCGCTCATCACCGAAAAATAATTCCCCAACGGGTGAGTCAACAGACTCAATGTGTACATAGTACTAATTTCCAACAAATCGTGCATACAAGTCATATCAATATCATGTTCATACAAAATAAAGGATGATGCAACCCAAATCCAAACCTATTTGTCCATCCGCTACACACCACCCGTACCAACTTTGTACAATCGCGGGGACTACTAAGTCGACCCTCCATCCGCTACACACCATCGAAGGCGCCATTGCGATCGACGTGCTCATCGCCCACTTATGTTGTGTCATTAGACATCAGATTCACTAGATGTAACCGGTTACCACTTTTCACTTTATGTGACCGTAGTCACCACTTTACGTTGGTGAGACCGTAGTCATCACCTTCACTTTCTTCCTCCACAAATATCCCGAATGCCCCAATTATTTTATAACATATTTCACATACTAAATTTTCATTCATGTTACTAATCACATGTTCAAAATATATCACATTCACAATCCTATCAAAAGTAGGAAACGTGCACTGGTACTCCTTACCACATTTGTGGTGCTTAGCCACATTCACATACTGTTACATATTTACATATCTAATGATTGCCATGCAATTTATTGAAAGTTAGTAAGAGTACACACCTTTTCGCTTAATAGTTTCCGTGAATTCCGTGAGAGCGATCTACCGATCTAGATCTTTCACTCCTATATTCGGCCATTAATTAAAACATATAAATAAACCTATTTGGTCTTAAAACCAAATCCTACTAGAAGTAGAATTACTTACCTAGTTGCCGAATTGATTTAATCAAGTCCCAACAGTTGCTAGAATTCCTCTTCCTTGAAATCGGCTAATACTAGGTATGTAACCATGTCGGTTTTCGGTTTTTGAAATAATGGAAAACACTTAAACAAATTATGCCTTGGCCGAATATCCCTTACCTTATGATGGGATTCCAAATCAAAGAGGATTCCTTTATAAGCCCGTTGAAATCCTATAACTTCGTGTTAGATTAGATCTAACTTTGAAAACGTGAATCATAATCTTTAACCACATATTTATATTTATAATCCTTACCTTAGATCCTTAGATTTCCGAAAGATTCCCTTTTGATGTTGTGGATGATTGCCCTCTTTCTTAGAATCCACAAAGATTCAAATTTTTAACAAAGAGAACGGAGAAGAAAATAGAAGAAAAAGAGAGGGATTTTTGCTTAATGAAAATTTGGCAGAGAGGGGTTTTGCTAGGGAGAATTTCGGCGAGAGAGAGGAGAGGAGCAAATGTTGATGAGTAGCCCTCCTGTCCTCCTTTTATAGCCAAAGTTATCACCTAGGAGTCCTTTACTTGGCCACCACTCCTCTTTTTGATAATATTATCTCTTTTATTTAAAAGATAAAAGCCTTTAATCCATCAATTATCTCCTCAATTATCTCATTAGAAAATAATCCTTTATTTATCTCTTATTATTCACATATTTATGTGAATAAAACTCATTTATTTATCTCTTATTATTCACATATTTATGTGAATAAAACTCCTTTATTTATCTCTTATTATTCACATATTTATGTGAATAAAACTCCTTTATTTATCTCTTATTATTCACATATTTATGTGAATAAAACTCCTTTATTTCTCTCATATATCCAAGTTTCCCGAAATGTTCAAGTTTCCATTTTTGGATCATTTCCAAAAATGTTTAGGTTTCCAAAAATGTCTAAGTTTCCAAAAATGTCCATTTCCATTTCCATTTTCATTTCCATCTCCATTTTCATTTCCATTTTCATTTTCATTTCCATTTTCATTCATTTCTAGGTTTCCAAAAGTATCAAAAATTTATTCATAATACTTAAGACTTGTCATTTCATACAATTGATCTGAAAATGCATAGGCCCTTCCTAGGATGTTACATGGTGACTCTGTCACAACTCTGTTTCTGGTGGCTTATGCCATTTCAGCCTGGTGACTCTGCCACAACTCTGTTTTCTGGTGGCTTATGCCATTTCAGCCTGGTGACTCTGTCACGATTTGACGATGAGCAGCTAACTGCAGCATGACTGCCATCGGTGGTGTGTAGCGGTGTGGGTTGATTGTAGAAATCCCCAATGGTGTGATTGGCAGGTAAGGGTGGTGTGTAGCGGTTGGAAACCTAGGAGTTGGGTTGGGCTTTGCATAATTTCTGTTATAATATATTCTGATATATGTTCTGTGGGGCTAAGGCCCAAATCTAATGGTGCATGTGGGTTGCACACTGAGTCTCGCGACTCACCCTATTATTTTAACAATTTCAGGTAGCACTTAGTGCATCGGACCGGCCGAGAGGAGAGCAAGGTGGCCATGCGATGAAGTCTTGAGGATTCCGCAAAAAGACTTTATTTTATTTATTTTTGAGAAATTTGTCTTAAGTGGGTTTTATATTTCGTTGTAATAAGGCCATGGGCCACCAGACTATTATTTATGTTTTTGGGTTTAAGTTGGGTTTAATTATTAGACATTTTTATTTTTATGATTAAAATTAAGCTAAGACATGTACAAGGTTTCTTTTTATTTTTTGGATTTTTAATTAAAATTCATCAAGGCAATTTATAACTTTATATCTTATATGACTTAATAAATTATTAAGTTTTCGGTATTAATGATTAAACCCAGAGATCGTTTTCCAAAATGTAACATGTTTTGCAAAATCACTCAAGTGACATACCAGATCCAGTTGTAGTGTTTGGGCCGGGTTTGAGGTGTTACAATGATTGTTTAACAATAAATTCGAGTTCTGGGTCGAATTTATCTCGAGCTCGACCAAATTATTCTCGAACTCGAATTCTTATAGATTCAAGTTTTCTCCAGCTCTGATCTGTTATAAGCTCAAATTTTCTTATATTTAAATTGTTACAAACTCGGATTAGCATGAACAAACTTTGATGCTCAGCTCATGTTGCCAGCTCTATCAAACATACGTATGAAGTTTAGCATTTCAAGTGGTAGGCTAGAAATAAAGTAATCTATTGATTTAGAGTTGGACTTTTAATTTCAAATCAGAATCTTTGACAGTATTAGGGAAAATTCTTTCCTTTTAAAGCAAGTAAATGATGGATGTTAGAAGATTAACCTGGATTATTGGCTACGAATCTGATGATAACCAATCCTCCAACAGGTACGATAATAATGTTTCGGATTTTGGGTTGAAAATATTGTACTTCTTTGTATCAATGTAGGGATGGGAATGGGTGGGGTGAGTCAGATTTTTGCCCACCGCGATTCTGATTCGGAATTTCATACTTGATTCAACTCCGGCATTAAAAGAATAAATCCATTATAATTCCCGGCTTTGAAATTTTATAAAAAATCTAACCCCAACCCCAACTTGTTTCATGTTATTGCATCAAATACTTTTTTAATTATAACAGAATTACATCAATTTATTTTGATGTATTAAATTTTTTATTATAAAACAGTTAACAAACCTTCAATTTCAAGTCATTTTTCAGTATATTAATTAAATCAAGTTGATAAAATTAATCTTTTTTTTATAATTACAAGTATGAGTATAATGACGCAAATCTCTGATATTAACTTATTGAATTATAAGAGAAACCCAAGTATAAAAGGATTTTGAGTGTCTACTATATAATTTTTAAGTAACGGCCTAAGAGTTTTCGGATAAGGGGAATTTATCCTAAACTTGACTCCGACTTAATTTAAATCTAATTTTAAAAAGAAAAAGAATTGACCTTATGAAATTGGATCGGGTTGAGACCTATCGGTTTCGTGGTTTTTTAGCATCCTTTTATCAGTGGTAGAGTTAAAGTTTTCAAACCCTTGCGCCAATATACGAAAAGTAAAGCTTAAAAAGGGTAATTACTTATCTAAAAGGTGATTCGAAAATCTTCTTCGTTGACTTTTATAAGAAAAAATAATGGATTCAAACATGGAGACTTCGTCTTCATTGGCTTCTTTGGAAGACAAAGCTACCAAGAAAGTGCGTATGCATTGTAATGGTACGGGGGAGGACGATAATCTTATGGTAGTGGATGATGAAGGAAACCGCATTGGATTCGAGAAATCTTCTACCTCAAGAGTGTCTTTTAAAGATATGCTGCTTGGGGCCTCAAGGGGTATGGGGAAGAGTATGCATGAACAAGATAATGATGATTTATAGCTTTTTGATGGTGATGTTATTAAGGGAATAGAGGATGATCTACCCTCTATTCGTTTCTCTGACAAGGTTCACCGAATCTTATATCAGAGTATGTCTTGTACGGTCATGGTCAAGCTATTAGGAAGGAAAATAAAATTCCAGACTCTCTTAAATAAGATTTATCATCTGTGGAAGCTGTCGAAACCATTTTAAAAAGTTTTAGAAAACGGGGTCGACTTTTAAAAACGAAAATGGGAGTCGCCACCAATCCCTTTTTACTTAGGTGTGATTGGATCACCTTGTAAAACGTTTTATTGTAAAACATTTGATTTTGGTCTTACGAAAAACGAGAAAACGGATTCGGGAGTCGGTTACGTATGAGGAAGGGTTAGTACCCTCATAACGCCCAAAAATTGGTACCTAATCGATAGAATCATGTCCAAATGTTTAAAATTTAAAAGTATTTAAAAATATGATTTCTTAAAAACTTCGAGCAATTTGAGTTAAAATTTGAGATTTCTTTATTCCGAAGGAATATAAACATCACATCTAGCACGATAGGACACGATATTTTAAAACATTCGTAATCAAAATCATCTCATGATTTATAAAACTCGTTAAAGGATATTTAGTTATCTAGCCAAACGGAAAATCGCAACCCAGCACGATTGGGCACTATTTCCTGAATTTCTAAATACAAAACATTGTTTTATTTTAAAAACCTTTAGATAAAATATAGTAATTTTGCAAAAAATGAATTTTTATTTTAAACAATAATCCATGTGACAATATTGCATTTATAAACTATTGAACATAAATATTAAAAGCAATTATAATTCACTAACATTTCATATAGACAATATAAAATACATCTAAAATAATTACACTAAAGTAATCATAAAATAATAAATAAATAAATAAGAGGACATTGCATGTACAAATAAAATATATACATAACAATAAATATCAAAATGAAAAGAAAATTACTAAATAAATATGAAAATTTTTATGCAAGATTAAATAATAAATAAATAAATATTACATACATATTTAACATGAACAAGGTAAACGATGTATAAATAAAAAAATATATAATAATTTTAAATAAGGATAAATAAAACATATATATAATAATGTAAATAGAACATATTATACAATATAAAAATAATATATGATATAATTTAATTTTAAATAATGTACAAAATTTTAAAATATAATTTAATAACTAATATATATACTAAAATAATATATAATAATTAAATAAAAAATAATAAAAAATAATAATTATATATGAATTTTATAATATTAATAAATTAATATATATGAAAAAACCAGGGGTTAAATTGAAACAGAAACAAGTTTTTAGGGCTAATTTAAAAATAAAAAAAAAAAAACTATTTTGGACGAAATTAAAACCAATGAAATTTCGAAGGGACTAAAACAATAAATTTCCCTTTTTTATAAAACGCGCGGATCTTCCCCGGGTTTTCGGGTCAACGCGCGGATCTGGTTTTAAAACGACGCCATTTTAGTGTTTATTAATTAAACAAAAACGACGCCGTTTCATCAATATTATATAAATAACAAATCTAGCCCAAAAAATCATTTTCGAACTGTTTTTAAAAAAAAAAAATTAAAAACTCTCTGAAATATTCCTTCCCCTGTTCTGGGTTTTGGCTATCGAACTTAGGCCACGCGCTCCACGCGCCACCGCGAATGGTGGCCAGAGGCCGAACCTCAAGTCTTTCGTGCCGTCGAAAGGTAAACCCTACCCTTTTTATTATTTTTTTTCTTTTAAAAAAATTTTCTATGCGCAAATGTATATAAAAAAAATAAAACAGAATAAAAATATCGAAGAATCACCTCTGTGAAATTTCTGTCTTTTATTTCTCTGAATTTTTGTGTGAATCTTTTCGTATTCTTTTTTCGTGTTTTTTGTTACAGGTTTTTGATGGGTTTTTATAACCCGAAAGAAAAAAAATGAAAAAAAAAAGAGATATATTATCTTTGCCTTATTTGCTCGTTGCTCTTTCCTTTTTTGTGTAGGAGTGGAGATTCTGGTGATGGCTAAGGCGGGGCTCGTGCGCGTTGATGGGGGCGTGGCCGAGAGCTGATGGGGTGCGAGGATCTGATTCGGCGCGAGGTTGGGGCGAAACTTGCGGCGTGACTGTTGGCCTGCCATTGCGGCGCGACGATTGGGATACTGCTCCTGCGGCGCTTAGGGTTTCAGAAACCCTAGGCCACTGCTGTTTGTTTAAACATTGGGCCCTTTTGAGCCACGATTATTTTGGGTCTGGGTAGTTAGGGTATTGGGTCTTAGGTTTGTTTTTGTGTATTGGGCCTGGGTGTATTCGGGTAGGCTATTTGGGTAGAAACGGGTCTGAGGTAATATTTGGGCCTGTAAATGTAAATGGACTGTATTTAATGGACACTTGGTGTTTTATTTTTTCTTATTTTTATTATTTATTTTCTGTTTTTGGACTCTGTATGGGCCCGGACAAAATGGGTTACTATAGCTGCCCCTTTTTGCTCATTGTCGTGTAACGAAAATAGAGCAAAGACTATAAGAGGACCAATTTTGTCCGGTCTTGCCGAATCTTGACCTCTTGGCCCTCGTCTTCTACAACTTCAATGATATTGGAACTTCTTTTCAATAAGTCTGATAGCTTCAGTCTGCTCCACTTTGATCTGCTTCCTGCAACTTCAGGAATTGCCAAATCTGCTATTTTCAATCTGCTCCCTGCAACCTCAGGAATGTTAAACTGATGTCTTCGATCTGCTTCCTGTAACTTCAGGAATGCCAAATCTGCTATTTTAATCTGCTCCCTACAACTTCAGGGATTGCCAGATCTATTAATCTACTCCCTGCATCTTCAGGGAGATAAGGCTGAAAATGTGTTTGATCTGCTTTCTGCAACTTCAGGAAGATGAGATTTTCTGTCTTCAGTCCATTCCACTACAACTTCAGGGAGATAGGGTTGAAAAGTGTTTTTGATCTGCTTCCTACAACTTCAGGAATATGAGATCTTCTGTCTTCAGTCCACTCCACTACAATTCCAGGGATATAGGACTAAAATCTTCTTTTGATCTGCTTCCTACAACTTCAGGAAGATAAGATCTTCTGTCTTCAGTCCACTCCACTACAACTTCAGGGAGATAGGGCTGAAATCTTCTTTTGATCTGCTTCCTACAACTTCAGGAAGATAAGATCTTCTATCTTCAGTCCACTCCACTACAACTTCAGGGAGATAGGACTAAAATCTTATTTTGATCTGCTTCCTACAACTTCAGGAAGATAAGATCTTCTGTCTTCAGTCCACTCCACTACAACTTCAGGGAGATAGGGCTGAAATTCTTTTCGATCTGCTTCCTGCAACTTCAGGAAGATAAGATCTTCTGTCTTCAGTCCATTCCACTACAACTTCAGGGTGATAGGGCTAAAATTCTTTTCGATCTGCTTCCTGAAAATTCAGGAAGATAAGATCTTCTATCTTCAATCTACTCCGCTGCAACTTCAGGGAGACAAGGTTAAAAGTGTCTTCAATCTGCTTCCTGCAACTTCAGGAAGATAAGATCTTCTGTCTTTGATCTACTTCCTACAACTTCAGGAAGATAAGATATTCTGTCTTCAGCCTACTCCACTGCAACTTCAGGGAGATAAGACTAAAATCTTCTTTTGATCCGCTTCCTGGAACTTCAGGAAGATAAGATCTTCTTTCTTCAGTTTACTCCACTGCGACTTTAGGGAGATAAGACTAAAATCTTCTTTTGATCTACTTTCTGCAACTTCAGGAAGATAAGATCCTCTTTCTTTAGTCTACTCCACTGCAATTTTAGGGAGATAGGGCTGAAATATTCTTTTGATTTGCTTCCTACAACTTCAGAAAGATAAGATCTGCAAATTCACCGATATTGCTACACCGTCTACTGAAGAACATGTCTTGTAGACTCGGTTCCATATGTTTATGACACATGACTAAGATGTTATGATCAGAATGAATCAAATGCTTCTAGCTACATGTGTTATGAGTGACACGAATGTAACATGTCATGAAAATTATTCCTTTTAAAGGGTTAGGATGCAATGATGGGAATGAATCAAAAGCTCCTAATAAGATTTGCTATGATGCAAAAATGCTATGAGTATGATTCCTACTCTAAGTATTATCACTCATTTGTTCTTCATTCTTGTTCATCAATCATGTTCTGCTCAACAAGTTTGCCCCAATGTAATTTCTGAGTCAACTCCGCTTGAATCTTGAGAACACAAGGCTTATACCAACATACCACAATGGAAATTGAAACTTTTCAATCTGGCCCATCTGAAATTTTTAGGGTATAGGGTTTATTTTGAATCCAACCCATCCACCACAATTCAAGGTTTCTTAGTTCGTCACACCATTCCCCGAACATCAATTCATTATTCGGTCCAATTATCACTTGAACAAAGAAATGAGAGAAATAGTCTCCCTCCAGACTCTTCTTTCTCAAATATTTCTTATGCACCTGGAAATTCTAAACAATTGTCTTGTTTTGGTTCCTTGTTTTATCTAGAAATTTCCAAAGTAATATGTAGAACTTCTTTTTGTGAAATTATTAGTTCGTCAATCATTATTTCAATGCAACACATTTATGAATAATGGGTAACAAACAAATTGATCTCAAAAAGAATTAAAATTGAATAAATTATCAAGAATACAAAGAAAGTTAATTGGGAACATATCTTTGAGAATAAAAAGAATCCCAAAGATAATAAAATGAATAGGACAAAAAATGAGATGTCCTAGATATCACCGACCGAGCTTCCGTATACAAACTTATGAAGACTGCCTTGAGCTCGACATGTGTTTAGAAGACCCAAAGTACTTTGTTGATGCCCAGATATGCAACATTCTTCATTTCAGTGTTGATTCGAGTGTAGCAAGATGACTACATGTCCATTCAGAATTTGAGCCGCCCTTTTTGGGTTTTCAACTCAAAACCCCTTTGGTCTCAAGGCGCCCTTTGCGGGTTTTTGCCTTAGCCTCTCCCTTTTTTCTTTTTTTTAGAAACTCAAAGCGCCCTTTGCGGGTTTTCACTTTGGCCTCTTCTCCTTTTCAAGCAAAATACTTTTTGACTGAGTCAGAGTTCACAGGGTTGGGTAAACTTTTCCCATCCATTTCGGTCAAGATCAGTGCTCTTCCAGAGAAAGCCTTCTTCACCACATATGGTCCTTCCCAATTCGGTATCCATTTTCCTCTGGAATCCTTTTGTATGGGAAGGATCATTTTCAATACAAAGTCCCCCTCATAAAATTCTCTTGGGCGAACTTTCTTATTATAGGCTCGCATCATTCATTTTTGGTACATTTGACCATGACGAATAGCCCTTAGCCTCTTTTCTTCAATTAAGTTCAACTGATCATACCGAGCCTGGATCCATTCAGCCTCATCCAGTTTTATTTCTGATAAAACCCGAAGAGAAGGTATTTCCACTTCAATCGGTAGAATTGCCTCCATCCCATAAACCAACGAGAAAGGCATTTCCCCAGTAGAGGTTCTGACGGACGTTCGATAGGCATAGAGTGCAAATGGTAGTTTCTCATGCCAATCCTTATAAGTCTCAGTCATCTTCGCTACTATCTTCTTGATTTTTTGTTAGCAGCTTCCACTGCCCCATTCATCTTCGGACGATATAGAGACGAGTTATGGTGTTTGATCTTGAATTGACTACAAACTTCTGCTATCGTGCTATTGTTGAAGTTCAGTGCGTTGTCTGATATGACCCTTTTGGGCATTCCATATCGACAAATGATCTCCTTCTTCAAGAACCGACTAACTGCTGACTTAGTAACGCTAGCATATGAGGTAGCCTCCACCCATTTCGTGAAATAATCAATAACCACAAAGATGAATCGATGCCCATTCGAAGCTTTTGGTGAGATCGGTCCAATAACATCCATGCCCCACATGGAAAAAGGCCATGGGGAAGTCATAACATGCAAAGGTGACGGAGGCACATGAATTTTGTCTCCATAAATCTGACATTTATGACATCTCTTGGCATAGCTGATACAATCTCCTTCCATGGTAGACCAATAATATTCAAAACTCATTATCTGCCTGGCCATTGTGAATCCATTAGCGTGTGTTCCACAAATGCCCTCATGAACTTCTTCAAGGATTTGCTTAGCTTCAACAGCATCAACACATCTCAATAGTACTTGATCTTTTCTCTTTTTGTACAAGATATCCCCATCTAAAACATAGTCAGAGACCATTCTTCTTAAAGTCCCTTTTTCATTCTCAGTGGCATGTTTTGGGTATTCATGATTTTTTACGTATCGTAATACGTCCTGATACCAAGGGTGATCATCTTTTTCCTCATCCTCCACATTGTAACAATGAGCTGGAACCTCAAAGATACTCATCTGAATGGGTCTCATATCCTCTGGTCTGTTTACTTTGATCAAAGAAGCCAAAGTTGCCAAAGCATCTGCCATCTGGTTTTCATCGCGTGGGAGATAATTAAAAGTGATCTCATCGAACTCCTCAATCAATCCCAGGACTATTTTTCGATAATCACTTAGCTTGGGATCTCTTGTCTCCCATTCACCTTTTAGCTGATAGATTACTAAGGCAGAATCTCCATATACCTCTAGTATTTTGATCTTACGCTCTACGGCCACTCAAATTCCCATTATGCATGCTTCATATTCCGCCATTTTGTTCGTGCAGTCAAAATCCAGTTTGCATGTGAATGGGTAATGATCACCACTAGGGGATACCAAGATTGCCCCAATTCTATTTCCCACAGCATTTGACGCTCCATTGAAGTTTAGCTTCCACGGACAATCTTCAGTATTCGCCACATACATCAGCTCTTCATTTGGGAAATCAAAGCTCAAAGGTTCATAATCCTCCAAAGCTCTGCTAGCCAAAAATTCTGCCACTGCACTTCCTTTTATAGCCTTTTGGTTCACATAGACTATATCGAATTCAGATAGCAAAATCTGCCACCTAGCAATCCTTCCATTCAAAGCAGTGAACTCCATCATATACTTTAACGGATCAAGCTTCAAAATTAACCAGGTAGTATGATATAACTTGTACTGCCTCAATCTCCGAGTTGTCCAAATTAGAGCGCAACATAGTTTTTCAATCGACGAATATCTCATTTCACATTCAGTGAACTTTTTGCTGAGATAGTATATCGCCTTTTCTTTCCTTCCTGACTCATCATGTTGGCCAAGTACACATCCCATGGAGTTATTGAATACTGACAAGTACAGTATCAACGGTCTATCTAGATTAGGCGGAGATAGTACTGGTGCATTTGACAAATATTGTTTGACTTTGTCAAAAGCTCTCTGGCATTCATCATCCCATACACCTTGGTTGTGTTTCTTGAGAAGACGAAATATGGGATCACATTTCTCAGTTAATTGTGAAATAAACCAAGCAATGTAATTTAACCTTCTAAGAAAACCTCGAACTTCCTTTTGAGTACGTGGTGGAGGTAACTCTTGTATTGCTTTGACCTTGTTTGAATCAACTTCAATTCCTCTCTGGCTGACCATGAAACCTAATAATTTTCCTGACCGAGCTCCAAAAGTACACTTTGACGGGTTGAGCTTCAATTGAAATTTTCTCAACCTCAGAAACAATTTCTTCAAAACCTCAATGTGTTCCTTCTTCATTCGAGATTTGGCAATCATGTCATCAACATACACTTCGATCTCTTTATGCATCATGTCGTGAAACAATGTTACCATGGCCCTTTGATATGTTGCCCAAGCATTCTTTAGTCCGAATGGCATTACTTTATAACAAAAAGTACCCCATAGTGTTATGAAGGTAGTTTTCCCCATATCCTCATGGTGCATCTTAATCTGATTGTATCCTGAAAAGCCATCCATGAAGGAGAACAATGAAAATCCCACCGTATTATCCACCAACGTGTCAATATGCGGCAAAGGGAAATTGTCCTTTGGGCTAGGTTTATTTAGGTCCCTATAGTCTACACACATCCGAACCTTTCCGTCTTTCTTAGGGACAGGAACAATGTTGGCCACCCACTCTGAGTACTTGACCACTTGTAGAAAACCAGCATCAAACTGTTTCTGGACCTCTTCTTTTATTTTCAACACTACATCAGGCCTCATCCTTCGTAGCTTTTGCTGAACTGGCTTACACTCTTCTCTTATGGGAAGGCGATGTACCACAATATCAGTGCTCAATCCGGGCATATCTTGGTAAGACCATGCAAAGACGTCCTTAAATTCTCGTAGTAACCTAACAAGATCTTGTTTTGTCTCATCGGCTCTGCGCGTCCCAATTTTCACAACCTTTCCTTCCTCCAAGGCTATGTTCTCTACCTCCTCCTCATGGGGTAAAATCTGTTTCTCCTCTTGCTTTACCATCCTTAACAAATCTGGAGATAAATCACAATCTCGGTCACCTTCAAAATCCTGAGGTTCCTCTAAACACATATCTTGCTCAAAGTGGACCTCTGAATCTGTATTATCGTTGCTCACATCATTGATATCTAGGGACCTGTGATGGGTGCCAAAGAATGTAAAAAGAGCAAATGAATTTGAGTACAACTATTCACATGATATGAATAAAAAATTTGGAATGAAATAAAAGTCAAAAGAATGGAATGAAAGAATATTTGCTCAAGTTAATTATCAAAAAATGTATTTTATTAAAATAACAATTTCTGAACATAAGCCTATTTCACAAAAGAAATCTTATTGTTCCTAGGCTAAAAACAACAAGAGTGTTCTGAATATTACTCTGTATAACTTCTAAAAACTACAGGAAGCTCCTCTGCAGTCCAATTATTCAGAACGCTTCCAGGCTCATAAGGGCGAATGCCCAACAGATTTCTTTGCTGAACTTCTTCCTCATGTATGGCATTAATGTGGGGATCTTCCAATAACCCTCTCTCAGGGTGAATTATCCCTCCAGTTACAAAAGTTTGGGATATGTGTGGAAATGTCATTGATTCCCACTGGACTTCTTCTCCATTCAGCCGGGCCCTTCTTCTCTCC
The DNA here is from genome assembly GCA_025698515.1 of Gossypium sturtianum. Taxonomy (NCBI): domain Eukaryota; kingdom Viridiplantae; phylum Streptophyta; class Magnoliopsida; order Malvales; family Malvaceae; genus Gossypium; species Gossypium sturtianum. The sequence goes on along the minus strand of CM046946.1, from coordinate 20,473,177 downwards.
TGCTTCTTCTCTATTTCCTTTCTCTTTTGTTTAGCATCTGGGTTGAAACCCAAGCCAAAACGGTCTCTCTTCTCTTTCAGCATCGGCACTCTAACCTCCCCTTGGAGATGTCTGCCTAGTCCTTTCCCTGGTAGGGCTCCTCTCCCCACCATCATCTGTAAGCCCATCCTCGTGGTCATATCTTAGGCACTGGGACTTCACTTCCTTCCGAGATGAATGTTGCGTTGACGAACTCTAAGGATCGGAAAGAACAGTCAATGGCCTCTTCATTTGTCTCTATATATGGTACGTCATTGGTAACAGTCGCAATGATGTCTTCCTCCGCATTTATAGTGACCAGTCGACCATCCGTCACCAGTTTCATTTTTTGATGAAGGGATGAGGGCACTGCCCCTGCCGAATGAATCCAAGGCCTTCCCAGCAAGTAGTTGTACGAGGGTTTTATATCCATCACTAGAAAGTCCACCTCATATATGTTTGGCCCAATTTGCAACGGTATGTCAATTCTCCCCATCACTCTTCTTTCGGTGCCGTCAAACGCTCTCACTATGTTCTGGTACGTCTTCATGTGAGAACTATCTATTGGCAACCTCTTCAGTGTCGACAATGGTAGGACATTCAAGGCTGATCCATTATCGATCAACACGCTTGGTAGAGTATATCCCTTGCAACGAGTAGTTATGTGTAGGGCCTTGGTCGTTCCCATACCCCCAGGTGGGATTTCATCGTCACTGAAGGAAATAAAGTTGTCAGCACTTATGTTACTAACTAATCGGTCAAGTTATTGACATATATATCTTTAGTAACATAAGTCTCGTTTAGCACTTTCATCAATGCCTTACGATGTACTTCCGAACTTAAAAGTAAGGCTAGCACTGATATGCGAGCCAGTTGCTTACGCAGCTGCTCTACCACGCTATATTCACTGTGCTTCAAGAACTTTAAAAATTCTTTAGCCTCTTCCTCCTTCACAGGTACATTGATAAGGGCATCAAGCCCTTTCTCTGGTTCAACTAGCACATTCTTTGATCTTGCTAGTTCTGTTCTAACATTGACCGAGTCGTAATGCCTCCCGCTTCGCGTATGGAATCCTTCGCTTTGGTTCTCCTTGGCAATGCTAACTGAGTTTTCTACTCCCGGTGTTGTCACGTTACAATTGTAATTCCATGGTACCATCTTGTTATCCTTGTAAGGAAAGGACACAGGTCTCTGGATTACAACTTTAGGAGCAATTGGCGCTCTGCCTCTTATATTTCTTGGTATGGAAATAATGACCCTCGGATAATTGACTTTTTTATTTGTCAACTCTCCTTCGGTTGCGTGTATGTTTCCTCCCTTTGAACCTTCTTCGCAAAAATCTAGTTCCTTATTGTCCATAAGGCTCTGTACCAATACCCTAAACTCAGTACATTCTTGGATCTCATGTCCACCAGCTTCGTGGAACTCACAGTTGTTTATTGGTTCTTCACTTCCTTCCTCGAGACTTGATTTTATCAGTCCCCTTCTTACCATTTCCCTCCAGATTATTCTCAACGGGGTCTTCACCTCCGAAATATCCCCCTTGATTTTTCTTACGATATTTTCCCAAATCGCATTTACCCCCTTATCTCCATGATTGGGTAATGGGTTCTCTGCACTGGGTGTATTATCAAGCTTGACAACTCCCATATTAAGAAGTCTCTCCACTACCTTTTTGAAGGCAGTGCAATTTTCTATTGAATGCCCCGTTATTCCTGCGTGGTAATCACATTGGGCGTTTGGGTCATACCATTTAGGATATGGGGGTTGTATCGACTGTAGATAATACGGGGACACTACGCGTGCCTCTAATAAATTATGATATAGTTCCTTATACGTCATTGGGATTAGCGTATATTGGATCTTTTCAACATTTTGTCTGGGGCCTGATTCTTGTCTTGTCGACCCTTGTTGCCCGACAGTAACTACTTTCGGCTGGTTAACAGTAATTGCCTTTGAGTACCCTTTATTGTATGTACTCGTATTGTTCACCTCATTGTCCTTCTTTCTAGGAGCAGATCTTCTAGTACTTTCTCCTACTTCAATCTTACCACCCCTTATGGCATTTTCTATCATTTCCCCTGCCATTACTATATCCGCGAAGCTTTTGGTGGTGCTTCCTATCATATGAGTGATAAAAGGCGTCTTCAGAGTGTTGATGAACAACATGGTGGTTTCCTTTTCTAGGAGAGGTGGTTGAACTTGCATGACAACTTCCCTCCATCTTTGCGCGTATTGGCTGAAGCTTTCATTCGACTTCTTTTCCTTGTTTTGTAACATGATTCTATCAGGCGTCATGTCTGTAACATGATTATACTGCTTCATGAAGGCTTGAGCTAAGTCTCTCCATGAGCTAATATTAGCGCGGTTAAGTTAATTGTACCACCTAAACGCTGCTCCCGTCAAACTATCTTGGAAACAATGAATCAAAAGTTGATCATTGTTCACATAGGTAGTCATGCGTCTACAGAACATAGTGATGTGGGCTTCAGGGCAACTAGTCCCATTGTACTTCTCAAATTCCGGCATCTTGAATTTATGAGGAAGCACCAGATCTGGAACCAGACTCAAGTCTTTGGCATCAATCCCATGATGATTATCGGCATTTTCCAAAGCCTTGAACTTTTCCTCCAACCATCTACAGCGATCCTCTAACTGTCTTGAATATTCAATTTTGATCCCCTCTCTTTCTGCTATGTCTAGGTCAGGGATAACTGGATTGGCAGGGTTATCCCCTGGGTTGGATCCTGTGCCAACTTGAAAATTCATGGGCACTCCAGTGTCAGCTTGCCCTTGCTGAGGCCTAATTGTGACAGGTGGCCTCCTGGGATATTCCTCAGGCTGTGTTTGCACGTGTGGTGGAGTGAATCCCCTAGGAAAGTCTTCATTGTCTTCAGTATTAACTAGGGGACCCTTTCCTTTGTCCATTATCCCACTCATCATCTGGGCCATTTGAGCCATCATGTTCTTTTGTGCCTCCAGCATCTGGTCCCTCATCTCTTGTTGGAGTTTTTCCATTTGCTCTTGCATCTGGTCTTGAATGTCTCTTTGGAATTGTTCCATTCTTTGATCCATTTTCTTCAATTTGGCGCGTGTACCATAAGGATGTTCAGCTTCAAGATTTCCTTCCCTTTTTGTCTCTCTCTCTCTCTTTCTGTTATAATTTCAACTAATTAGACTCTCTTTATGGACTTAAATGCAAATGGTATGATCTAAAGCAAATGCATGAATGCAAAGAGGCATCGATTCTGATTCAACTTCATTTTAGAAAACTTTATTAGAAAATAAAATCCTTTACATAAAACGGACTACAAGTATGCTTTCGCCCTAAGTCCTAAGGTTTTGATTTTCCCAAGCAGTGAAGCTAGCTCCTGACTACGATCAGACTGGAGCTCATACTTCATGCTCAATGTATCCGCCTGTGATGCCAATGTCTGTAGATGATCAACTACTTCTCGAATCTGGACTATCGCTTCACCCATGAGGTAATCCCGACTTCTAACCTGATCATTAGAATGGTGAAACTCTTCCTTCCAACGCCCCTGTCTCGTTTCAAGTAGCTCGATCCGAAGTTCACAGTTATACAGCACCGATTCTAACTCTTCAATTTTACTCTTCATTTCCTCGATCTTGTTCAGGCTTGACTTTAACTCGATCGCGGAATTACGGCTTCGATGGTGATGAAGAGATCGTACAAGTTCAGCCACTCTAACTTTTAGTTCTTCCTTTTCACTTTGACTTTTCGATAAACTCTTCTCTAGGGCCTCATTTTGCGCTTGCATTTCTCGAAACTTCCTCCCCCAATAGTCAGCTTTGGCCTTTTCCTCCTGGACCTCTCGTTGCCATTGTTCAGAAGTCTTCCCCAATCCGGCGTTCTTCATCGTCAGTCGCATATTCTTATACAATGTCTTCAAGCTATCTCGATCTTCCTCAATCTTCCTTTTCTCCTTTCTTACTTTCTCGGCTTCTGATTTCTGAATATCCACATCTAACCTCAAGTACATCTTTTCTTCTTCTAGCTTCTTTATCTTCTTTCCGAGCTCTGAACTTTGCCTTTCGAAGTCCTGCTTTATAATTTCTAACTCCGATGGGACCACTTGTAAATATTCCTTCAGCGATCGAGCACCCTCCGAACTTGGCCCAGGGACGTTATCACTGGTCCTTTTGCTCAACCACTCCTTATATTTTGGGGTTGTCATTGGCCCTCCAGTCAATATCTTCATACTGCCAGCCCGCTTCCAAGCTTCAAAAACCTCTCGAATCCTCTTCTTGTAATTATCCCCCTTATATGAGAATTCGCTTTGAGCTAACCCATGTGTCGCTGGTATGAACTGTCTTTCTTTGTATTGCCTTAGTACGAGCAACGGTGCATATCCAACAGCTCCCCAAATTCCAGGCAGAGGTACCCAATCAAAACTTCCACACCGATAAAAGACTCTGTCGGGAACCAACCAAGGGGCTTTCCACTCAACATCTTCTTCTCGGAGGTTTCAAAGAATTTCCATCCACTTTTCCTCTGATAGATCGTCTCTCCTTGTCGTAGCTATGGCCTCCTTTAAGGGAGAATAACCTTCAAAGAACACTCGGCAAGGAACCCTGTCAACCTTCCAAAAATGACCGTGAAACCAAACCATTAATAACTGTGCGCATCCAACGAATCTACCTTCACCAGCTTTTCGACATACATTCAAAGATCTTAATGTCTCGGCTAATATTGCAGGTACAGGTGTGACCCCTTTGTTAAGTCGGTCGAACAAATCAGTAACTGCTTCATCTATATGTCTTAAGGCTCTGGGAAAGATCACCAAACCATAAATACATAAGGTAAAGACATCGATTTTCTTCTTTTTATCCGGATGTGCTAGGATCAGACTCTCAAACTCACCCAAGGTATGCATCTGCCTTCACCTTTCTCTTGGATTCTAGCTGTAACCCACTGCTCACTCATCCCTGTGATGCTTATCAACTTATTCACAAAAGTTGGAACATTGACAGCCCTAAAATAAACTTTATCTGCTTGGAATCTCGAACAGCGAAGTAAGGTCATATATTCCTCCAGTGTGGGCACTAAATCTACTTCCCCGAAAGTAAAACAGCTATAAGCAGAATTCCAAAATTGATTCATAGCCCGGAATAGGCGTTTATCTACCTTGATGTCGAGCAAGTAAGGTAGATCACCGTAACTACGATAGAACATCTGCTTTGACTCATCGTCCCACTGAGTCCATATCTCTTTCAACTCTTGGAACTCATTTTGTGTAATACTAATACGAGTAAAATCCCATAGTTCAGATACATACCCGTCAACTAAGCTGTTCCCTTTCTTCGATTGCGTTTGTTCTGACCATGTGCGAACAGCTGCATTGTCTCCCACTTTATCAAGGAACTCGTTCTCCATAACCAGCTTTCTAACTTAGAAACTGACCGTGAATCGTTACCTCTAAAAATATGAAATGACATGCACAAAAATGAAACACAACGGGTTAGTATCACAAAATAAAATATAAGGCAAATGAAATAAGCGCTCACCTATTAAGGTAACTACTAAAATTTAGCATAGCTCTACCTAAAGTGGGTTCTTAGGGTTTACTATATGCGGTTTAGTTCTAAAGTTGAGGTACCTGAACCAGTAGATTCCTCAATCCTCACCCATTATAGGCTCATATGGACCGAGTTCAGTTCAGGGGAATACATTTCCCTATGGCCATGCGGAAGTGAAAACTTCACGGAGACATAGGTACAGATGTATTCCGAAAGCAATCCACTAGCCCATGCGGAGGTGAAAACCTCACGAAGGCATAGCTTCTCGCTCCCACTTAAATGTACGACCACGACGGTTATGTAGTGCAATGCAGAGATAAAATAGAACCACATGCAGTAAAAAAAAATCACGTTTTCAAATCCGACTTTTAAATTTTCGACATTTGGACAATAACTAATCGATTTTTCGGCTTGACTCTCTTATTGGTCCCCAAAGTGAGTCGCTAAGTCATCGAAACCATTTTAAAAAGTTTTAGAAAACGGAGTCGACTTTTAAAAACGAAAATGGGAGTCGCCACCAATCCCTTTTTACTTAGGTGTGATTGGATCACCTTGTAAAACGTTTTATTGTAAAACATTTGATTTTGGTCTTACGAAAAACGAGAAAACAGATTCGGGAGTCGGTTACGTATGAGGAAGGGCTAGCACCCTCATAACGCCCAAAAATTGGTACATAATCGATAGAATCATGTCCAAATGTTTAAAATTTAAAAGTATTTAAAAATATGATTTCTCAAAAACTTCGAGCAATTTGAGTTAAAATTTGAGATTTCTTTGTTCCGAAGGAATATAAACATCACATCCAGCACGATAGGACACGATATTTTAAAACCTTCGTAATCAAAATCATCTCATGATTTATAAAACTCGTTAAAAGGATATTTAGTTATCTAGCCAAACGGAAAATCGCAACCCAACACGATTGGGCACTATTTCCCGAATTTCTAAATACAAAACATTGCCTTATTTTAAAAACCTTTAGATAAAATATAGTAATTTTGCAAAAAAATGAATTTTTATTTTAAACAATAATCCATGTGACAATATTATATTTATAAATTATTGAACATAAATATTAAAAGCAATTATAATTCACTAACATTTCATATAGACAATATAAAATACATCTAAAATAATTACACTAAAGTAATCATAAAATAATAAATAAATAAGAGGGCATTGCATGTACAAATAAAATATATACATAACAATAAATATCAAAATGAAAAGAAAATTACTAAATAAATATGAAAATTTTTATGCAAGATTAAATAATAAATAAATAAATAAATAAATATTACATACATATTTAACATGAACAAGGTAAACGATGTATAAATAAAAAAAATATATAATAATTTTAAATAAGGATAAAAAAAACATATATATAATAATGTAAATAGAACATATTATACAATATAAAAATAATATATGATATAATTTATTTTTAAATAATTTAAAAAATTTTAAAATATAATTTAATAACTAATATATATATACACTAAAATAATATATAATAATTAAACAAAATAAAATAATAAATAATAGTAATTATATATGAATTTTGTAATATTAATAAATTAAAATATATGAAAAAAATCAGGGGTTAAATTGAAACAGAAACAAGTTTTTAGGGCTAATTTAAAAATAAAATAAAAACTATTTTGGACGAAATTAAAACCAATAAAATTTCGGAGGGACTAAAACAATAAATTTCCCTTTTTTATAAAACGCGCGGATCTTCCCCGGGTTTTCGGGTCAACGCGCGGATCTGGTTTTAAAACGACGCCGTTTTAGTGTTTATTAATTAAACAAAAACGACGCCGTTTCATCAATATTATATAAATAACAAATCTGGCCCAAAAAATCATTTTCGAACTGTTTTTTAAAAAAAAAAAAACTTAAAAACTCTCTGAAATATTCCTTCCCCTGTTCTGGGTTTTGGCTACCGAACTTAGGCCACGCACTCCACGCGCCACCGTGAATGGTGGTCGGAGGCCGAACCTCAAGTCTTTCGTGCCGTCGAAAGGTAAACCCTACCCTTTTTATTATTTTTTTATTTTAAAAAAATTTCTATCTTATAAATGTATAAAAAAATAAAATAGAATAAAAATATCGAAGAATCACCTCTGTGAAATTTCTGTCTTTTATTTCTCTGAATTTTTGTGTGAATCTTTTCGTATTCTTTTTTCGTGTTTTTTGTTACAGGTTTTTTATGGGTTTTTATAACCTGAAAGAAAAAAAATGAAAAAAAGAGATATATTATCTTTGGCTTATTTGCTCGTTGCTCTTTCCTTTTCTGTGCAGGAGCGGAGATTCTAGTGATGGCTGAGGCGGGGCTCGTGCGCGTTGATGGCAGCGTGGCCGAGAGCTGATGGGGTGCGAGGATCTGATTCGGCGCGAGGCTGGGGCAAAACTTGCGGCGCGACTGTTGGCCTGCCATTGCGGCGCGACGATTAGGATACTGCTCCTGCGGCGCTTAGGGTTTCAGAAACCCTAGGCCACTGCTGTTTGTTTAAAAATTGGGCCCTTTTGGGCCACGATTATTTTGGGTCTGGGTAGTTAGGGTATTGGGTCTTAGGTCTATTTTTGTGTATTGGGTTTGGGTGTATTCGGGTAGGCTATTTGGGTAGAAACGGGTCTGAGGTAATATTTGGGCCTGTAAATGTAAATGGATTGTATTTAATGGACACTTGGTATTTTATTTTTTCTTATTTTTATTATTTATTTTCTGTTTTTGGACTCTGTATGGGCCCGGGCAAAATGGGTTACTACAGAAGCCATCTACTCTCGTCAAAATCATGGATCTGGAAAATCATTACTTTATGGTAAAATTCCAAGAGGAATCATACTATATCCAGGTTCTCACAGAAGGACCTTGGATCGTTTTTAGACAGTATTTATTGGTCCAACCCTGGTCAGAGTCTTTCTCAACTACCCAACCATACTCGTCTAACGTGGTTGCTTGGATACATCTTCCGGGTATCCCTAGTTTTTTTGTACTGGAAGAGTAATTTAATGAGTATTGGGGAAACGATTGGACATGTCATTAAACTTGATGATAACACGGGTAATGCACATAGGGGCTAGTTTGTTTGTATGGCAATTTTCCTTGACCTTAATAAGCCATTAGTCTCTAAAATCAAGGTGGACGGTCGTATTCAACACGTTGAGTATGATTCTTTTCCCAACATTTGTTTTTCGTGTGGGCATTTTTGTCATCGAAGAGATTCTTGTTCATTTTCACCAAGACATGATCAAGTGGCAGAGCAAGGAAATCATGATACCTCAGTTTTGGTTGAGAATGGGAAAGAATCAGATATGTTTGGGCCCTGGATGGTGGTCAACCGCTAGAATAACAAAATGGGTCAAAAGCTAGCGTTTGGTCGGGAAGAAAGGAAAGAAACAGATGCTAAGGGATCGCACTTTAACATCTTGCATGATTTTAATGATGGGAACCAAATTAATATTGGAGATTATAATCCTGCTGATTAAGCTAGTTTGAAAGGAAAAATGGTTGTGATCTGTTGTTTAACGTCACAGCAATAATGTGCAAGCGTACATTGTCGATGCCATAAATATAGTAGACATATATGAGTCTTTCGGATATCGATCCCACGAGGATGGTTGTCTTTTGTTATAAATATCAGTGCAATAAATAGATAGAAACGAGATAAATTGTGAGAGTAGTTGTCGAAGCAATAACTTGAAAACAATAAAATAAAATATGATAATCATAAACTTGGATCCCCAACGTGAATATTCAACAGAATACTAAGTGCTTACAAGGTATAAAAGGATAGGTGATTGTCAATGCATTAAATTGCAATGAATATCTTACCAAGCTTAACTTCTATATTTAATCTAAGACTTAAACATGCACATTCACCACACATTTCGATGATTGAAATGGAACACTATTAAGAACAAGTGGATTAAATTCCTCTAATCCTCAAGCAACTTTTGTTGTCATGCTTGTTAGCTTGAACTGTCGTTGCACTTTCCAGTGCCAGTGACTGTAAAAACACTTCCATGCTAAAAACATTCAAACCCAAAGATTAAACAGTAGAAGCAAGATTGAATAAAATAACATTTAACCCAGAAATCATGTATACTTCCGTACAAACATGAAATAGAAAGTAATCACCAGCGTTTAAAAAAAGAAATTTAAAAAAACAAGTGGAGAGTACTATTCCTAGAAAATCTCGACTTGATCTCTCAACTCCCTCTTGTGTCGCACTCAAGGCTCCTCGTCAAGAGCTAATCTGCATCTCTTTCACATCGGTTAACCCATAGGAGGCTTAAGCCGCCATAGCCGAAAAGCTTCAAAAGATAGGTTGAAGAAGATAATACCCCCCAAAAAAACCCCTTTTCTTTCCTTTTCACGTGAATATTAATATTTATCCAAATAAAACAGATGTCCTTTCATCAGAATCATGTTGCCTCCGTATGTACAAGTTGGTTGTACCAGACTGGACAGATCACACCTTTTTGTTCTTATCCGGACAGCTGTCAGGTGCGACGATAATTATGGGCGCAATATGGAAATACTCATGCAGCGACATTGGTACCAAAACATGACAAAATTAAAGATAAATAGGTTAAGATCCACAGAGTTATAAAATGCAATTTACTTAACTGAAAATGCTAAAATATGTGCTAAAGATAACTAAATGGGAAAAAATTAATCAATAAGTAAGGAGAAAACATATGTTCTTTCTAATACTATCACACCCCCAAACTTGAGTTTTTACTTGTCCTCAAGTAAAACAAAAACTAGCAAGGCTACACAAGAATTCACTAAGGCAAATGATCATTCTAGCAACTTGAATCACCTAAAATCCCAATGAATGAGTCACATTCAGATGGCAGAATATTGCATCAACAATACATAAGTATGAATGAATAAGATTGCAACTTCATCAAAACCAGCATCATGCTTTAAATCCTAAATTCTATCTACCAATACAACACTTATTGTACATTATATGTCTCTCTCTTTTTTTTGTGAATAAGGGATATCATTCCATTACTGTACCCTTGTTCCTGAGAAGTAACGATGGAGTGCAAAAAACCCCCAAAGATTACGTAATTGCGTCGACACACACTCATGCAGCAACAGCCTTTGGCCAGATTCATTTTTCTAATGCTTGCATTGGAGTGTTCCCTCTTTAACATTTCACAATACACCCACTTTGGAGTGTCTCTTATTCATAACCATATATATATATATATAAGTAGCTGTAAAAGGCAAATTCATTCAAGATTCAAGGAATGCCTCTAGTCATCCATTGCTAATGCAACCTAAATCATTCATCAAAGAATTGAAGATACAACATTCAGTCAAATTTATCCAACTCATTCATTAATAATTCACATGATTCAAGAATTAAGCATCGAATGTAACAAAAATTTTCAAACACATTTGCATTAACCACAAATAAACCTTGCATGCTTCATTAAACTCAAAAAAAAAAATGAAATGTGGGTGTATTTCCAAACCCCATATGCATTCCCCCAAACTTAAAGTTTGCATTATCCCCAATGCACTAACATTAAAATGCAGTGATAATAAAAATGCAACAACAATATGCACAAACAAAATGAAAATTACAGCTACATGCAATGCATGAATACTACAACTAAAAATTAAAATAAACTAACTCAATTTTGCTCGGCCATCAATGTGGCTGCACGATGTTTCTTCTTCCTCCTCGTTTTCTCCTCCTTCTTGTGCTTTTTGTCTTTGGAGCGCTTCTCTTCTTTTCTTTGGGCTTTGCACGATCCTCGGATTGCTCTTTAGTTTTCAATGCTGCCCCGGCTTCATTGGCTGCTTCTTGTGGCTGCCAATGAGTTGTGGTGCTCCTCACTAGTTACCTCTGCAGCTTCCACCGGTCTAGCTCCATCTTGCTCCAGGTTATCAGTAGTTGCACCTAGAAACTCGAATGCATTGGCAATGTTCTCAACAGCTTCTTCATCGGCCTTCTCATTCACAACTGCAACACAAACTTCCTCCTCCCCCACATCAACTTCTTCTTCAACAGCAAGAGCCTCTTGACCAATAATGAAGTCACCCTTGACCAGGCTATCAATCCTTCGCATGCATTCCTCAATGTCATTTAATTCCTCTTCTTTCTCATCATCAGAGACTTGCACAATGGGATGGGATTCCACTGATCTGTCTCAGTCCCATAAGTCATCTTCCTCAGATGAGGGTTCATACTCTCAGATGATCGGTGGGCACACAGGAAATTCTTGTCTGCCCTTCATTCGTGGTGAGTCATACGTGACAGTACAATAGTACAAACTGCATTGACAATAAAGCCCAAGTGTGTCGACAATGGTACCTAAATATTCTACAAAAGTAATAAAAAAAAGTAAAACAAACTTGAACAGAAAAAAAATTACATAATAATAAATTCCATAAAAATTAAAAATTTTCAACCAATTTAAGGGTCTCTGCCTGCTTTTGATCAATATTCCCAAAATAATGTTTCAATCGCTGACCATTCGCTTTGAACTGGTGTCCATGATGTAAACCTCTTATTGCGACTGCACCATGAAGAAATACTTCGACAACTTCAAAAGGTCCAGACCAACGAGAGAGCAATTTACTCGGGTGCAGTTTTTGTCTAAAATTGAATAATAAAACTTGTTGACCTGCGATAAATTGTCACTGCAAAATAATTCTGTCATGCCATCGTTTGGTCTTTTCCTTGTAAATTGCAGCATTTTCATAAGAATTTCACCTAATCTCCTCTAGTTCAGTGATATCCAGCAGCTTCATAGTCCATGTTCACTTGCTTAATTGCCAACATTGCTTTGTGCTCCAGTTCAACTGGCAAGTGACATGCTTTCCCAAAAACAATTGATACAACGACATCCCTAATGGAGTTTTGTATGCTGTCCGCAATGCCTATAAAGCGTCATCCAATCTGGAAGACCAGTCTTTCCTCGAAGGGTTCACAACCTTCTCAAGAATGTTTTTAATTTTTCGATTCGATACTTCGTCTTGTCCATTAGTTTGCGGATGATAAGTAGTAGCCATTCTATGATTAACTCCATATCTCTTCAGTGCGGCTGCAACTTGGTTGCAATGAAAGTGTGTACCCTGATCACTAATCAATGCCTTTGGTGTGCCAAAGCGGGTGAGTATATGCTTGTGAAAAAAATTAAGCACTATCTTTGAATCATCCTTTGGGACTGCAACAGCTTCAACCCACTCCTAGACATAGTCAACAACTACTAATATATAAAGATTTCCAAATGAACTTAGAAATGGTCCCATAAAATCCATACCCCAAACATCGAACAATTCAACCTCCATAATTGGCTGCTGCAACATTTCATTGCATCGGGATATAAAACTAGTGCGCTGACACCGATCGCCTTGATTCACAAAATTGTGGGTATCTTTGAATAATGAAGACCAGTAGAATCCTGATTGGAGAACCTTAGCAGCAGTTCACATGCCACCGAAATGACCTCCATAAGGAGCATCATGACAGTGCTTCATGATTGAAAGCATCTCCTCTTCCGGAACACAGCGCCAAATAATGTTGTCATTACATACCTTGAATAAATACGGCTCATTCCAATGATACTTCACTACTTCACGAAGAAATTTTTCTTTTTTATGGCCTGTGACACCCAATGGGAGTTTTCCACACACTAGATAATTAACCAAATCTACATACCAAGGGGTTGCATCTACAACAAATAACTTCTCATCTAGGAATGGGTCGACAATTTGAAGTATGTTTCCATCTTCGCTGCCAACTTCCAATCGAGATAGATGGTCTGAAACTTGATTCTCTGAACCTTTTTAGTATTTTATCTTGATGTCAAATTCTTGCAACAATAAGATCCAGCGTATCAGTCTTGGTTTTGCATCCTTCTTTGCAAAAAGATATCTCAACGTCGAGTGATCAGTAAATATAATAACCTTTGCACCGACAAGATAAGAACGAAACTTTTCGAAATCAAAGACTACACCCAACAATTCTTTCTCTATAGTGGTATAATTGATTTGAGCCTCTATAAGAGTTTTGCTAGTATAATAGATGGCATGAAATATTTTTCCCTTCCGTTGTCCTAGAACAACACCCACAGCAAAGTCGCTTGCATCGCACACAACTTTAAAAGGTTGAGACCAATCTGGTGCAACGACAATAGGTGCATTTACTAGTTGTGTCTTTAATTGAATGAATGCATCTAGACATCCATCGTCAAAGAGGTATTTTCGATTCTGTTCCAGTAATGAGCATAAGGGCTTTGCAATTTTTGAGAAATCTCTAATAAATCTTTGGCAAAACCCCGCATGCCTAAGAAAACTGCGAATACCTTTCACATTTTTTGGTGGAGGTAATTTCTCAATCATTTCCACTTTAGATTTGTCAACTTCAATGCCTTGACGAGAGATACGATGGCCTAACACAATGCCTTCAATTGCCATGAAATGGCATTTTTCCCAATTTAAAACAAGATGTGTGTCTTTATATTGCTACAATACTTTATCCAAATTGTCAGCGCAATGATCAAAATCATTCCCATAGATTGAGAAATCGTCCATAAAAACCTCTAAAGAATATTCAATCATATCCGAGAATATTGCAATCATGCACCTTTGAAATGTGGCTGGTGCGTTGCAAAGACTGAAAGGCATAAGGCAAAAAGCAAAAGTACCAAAGGGACAGGTGAAAGTTGTTTTCTCTTGATCCACTGGTGCAATAGCAATTTGATTGTACCCAGAATAGCCGTCTAAGAAGTAGTAATAGGCTCTTCCAGTAAGCCTGTCCAACATTTGGTCAATGAAAGGAAATGGGAAGTGGTCATTACTTTTGGCAGCATTAAGTTTGCGATAATCCATACAGACTCGCCATCCCGTAGGAAAGCGTGTAGGAATTAATTTATCTTTGTCGTTGCTAGCGACAGTGATGCCACTCTTTTTAGGAACACATTACACTGGACTTACCTAATTACTATCAGAAATAGGGTAAATAATTCCAACATCAAGCCATTTTATAATTTATTTCTTAACAATTTCCTTCATCTTCTCGTTTAATCTTCTTTGTCGTTTAATCGATTGATTGCCTTCATCTTCCAACTTGATCTTGTGCATGCAAAAATATGGACTAATGCCTCGAATATCGATAATAATCCAAGCAATAGCTTGTTTATATTGCTTAAGAATATGGACCAATTTCTCTTCTTGAGTTACATCCAGTGTTGCGGAGACAATAACTGGGAGAGTATTGTTATCACCAAGAAATAGGTATTTTAGATGAGTAGGTAGTGGTTTCAATTTTAGAGTAGGAGCTTCGTCAATAGATGGCTTAAAAATTGATCTGTTCTATTGGCTAAGTCTGAGGATTCAATCTGCCATCCATGCCTGAGTCCAATATTATTAACTTCAACCATGCTGTCACAATTATCTAAGAATTCATCATTAGACGTCATGATCGCTGTGAAGTCATAGTTTTAAAATTTATAAAGAGAATGATCGAACCTGGAAACTAACTATGACAACGATTAAGGCAAGTGCACCTATCGAACAGTAGTATAGCTTAGGCTAGACCGGATTGTCGAACCCAGAGGAACTAAAAGTACTAATACTAACTTTCTTTCTATTATTTAGCCTAAAATAAGTGAAGTTGTTTATCTAGTCTAAATTAATTAACTATTAAACTAAAAATTCTAAGACAAAGAAGAATGAAATTGGGAGAATAACTTGGGAAAAACTCAGTTGATTAAGACGACACCCAAGGAAGAATCCACCTAGACTTCACTTGTTATCTAACTCTGAACCAGACGATGTATTCACTTGACTTGATCCATGGGACTCCCTAACATATATTAAACCCTCTCTCGAGGCAAATAACGTCTAATCCTAGGTTAATTAATTGAAATCTCTTTCCCATTAATAACCCCCTAGAATAGCAGTAAATCGATCTATGGATTCCCATATTAGGTTTCACCCTAATCCAGCAAAATCTCGTCACCCTATCTCTAGGCGCGCAATCAACTCCGCTTAATTATGCTAGATCTACTCTTAAGTAGGGACTTTTGCTCCACCACCTAAGCACATTCGAATTGAATTAATATCCGCGAAATATCAACACAAGAATTAAGCATACATAATTAAGAACAAATCAAGTATTTATCATATAGTTCAAAAAACAATAACAAGATTCATCTAGGTTTCATCCCCCTTCAGGTATATGAAAGGTTTAGTTCATAATAGTAAAGAAAAACATCTCAGAAGAAAAGATAACACAAAACATAAGAAATCCCTAAAACCCCCTGAAGGAATTGAAGAGGAGATCCTCCGTCTTGAGTAGAATTCCGTCTTCTAGAGATGGATCAACTGGCTATCCCTGAGTGAATCCCCACAAATCTGCCTTCTCTGGCCTAGCAAGACGCCCCTAAACGATGGCTTTGGGCCTCCCTTTTTAGGTCATACTTAGGGTGTATTTATAGGCTTTTGAAATAGGTTTCTTTGCCCCTAAGTATCCTTTCCCGAATGAAATTTCTCTTCTCCACGGCAGAGGCACGGCCATGGCACACGCCCGTGTGAATCGTGGCCAGGCCGTGTTCGAACTTCTAATGAGGACATGTCCGTGTAGATCGATATCAGGCCGTGTCCTAATGTATTGAGGAGGCACGGCCGTGTGGGCTTTAGTCCAGGCCGTGTCGATTTCATGCTTTGGCCTATTTGTCTCGTTTTAAGCCCGTTTCTCGTTCTTTTTGTTCTTGGTTGCTTTCCTAAGTATAAGACATGAAAAGAAAGGATTAAGGGCACCTTTTTACATAAATCAAGGGATAAATCATCCAAAAGTATGCTAAATGTGGGCCTAAAATATGTTACTATTTCGGTTTATCAAATACCCCACACTTAAGCTTTTGCTTGTCCTCAAGAAAAACTTTCTATAATTCATAATAGTCATTGATAATGTTTCATCATAATTCAGAGATAATTCATACATGGATAATTCAACTCAAAGAGTCCTAAAAATTCAAACAGTCTAAGCCATACATTTGTAGCACAAAACATAGGTGTTTCCCCCCATCTAAATAATTACCTCTGATCCAAAACCTACAAGGATTGACATCCTCACAAAAGATTCACTCAAACCACTCGAAGTGTTTAAGGTTCAAAATTAGGCACTCAAAAGTCAAACATGAAGAGTTAATCCCATAGGCTTGCATGAGAATCAAATCTCCACCACTAAAATATGAGATGAAACACAAATCAAAAGGTCTTTGAAAAGGTTGTAACGGGGCTTGGGTTAAAGGTGTGGAATAAGGCTAAATTAGAGGGTTAGAATCGAAACTGAATTGACAAATTACCTAACCAAAAACAATGAACTGAATAATAAGTAATTACATTAATTGAAAATTAATAATTCTAATACTACGAGCTTTTTCTTCAGTATTTGGAATTTAAATGTGTAAGCTCATTAAATCACATGACTAATAATGAATATACTTCGTGTTTTTTTTTGAACATCATAAATACATAATAAATACATAATAAAGGATAAGTTACTGAAATAAAAATCATAATTAGGCAACTAATCAAATTAAATCTCGATATAAGGGTAGTTAAAAAGAATGGTGATAACAAATAAAAAGGGTTTTGGGTTAATATTAGCGGGTAAGTCAATAAATGGGTTGTTAGGATTAAACGGGGTTCACTAGGGGTTAATTATGAAGGTAGGCTTTTTAATGGAGTAAGTGGGTTAGATCCTAGGTGCCTTTATCATCTCTGTGTATCAAATCAAAAAGTGTGGTCTCGACATGTATAATCGATGCAAGTTCTAGAATAACAAATCAGTGTTGACATACTCATAATCAATAAAGTGAGCAAGAAAACGAATTTATGCTCTATAAGGCTCAAAATCTCACAAAAATTATGGGTATTTTGATGTCAACCTCGTAAATTTCAAATTTCAAAGTAATATTTAAATTCAGGTAGACAACCTAGAAAATTTTTAATTCTGAAAAATAGACTTATCATGCTTGATTCTCTAGTATTCTTAGAATTTAATTATCAATGCACAATTATCAATGACTTAATCTAAAACATATCAATAAAAATCATAAATCATTAGAAATTTCATCCTAATTGGTAATATGAGGAATTTACTTAAAAAACAAGACTAAATTCAGGATTTTGAGAACAATGCAAAAAGTTTGGCACCTAATTTCAGGAATTTGAGAATAATGAAAAAAAAGTTAGGCACCTTTTTAGGTTGTTCACCCCCCACACTTAAGATGTACATTGCCCTCAATGTACAAAGATAGATAATAGCAAAATAAAATCATAAAATCATAAGATGTGGAGAGAAGTGAAACTTCCTGAATTTTGGATGAAGTTAATGAAAAGAAACCGGATAGGATTGGAGGTGAACATGGGGAAGCGCCTCGAACCGTTTGAACTTGAATCCTCAAGGTAGCCGGTCTGATTTTATTGTATCCTAAGCTAAATCTAAATGGTATAAAGAAAATAAAAATAAAAATAAAAATAAAAATAAAAATAAAATAGAAGTAAATAAAAATAAGAATAAAAGTAAATAATGGAAAATGAAAGAAGAAAGACAACTGAATAAGAAAAAGGAAGAAGGGGGTCTAAATAGAGATTATGGATCTGGTGGTTGCCCCCGCCCTTGTACCTTCCTGTGATGGCCACACGGCTACGGCCACGGCTGTGTACAAGGCCGTGTGGTATGGAAATCTGTACTTTGGTTAGTTTATGGTTAGGTGCTAAAAGGAAAGTTAAAAGTAAAAATAAAAAAAATGTAAAAATTAATGGGGTTAGTGCTCGGGTTGCCTCCCGAGAAGCGCTCGTTTATAGTCTTAAGCTAGACTTTACCTCTCATTCGTATGGTCATGGTGGTTTGAGGAGGTAAAAATCCTTTCTCATGCGATTAATTCGGTTGTGGATATAAAGTTTAAGTCGAGTAGTGTTTACCTTAAAAGTGCTAAATTTAGGATTAGTTACCTCGACTGTTCCATCTGGGAAGATTTTGAGTACCTGATCTCCTATCTTAAGCTGGGTTGTCCCATCGTTAAGTTCGTCGTGGATTTGCCTCGTTTTTGCTTTGTGTGTTTTTAGTCTCTCCTTGAAGTGTGTCTTCCATTCGTCTAGTTTATCGATCCAAAGCCTTCGTTCCTCATGAATTTCTTCTTTATTGATACGAGGTCTAGGATATAGCATCTGCGATAGAGCTTCAAGAAACGACAAGTTAATATGAAATTTCTTTGGAAGTTTAAGAGACTTACCGAATTCTTCCTCTGTGTGGTCTTTCTTTGTCGCATTGGGGTATGGCGCACGAGCTTGGTACTCTGTAATTACCGAGTTTGGTAAATCCTGGCTTACCTCAAACTTACCTCCACTCACCACAGGCTCTTGCCTTGGGTCAGATTCCACTAACCTTTCACTGTCATGAGTTGTTACGGCTTGAATTTGCTCTTTTGGGTTAGTTTCAGTGTTGCTTGGCAAGCTTTCTTGTAGTTGTTCGGAAATTAGCTTCGCAAGTTGTCCAACGGACTTAGAAACTTCCTCAACTGACTTAGTGACTTCCCTAACTTGCCTCTCGATCCCTTTGATCGATGCTTGTTGGGTCTTAAGGGTGGTTTCAGTGTCTTGGAGACGGTTATCTGTGGCTGCCATGAATTTTGTCAGCATCTCCTCGAGGTTTGACTCCTCTTCCTGTGGTTGTTGAAAATTTGGAGGAAGTTCCGGTCCTTGGCTACTTTGATCATCCCACGAGAAATTTGGATGGTACCTCCAACCTGCATTATAAGTGTCATTATAAAAATCATTTTGAGGTCTAGAATAGTTACCCGTATATTGAGCTTGCTCGTTTTCCATGCCATATCCGTAGAGTGGGTACTCAGGATTCGCCACGCCTTCTAAATTCGAATCATATTGTATTTCTGGATGTAACTGCGAGACACTATTCAAACCATCAATTTTTTTATTCATCATCTCTAACTGATTAGATAACCTGGTGACCACGTCGAGGTTGAAGACACTGGCTGCTTTAGTAGGAATTGTCCTCATCGCTTGCCACTGATAATTATTCAGTGCCATCTTCTCTATAGACTAAAATTATCTGCCAAAAGCAAAATAAAGGTGAGTATAGTGGTGAGTATTCCCGCCTGTCACGCGGGCGACCCGGGTTCGATCCCCGGCAACGGCGCCAAAAACTTGATCGCTGTGAAGTCAGAGTTTTAAAATTTATAAAGAGAATGATCGAACCTGGAAACTAACTATGACAACGATTGAGGCAAGTGCACCTATCGAACAGTAGTATAGCTTAGGCAAGACCGGATTGTCGAACCCAAAGGAACTAAAAGTACTAATACTAACTTTCTTTCTATTATTTAGCCTAAAATAAGTAAAGTTGTTTATCTAGTCTAAATTAATTAACTATTAAACTAAAAATTATAAGACAATGAAGAATGAAATTGGGAGAATAACTTGGGAAAAACTCAGTTGATTAAGACGACACCCAAGGAAGAATCCACCTAGACTTCACTTGTTATCTAACTCTGAACCAGACGATGTATTCACTTGACTTGATCCGTAGGACTCCCTAACGTATATTAAACCCTCTCTCGAGGCGAATAACGTCTAATCCTAGGTTAATTATTTGAAATCTATTTCCCATTAATAACCCTCTAGAATAGCAGTAAATCGATCTATGGATTCCCATATTAGGTTTCACCCTAATCCAGCAAAATCTCGTCACCCTATCTCTAGGCGCGCGATCAACTCCGCTTAATTATGCTAGATCTACTCTTAAGCAGGGACTTTTCCTCCACCACCTAAGCACATTCGACTTTAATTAATATCCACGAAATATCAATACAAGAATTAAGCACACATAATTAAGAACAAATCAAGTATTTATCATATAGTTCAGAAAACAATAACAAGATTCATCTAGGTTTCATCCCCCTTCAGGTATCTGAAGGGTTTAGTTCATAATAGTAAATAAAAACATCTCAGAAGAAAAGATAACACAAAACATAAGAAATCCCTAAAACCCCCTGAAGGAATTGAAGAGGAGATCCTCCGTCTTGAGTAGAATTTCCGCTTCTAGAGATGGATCAACTGGCTATCCCTGAGTGAATCCCCACAAATCTGCCTTCTCTGGCCTAGCAAGACGCCCCTAAACGATGGCTTTGGGCCTCCCTTTTTAGGTCATACTTAGGGTGTATTTATAGGCTTTTGAAATAGGTTTCTTTACCCCTAAGTATCCTTTTCTGAATGAAATTGCTCTTCTCCACGGTAGAGGCACGGCCATGGCACACGCCTGTGTGAATCGTGGCCAGGCCGTGTTCGGACTTCTAATGAGGACACGTCCGTGTAGATCTATATCAGGCCGTGTCCTAATGTATTGAGGAGGCATGGCCGTGTGGGCTTTAGTCCAGGCCGTGTTCATTTCATGCTTTGGCCCATTTGTCTCGTTTTAAGCTCGTTTCTCGTTCTTTTTATTCTTGGGTGCTTTCCTGAGTATAAGACATGAAAAGAAAGGATTAAGAGCACCTTTTTACATAAATCAAGGGATAAATCATCCAAAAGTATGCTAAATGTGGGCCTAAAATATGTTACTATTTTGGTTTATCACGTCACTTCAAACTCCTCAGAAAGTATTGTGCTTTGGTAATTGAATTCTTCCTCAATTAGATCATCTAGCACATCGACAATACGACATTCTTCTTTATCCTTACATTTAATAGATTCAAAAACACTGAAGGTAATGTGCTCATCATTAAGTTGCATGGTCAGTTGATCTTTGTAAACATCAATAAGAGTTCGTCCGGTGGCTAAAAATGGTCGTCCCAAGATTATAGGAACCTCATTGTCTGCCTCGAAGTCAAGTATGATAAAATTAGCTGGAAAAATAAATTTATCCACACGAACTAAGATATCTTTTATTTGCATTTCAGGTTGAGCTAAAGATCGATTAGCTAGTTGCAATGTCACTGCAGTAGGTTTCATGTGACCAATTCCCAACTTTCTGAAAGTATATAGTGACATTAGGTTGATGCTAGCTCTCAAGTCGCATAAAACCTTGCCCAAATAATGGTTGCCAATTAAACATGGGATAGTAAAGTTCATAGGATATTTCATTTTGAAGGGCAACTTATTTGTCAAAATAGCACTACAGCCTTCTGTGAGTGCAATAGTTTCCATACCACTAAGCTTCTTCTTCTTGAACAAGAGCTCATTCAGAAATTTCCCATAATTTGGAATTTGCACAAGAGTGTCTACTAAAAGAATATTGACCTAAAGTTGATTCAGTGTCTTCAGGAATTACTGGTACTGCTTATCCTACTCATTCTCCCTGAAACTTTGTGGAAAAGGTAAAGGTGGAGATACATCTGATTGCACCGACACATTTGATTGTGTCGACAGTTTCGAGGATCGGACATTAGGCATATAAGAGACAATTTGTGGAACTTCTTTTTCTGGTACATCGACAAGCGCTTCAGATTCAACCTTCTTACCAGGGATCACTTCACCAGTATCTTGAGGTGCTACAGTAGAGTCTGTAATCGGCTCACCAATTTTTTTACCACTCCTAAGAGTGATAGCCTTGCAGTGTTCTTTCCACCTCGGACTGGGATTTTTTGTGTCACTAGGTAGTGTGCCCGGTGGTCGAGTATTCAGATTCAAAGCAAGTTTTCATAATTGTACCTCTAACGTCCGAATAAAAGATGAATTTCCTTGCACAATAGCTTCTATGCGAGTCATATGCTCCCGCATTAAAGCCTCAAGAGCAGCAAATGGGTCAGAAGGAGAAGATTGCATGTACTATTGTCGTCGATGTTCTTGAACATGCTGATTTAGCATTGAAGAGTGTTGTGGCTGCATTTGATTCTGATGTGGATGCATCTGGCTTTGTTGTGGATACATCTGAGTGTGCTGATTGTAGTTCTACTGATGTTGATTATAATTCCCTTGTCTTAAATTATAATTGCCTTCAGTAGTAGTGCACCTACTACACTTCAAAGATGTATGATGGTTATTTTTACTGACATGGTTGAGAAGTATTTGGAAGTTTTTATGGATGATTTTTTAGTGTTTGGAGACACTTATGATGATTGCTTAGCCAATCTAGCCAAGGTACTAAGGTGGTGTGGAGAAACAAACCTCGTACTCAACAGGGAAAAGTGTCCTTAAGGTAAATCATGTCCATAACACCCCTTGGTTTGCTGATTTTGCTAACTGTTTATGTAACACCCCAAACCCGGCCCATACGCCACGGCCGAATTCAGAATGCCACTGCGGAAAACGTTTGAAAAATATTTTGACTTAGAGTGAAAACATAAAAAAAAAGTTATTGTCTTTAATAAAACATTGTATATTTATAAATCCAAATAAAATCAAGTTGTTACAAATCCTTCGATTTGTAATTTTAACATATATCTTTAAGATATGAGTTGCTAAAAATAAAACATATCCAAATAATAAAAATAGTCAATCCACTTTAAAACATAATAATAAACTTCAAAACCTTTAAATGGCCCTTATTACAATAACCAAATATTCGCAAATTCTAAAAATATATATATAATATAAAATAAGGAAAATAACTTCTGCATGGGCCACCTCGTATCCACTCCAACTCGGTCCAAGCTTTATGCATCACCTGTAAGGTTTGAGAAAAATTGGGTGAGTCACACAGACTCAGTGCATAGTTATTACACATGTCCCCACATATGGGCTTGGCCCATATCCACACAGTCCACAAACAAAATTATGCAAAATGAAGCCCAACCCAACCTAGTTCCATCCATTACACCAACCTCGGCACACCTGCCGCCCAAGGCCATGGCTAATCCACCGATCACCTAAGTGATCCCACATAACTTACCTCGGCAGACTTGCTGCTCAAGGCCGTGGCTAAGCCACCGATCACATAAGTGATCCCACATATCAATTAATCCACGGTGATGCACACAGCTGTCAACCGCCGAGATGGGCACCTAGCCAACACCTCCCTTGATGAAGCACATAGCTAACATCAAGCGCCAATGTAGCACAAGGCTAACATCGGACCACGTACATAAAGTACACCCTTTCCTTCGATAGTCACATCCCAAGTCCCATGCATATATATATGTGTATCATGGCAACATATCACTTGAACAATAATGCATCACATGCCATCACATTTCATATATTCATCAATGATCATTTAATATCGTAATTCACTGACCTGAGTATTCGATCACCCACCACGGGTATTCACAATCTTAGCCCTTAATTCCATCAATTCCTTCGGTGCCATCCTATACGGAGCTATAGACACTGGCGCCGTTCCGGGTAACAGATCTATACCAAATTCAACTTCACGGTCCGGAGGTAGTCCCGGAAGTTCTTCAGAAATACGTCAACATATTCCTTTACCGTGCATATTCCCCACATTAGACTCCTTAGCCTCCAACGCACACACACATGGACCACGAATGCCTCACAACCCTTCCTAACCAACTTCACAACTTTTTCAACGCAGATACCACGTTGGATAGATAATCTCTTCTATTACCTATCATGACCACCTCTTCGCCTCAACTGACTTCAAAACCATGCGCTTAGCAGCGCAATCCAAACTTGCTCGGTACTTGGCCAACCAGTCCATCCCAAGTATCAGATCGAACTCCTCAAATGGCAATTCCATCAGATCAGCTACGAAGGCTACCCCTTGGAGTTCTAGGGGTACATCTCTATACAGCTTATTTACTTCTACAGAGTGACCTAGAGGGCTAAATAATCGTCATCTTCCTAGAAGCGATCTCGAGTCTAGATTCATAGTCTCTACTATGTTATCGGCAACATACGAATGTGTCGAACCCACATCTATCAAAGTAGTATATGGTTCACCAAAGATTAAGAACGTACCGGTTATGACGTCCGGTGCGTCGCCCTCCTCGACGCGTCTCACTGCATACACCAAACCAGGTGTCTTACCTCGGTGTGCGGCACCTCTGCCAGACGCTCCTCGGCCTCGACTAGAACCATTACCTGCTCTACCATTACCACGACCTCTATGTGGTGGCGGTCCCTCATTTCGAACCGAGCACGACCTTGACCCTCCGGCCGATTCTCGGCTAGCTTACGTGGGCGGTCTCTCACACGATGATCCAAATGAGCCACACTCGAAACATCCTTTCCTCCGGTCCAACATTTGCCCCAATGATATTTCCCACATCGATTACACCGTCTTTGGTCCTCGATTAGCGATAAGCCCTCCCGCATCGATTCGGCCCACTTTGCCTAACCCTCTTTTGAGAATTACCGACTGATCCCGATGATCCGTAACCTCTCTTATGCTTGTTCCGGTCGTAATTTTGCCTTGCAGATTCCTTGATTCCTTCGGCTATCTTAGCCTTTTCAACCAAAGTAGCAAACTCGTTCTGATGTGGAGCAATCAACAATCTCACTCGTTCCACAAACCATCTTCGAATCGAACACATCGCTCGTGCTCGATGCCACAATACCTCCAAAGATACCGGCTCGGCTTAAAAATTTCGCCTCATATTCGACACGGACTTACTACCTTGGATCAAACTCGAAAATGCCTTACGCCGCACATCAATGTAATTAGACCCAACGTATTTCCGCTGATCTGCGCGCTTGAAATAATCCCAAGTGAGATCCTCCATCTGCAAGCACCATTCTGCATCTTGTGAGCCACCACCGATATGACTCATCCCGAAGAAGCGTCACGATCCTTTCACTTTTCCTCGGCATTCGGATCCAAATCATCCATGATTCGCTCCGTCGCCTCTAGCCAATATTCACCGCACTAGGAGCCACGCTGAAACACCTCGAAATACCTCACTCCATTGGCTCAAGTCGCCGAGAGATCACATTTCCGAATTCTCGCGCCTCCACCTATTCCAGCTACCCTCTCAAGAACTCGCAACATCGCCTGAGACACTGCGTCATCCCCCGTTTGATCCTGTTGCTCAACTCCAACTGCTGGTGGTGGGGATAGTGGTACCTCATTTTCGGATCATTGACCAGACCTCACTGGCTCAGACACAGCCATCCTACCCCGACCACGACCATGCATAACACGACCTCGACCACGAGTACTCATATCTAAAGTCTCGACTTATCTGATTTAAAAGCGTTATGCATTAGTCATTATTCCACTTTCTTTAAAACACAGTTTTATGAATAATTTTAATAAGAAATTATTCCGCGAGTACATTCAACCTATAGTTTGGGTCTCTAGAGTAGTTCCTACTACTATACAGTCATGCCAACATCATCATATCAAAATCAACGAGTTTGATGTACTTACTGTATGGATTGATGTCGGAGACTCGAGGCCATGCCTTTCCAACCATATAATCAAAACATTTTAAAATCCATTCTTTAAAACATTTTGGGCCTTGGGCCCACAAAAAGCTTTTAAACTTGGCTCGATACCAATTTGTAACACCCCAAACCGGTCAATACGCCACGACCAATATCTGCGGTATGTCACTAAGGAAAATATTTTTAAAAGAATCGAATTAACAATTAAATTTTGTGAAAAACTCTTTGAAATTCTTTATTTGTCAAAAATAAGTTAAAACTGAGATTTACTTTGAATTACATAAAACTTTAAATACTTAGTTGATAAATCATAGGATAGAAAACATTTATACCTTTTTAAGAAAATTTGAAATATCACTTTGAAAATTCGTTTGCAATTGAGTATAGAAACTTGAATTTTGGAAATCACTTAATTTGTTGAAAACACTTAACTTGTAATTTTTCTATCGAACTATTCATATTACCCGATGGTAAGATTTTTAAAAACCATTGCGAGTTTTTAGTTTAGAAAACTTTGAGCTCAATTATTAGATTAACCAAGTAATTTATAAGCCATATTTTAAATTTATTCAAAACATAAAAATAATCCAAAACATATTTAAACAGACCTTATTACAAATCCATAAAATATGAAAACCAAATTAAAATAAAGTACCCAAATGGAAGTTCATGTAAAACCAAACTTTATTGCATGACCTCCTCGAGTTCATCAGGCTCCATATCATGATCTCACGAATCACTGAAAAGATAAGGAGAAGGTGAGTCACCAAGACTCGATGCATATTCCCTCTCCCGGGTAAATACCACATACTTACACAAATTATAACAAAGCAACATATATGTATAATGCACCCAACCTAGCCATCCATAACTCCTTTTCTACCAGTGTGGTACCAAACCACTTTGGTGGTGCCAAACCATCGGTGTCCAAAGACACAAATGTGATACCAAATCACTTGGTGACCGTAGTCACGAATAATCCATCCATCATGGGGCCAACCCGTGTGATACCAATCATCGCGGACGATCCCATATCTCAAAAGTGGGGCCAACCCGGTGGAATTAACCACGGGGACAAGTCGCTATGAGGTGCCAAACCTCACGGTGTCAGAAGACACGAATGTGATACCAAATCATTTGGTGGTGCCAAACCATCGGGTGTCAGAAGACACGAATCATCAAGTTGTGGGGCCAACCCGCGTGTGATACCAAATCAGCGGCAAGCGATCCCATATCTCAAAAGTGGGGCCAACCCACGGTGGAATTAACCACGGGACAAGTCGCTATGAGGTGCCAAACCTGGGTGTCCGGAAGACACGAATGTGATACCAAATCACTGGTGGTGCCAAACCACTGGTGTCCGAAGACACGAATCATCAATCTTCCCCCTCCACTCATATTGCCCATACCAATGCAATAGATAGACAAATCACGTCAATAAACTTTGATATGTATCTCATAACGAATATATCATAAATCGTAGATCATAATTTCAATCCACATGTATTAACAACATATTGAAACGGACTTACCCGAATCCTCATTCATACCATCATGGTATCATATCCAGATCTCATCGATTTACCCACTTTCATAATATGATTAGTTATATAACACACAAATATACATATATAAACCAAGTTATATTTGTGTGTTATATAACTAATCATATTATGAAAGTGGGTAAATCGATGAGATCTGGATATGATACCATGATGGTATGAATGAGGATTCGTAAGTCCGCTTCAATATGTTGTTAATACATGTGAATTGAAATTATGATCTACGATTTATGATATATTCGTTATGAGATACATATCAAAGTTTATTGACGTGATTTGTCTATCTATTGCATTGGTATGGGCAATATGAGTGGAGGGGGAAGATTGATGATTCGTGTCTTCTGACACCGCTGGTTTGGCACCACCAAAGTGGTTTGGCACCACCAAAGGATTTGGTATCACATTCGTGTCTTCGGACACCGAGGTTTGGCACCTCATAGCGACTTGTCCCCGTGGTTAATTCCACCGTGGGGTGGCCCCACTTTTGAGATATGGGATCGTCTGCCGCGATTTTGGTATCACACGGGGTTGGCCCCACAACTTGATGATTCGTGTCTTCGGACACCGCGTGGTTTGGCACCACCAAAGGATTTGGTATCACATTCGTGTCTTCTGACACCGAGGTTTGGCACCTCATAGCGACTTGTCCCCGTGGTTAATTCCACCGTGGGTTGGCCCCACTTTTGAGATATGGGATCGTCTCGCGTTGATTTGGTATCACACGTGGGTTGGCCCCACAGATGGGATTATTCGTGACTACGGTCCACCAAAGTGATTTGGTATCATATTTGTGTCTTTGGACACCAAAGGTTTGGCACCACCAGTGGGTTTGGTACCACACAGGGTAGAAAAGGAGTTATGGATGGCTAGGTTGGGTGCATTATACATATATGTTGCTTTGTTATAATTTGTGTAAGTATGTGGTATTTACCCTGAGAGGGAATATGCACTCGAGTCTTGGTGACTCACCTTCTCCTTATCTTTCGGTGATTCGTGAGATCGCGGATATGGAGCCGGATGAACTCGAGGAGGTCATGCAATAAAGTTTGGTTTTACATGAACTTCCATTTGGGTACTTTATTTTAATTTGGTTTTCATATTTTATGGATTTGTAATAAGGCCTGTTTAAATATGTTTTGGATTATTTTTATGTTTTGAATATATTTAAAATATGGCTGATAAATTACTTGGTTAATCTAATAATTGAGCTCAAAGTTTTCTAAACTAAAAACTCGCAATGGTTTTTAAAAATCTTACCATCGGGTAATATGAATAGTTCAATAGAAAAATTACAAGTTAAGTGTTTTCAACAAATTAAGTGATTTCCAAAATTCAAGTTTCTATACTCAATTGCAAACGGATTTTCAAAGTGATATTTCAAATTTTCTTAAAAAGGTATAAATGTTTTCTATCCTATGATTTATCAACTAAGTATTTAAAGTTTTATGTAATTCAAAGTAAATCTCAGTTTTAACTTATTTTTGACAAATAAAGAATTTCAAAGAGTTTTTCACAAAATTTAATTGTTAATTCGATTCTTTCAAAAATATTTTCCTTAGTGACATACCAGATTCGGTCGTGGCGTATTGACCGGGTTTGGGGTGTTACAGTTTAGCTTGTGGTTTGATGCTGATTGATATTAAATATCAACAAAAGAAAAAGTTTCTTCACGATCTGAAATATTATTTATGGGAAGAGCCATATTTGTTCAAAAAGTGCGCAGATCAAATGATTAGGAGATGCGTGGCAGAAAATGAGGTACATAAGATTCTATATCATTTTCATATAGCTCCAAGTGGGGGACACTTCGGAGGTACACGTACTGTAGCCAAAGTATTGCAAGCAGAATTCTTTTGGCCAACTCTAATTAAAGATGCGTATGCTTACATAAAGATTTGTGATCAATGCCAGAAGGTTGGAAACATCACCAACAGAAATGAGATGCCCCGAACAAACATCATTGAGGTAGAATTATTCGATGTTTTGGGTATTGAATTTCTCAGTCTTTTCCCTCCATATTTTGGTCACAAGTATATATTGGTAGCAGTAGACTACGTATCTAAGTGGGTTGAGGCTGAGGCATATCCGAAAAATGATGTCAAGGTTGTGATGAAGTTTTTGCAGAAACATGTGTTCACAAGGTTTGGAACTCCTAAGGCTATCATCAGTAATGAGGCGTCCCATTTTGTGAACAAATGGTTGAAATGGTTACTCGAAAAACATGGAGTGAAGCACAAGGTTGCCAGAGCTTACCATCTGCAGACAAATGGGAAAGTTGAACTGGCAAACAAAGAGATAAAATGCATACTCGAGAAGCTAGTTTGTCCAAACCGACGAGACTGGTCCAAAAGACTGGATGATGCTTTATGGGCATATAGGACAACATACAAAACACCTTTAGGGATGTCTCCTTATCGGTTGATTTTTGGGAAAGCTTGTCATTTGCTTTTGGAGTTAGAACATAAAGCTTACTGGTCTCTCCAACAGCTCAATTTGGATCCCAAGCTTGCCAAAGAGAAACGAATGCTTCAACTTAACGAGTTAGAAGAATTCTGAACTTTCTCATATGAAAATGCCAAGTTATTCAATGAAAGATTAAAGAGATGGCATGATAAGCACATCCAAGTTTGAGAATTTGAAGCAGATCAGCAAGTTTTGTTGTTCAATTCTAGATTAAGGTTTTTCCCAAGTAAGTTGAAATCACGTTGGTCCGGTCCATTTACTATTCACCAAGTTTTCCCATATGGAGTTGTTGAACTTCAAGATTAGGGAGGTAATTTTCGAGTTAATGCTCAACGCTTGAACCATTACTGGGGGGATAAAACTGAACGAGATAAAGCCTCGTTCGT
The DNA here is from genome assembly GCA_025698515.1 of Gossypium sturtianum. Classification (NCBI taxonomy): domain Eukaryota; kingdom Viridiplantae; phylum Streptophyta; class Magnoliopsida; order Malvales; family Malvaceae; genus Gossypium; species Gossypium sturtianum. Next base: position 20,442,857 of record CM046946.1, on the reverse strand, counting down.
TTTATTGGATACATGATTTTTCTTGTTTCTTTTAAATAAATGACTTAGGGTATATTTTCTGGATCAGTAAGTTAAAATAAATTTTGTCTAGGAGATTGGAACTTAAACGGGACAGCTTGTGACCCCTCTAGTCTTTACTCGGGAATTGATTTTAACATAATCTCCTAAGAAAATATTTCCTAAGTGACAAAATAAATTTTTAATTTTTCAAATAAAAGGGTCAATTTTGATCCAAGTTTTAATTACAGCTCAATTTTCAATTTTTCTTTAAGTTTAGGTACTTAATTGAATTATTTGCAAAATTTGGTTGTTCTTTTTGTAAATATTGAAATTAGTTGTCTCTTTTTTTAAAATATCTTTAAAAGCAGCTAAAATAAAATTTTTAATTTAATTTTTAATAAATAAGATATAATAACTAATATAGAATTATATTTTGTATAATATATATTAATTGTTATCAACTTTACATAGGATTAAAATTGCTTAAATATTTTATTTAAGAGTTTTTATTTTAATAAATGAATTAATAGCAAATAATAAATTAATATACATTATATTATTTATTAATTGTTATTTACTTTATACGATATTAAGACTTATAATAATTTAGTATTTTTTTTTTTAAGAATTCAAGTTAAACACTTCTCGTCTATCACTTTAAATACTACATCATCCCTCATTCACACCACTCACCATCTATCAAACCAACCCCCCCATACATCATACCATCATTGGCAACTATTGATAGCACCACTAGTAGCCACCGTCGCACGCACCACCCAGCAGCTCTCACATCAGCTCGCGCACCCTGCAGCTCATGCACTAGCTCCCGCCTACCTTGTTCGTGCCCTGCTATTCACGCTAGCCCTACTCAAACATTGCCATTGCTAAAGGCCGCAAGTCCCTTCTGTTTCCTACCCCTAGCTGGCGCATAAGCTCTAGCCCCAGCACGTCACTACTGGCCTCAAGCATTTGTGCGCTTCTACTACTCCTCGCCTCAAGTCATGCGCACCCCTGCATTAGTTTCACGCCCCTTACACCACACTTTCGTCGCAATTTGCCATAACCTCAAGCCAGAATTCGACCACCCTTTTTCCATAAACATTGCACCTCTTAGATTCACCAACCGGTCACCCTCCAACCAACCCTCAATCAAAATATTTTTCTTTAAATTTTATTTATTTTAATGAGTCATTAATTTTTATACAAAGGTGGTAAGAAAATTTTCTCCTAAATTTCAATCTTATTTAATTATTTGATTTTTCAATTTATTGAATTATTAATATTTTATACTAATTGAATTTTTGAGAAAATATTTGTTTCCATCTTATGTTTAGGTTAATCATGCCTCAGAAAAGAACTCGTGCCTCTGTCCAAGTTGAAGAATCACAAAACAAATTCCATTGCGAAGAAGCCAAAGCAAGATACGATAGCATCTTCAAAAATCAGCAAATGCTTCTAGACAAAGGCTTTACATTGAAAGAAAGCAATTACACTAATTTCACGGCGAGCATTAGAAAAGTTGCTGAAGCTTTAAATTGGGAAGTGTTTTGTGAGAAAAGACCAAGTGCAGATGAAGAGTTAGTTCGTGAATTTTATGTGAATTTGACCTCCAGTGAATTAGAAGAAGCCTCTGCTCGAGGAATCAAGGTACCAATAAATTCAAGTAATATTAATGAATTCTTTGATTTACATGATTTTGAAGATGACGAATATTCTTCCTTAATGGAAAATATTGAGGCCGAAAAATTGCAAGAAATTCTAGAGAAACTTACAGTTTTGGGTTCTAAGTGGATTGTATCAAAGCATGAAACTCACACTTCTCGTAGAGAATATTTGACACCACTAGCAAAGGTATGGTTTTATTTCATTCGGTTCAGCCTTATGCCTATTTCACATAGGACCACAATTTCATTAGAGCGAATGGTCTTGTTATACTCAATTTTAATGGAAAAGACCATTGATATGGGAAAAATCATTCTGAAAGAAATTCAAAATTGTGCCGCTAGACGTTCTGACGCAGCATACTTTCCCTTTACGATAACAATTTTGTGTTTGAAAGCTAAAATTCTTGCAAATGTAAAGAAAACAGGTTATAGCCAAGGCACAATCATAGGTTGGGACCTCTACCGAGTAGTCGGAGATTCTGTTCTGCAGTAACGAGTTGAATCAATCGAGGATCCCGAAGAAGAAGAAGATCCCACAGAGATCGAACCTATACAGTCAGCTGAAATCCCTAATAAGGCAGAACCAATTGAACCAATGACTGAACATGACACGACAACCTCAACATTCAAAACTCATTCGCCTCGCCTAAATCTTTGTGATGAGCTATCAAAGTTGATGGACCTAATGCAACATATGCAGTGGCAGCAAAAAGCTTACTGGAGATACTAAAAAATACGAGATGACTTAATGAGAAATGCCTTTACGAAAATATTCCATGACCCGTTTATTTTTGTACCTGAGTTTCCATATTTTAAATTTGAACCATGGAGTCTAATACTGAAGAGGGAATGAAGTAATTCATGCAAAAACAGAGATGATGGAGAAAAAGACGAGTCGGATTCTTAGGGATCTGTACATAAATAAAAATAGGGGAATCTTTACTTTATTTTATTTTCCTTCTTAGGATATTAAAATTTTTTAGGATTAGGATTTTTATTTCTCGTATAATAAAATAAGAGTTTGAAATCATCAATAAAATTGAACAAATTGCAAAATAAGAAGTGTGGCAATAGATATGTACATGTCTAGGATTGGATTTGCCTTGGAAAAACTTGGTATTTAAGCAGTTAAACTTGACTCACCTCCTTTTCCTAGGGTACTACCTGGTGTACAGTATATATTCACTTCTATATTTTCATTCTCTCTATTGTTTTTAACAATGGGGACATTGTTCATCTTAAGTGGGGGGACTAAAAATTGAAATTATTTTTCAAGATACATTATTCTTATAATTATGATTAAGTATATTCTGTTCAAAAATTTGAATTTCTGTTAATTATGCTAACTTCTAGTATAAATAAAGTTCTACTATCTCAATAATTGCTATGTCAGTTGAACTATTTTATAATGTTACTCTTAATAAAGTTTGCAAATCATACCATAAAATTTTTAATTCTTTAGGAAAGCTAGCCATGCATGAAAGTTTAAGTCTCTAGAATTGACTTAGTAATTTCTTGAGGCGAAATCCTAGGAAGCATGGAATTTTAAAAATGACTTAGGCAAACTTTTTTTTGGACCGTTTGAGCCTTTCAAGCCAACCTTAATTAATATTTATCCCTTGAAACCCAACTTTGAGACTGTATGGCCTAATATTATTTGAACCTTTGCAATATTTAGCCATCACTTCTCTCATAATTATCATTAAATTGTCCCAAACACTAGACTCAGTCTATCTATAATATTCTCAAAAATAAGTTTGGGGGAGTTGAAAGGAAGTATCAAATGCTCAAAAAAATTGTCGTACATATAGTAATATGCTTAAAAAGAGAGAGAGAGAGAGAGAGAGAGAGAGAGAGAGAGAGAGAGAGAGAGAGAGAGCATATGTACTCAAAAGAAATAGATGTACAAAAGAGCATGTGAAAGCAAAATGGGTTGGTGTATTGAAGGTACTTATTTTGAAAGTCCGATACAAGTTGAGTCTAGGGTTTTTAGCTTAAGATTATCTATCTTTTAACTACCCCTAGCCCGGCCACGTAACATCCTAATTAAAAGACCTTTTGATTTAGATTTAAGTGTTGCCTACATTAGTGGAGAGAAATTGCTAAGTTCAACATATGAAAACATAAGTTAAACTTAGTGATTGCAGTTTAGTCTTAAATAAAGGAATAAAAATTTAGTGGTAAGAATTAGCATGTCTTTATTAAAAAAAACATTTAGTCTATTCTTGCTAGCATAATAACAATTGAGAATAAATCGAACAATATGTATACTTGAGTTGAATAAATGCAAAATTCTTGTTCTTGAGCATAATTATAATAAACTCATAATTGTGGGGAAATGTTCTAAAGACATTTTTCAATGGTGGTTTCAAACACTTCCTCTTTTTCAATTTGTGCATTACTCGATACGAGCAATGAATTAAGTTTGGGGGTGTGGAAACACAAACTTTCAACACCTTTTGAGCTCTAATTCACGCAGTTTCATAGTAAATTTTGTCAAAATTAACACTTTAATTATAAAATAATTAATTTTCACTCAAATTATTAATATATTGAATTTTAACTATTTTTATAATAAATTTTCACAAATTTGGTTTATTTTCGACAATTTTGCACAAAAAGTGAAAATTGGCTCGGTAGACACCTCGAAAGGCTTGAACCGCTGGAAACTTTTTTGCATCAAGTGAACCAAGAGCAAGGCTGAATGATTTTCCAGCCCAGGACATTCCAAATGATGATTATTTTATGTACTTTATATTTATTTTTTATCAAAAGTTAATTGGGTTGAAAATTAATATAAAGCCTGAGGGAGAAAGTGGCTCAGTATGCTAAGCATTAAAGACTGATCCAACAAGCAAATTGGCAGCCCAAAACCATCCCAATAAGCTGACGCAATCAGCTTATTTAGTTTATTTAATTACTTGGAAAACAGCCCTCACAGTTTCCTTAAACTCCATTCATACCCTTCCACTTTTCGTGCCTTTGAATATTTGCCCCAAGCTAAATATAGCAAAGTTTGAAACATTCAAACTTGATTGTTGTATGACCGGCCAAGGAAGAGTGTATGGAAGCTAATTATTTGCTATTTTTAGTAGGCATTCACACCTATAAATACCCACCTTTGCTACCTCATTCAAGACACCACTCATTCCCACACATCTCTCTCTCTTTCACTCACACTCTCTTCCATTCCCTTCTTTGTTTTCCCATTTGTCTTGTTGATTTCCCTCTTGAAAAAGAGCCTTCTTCCACCTTGTAAAAACAGCATTCAACTATTCATTGAGGCCTCAGTTCAACAGAATGAGCAGAGAAGAAGAAGAGCGCACTAGTTTGGCTTCAGACAAATCCTGGATTTGCTTCCTAGTTCCCTTCTCTTTAATTTTCTTATTTATGTTGTGATCATGAATATGGATAATTGTTGTGTTGTTTTTCTTGTTCTAATTAAATTTGCTTAAATTTAATTCGTGTTAGATTCATTGAATTTTGTCCACTTAAATTATTAAAATCATGTTTGTGTTGTTATAGGCATTGGTAAGTTTTTCAATTAAATAAAATCATGCTTATGTTATACTTTCATTTTAAATGTAAGGTAACGAATGAATTAATTATTAAATGTATTGAAATTGTAATTAATTGACACAGTGTTTAATTGGTGCATGTTTAACCTTCTAAGGTAGCTGAAGGTTAAATTAGCGAGGTATTAAACGATCCATTAGCCTTGCATAACTTGCAAGATTATTGTGATTAAATTGTTTCAATATAGAAATATATTGTTTCCACACTTAATCTTATATGTGCTTATGAAGATTGACTAATTGTTTGAATTGGCATTGAGAAATGTTCAAGAGATTGGTTAATTTAGTAAGTATGTATGTACAGTAGTTAACAAATTACCAAGTTGCAGTGAAAATATTTGTAACAACATGAACATGGGTTTAGTAATTCTAAGTAAAGGAATGTAATTGATCTAACACAATTATGTTATATTGATTAGAACTCATCTTTTTGAAATCGTGCATTGGAATTTTTACTTTTTATTTTTATTTCTTAGTTAATTTTTAGTTTTTAAATCATTTCTTCAAAACAACATATTTTTCCCATCACCAAAGTGTTTGATTTGCATTTCATAAATATTTTTCTTTCACAGTCCCTGTGGGTACGGTAACTCGATATTTACTTGTCACTTTATTACTTTATAACGACTGTGTACACTTGCACATTTTCGTCGTTCTATAATCGTCTGAGGTTGGAGTCACACAACCGTGTGGATGGATCGTGTAAAAAACTGTAACCATGTGGAATTGGAGTCACATAGTCCTGTAATCAGACCGTGTAACTCACAGAGGCCATGTGGGTCAAAGATGTAATTATTCAGTAATAGTCACACGACCATGTCGTTGGGTCCTATAACAAAACTATTGCATCTTTTTCAATTTAGCCCCTCAAATCAAGAATAACGTAACTTTAAATCTAGAGTTCAATATTTCAAACCCATTTCACTATAGTCTATCTAGGGCTTCTTTTTTCTCATTTTCACCACCCATCTTTTAAATTATTCAACTAAGTCCCTATTGAAAAAAACTATCAATTGACTTTATAATTTAGTTCTTTTTCACTTCTACTCTTAAAATCTATCAATCAAATACCTAAAACTTCAAGAATCTATCAATGGCATCTTCCACAAACTTTAAAAATTCTAAAAAATAATACACAGTTAAGCTAGCTTAAACTCCCGAGATTTCAAAAACATAAAAATTACAAAAAAAAAATGGACTAAATTTCACTAACCAAATCAGGCTCCAAAGATTAAACTCTATGGTCGAAAGATCCTTTTTCTTCTTCTCCAATTCGGCATGCAAGTGAAGATGAAAGAAAATATTTTTCTTTTTCTCCACTAACTCCTTTAATTAATTATTTTAGTTATGTTAAAGATTTAATTATAATATATTATTTTTACATTTCCTTAGTAATAACTAAAGCTACCATCCATTTACATTCATTTTGTGGTAAATTTGCCACTTAAAGTCCTTACTTTAATTTCTAATTAGAGATCCTTTTAGCAATTTGCACTTTTATCACTTTCACGATTTAGTCTTTGTAAATAAAATATTCACGAGTCTGATTTACAGAGACGGGGTCCCAAAACTGGGTTTTCTAACACCATTGATTTTCGTGCCATTACAATTCTCCCCTCCTTAAAACAATTTCGTCCCTGAAATTTACCTAAAAAGAGGTGGGGATATTGGGGTCTCATTGTAATAGCCTATTTTCAATAAAATCAGAACAGTGGTTTCGGGACCACAAATTTGACGTCAAAAAATTTATTTTATTATTATTTTAATGTCTACAGCATGTTAGTAGTGGCGTATAAAAATTCCGTGAAGAAATTTTATCATTTGCATGCTTAATTTGATAAAAAGGATTAATTTGCAAAAAAGTGCAAAACTTGTGTTCTATTAGAAAAAGGTGTCAATTTACTATGAAATGGAAACATAAGTGGCCTTATATGGTAATTAGACAATAATTATATGTAGTGGACAAATTTGGAATTAATTAAGCATTTTAAAGGTATATAAGTAAGGTTAATTTGGTAATTAATAAACTAACTTAAAAATAAAATGAATAAAAGAAAGATATCATCTTTCTTCTTATTCTCCAACCGAAAATACTAGAGCAGAACTCCATTGTTGAACATTCAACATTCGGCCATGAATGTATATTGGTTGTTTTTTATGTTTGATGGATGAAAATGAATATTTGATTATAGTTGAGAAACTTTTGTAAAGGAAATTTTGATGAATTTGTCATTTAAGTATTTAACTGAAAATTAGAAAAATGTTCTTCGTAAAAAATGTGAAATAAATGGAATATAGGGCTTGCTAGGGACTAAATTAATATTCGACTAGCATGGGTTTGGACTAAATTGCATGAATTTACATTTTTATGAGCTAGGGACTAAATTGAAATGAATTTAAAATTTTAGGGACAAAAGCGTATTTTTTCCAAATTATGATTCTTTGGATTAAATTGAATAGAGTGAAAATTGAATGAGCTAAATTTGATTATATGAATCAAGAAAAGCAACACACGAATTTAGATCAGGGAAAAGAAAAAGTATTGGATTAATCGATCGTATTTCTCCGTTCGTGTTTGAGGTAAGTTCGTTAATTTGAATAGCATTGAATTAAGTTCAAATTAACAACCACACAAAATACCATATAATCTTAATATCATACCAACTAGTTCATCAACCAAAATAACACATATAAAAGCCACGTATAATGGATAAATTCATTAAACAAAACACCTATACATGCCATTATAACCATGACTCAAAATCATCAAAATATATCGATATAACAAATGGATAGTGTGATGGAATCTCCGAAAACTTCCAACCCGAACGAGCTTCCGATTATCTAGAAACACAAAGGAAATAACACGAAGTAAGTATATAATGCTTTGTAAGTTCGTAATTCAAAAACAAAGTTTACCATTTCAATTTATAAGCATAAAAAAAATTTGAGACAATGCAGCATGACTTGACATTAGCCTAAGCAACAACAGCCTTTCAAGTTAGATAATCACATAGCTTAGCAAATCATCTCAAAATATCATAGCTTTGCTTTGATACCCCTTACTTATAAGCATTCATATTTTCAAGCATATGGCAAAGCATATTTCAAACATCATCAACTCATACCGTTTCATACTTTCATAGCATCACTTATTGAAGCATTTGTCTAACCTTCCTTTTTTTTCATCTACAGTATTACCATCAGTACTTTGAACAAGAAACTTCTTTTTACAATAATCTAATATCACCCCATGCTCGGTTAGCAAATCCATACTCAAAATCATATCAAAATCACCGAATGGCATAATCAATAGGAAATGATATGTTCTAAATTTCCAATAGGGATCGTCTACACACTCGGTCAAATAACACAGTCTTTCCTAAAGGACTCAATACAACCACAGCTACTTTCGACGGTTTAGATTTTAGACTTCCTAACTTAACCAGTTCAACATTAACGTAAGAATGTGAAGAACCAGGGTCTACCAAAGCATAAACAGGCGTTGAACATAGAAGAAATATACCTGCTACTTCCACTCCCCTCTCTCGAACTACTTCTTGATACTGAACTACCACGACTATTCCCTTGACCTAACTGCAAGTGTAGACCTCTGAGTAGAGACAGGAGTAGCATTATCACTTCTCGGGCACTCACGAGAAAAATGCTCTAATGATCCGTAACAAAAATAGGCCCGTGACAACTTTCGAGATTCACCCCGATGCTTTTTCCCACAATGTTCACAATTCGGTAAATCAAAATCTCGGGCGAGACCTCGTACACTACCAATTAATACGGAAGGTTGACGATCTCGGTTCTTTCAGGCCTGTTAGAATTTAAGGTATTTATCTAGCTTTCACGAGATTCCCTAATCCGTTTAGGTAACAAATGTGAACTAGAGGTCCTCATTCGTTTTCCAAAAACTCGAGTAGGCTTAAATTTCTTGTCGAGGCCCATAGCTTGCTCCACCATTTTAGCTCGCTTAACCAGGTCAGCAAACTCTATAATTTGATGAGATCCAATGGAACTTTGATTTCATCATGCAAACCACGCAGAAAATGTTTACAACTTTCAGCTTCGAAAGCCATGAATTCTGAAGCGTATTTACTGAGTCGTAGAAATTCATGTTCATAGTCAACTATGATCATCTCGCTCTATTTTAACACTAAAAATTCTTACTTCTGATCCTCTAGGTATAATTTCCCGACATACTTTTTCTGAAACTCGGTTTGAAATAATTCCCAATCAACTCTATCATCAGCTACAAGGCACGTAACTATCTACCACCACGTATATGCCTCTCCTTACAAAAGAGAAACAACACAAATTACGCATTCTCGCGGGTTGCATTCAAGTTTTGCAAAATTCATTTAGTTGACACTAACCAAACCTCGGCATTTGAGGGATCAACCCCTTTCAGACCCAAAAATTTTGTAGCACTGTATCTTCATAATTCTTTAATCGAGGCCCGAAGAACTACACGCACAAGTACCACCGCAACAGTAGCTCCCGCCACTTTCTGGAGGGCATCCGCTATAGCACAGAGCAAACTTGTATCACCTTATCCTTCAGTTTCGATTCTATCAACCCTAGGCTGCTAAGCACCAGTTGAATCTACTCTAGGTGCTACGGAGTCGACCCTATTTTCACTTTCAACAGAGTGACCGCTGCTATGAATATCATTATCAGCATCGTTTCTGGATTCTCTCAACATATTTTAGCTATAAAATAGAAAAAAATTATAATTAGCATCCAAATCCCGACTCTGACTCGACTCAACTTTGGCATGTACCTCTAGACTCAATTTTGAGCTTGCTTTAGTCCAAGAATCGACTAAACCTATAGCTTTGATACCACTAAATGTAACACCCCCACCCGGTCTGGTCATCGAACCTGAGCGATAAGGTGCTACAAAAGATTATAGAATAATTACACACAATTCATAATTCATAAGTTCAATTAAACATTAAATAAATACATATACATTCAAATATATTGTACAATACAACCAAAATCAGTTTTAATTCGAGCTTACGAAAATCTAAAATTAAACCGGTACAACCAATGTCCATTTTAAAACTATTACAAAAAGATGGGAAGATTTGCAAAATAGGGGTCACACGATCATGTGCCCAAACCGTGTGAAAGGCTATAGCCATGTGAAGTTGGAGTCACACGACCATGTGGATGGACTGTGTAAAAAACTATAGCCATGTGGAGCAGGAGTCACACGATCGTGTAACTCACTAAGGCCATGTGGGTCAAAGATGTAATTATTCAATAATAGTCACACGACCGTGTCGCTGGGTTGTATAACAAACTGAGTTCGTGCAAAACCATACGAGCATACTAAAAATAAGTCACACGAGCATGTAACAGTCTGAGACCGTTTGCAATTGATTCATGCTATAAACCATTAATACACAGTCATGTCACAGATTCGTGTGTGACACACGGTCGTGTGGGCAAACCGTGCGGCATAAAACCTAATTCATAACTAGCTATTTTCCAAACACGATCCATGATCTAAAGCATTATGATACCTAATTAGTACCTACATATAACTCAAAAGAATATCAATCAATTTACCACATTCAAACCATCACCAATATGCCTCAAATGGTACCCCATAACAACCAACATGTTATGCATCAATTTAACCATTCAAGCATCTCAAAATGGCTCAAAATCAACTCTACAAGTATACACCAAACTTACCAAAATATTCAATCCCAACATAAGCATACCATTCATTCCTTCACAACTACTTATTTTACCAAACCTATTCCATAGCATACTACCTATTCACCATTTAAGCTTTTAAGCATATATATACCTAAACCACTCAACAAGGATACGATTAAAAAAATCATTTCCAATACATATATATGCACATGATATACAAAATGCCAACATCATCCAAAATATAATATTGTATAAACATATGACTCCCTTAGGTACATGCCATAACCAAACTAACACATCACCAACTTTTTGAGTACGAGATCACTTCTGGATATTGATATCAACGACCTTACACGAACAAAACCTAACATGCGCATAGAAAACAAACCGCACTCTGAGTATGAACATGTGGTATGTAACATCCCTTACTCGTGTTCGACGCCGAAACAGGGTACAAGGCGTTACCAAACTCAAACACATACTAACATACATTTCCGGTCATAAAAGTTCGTTCAAATTTAAAACTTTTCAAACTTTGTCTTAAAATCCCTAATATGAGCATACGAGGCCCAAAACACACTTTAGAAACGGTTCGGGACCGAACCGAGTTCTTTAGAAAAACTTTGGAAAATGTCACTAATAACAGGGGCACACGCCTGTGTGGATGGGCGACACGCCCGTGTGACTTAATAACATGGCCATGTTGAAAGACCGTGTAACTCACACGGCCTAAGCATATAGGGACACGCCCCTGTCCATTTCCCACGTGAATTTAATTCTCAATTTGAACCTATAGGGGTTTTCACACGGCCTGGCACACGCCCGTGTCCATGGCCCGTGTCCATGGCCCGTGTCCCTCACACGGTCATGACACGCCCGTGTCTCAGCTCGTTTGTTAAAACCTTGACATTCTGTTTCTGACATCATCAACATTTTAGGGTCACACGGCCAAGGCACATGCCCGTGTGCTAGGCCGTGTGGGGAATTTAATTTCGCATTTAAGGTGCAGACTTCACACGACCTGGGCACATGCCCATGTCCTATGGCCGTGTCTTCCACATGGTTGAGACACACGGTCGTGCCTCAGCCCATGTGGTTACTACTGGGCATTCTATTTTACCAAATTAAGGTGCAAGGGAACACACGGCTGGACTATACGCCCATAGGGCAGACCGTGTTTCACACATGGCCTAGACACATGCCCGTGTGTCTACCCGTGTAGACAAAAACAAGGCTATTTACCAAGCCCTTTCTGCCACCCTTACTTGCACCAATATAAGCCACATCAAATAACCTACTCATTCATGCATTAACCTACCAATTACTCAACCATGCATTTTGCACATTCATGAAAAACATCATCATTTTCATATATCAATAATGAGTAATAGCCATCATTCATAGCTTTATACAAAATGAATCAATCTTCAAGACAAGCCAACACATTTGGCCAAAACAGTATGACACTTGACAAAGACCAAGTCCCTATACATGCCATACTCAAAATGATAAATCTAACTATACCAAATGTTCAAATTGATAGTGTGATCGAGCCTCTGACGTCCTTTGATCCCCGATCTAGCTTGGCGATAATATAAGAAAATGGAAAGGAAAGGGAATAAGCATAAAGCTTAGTAAGTCACAAGTAAATAATTAACAACAATTACCATACATTATTATACTCATAACATAGTATAAACTTGCACATAATTCTCAAATGATTTAAGGCATAACTTACTCATTTTCATCCTTACTAAACACACAACATAAATCGAGCTCATTACTCATGAATTTCGTGTAGGTACCTGCATCACTTACAACATAATCGTAACTTTTTTCACTTTTGAAACAAGCTTTAAATTACCCGTTGAACGAGTTAGAATACTAAAGGATACCCGACAAGCCTCACATAAGAGAGTACAATGCCGATGCCATGTCCCAGACATGGTCTTACACTGGCTCACATGTTGAGGCCGATGCCATGTCCCAGACATGGTCTTACACTAGCTCTCGTCTTAATGTCGATGCCATGTCCCAGACATGGTCTTACACTAGCTCTCGTATTGTGGCCGACGCCATGTCCTAGACATGGTCTTACACTAGCACACATATCATCGTCGATGCCATGTCCCAGACATGGTCTTACACTAGTTTTCATAATGTGGCCGATGCCATGTCCCAGACATGGTCTTACACTAGCACACATATCATCCAAATGTCATGGCTTGGATATCCAATCTATTCCTAAGGTTCAACCGGGAGTATACCACATCAAATTTCGTCATGCATATTTATAACAATAATCAAACATTTTATGCAATATCAATTTTTTAATGCATAATAACAATAGAGTTGTATTATTTACGTACAACTTACCTCGATATACAAAATATATGGGCGACTTGTTCGATTTAATCCAATAACTTGGTTTTCCTCCGTCTAAGTCCGGACTCCGTTTTTCTTGATCTATAATGATAAAATTCACTCATTTAATCACCACATAAATCAAGACATTCCACAATTCCTACTTTGGCAAAACTATCGTTTTGCCCCTAAACTTTCACAAAATTATGATTTTGCCCCTAGGCTCGTAAAATGATTTCCATCAACTTTCCTCATTAACCAAGCCTAGCCGAATCTATTTTAAGCTTATAGCAACTGACAAATCCAATTATTTCATGCATTTACCACCTATTTTACAACCTTTACAAAAAGGTCCATTTTAGGTGTTTTCATGAATACCTCTTTCACAAAAGTTATTTATTTAACAACCAAGTTTCATTTTCTTCCATAAAAATTCAGCAAACAACACTAACGTTCTCATGGCAAAACCCTAGACTTTCAACCATAGTGCAAAATAGTCCCCTCATTAGCTAGATTAAGCTACAAGGGTTCCAAAAACACAAAAATCAACAAAAATGACCATCAAAATGACTTACTTGCAAGGGTGAAGAGTTGCTGAAAATTTTCAAGCATCCATGGCTGTTTTCTTGGGAAAAAAATCGGTGGAGAGAAGAAATATGAAGGGTGATATCTTTTCTTCTCTTTATTTTATTTTATTTCATCAATTAAGTCACCTAATGCTACCAACTTTGACCAATTTTCATTTTTTTGTCCCCTATGGCCAGCAATCACTCTTTTAAGGGTCTATTTGCACATTAAATACTTCCAATTTAAGTTTCTATAGCTATTTGACACTTTTAGCTTGTAGAACAAAACTTTCACACTTTATGGGATTTAGTCTTTTTTTTCAAATTTAAGCAAGTAATCACTAAAATTAATTCACTAAAATTTTCATGCACTCATATAATCACGCTATAAAACATAAAATAATATTAAAAATAATTTCTCTGACCTCGGATTAGTGGTTCTGAAACCACTGTTCCGACTAGCCCTAAAATCAGGCTGTTATAATTCTCCCCCCTTAGGGATTTTCGTCCCCGAAAATCTTACCATTAAAAAGGTTTGGATATTGGTCTCTCATAGTCTTCTTGGGCTCCCACGTGGCCTCTTCAACCCCATGTCTATGCCATAGTACTTTCACGAGTGCTATACTTTTATTTCTCAATTGCTTGACCTCTCGATCTAAAATCTTAACCGGCTCTTCACCATAGGTCATATCCGGTCGAATTTCAACCTCTGCTGGTGAAATAATGTGTGAAGGGTCAGAACAATAACGGCGTAACATAGACACATGGAAAACATCGTGAATCTTTTCTAACTCAGACGATAAGGCTAAACGATATGCTACCGGCCCAATTTTCTCAATCACCTCATATAGTCCAATAAAACGTGGACTTAATTTGCCTTTCTTACCAAATCTTAGGACTTTCTTCCACGGAGATACTTTCAAAAATACCTTATCACCGACTTGAAACTCAATCTCTTTCCGTTTCAAGTCTGCGTAGGATTTCTATCTATCCGAAGCTGCCTTCAAACAACCACGAATCACTTTTACTTTCTCTTTGGTTTCTCTGACTAAGTCAATCCCGTGAATCTGATTTTCTCTGAGTTTGGTCCAATACAAGGGCGTTCGGGACTTACGCCCATACAAAGCCTCATAAGGTGCCATTTTCAAACTCGACTGATAACTATTGTTGTAGGCAAACTCTACCAACGGTAAGTACTTTTCCCAACTGCCTTGAAACTCAAGAACACAACACCGCAACATATCTTCAAGAATCTGAATTACTCTTTCCGACTGACCGTCGGTTTGCGGGTGGAAAGCAGTACTAAAATTCAGTTTCGTCCCCAACGCTTCTTACAACTTTTTCCAAAATCGTGATGTGAACCTTGGATCTCTATCCGAAATAATCGACAAGGGCACTGATAAACCGTAAAAGTAACATATTTTAATCCCACATTTAGCATACTTTTGGATGATTTATCCCTTGATTTATGTAAAAAGATGCTCTTAATCCTTTCTTTTCATGTTTTATACTCAGGAAAGCACCGGAGGATGGAAAGAATGAGAAACGGGCTCAAAACGGACCAAATTGGGCCAAAGTGAAAATCGACACGGCCTGGACTTGAGCCAACACGGCCGTGTCTCCTTGATAGACTAGAACACGGCCTGATCACGATTTACATGGGCGTGTCACCTCATTAAAAGTCCGAACACGGCCTAAAGACGATTCACACGGACGTGTGCCAAGGCCGTGTCCCTGTCGTGGAGAAGAGTAATTTCACTCGGGAAATGATACTTAGGGGCAAAGAAACCTATTTCAAAAGCCTATATAAACACCCTAAGTATAACCTAGAAGGATGGGTGAGCTAGGCCAAGGAGCCGAGCCGAAAAGGTCAGATTTGTGGGAAACACTCGAAGATAGCCAGTCGATCCATCTCAAGAAGTCGAATTCTACTCAAGACGGCGGATCTCTCCTTCAATTCCTTCAGGGGGTTTTAGGGATTTCTTATGTTTTGTTTTATCTTTTCTTCTGAGATGTTTTCTTTTATTATTATGAACTAAACCCTTCAGATACATTCAAGGGGATGAAACTTAGATGAATCTTGTTATCGCTTGTTTAACTATATGATAAATACTTGATTTGTTCTTAATTATGTGTTCTTAATTCTTGTGTTAATATTTTCGGGATATTGATTCAAGTTTGATGTGCTTAGGTGGAGGAGCAAAAGTCCCTGCCTAAGAGTAGATCTAGCATAATTAAGCGGAGTTGATCGCGCGCCTAGAGATAGGGTGACGAGATTTTGCCGGATTAGGGTGAAACCTAATATGGGAGTCCATAGATCGAGTTAATGCAATTCTAAGTGTTTTAATTAGAAAGAGATTCCAATTAATCAACCTAGGGTTAGACGTTATTCGCTTCGAGAGAGGGTTTAATATACATTAGGGAGTCTTACGGATCAAGTCAAGTGAATAAATCCTGTAATATCCCGGGTTGGGGGGCTATTTTGTTGTTGCATGATATTGCATGTGTTGGTGTGCTATGTTGCTATTTTGGTGTCTTAGGGGCTTAATTGTAGGCTAGGACTATGCCTGAGCAGGTAGGAAAATTTTAGTTTTTAAGCCTTAGGTGAGAGGAGCTGAGGGAGCTGGGGTTTTTATATTTTATTTGGTGTTTTAGAGTACAAAAGAGGAGCTGGTAGAGTGGCAAAGCATGCGCCACTTGGAGCTGGTGTTGGCGTCAATTGCAGGAGGCAGAGGTCCTGAGTTCAAGCTGCGAAATTCCCCATTTTGGCTTCCATTTTGGCGGCTCAAGGAGGAGGAGTTGTTGGTAGTTCAAACTCTACCATGGACCAAGTCAAAGTATTCAAAAGAAAGGTGGAGAGTGAATTTAGGAGGAAGACTAGTTCAAACTAGTTTGAATGGATGGCTTGGAGTGTATGTTGGTATGGTGGCCGAATTTTAGGAGAGTTTGGGGGGAATGGACGGCTTGGTTTGTAGGGGAGTGGGAATGCCGAAATTCTTGTGGCATTTTTGTGCTTTTCGGCCAAAAGTTTATGGGTAAGCCAATTCTCCTTTTTGTCAAAACTATCCGAAATTTCATAGGTATTTCTCCATCTTTTCTCTTGGAAACCGAAAGTCCAAATGAACCCTTGCCGAATTTGCTTGCTTTCTCTCAATCTTCTTGGTAGCCGAATATTCTTTCCTCCCTACCTTTCTTCTTCATTTGTGTAAACCGAAAATAGTTCTCTCTTCCTCTCATACTCTCTTTTCTTGTTTTTGAAATCTCCTTAGCCAAACACTATTCTCCAAAACACCTTCCTCCATTGTTCCTTCTCTTGTCAAACCGAAAGTATCTTTCTTTCTCTTTGTTTCATTTTGTTAATTGGCCGAATCTCTCTTCTCTCCTAGTAGTGTTCACTTCGACCGAATCTTCTTTTCCCTCCTAGTTCTGTTCTTGGCCGATTGTTAGGTGGAGTGTGGGCTGCTTTTGGCGGTTGGTTCAAGCTTTGGAGAAGGTATTTAGGTAAGGCCGAATGCTTATGGTCTTTCTTCTCGTTCTCTGTCGTCATCTTCAAAGGGGTAAGTGTTGGTTTTGGTGTTTGTTTGATGGCATATTGATCGTTGGTTGGAATCGCTTTGTCATAGGGTATCCTGGATTTCAAGCGGGCAAGCAAAGCAATTATCTTTGGGTAAGCAATTGGTAGGTGGTGGTAAGAGGTTGGATGTTGGCTTATTCTTTTAGTTTCGGCCAGAGGCTAATTGTTTATGTTTTAGGGGTGGCCGTTTGTCAAGTGGAACCATTGGTTGGTTCGGGATTTGGTAAGAAACCAAATCAATCGTGAGGTAAGGGTTAATCGATAACCCCTTTGGTTTAAAATGGTTATAGCCGAATGGTATGAGTGCTAATGCATGGTTGGCCGATTGTTTTAGGAGCAAGAGGATCAAGGGTCTTAGTTGGTTCTTCTGTTAAGGCTTGCAGGTGTGTACATTTGCACACTACTTCTATATTATTTATATATATTGTGTGTTGTTTGATTCCATGAAAAGGTGGATTAAGTGCCATTAAGGTATGAGGCAAAAGGGTCGTAAGTCCTCGTTGTGATGCTTTTTAGTAAGCATGTCAGATCTCGCTATGAGTTGTCATGTTGATGCTTTTGGTAAGCATCGTATATCCAATATGTGTGCTATGATACTTCGGATTGTGATAAACAATATGTATGTTGCTTGACAAGCATGATGTATATTTCATTAAATGCATATTAGTGGTTGATATGGGTTGTAATGAGTGGAGGGGGCAAAGATATTTTGTGTCGACGAGCACCGTTGTTTTGGTAACACAACTTTGTGACTTTGGGTCACCGTGAGGTTTGGCACCTCCCGAGGTTTGGCACCTCAAATGCCTCGTCCCGTGTGGTTTCGCACCACGTTGGGTTGGCCCCACAAGGCGGTATTGAGGATTGACGCCAGTGATTTGGTATCACACGATGGGTTGGCCCCATCATCTGATTTGTGACTTCGGTCACCAGTGGTTTGGTACCACATTTGTGTCTTTGGGACACCAGAGGTTTGGCACCTCATTGCGACTCGTCCCTGTGGTTAACACCACCGTGGGTTGGCCCCACTTTGAGATATGGGATCGTCTGCTAGTGATTTGGTATCACACGATGGGTTGGCCCCATCATCGGATTTGTGACTGCGGTCACCAGTGATTTGGTATCACACTGTGTCTTTGGGACACCAGAGGTTTGGCACCTCATTGCGACTCGTCCCTGTGGTTAACACCACCGTGGGTTGGCCCCACTTTGAGATATGGGATCGTCTGCTAGTGATTTGGTATCACGCGATGGGTTGGCCCCATCATTGGATTATTCGTGACTTTGGGTCACCAGTGGTTTGGCACCACACTTATGGATATCGTGACTTTGGGTCACCAAAGGGTTTGGCACCACCAGTGGTTTGGTACCACACGGGGTAGGAAGGTGATATGGATGGTTAGGATCGGGGTGCATTGATAATGTTGCTATGATATGATGTGTGTTAGCATGTTGTTTTATCGGGAGGGGGATTTATGCACTGAGTCTTGCGACTCACCCTCTCCTTTGACGCTTCAGTGACACTTAGACGCGACATGGAGCCGGATGGACTCGAGGTGCTCATGCCATGATTTAATAAAGATTTGCTCAGACTTTACAAAATTTGGTACTTTAGTTTATTTATTACTATTTGGTTTTATTTTGGGTTGTAAATGGCCTTTAAATTAGGTTTTGCTATGTTTATGCTTAAAGTAGCTTTCTAATATGCTTTAACAAATTAATTGAGTTAAAATTGCTAAAAACTTGGAAGAACAACGGTTTCAAAACTATAACGCAATGTGTTTTAAACTTTACCATCGGGTATCACTCTAAAACATTAAAATTATGACAAAGCTATCATGCCAAGATTTCGAAAAGTATAAAATATGACAAGGAGTTTTTCATCGAATCTTTAACCAGAAACCTAACCCTTCAAACGCGATTTTCCCCGTAACATGCCAGATTCGGTCGTGGTGTATTGACCGGGTTTGGGGTGTTACAAATCCTCTGGTTCAGAGTTAGATAACAAGTGAAGTCTAGGTGGATTCTTCCTAAGGGTATCGTCTTAATCAACTGAGTTTTTCAAATATTATTTCCCCAATTCATTCTTTTTTTCTTTGTGTCTTTAGCTTATTAGTTAGTTAAATTTAGATTAAATAACAACTTCACTTATTTTAGGCTAGATAATAAAAAGAAAGTTAGTATTAGTACTTTTGGTTCCTTTGGGTTCGACAATCTGGTCTTGCCTAAGCTATACTACTATTCGATAGGTGCACTTGCCTCAATCGTTATTATAGTTAGTTCTAGGTTCGATCATTATAAATTTAAAACTTTGAAATCAACGATCAAGTTTTTGGCGCCGTTGCTGGGGAACTAAAATATTAAGAAATCTCTATTTTTATTACTTTAGCCATTATTTTCCGCAATTTACTTTTATTTTTATTTTTGTTTTTGTTTTGTTTTTAACTTTGCTAAATTTTCTTTCTTTCTTTTCCTAGCAGGTACCTCTAGTTTATGACTAGAAGGAACCCGAGAGGACCACTAGTATACGATAGTGATATTGAAGCTACCGCTTGCAGGAATCGCAGAGAAATTAGGCGAGCCCTAAATTACACAGAAAAAGAGCGAGAAGGCAGATCCAATCCTACTGAAGGGATGGACGAGAATAATCCACCACCACAAGATGTGGTAGAAAATAATGCTCCGCGTACTATGTATGATTATGCTAAACCTCATTTAACAGGAGCAGAATCAAGTATTGTTAGGCCTGCTATAGCTGCTAATAATTTTGAATTAAAGACTAACACTATACAAATGATTCAACAATTTGTTCAATTTGATGGTTTACAGGACGAAGACCCAAATACTCATATAGCTAATTTTTTAGAGTTCTATGATACCTTCAAAATAAATGGTGTTTCTGATGATGCCATCCGTCTTCGGTTATTTCCCTTTTCATTAAGAAATAAAGCCAAACAGTGGCTAAACTCGTTACCACGAGGGTCAATCACTACATGAGATCAAATGCCCGAAAAATTTTTATTAAAATATTTCCCACCGGCCAAAATGGCCAAATTACAGAATGATATCTCTTCTTTTGTGCAGATGGATTTAGAGACACTATACGACGCATGGGAGAGATACAAAGATCTCTTGAGAAGGTGTCCACACCACGGATTACCTTTGTGGCTTCAAGTCCAAACTTTCTACAATGGTGCGAACCCCTCAACGAGGTAACTAATTGATTCAGCCGCCGGTGGAACCCTGAACAATAGAACTCCTGAAGCAGCCTACGAGTTTATTGAAGAGATGTCACTAAAAAACTATCAGTGGCAGGTTACAAGGACAAAACCAACAAAATCAGCCGGAGTTTTCAACCTCGACGCAGTAACCATGCTATCAACACAGGTAGAGATGATGAATAAAAAGCTTAATAGTTTGTGTTCTTCGCAGGTACATCCAGTAATGCAGTGCGACGCAGGTGGAACTGTGGCGAATCCTGAGTACCCACCCTACCAACCAGGCACAGAAAGCGAACAGATGAACTATATAGGTAATAATCTCAGATCTAAAAATAACTCTTATAGTAATACTTATAATCCAGGTTGGAGGAACCACCCATATTTTTCATGGGGAGGAGAAGGAAATCAAGGAATTCAAAGACAACAACCTCCTCAAAATTTCCAAAATCAGCCCTATCCAAAGGAAAAGAGGCCGAACCTTGAAGAGATGCTGACAAAATTCATGGCAGCCACAGATAACCGTCTCCAAGACACTGAAACCACCCTTAAGAATCAACAGGCATAAATTAAGGGGATCGAAAGTCAAGTTGCGGAACTTACTAAGACAGTTGGACAACTTGTGCAATATCCTGAATTAATGGGCTTATGCGTTTAGTGTGGGGATATGTTTAATGTGTAATTTAAGTGTTAGGGGTCCAAATTGGGCTCAGGATGGGGTCGAGGCCTTGGTTAAATTCTCTGTTTGGGCACTATAGGGTTTAAAGGGTGGTATTTGTGTTTAAATACCAAAGTGGGCTTGTGGCCCAATATTAGGTGGCGCTGCAAGGGAGCTAGAGGGTGGCGTCACTAGCAGTTGAAGAGGCCCACGTTTTGGCCACAAGGAGCCCATGTCTTTGGGCCATTTTTGGCACTTAAAAAGTGAGAGCAAGGGGGGACGGCAATGGGGCTAGAAAATAGGAGGATTAAATGACTGAGATAATGTGGATATTATGCTGATAATAGTAGGGAGAGGTGGTCCTATTTAGGCCTCTTCTAAAGGTATGAATAGATTAAGATAAAGGAGAAAAGATAGGAGCTATCTGCTGAGTGCAGTGTTGGCCGAAATTCCATCACCTAGAGGAGGGAAGAAATCGGTTTCTTTATGGCAAAGGGGTGCCAAAATTTCCCCTATTATTTGATGAGTTGTTAGTTAGCAAGAAGGGCACTTTCGGTTTTTGATAAGTAAGTGCCGAAAGTCTCTATAAATAGGGGTAGTATCTCTTTAATTTCGGCATTTGAACCCCATTCTTTTCTTCATTCTCTGTGCCGAACCTCTCAGTCATTCTCTGCAATTTTTTTTCTTTTGATTTCTTCAAAAGCCGAAACCTCCCAATTTTTCTCAACATCTTTTCTTTCAAAAGCCAAAACTATGAACTCTATTCTCATCTCCATAGCCGAATACTTCCTATTCCCTTTTGTCAATTTCTTCACTAAAGCCGAATCTACATAGACTTCTTCCTATCATCTTTCCTTCTGATCTTCTCAAAAGCCGGAATCTCTAAGGGGTAGTCAAATTCTTTGTGCTAAGGTGAGTGCTGATTTTCCTATCTCTTCACTTTCTCTTTCGGTTTTTGGGAGACAAAGTCGAAAAGCTAATGGTTTAATGGTTTTATGTATTCTCTTGTTGGGCGACATTCGGGAATTGAAGTGGATCTCTTAGATCCAAAAGCCAGAAACACTAGTCCCTGAATCTCATATCACTTTTTGGGAATTTCAAGGTAAGGGATTCTCTTTAGGTTCTCGTTAGATTCGATATTGAAATCACAATCTCAACCATATGTTATGATTAATAAGGCCTTTTTGATGGAATCAAATATCGATCAGGCGAAGGAGGGGATTGGATCTGTCAAACCAATCCCTAAGTTTAAGAAACGAGCGGTGCCAGTAGTTCGGGATTGGCCACCGAGTTGTGGACCGGCTTCTGAACAACACCTTAGGCAGATAGCAGTGGTGTCGGCTACGGACAGCATCGACATAGAAAGTATCGTTTTATCGGTAAACAGGTGTGTAGATCTCTAACACACTAGTTAACTGTATTATATATATAATGGGCTAAAAAGCTGGAAATAGGCTGTGTAGACAGTCGAATCAAACCCAAAAAAGGGTCTATAAAGGATGCCAGGTACGTAATCATAGAAATCTCTATGTGTATCGATAAATATATATATGAAAGCCTGTTTTTTTTAAAGGTGGTATGATTTCTTCAATTTTTCATGTGTGTATGCATGGGGTGGAACTATGATAATAAAGGGGAAGTGCATAATAGGTCACTTGGTGATCGGTGGTTAAACCACAAATTCAAATGTTAGGTCACATAGTGATCGGTGGCTATGCCACGTTTAATGATTCCTGATTAATAGGAATAGGCAGTACGACTGTCGTTATGGTGTGTAGCGGATGGAGGGTTGATTGTAGAAATCTCCGTGGTGTGATGGTTGGTACGGGTTGGTGTGTAGAGGATGGACTTTTAGGATGGGTTGGGCCATTTACCATTCATCATTTAATATGACTGTATGATTGTTGCCATAACGTATGGGCCAAGGCCCATAATGTGTTTGTGGGCCTCAAGTCGTTGTGTGTTTCGAGATTTATACACCGAGTCTTGGTGACTCACCCTTTTATTTTTCTCTACTCTTTCAGATGAGCAGTAGATTGTGGACATGGGAGCCGAGGTGGACTCGAGGGGCCATCACGCCATTTAATTTCTTAAGCTATTTTTCTTTTTTCAGTTTTTCTTTAAGTTAGAATTTGGAACTATTTTTGTAATAAGGCCTCCCTCGTTTAATGTTTTGATTTATATTTGACGATGCTTACATCCATAAACGTGTGTTCTAAGTCTTATTTATAAAAAGAAATAAAAAAAGGGATTTTCAAACAAGTAATTTGTATAGAAGAAATAAAAATATTACAAAGGTTTTCTTTAAATAACACTTATTTAACGAATACTCTAACAAATCAACTGAGATTTCAAAACATTCCAAAGCAAAGTTTTTAATCTTCAAACCCGTAGCATACCAGATCCGATCGTGGCATTTGGGCCGGGTTTGGGAGTGTTACATTTTGGTATCAGAGCCCAGTTCAAAACTCGGGCTGTGAATGGGTCTAGTAGTGTTTTGAAAATTTGATGAGAATTTGAGAAAATGTCTTGGATGAAGATATGGCCTTCGAGTCTACCGGCACCCGATCCACACAGGTAAGTATTCTAACTTCTGATATGATATGCATGATTGGGCTTGATGGACGTAGACTAGTATGTTAGGCATTGATGGACCTTAGGCTTAGTTTAAACAACTCTATAAATTCATAAGACTTAACCTATCCAAACAAACCTATGAACAAGTCGCTGGGTCAGGGTGTGGCAACAGGCATACGCATGTCTAGTATTGGATTCAGGGAGAGCTTGGTACTTAAGCGGTCCTAGTGACTCACCTCCTCTTCGCTAGAATCCTACCTGGTGCGTAGTGACTGGTCACCTTAGCCATGAGGACTTGTTGACGGGCCAAAATCTATAATTAAAACCCGAAAGGGACCAGCCACCCTAATTTTAAAAATTTTCCAAAATACCCCTGGGTTATAGAAAAAAATACTAAATTACCCCTGATTTGTAAAATGACCAAAATACCCCTGGTATGGAAAATTACCCAAAATACCCCCAAAATGAAAAATTACCAAAATACCCTATTTTGAAAAAATATATATATATTTCGAAAATACCCCTGTAGGATAAAATTACGAAAGTACCCCTGGGTAGTGAAACGACGAAAAATACTCTTACTTGATGAACGTGAACTCATGGATGCTATTTGCATGCTGATGTATGATGGTTGAATGTATGTGGTTCTTGGAACTAGGAGACAAACTTGAGACTAAAACCTGTAGATATAATTTTGAATTCGAAAGAACTACTCTTAAAACTACTGTTCATAAGATTGTTCGTGGTTAATTAGTGGAAGAAATTAATAATTCATAAAATTTCTAACCAGATAAATGCGAATCGGTAGAATGAGTACAAGAGGTCGTGGACGTCCGCCGCGTGGTCGTGGTAGGGGTAGGATGACAGTGTCAGAACTAGTAGGGTCTGGCCATGGATCTGGAAACGAGATGCCGGTACCACCAGCTGTGAGGAGGAATTTCAGGACCAAACGGCCGAAGATGATGCAGTATCTCAGGCAATGTTAAGGGTTCTAGAGAGGGTTGTTTGGGCGAGCATGGGCACAGGAGCCCAAAAATCTGTGCCGGAGCGACTTAGAGCTAATAGGGCAGAAGTGTTTAGGGGAATTTCTGGTATAGCCCCGAGTTCAGCTGAGTATTGGTTGGAGGCAGTTGAACGTATAATGGATGATTTGGATATCACGGAGGAGGAGAAGTTGAAAGGGGTTGTATCTCTCCTGCGAGACGAAGCTTATCAATGGTGGCTTACGATTAAGGATGGTACGGTGGCTGACCGTATCACTTGGGATTTCTTCAAAATGGCGTTTCAGAGTAAATACATTGGGACAAGTTATGTGGATGCGCAGCGTAGAGCATTTCTGAATTTGGTGCAAGGAAGTAGGTCGGTGGCTGCGTACGAAGTGGAATTCTTACGCCTTACCCTTTATGCTCGAGGAATGGTGGCCACAGACCATGAACGTTGTGTTCGATTTGAAGATGGTCTGAGGGATGATTTGCGTGTATTGATAGCTCCACATCGGGAGAGGGAATTTGCTGTGCTTGTGGAAAAAGCTAAGATAGCTGAGGAGGTGAAGCGGATAGAGAAACTAAATCGGGATAGAGATAGGGATGGAAGTAAGAGGAATTTTGGATCGTCAGGGGTAACTGGGCGTACTCAGAAAAGGCCTAGGTCAGACGGGCCGAGGCAGGAAGAGAGACCTGCTGCTGTTGGTCAGACACAGAAGTGTGTTCGATGTGGTAAATTCCATGTAGGCGAGTGTTGGGCAGGCAGTGGGAAGTGTTTTAGGTGTGGATCTACGGACCATCAAGTTAGGAACTGCCCGCAGCAACGGGGCAGTAAAGGGCCCACGGGCTAAGGGAATGCACAGCCAGGAAGAGGTGGTCAGCAGCCACAGAGAGGTCGTGGTCCAACCAGAGGTGGTAACGCTTCCGGTCGGGGCCATGGAGCACCAGGCCAAGGGGCAGGAAACATTGAGGCGAGATAGCCGGGGTTAGTCTATGCTGCCAGACGTCGAGAGGAGGCTGACGCACCGGATGTTATAACCGGTACGTTTTTAATTTTTTGTTTGCCTTACACTACCTTGATTGATATTGGTTCGACGGACTCTTATGTTGCTAGTGCCATAGCGGGAACTCTGAACATAGGATATGAGACTTCTTCTAGGGAGATGACTGTAGTAAGCCCTCTAGGACAAACTGTAGTGGTGAATAAATCAGATAAGGATGTACCCCCGAAGTTCAAGGGGTAGCTTTTGGGTGATCCGATGGAACTGCCGTTTGGGGAGTTCGATTTGATCTTAGGAATGGATTGGTTAGTGAAGTATCAAGCGAACTTGGACTGTGCAGCCAAGCGTATGGTGTTAAAGACTCCCGATGGCGGTGAAGTGTTGGTGATAGGTGAAAGGGGGAACTGTTTGTCAAATGTGGTGTCTGCCTTAAGGGCAGAAAGGATGGTGAGGAAAGGATGCGAGGCAATTCTAATGTTTTTTCGGGCTCTGGAAGCCAAGGAACTAACTGTCGGAGATGTCAGGACGGTGAAGGAATTTCTTGATGTTTTCCCAGAAGAGCTTCCGGGATTACCCCCGGATCGTGAAGTGGAGTTTGGTATCGATCTTCTTCTAGGAGCAGCACGAGTATCTATTGCTCCGTATAGGATGGTGCCAAAGGAGTTGGTGGAATTGAAAGCGCAGATTCAGGAGTTGCTGGATAGAAGGTTTATTTGACCAAGTGTGTCGCCTTGGGGAGCGCCGGTGTTATTCGTTAAGAAGAATGATGGATCAATGCGTATGTGCATTGACTATCGTCAGTTGAATAAGTTAACAATCAAGAACAAATACCCGTTGCCGAGGATCGATGACTTGTTCGATCAGTTGAAGGGAGCCTCATTCTTTTCAAAGATAGATCTGAGGTCAGGGTACCATCAGCTTAAGGTCGAGGAGGCAGATATCCATAAGACGGCTTTTAGGACTCGCTACGGTCACTATGAGTTTATGGTGATGCCATTTGGGTTGACCAACGTGCCAGCAGCGTTCATGGACATGATGAACCGAGTGTTCCAACCCTACTTGGATCGGTTTGTCGTAGTATTTATAGATGACATCCTGGTTTATTCAAGATCGGAAAAAGAGCATGATTCACATCTGCGGGTGGTTCTGCAGATTCTGAGGGAGAAGCAGTTGTATGCCAAATTCAGTAAGTGCAAATTTTGGCTAAGGGAGGTTACTTTTCTAGGTCACGTTGTGTCGGCAGAGGGGATTAGGGTTGACCCTGGGAAGATTGAAGCGATGTTGGATTGGAAGCCGCCTAAGTCGGTAGCAGAAATTCGAAGTTTTCTTGGGTTAGCTGGGTATTACAGAAGGTTTTTGGAAGGATTTTCATTGATTGCGGCGCCGTTAACTAAGTTGTTACGGAAAGGAGTTCCGTTTATTTGGTCTAGTAAGCAGCAAGAGAGTTTCGAGAAGTTAAAAAGGATTTTAACGGAAGCCCCGGTGTTGATTCAGCCGGAGGCTGGAAAGGAATTCGTGATTTACTGTGATGCTTCACACACGGGACTAGGATATGTGTTGATGCAAGGTGGAAACGTTGTTGCGTACGCATCGCGGCAGTTAAGACCGTACGAAGCAAACTATCCCACACATGACTTGGAATTGGCGGCGGTGGTTTTTGCCTTGAAGATCTGGAGGCATTATCTGTACGGGGAGAAATCCGTCATTTATACCGATCATAAGAGCTTGAAATACCTGTTGACCCAGAAGGAGTTGAATCTGAGGCAAAGGAGGTGGATCGAGTTGTTAAAGGATTATGACTACTCGATCGAGTACCATCCGGGTAAAGCCAACGTGGTGGCGAATGCTCTAAGTTGTAAGGTAATCTCTAACTTCAGAGCGATGTTTGCCCACCTCAGTTTATACGATGATAGGAGGTTAGTAGCCGAACTCCAAGTAAAACCCTCATGGGTCAGTCAGGTTAAGGAGAAGTAGCAGACTGATGAGTTGCTAAAGGAGAAGTTTCTGGTAGGATCAAGTGATGGATCGACAGAATTTAGTATTAATGAGGAAGGGCTATTATGTTTTCAAGGGAGAGTGTGTATGCCAAAAGATCCTGAGTTGAGGCATAGGATTTTGCAAGAAGTGCATGGTAGTCCATACGCTATGCACCCGGGAGGGAGTAAGATGTATCGGGATCTGCGAGAATAGTTTTGGTGGCCGGGCTTAAAACGAGAGGTGACCGAATTTGTGGGGAAGTGTTTGACCTATCAGCAGGTGAAGACGGAACATCAGTTACCATCAGGGTTGTTGCAGCCGGTGAAGATCCCACAATGGAAGTGGGAAAGGATCACAATGGACTTTGTTAGTGGGCTACCCCTCACGCCTACTAAGAAAGATTCGGTTTGGGTGATTGTTGATCGCTTGACGAAGTCTGCTCATTTCATATCAGTACGTGTCGATTACTCTCTGCAGAAATTGGCTAAGCTATACATAGCGGAGGTAGTGAGGTTGCATGTGGTACCAGTGTCAATCATATCGGACAGGGACCCTAGGCTCACCTCATGATTTTGGAAAGCGTTGCACCAAGCGTTGGGTACGAAGTTGGATTTCAGTACGGCGTTTCATCCTCAGACCGATGGACAGTCTGAGCGGGTAATTCAGATCTTAGAGGACATGTTAAGAGGTTGTGTCATTGACTTCAGGGGTAGTTGGGAAGAGTTCTTACCATTGGCGGAGTTTGCGTACAACAATAGCTACCAGTCAAGTATTCAGATGGCGCCCTATGAAGCATTGTACGGGCGGAGGTGTCGTACACCTACCTGTTGGACAGAATTGGGGGAACGTCGGATTTTGGGTCTGGAGTTGGTTACCGAGACCGAGGAGAAGGTTGAATTAATTCGGGCTTGATTAAAGGAAGCGTCAGACAGACAGAAGTCCTATGCTGATCTGAAGCGTAAGGACATGGAATTTGCAGTGGGTGACAAGGTTTTCTTAAAGGTGTCGCCATGGAAGAAAGTATTAAGGTTTGGTCGAAAGGGTAAATTAAATCCCAGATTTATCGGACCATATCAAGTGTTAAAACGAGTAGGACCGGTAGCTTATCAGCTAGAGTTACCTTCTGAGCTAAGCTAGATTCACAATGTATTCCACGTCTCTATGTTAAGACGCTATCGTTCAGATCCATCCCATGTAGTGTCTGTGGAAGAAATCGAAGTAAGACCCGATTTATCCTTTGAAGAGGAACCAGTAGAAATTCTGGATCGTGATGTCAAAGTATTGTGAAGGAAGACGGTTCCGTTGGTTAAGGTTCTATGACAGAATCACAGTTCTAAGGAGGCAACTTGGGAACCAGAGGAAGCAATACGGCAGTAATACCCCCATCTTTTCTGATCAGGTAATTTCGACGCCGAAATTTCTTTAAGGGGGTAGAACTGTAATATCCTGAATTAATGGGCTTATGCGTTTAGTGTGGGGATATGTTTAATGTGTAATTTAAGTGTTAGGGGTCCAAATTGGGCTCAGGATGGGGTCGAGGCCTTGGTTAAATTCTCTGTTTGGGCACTATAGGGTTTAAAGGGTGGTATTTGTGTTTAAATACCAAAGTGGGCTTGTGGCCCAATATTAGGTGGCGCTGCAAGGGAGCTAGAGGGTGGCGTCACTAGCAGTTGAAGAGGCCCACGTTTTGGCCGCAAGGAGCCCATGTCTTTGGGCCATTTTTGGCACTTAAAAAGAGAGCAAGGGGGGACGGCAATGGGGTTAGAAAATAGGAGGATTAAATGACTGGGATAATGTGGATATTATGCTGATAATAGTAGGGAGAGGTGGTGTTATTTAGGCCTCTTCTAAAGGTATGAATAGATTAAGATAAAGGAGAAAAGATAGGAGCTATCTGCTGAGTGCAGTGTTGGCCAAAATTCCATCACCTAGAGGAGGGAAGAAATCAGTTTCTTTATGGCAAAGGGGTGCCGAAATTTCCCCTATTATTTGATGAGTTGTTAGTTAGCAAGAAGGGCACTTTCGATTTTTGATAAGTAGTGTCGAAAGTCTCTATAAATAGGGGTAGTATCTCTTCAATTCCGGCATTTGAACCCTATTCTTTTCTTCATTCTCTGTGCCGAAACTCTCAGTCATTCTCTTCAATTTTTTTCTTTTGATTTCTTCAAAAGCCGAAACCTCCCAATTTTTCTCAACATCTTTTCTTTCAAAAGCTGAAACTCTGAACTCTATTCTCGTCTCCATAGCCGAATACTTCCTATTCCCTTTTGCCGATTTCTTCACTAAAGCCGAATCTACATAGACTTCTTCCTATCATATTTCCTTCTGATCTTCTCAAAAGCTGGAATCTCTAAGGGGTAGTCGAATTCTTTGTGCTAAGGTGAGTGCTGATTTTCCTATCTCTTCACTTTCTCTTTCGGTTTTTAGGAGACAAAGCCGAAAAGCTAATGGTTTAATGGTTTTATGTATTCTCTTGTTGGGCAACATTCAGGAATTGAAGTGGATCTCTTAGATCCAAAAGCCGAAAACACTAGTCCCTGAATCTCATATCACTTTTTGGGAATTTCAAGGTAAGGGATTCTCTTTAGGTTCTCGTTAGATTCGATATCGAAATCACAATCTCAACCATATGTTATGATTAATAAGGCCTTTTTGATGGAATCAAATATCGATCAGGCGAAGGAGGGGATTGGATCTGTCAAACCAATCCCTAAGTTTAAGAAACGAGCGGTGTCAGCAGTTCGAGATTGGCCACCGGGTTGTGGACCGGCTTCTGAACAACACCTTAGGCAGATAGCAGTGGTGTCGGCTACGGACAGCGTCGACATAGAAAGTATCGTTTTATCGGTAAACAGGTGTGTAGATCTCTAACACACTAGTTAACTGTATTATATATATATAATGGGCTAAAAAGCCGGAAATAGGCTGTGTAGACAGTCGAATCAAACCCGAAAAAGGGTCTGTAAAGGATGCCAGGTACATAATCATAGAAATCTCTATGTGTATCGATAAATATATATATGAAAGCCTGTTTTTTTTAAAGTTGGTATGATGTCTTCAATTTTTCATGTGTGTATGCATGGGTGGAACTATGATAATGAAGGGGAAGTGCATAATAGGTCACTTGGTGATCGGTGGTTAAACCACAAATTCAAATGTTAGGTCACATAGTGATCGGTGGCTATGCCACGTTTAATGATTCCTGATTAATAGGAATAGGCAGTACGGCTGTCGTTATGGTCTGTAGCGGATGGAGGGTTGATTGTAGAAATCCCCGAGGTGTGATGGTTGGTACGGGTTGGTGTGTAGAGGATGGAATTTTAGGATGGGATGGGCCATTTACCATTCATCATTTAATATGTCTGTATGATTGTTGCCATAACGTATGGGCGAAGGCCCATAATGTGTTTGTGGGCCTCAGGTCGTGTGTTTCGGGATTTATACACTGAGTCTTGGTGACTCACCCTTTTATTTTTCTCTACTCTTTCAGATGAGCAGTAGATCGTGGACATGGGAGCCAAGGCGGACTCGAGGGGCCATCACGCCATTTAATTTCTTAAGCTATTTTTCTTTTTTCGGTTTTTCTTTAAGTTAGAATTTGGGACTATTTTTGTAATAAGGCCTCCCTCGTTTATTGTTTTGATTTATATTTGACGATGCTTACATCCATAAACGTATGTTCTAAGTCTTATTTATAAAAAGAAATAAAAAAAGGGGATTTTCAAACAAGTAATTTGTATAGAAGAAATAAAAATATTACAAAGGTTTTCTTTAAATAACACTTATTTAACGAATACTCTAACAAATCAACTGAGATTTCAAAACATTCCAAAGCAAAGTTTTTAATCTTCAAACCCGTAGCATACCAGATCTGGTCGTGGCGTTTGGGCCGGGTTTGGGAGTGTTACAACTTGCAAAGATAATTTCCGAACGACCGCAAGGGCGTCTACCAAGCAACACTGAGATTAACCCAAAGGAGCAAATCCAAGCTATCACAGCTCATGATAGTATAGGGTTGGATGAACCCAATCCAATACAAGAAAACGAGGCAGAGAAAGGTAAAATTGAGGTAACACAAGAAAATCCAAAATCGGTAATCAAAAAGTACCACCCTCGCATTCCTTATCCCGAAGCGATGAAGAGAGACGATACAGAGGAACAGTTCGGTAAGTTTCTTAAAATTTTAAAAAAATTACATATTAACTTACCGCTACTTGAAGCCCTTTCGCAGATACAAGATTCTAGAAAATTTTTAAAAGTGCTTTTGACGAACAAGTGAAGGATAGACGAGGCATCACACGTGGAACTAAACGTAATATGCTCGGCAATCTTGCAAAATAAACTACCACAGAAATTAAAAGATCCAGGGAGTTTTACGATTCCATGTTTAATTGGTAGTTTACCTATTGATAATGCGTTAGCTGATTTAGGGGCAAGCATAAATGTCATGCCTTATAAATTGTTTAAACAACTAGGTCTAGGGAAACCCAAACAAACTAGGATGAGCATCCAACTAGCTGATAAAACTGTTAAAATTCCTAGGGGTATTATTGAAGATGTTCTTGTCAAAATTGATAAATTCGTTTTCCCATTAGATTTTGTTGTCTTAGACATGGATGAGGATAATTCGATTCCCTTAATTTTAGGAAGACCCTTTTTAGCAACTGCTAGAACAAAAATTGATGTTGGTATAGGAGAACTCATACTTCGTGTAGGTGACGAATCGATCAGTTTACAAGCTCTTGACTCGGCCAGGACAACAATTGATGAAGGTGAGAAAGTAAATTCAGTTGATAACCAAGTTGTTCAACTTTCACCACAGGAAACACCACAAGGTTACAAACCTGAGCCGAATCATGGACCCCATGACAACAAAGAAGAATTACATAAAGAACGAAGCCTTAGGGTCGACAAATTAGAAGAGTGGAAAACACAATTCAAAGAGGAACCGGAACCACACGAAGTAAAACCGAAGGAGCCCCCAGAAGAGCTCATAGGAACAACAAACCACTTCAAAATAGGAGACCCGGTACTGTTAGATAAAGCAGATCCTCGCCTCATCACATCAGACCTGAACACAAACGAAGAAATTCCTCTTGAGGTACATAATATTTTCCCATACGGAACAGTCGAGGTAAGTAATCCTATTTTTGGTACTTTCAATATAAACGCTTCTCAACTTAAACTTTATCAAGGAAATAAAACTGATAGCATGAGGGAAGATATTCAAATTTTTAAACCACCCTGATTTTTGCGAATACAAGGAAAGTCTAGCTTAAGACTTTAAATGAGCGCTTCTCGGGAGGCAACCCGAGCACTAACCCTAATTACTTTCGTATTTGTTTTCATTTTATTTTCTTCTCTTCTCTTAGTCTTAAACACCTAGTTTTAAACTAACCAAAAGTGCAGATTTCCAGCCCACACGGCCTTGCACATGGTCGTGGCCGTGGCCGTGTGGAGGTACAGAATCTTCGTACTGACAATGGCAGAAGAGGTACAAGTCAGAAAGAATCAAATCTTCAAGTCACGGACTCCAACCACCACCCCACGGGCACCGACAAAATGCCACGACCGTGCGACGCGGCCGTGGACGACACTGACTTATCACCAACGGGCGTGGCAATCTGTAAAATGGGCGTGGGTGAACCCACATGCCTAGACACACGCCCGTGCGAGGTAGCCGTGTGAATCAACACACACATGGTACACGGGCATGGGAAAGTGTCAGACCCCAAAACTCCATTTAAAACCACCCCCCTTCTCCTTTTTCTCACCTACTTTCTACCTCTTTTCTTCCTCCCATTTATCAGATTTCTCCCCTCCCTTCTCTATACTCTTGAGCTACACCAAAACCATGTCAAAGAAGCGGAAGAAGCCAAGCACAGTCTCCTCATGGAGATCAATCTATATAAGTTCATGCCGGCCGCTTCAATCATTCGACGAGCCAAGGATATTTGAGGCCATTTAGTTTTTACTTTGTTTTTCTCTTTTGCTTCAATTTCCTTATCTTTACTTCTCTTCTGCTTAATTTAACTTATTTTATTTTAGTTTCTTGGTTTTAGGTTCTTCAGGCTACTTGGGAATCACACCACAACCACCACTATATCCACAGCCTTAGAAATCACGCCCACCTCATGAACCATCCAACAATAAGGACTCTACAATCCATTTATCTTATCTTTTCCTTTAATTTTATTCTATTTTTTATTTTCCTTCACTTTAGCTTGCTTTTCTGTAGTTATTTAATTAGTATATTTTTAATTATTATTATTATATCCTGGCTAATCCTCCATAAGCTACCCAATTTCTTCATCTAGCGCAGGATCGTTATAAAGAACGACCCCTCCAACTTATCTTTCACCTCCAACACAAGGATTTCATCCATAATTCAGGGAGTTTCGCTTCTCTCCATATCTTTTGAATTTATACTTAATTGTCTATATATATATATATCTTTGTACATTTAGGGCAATGTGCATCTTAAGTGTGGGGAGTGAACAACCTAAAAAGGTGCCTAACTTTTTGCATTATTCTCAAATCCCTGAATTTAGTCTTGTTTTTAAGTAAGTTTCTCATATTATGATTAGAATGAAATTTCCGTGACTTATGATCTTTATTGATATGTTTTAGATTAAGTCATTGGTAATTGTGCATTGATAATTAAATTCTAAGATACTAGAGAATCAAGCATGATAAGTCTATTTTTCAGAATTAAAATTTTTTTTAGGTTGTTGAACTGAATCTGAATGTTACTTCGAAATTTGAAATTTACGAGGTTGATATCAAAATACCCATAATTTTTGTGAGATTTTGAGCCTTATAGAGCATATATTCTTTTTCATGCTCACTTTATTGATTATGAGTATGTCAACATTGATTTTTTATTTTAGAACTTGCCTCGTTTATACATGTCGAGACCACACCTCTAATAGGATATACAGAGATGATTAAGGCACCTAGGATTTAACCCACTTACTCCATAAAAGGCCTACCTTCATAATTAACCCCTAGTGAACCCCGTTGATCCTAACAACCCTTCTTTTTGACTCACCTAATATTAACCTAAAAACCCTTCGTATTTGTTATCACCATTCTTTTTCGACTTCCATTATATCGAGAATTATTTTGATCGGTTGCCTGATTATTTTAGTATATATATTTATTCTTATATTATGTATAAAAAGAAAAAAATCGAAGTATATTAAGTATTAGTATTATGAAAAGTGAGCTTGTACAGTGAAATTCCAATTATTGAAGAAAAAGCTCGTATTATTAGTTTCAAATTTTCAATTGACGTAATTATTTATTTTTCTAGTTCATTATTTCTAGTTAGGTAATTTGTCAATTCAATCTCGATTTTAACCTTCTAATTCAGCCTTTATCCACACCTTTAACCTAAGCCCCGTTACAACCCTAATTAAAGACCTTTTGATTTGTGTATCATCTCATATTATAGTGGTGGAGATTTGATTTTCAGGCAAGCCTATGGGATTAACTTTTCATGTTCGACTTATGAGTGCTTTTTTCCCTGAACCTTAAACACTTTGAGTGATTTTAGTGAATCTTTAGTGAGGATGTCAATCCTTGTCGATTTTGGATCAGAGGTTATTATTTAGATGAGGGGAAACACCTATGTTTTGTGCTACAAATGTATGACTTATGTTGTTTGAATCTTTAGGACTCTTTGAGTTAAATTATCCATGTATAAACTATCTATGAATTATGATGAGACATTGTTGATAGGAATATTGAATCATGGAAAGTTTGTTTTAATTGTAAATTGATAATTTTGCTTGAGAACAAGCAAAAGCTTAAGTGTGGGGGTATGTGATAAACCGTAAAAGTAACATATTTTAATCCCACATTTAGCATACTTTTGGATGATTTATCCCTTGATTTATGTAAAAAGGTGCTCTTAATCCTTTCTTTTCATGTTTTATACTCAGGAAAGCACCGGAGGATGGAAAGAATGAGAAACGGGCTCAAAACAGACCAAATTGGGCCAAAGTGAAAATCGACACGGCCTGGACTTGAGCCAACACGTTCGTGTCTCCTTGATAGACTAGAACACGGCCTGATCATGATTTACATGGGCGTGTCACCTCATTAAAAGTCCGAACACGGCCTAAAGACGATTCACACGGGCGTGTGCCATGGCCGTGTCCCTGTCGTGGAGAAGAGCAATTTCACTCGGGAAAGGATACTTAGGGGCAAAGAAACCTATTTTAAAAGCCTATATAAACACCCTAAGTATAACCTAGAAGGAGGGGTGAGCTAGGCCAAGGAGCCGAGCCGAAAAGGTCAAATTTGTGGGAAACACTCGAAGATAGCCAGTTGATCCATCTCAAGAAGCTGGAATTCTACTCAAGACGGCGGATCTCTCCTTCAATTCCTTCAGGGGGTTTTAGGGATTTCTTATGTTTTGTTTTATCTTTTCTTCTAAGATGTTTTCTTTTATTATTATGAACTAAACCCTTCAGATACCTGAAAGGGATGAAACTTAGATAAATCTTGTTATCGTTTGCTGAACTATATGATAAATACTTGATTTGTTCTTAATTATGTGTTCTTAATTCTTGTGTTAATATTTCCGGGATATTGATTCAAGTTGTATGTGCTTAGGTGGAGGAGCAAAAGTCCCTACCTAAGAGTAGATCTAGCATAATTAAGCGGAGTTGATCGCGCGCCTAGAGATAGGGTGACGAGATTTTGCCGGATTAGGGTGAAACCTAATATGGGAGTCCATAGATCGAGTTAATGCAATTCTAGGGGTTTTAATTGGAAAGAGATTTCAATTAATCAACCTAGGGTTAGATGTTATTCGCCTCGAGAGAGGGTTTAATATACATTAGGGAGTCTTACGGATCAAGTCAAGTGAATAAATCGTCTAGTTCAGAGTTAGATAACAAGTGAAGTCTAGGTGGATTCTTCCTAAGGGTATCGTCTTAATCAACTGAGTTTTTCCAACAATATTTCCCCAATTCATTCTTTTTGTCTTTGCGTCTTTAGCTTGGTAGTTAGTTAAATTTAGATTAAATAAAAACTTCACTTATTTTAGGCTAGATAATAAAAAGAAAGTTAGTATTAGTACTTTTGGTTCCTTTGGGTTCGACAATCTGGTCTTGCCTAAGCTATACTACTGTTCGATAGGTGCACTTGCCTCAATCGTTGTTATAGTTCATTCCAGGTTCGATCATTATAAATTTAAAACTCTGAAATCAACGATCAGGCACTCCATGAAGTCTCACAATTTCAGAAACATACAAATCGGCCAATTTCTCAAGTGGATAATCGGTACGCACCGGTATAAAATGAGCCGACTTAGTTAGCCTGTCAACCACAACCCATACAGCATCCTTCTTCCTTGGCGTCAATGGCAATCCAGACACAAAATCCATGGTAATACGATCCCATTTCCACTCGAGAACCATCACAGGCTGAAGTAAACCCGAAGGTACTTTGTGTTCGGCTTTCACTTGCTGACAAATTAAACACTTAGAGATACACTCTGAGATGTCTCTTTTTATTCCCGACCACCAATACATTTTCTTCATGTCATTATACATTTTCACACTACCCGGATGGATAGACATACAACTATTATGTGCCTCATAAAAAATTTTCTGAATAAGTTCATCGTCTTTGGGTACACAAATTCTGTCTCGAAACATTAAACAGCCATCTGAACCAATCCGAAAGTATGATTCTATACCCGCCTCACACTGAGTTATATTAGCTTGCAATTCTTTATCACCTTTCTGAGCTTCACAGATCTCTTGCAAAAATATTGGTTTTGCTTTCAACTCGGCTAAAATCGAACCATCATCGATTACTAACAACTGAGTGTTCATAGCCCTCAAGGAAAACAATGACTTTCTACTCAATGCGTCGGCGACTGATAAACCGTAATAGTAACATATTTTAAGCCCACATTTAGCATGCTTTTGGAAGATTTAAGCCTTGAATTATGTAATTTGGTGCTTTTAATCCTTTGTTTTCATGTTTTATACTCAGGAAAGCACCGGAGGATGAAAAGAACGAGAAATGGGCTTAAAACGGGCCAAATGGGCCATATCACAAAATCGACACGGCCTGGGCCCGAGACCACACACACTGCGTGCTCCTTCAAAGAAATTCAAACACACGCCGCCCACGATTCACACGGGCGTGTTCCATGGCCGTGCCCCTGCCGTGACAAAGAGAAATTTCACTCGAATTTGGATACTTAGAGGCAAAGTAACACATTCCGAAGCCTATTTAAACACCCTAAGTATGACCTAAGAGGGGGGACCCAGGACTTTCGTCAGGGGGGCATCCAGCTAGGCCGAATGAGGCAGATTTGTGGGGATTTACTCGAAGATAGCCAGTTGATTCATCTCAAGAAGCCGGAATCATACTCAAGACGGAGGATCTCTCCTTCAATTCCTTCAGGGGGTTTTAGGGATTTCTTATGTTTTGTTTTATCTTTTCTTCTGAGATGTTTTCTTTTATTATGAACTAAACCCTCAGATACTTGAGGGGGATGAAACTTAAGATGAATCTTGTTATCGTTTGATGAACTATATGATAAATACTTGATTTGTTCTTAATTATGTGTTCTTAATTCTTGTGTTGATATTTCCGGGGTATTTATTCAAGTTTGATGTGCTTAGGTGGTGGAGCAAAAGTCCCTGCCTAAGAGTAGATCTAGCATAGTTAAGCGGAGTTGATCGTACGCCTAGAGATAGGGTGACGAGATTTTGCCGGATTAGGGTGAAACCTAATATGGGAGTCCATAGATTGAGTTAATGCAATTCTAGGGGATTTAATTAGAAAGAGATTTCAATTAATCAACCTAGGTTTAGACGTTATTCGCCTCGAGAGAGGGTATAATATACATTAGGGAATCCTACGGATCAAGTCAAGTGAATAAATCGTCTGGTTCAGAGTTAGATAACAAGTGAAGTCTAGGTAGATTCTTCCTTGGGTATCGTCTTAATCAATTGGTTTTTCCCACAAGTATTTTCCCCAAATTCATTCTTCTTTGTCTTAGAGTTTTAGTTTAGTAGTTAGGTAATTTAGATTAAACAACCAATTTCCTTTACTTTAGGCTAGATAATAAAAAGAAAGTTAGTATTAGTACTTTTAGTTCCTTTGGGTTCGACAATCCGGTCTTGCCTTAGCTATACTACTGTATGATGGGTGCGCTTGCCTCAAATCATTGTCATAGTTAGTTTCTAGGTTTGATCATTCTCATTATAAATTTTAAGACTTTGACATCGCATAAAACAACGATCAGCGACTACATTCGCCTTCCCCAGGTGATAGTCGATTACCAGTTCGTAATCTTTTATGAGCTCTAGCCATCTCCATTGGCGAAGGTTCAGTTCTTTTGAGTCATCAAATACTTTAGACTTTTATGGTCGGTGAATACTCGGCATCTCTCGCCATACAAATGGTGTCTCCAAATCTTCAATGCGAACACTATGGCGGCTAACTCTAAGTCGTGAGTCGGATAGTTTTTCTCATGCTGCTTCAGTTGTCTCGAGGCATATGCTATTACCTTGTCTTCTTGCATGAGCACGCATTCCAATCCATTCAAGGATGCGTCGCTATACACTACGAATTCTTTTCCCGGTTCCGGTTGCACTAAAATTGGAGCTTCAGTCAACAACACCTTTAGTTTCTCGAAACTCTATTGGCATTTTTCCGTTCATTTGAAGTTGACATCTTTCTATAGCAACCTCGTTATCGGAGTAGCAATCATGGATAATCCTTTAACGAATCGTCTGTAGTAACCCGCTAAGCCTAAAAAGCTTCTAATCTCTGATACATTCCTCGGCGGTTTCCACTCAACAATAGCCGAAATTTTACTCGGGTCAACTCTAATTCCATCACCCGACACGATGTGTCCTAAGAATCCAACCTCTCGGAGCCAAAACTCACTTTTACTAAACTTGGCATACAACTGCTTACCTTTTAAAGTCTGCAAAACAGTTCTCAAATGCTCCGCGTGCTCACTCTCATCACGAGAATAAATTAATATATCATCGATAAATACAACAACAAACTTATCCAAGTACGGTCGGAAAATACAATTCATTAAATCCATAAATATTGCAAGAGCATTCGTTAAGCCAAAAGGCATGACGAGGAACTCATAATGGCCATACCTCGTCCAAAATGCAGTTTTCGGTACATCTTGTTCCTTAACTCTCAGCTGATAATAACTGGACCTCAGGTCTATCTTAGAAAACACTGTGGCTCCTTTCAATTGGTCAAGCAGATCATCGATCCTTGGCAAAGGATACTTGTTCTTCACAGTCACCTTGTTGAGCTGTCTGTAGTCTATACATAACCTCATCGACCCGTCTTTCTTTTTCACAAAAAGTACTGGAGCACCCCACGGAGAATAGCTCGGTCTCGCAAAACCCTTATCCATTAACTCTTGTAGTTGAACCTTCAACTCTTTTAACTCCAAAGGTTGGATTCCTATATGGGGAAACCGAAATAGGTGCCGTACCAGGGACCAACTCAATACCAAACTCGACTTCCCTAGTTGGAGGCAATCCGGGCAACTCCTCCGGAAATACATTCGGATACTCACATACCACTGGCACTGACTCAATCTTTACTTCCGACACTTGAGTATTCAACACAAACGCGAGATAAGACTCATACCCTTTTCTTATAAATTTCTCAGCCGCCAAAGAAGAAATCACTACAGGCAAGCTATCTGATTCACCTGATTTAACCCGAAGGATATCCCCATTTTCACATTTCAGTTCAATAAATTTTCTCCCACAATTTACTATCACATCATGAGATGCTAACCAGTCCATACCAAGAATCACGTCAAATTCATCAAATGGTAGCAGCATAAGATTAGCCAAAAAATAATGACCTCTAATTGTCAAGGGACAATTTCTACAGACTTGGTCAACTAGCACATGCTTTCCTAAAGGGTTTGACACTTTTACCACAAATTCGATAGACTCAACATGCATATTCATATTAAACACCAATTTCATACAAACATACGAATGGGTAGACCCCGGGTCAATCAAAGCAACAATAGAAATATCGTGAAGAGCAAAAGTACCCATAATCACATCCGGTGACGATGCCTCTTCGCGAGCGCGAATGGCATAAGTTTGTGCAGGTGCTCGGCCCTCAGACCTCACGGCAGAATCTCTAGGCGCACCTCTGCTACTAGCCCCACTTCCTGGGTTCTTCTATGGTCTACCTCTAGAAGGAGCATTACTCGCTCGCACATCTTGCTTCTTGTCTTTCTCATCCATCTCAGGACAGTTTCGAATGAAGTGGTCTAGTGAACCGCACTTGAAATAGCCTCTATCATTTCCTCGACACTCACCAAAATGTCGTCTACCACACTGCGAACACTCTGGTTTATTAGGTCGAGCACTACCAACACTCACAATAGAAGTGGTTTGAGGTTTAGACACTGTGTACTGCTTATTCTTATTTCTACTCGAGAATCTCGCTGAAGAATTTGATCGAGTAGGGAACTCTTTCGATTTCTTGGAGGAGGACTGAAATGATTTCCCCAACTATCTTTTCTTCGAGTCACGAGACTCGATTTTAGCTTTTCTTTTCTCTTTAGCCAATTCCTCGACCTTGCAAGCTCTCTCGACGAGTACCACAAATTCCTTTAACTCTAGGATGCCAACTGTAACACCCTGGTTTAGGGGCTATGCAGGTTGTGTGTAATTCGGGTGTTGGTAGGTTTTTGGGTGTGTTTTGAGGTGTTTTAGAGGTTTTGAGAATGCTCGGATAATAGGGGAAAGCTGTGGAAATTTTTGGATTTTTAAGCAATAAAGAGGGGGCTTGGTTTCTGAAGGTTTAAAAGAATTAATTGGGCGTTTAAGGCACAAGAAAGGATCTGCAAAGTAAAGTGGCATGCGCCGCTTTAGAAATGGAAGTAGCGCCATGGGGGGGCTTGGGTTCGAGTCCAAGCGGCAAAGATTTTTGTTTTATTTTCGCGTCAGGGGACTGGGCTAGGTAGGCCTTAAAAATAAATGTCCAAGTTGATGGACATGGAAGTCCAGTTGGCAAAGTGGCATTTGTGCGGCACTTAGGCGCTGGAGGAGAGCAAGGGCGCAGGTTCGAGGGCCTGCAGCAGCATTTTGGCGTTTTATTTTGCATATGCGGTTATGGGCTAAGATAGGAAGGGGTTAAAAATTAATGTTGGGGCCTTATGTCATAAAAATCAATGTGGCCGAGTGGCCTGGGCGTGGGAGGAGAGGTGTGCAGCAGACTGGTCCCAGGTTCGAACCAAGAGAGTTGCATTTGGAGTTTTAAATTTTTATTCCTTTTTGGCAGCAAATTTGAAGGTGTTGGACGGCTAGAAGGCTTTGATTTAGATGAGGATAATGATTTGTTGTTTTATTATTTTAGATAATTATAGTTTTTTTTTATTAGTTTAAATTAGAGATAGGATGTGGATAGGATAATGGGGGGATTTGTTTAATTCAAATGGAATTGAATTAGTGGCTAGGAAGGTGTTGGCCGAATCTTGGAGTCTTCAAGGGGGTGGCCAATGCTATAAATAGGGGGTAGAGTGCCAATTATTCTTCAAGTCTTTTGCCAAATCTCTCCCTCTCCTCTTGGTGTGCCGATTTCTCCTTTGGCCTTTGTAGTCAAATATTTCTTTTGTTTTCTTTTAATCCCTTGATAGCCGAAATCTTTAGCCCTCCATCTCTCTTCTACTTTATCAAGTTTGAAGCCGAACCGGTGAAGTGTGGTGCTGTCGACATCTAAAGATTGTAGGTAAGAGTGGTAAGGTATTCGGCCTTAGGCCTTATTGTGTAATATTGTGTTGACCAAAGAGTGGCTATGTTCTTTTTAGGGGCATATCGACAAGAGCAAAGGAAGCCTTCGGGATCTCAGATTATTTCGGTAAGGATATTAGTAAGTGACTTAGAATTAGTTGATTATGACTTTGTTGATTAATCGTGTGGTTCTGATTAAGTGACTTTCGATGGAGGCCAATACCAGTCTTGAAGGAAAAGGGAAAGTCCCCATCCCAAAGTTCAAGAAGAGATCCGTTTCTGCTGTACGAGATTGGCCACCAGGGTGTGGGCCAACAACAGAAAACGTTAGG
Organism: Gossypium sturtianum; assembly: GCA_025698515.1. Lineage (NCBI taxonomy): Eukaryota > Viridiplantae > Streptophyta > Magnoliopsida > Malvales > Malvaceae > Gossypium > Gossypium sturtianum. The sequence continues at coordinate 20,399,912 of CM046946.1, read as the reverse complement.
CAAATAGCCGTAGTCTCACTAAACGATAGCGTCGAGGATCGAGAGTCTAGAACTCCAAGTAATAAGGTGTGTAGTTAGCCATTGTTTCCGGGATTTGCGTGATATTTGCCTGTTTTATATGTTGCTAACAAGTGCAGTAAATGATACCCTTGAAGGGGGTATGATGATGACCAGGTTAGTAGCAAATTGGCTAATATGTGATAATTGATTTTTAATATGTGAGTATGCCTATGATTGTGAATAGCATGCACATGCATCATCTACGCATTATATTATGTTACATGTGCATGGGTGGGTTTATGAAAAGAAGGTACGGGTGTACTTCGAGTACGTGGTTGATGTCAGCTTTGTGCTACATCGTGGATTGGCGCTGACTGAGGTCGCGTTGTGGATCTTTGCGATTTAGTTCGCGTGGTTACCTTGATTGATATCGGCTTTATGCCATATCGTGGCTTGATGGATTGCTATGTGCTCCATCGTGGTTTGATGTTAGCTATACGCTACATCGTGGATGGCATTGGTTGCCTTTTTGGAGGGAAAAGGAGAGGGTGACTCGATAGTCCCCGGTGTGTGGTAGTAATGGATAAGGGGGTGTGTAGCGGATGGACCCTAGGTTGGGTTGGGAATCATGTTGCATTATTTTTGTAATAATATGGAAATGGGCCAAGCCCAATATGACATGTGGATAGGTATGTTTTGGGAACATACGTGGAAATGGGCCAAGCCCGTTGATATGTGGTTTATTGAGAAATGGGCCTAGCCCAAATTTGAGTATGATTTGAATGTGGGCCAAGCCCAGATTGTGGTAATTGTTAAAATGAATATATATATTACTTTTTGCATTTGATAATTGGGATATTATGTGGCTAGCATGTGGGTGGATTTCAGTGGTTAACTTACACACTGAGTCATTATGACTCACCCAATTATTTTCAAACATCGCAGGTGACATGTTGATCGGACCGGGTTGGAGTGGATACAAGGTGGCCCATGCAGAAGGAGATTTTCATGCAGAAGATGTTTTACTCTATTTAAGTATATTATATTATCAGTATTTTGGACTTTTATTTGATGTAATAAGGGCCCCTTTTTATTTAAAGTACTCTATTTAATTTTGTTGAAGTTTACATTATATTCAGAAATATTTTTTTTCCAAAAGGTTCATATTATAGTAATTTATAACAATGTTTTAATTCGGAAGTTTTCAACAAGCTTATATTATTTATTAAATTTTAAATGGACATGATTTTCAGAGATAATAATTTTTCAAGTTTTATTCTAAATTCAAAGATTTCCAACCGTCTTTCCGCAGTGACATAACCAGATTCGGTCGGGACTTGTGGGCCGGGTTTGGGTGTGTTACAGTTAAAAATTGTAACACCCTGGTTTAGGGGCTATGCAGGTTGTGTGTAATTCGGGTGTTGGTAGGTTTTTGGGGGTGTTACAGTTTGGTATCAGAGCCCGGTTCAAAACTCGGCTTTGAGGGTTTTGGGCCCAAAAACGTTTCAAAATGGGCTTTTCAAAAATATGGGCTTTTAAGAAATTTTTCCAGGTATTCTGGCATGGCACCTGTACCTCCGGCCCGAGTCCACCAGGTAAGTACTTCGGACTTTTGAAGTGCTGTATTATTATGAACTGTTATGGGCTTAGTTGGGCTCGTAGATTAGAATATTAGGGCTATTGAACCCTAGGACTAGTCTACTCAAACACATGCATAAGACTTAAGGTTACTAAACAAACCTGTGATTAAGTCGCCGAGTTAAGGTGTGGCAACCATTGTGCGCATGTCTAGGAGTGGATCCTAAGAGCACAGTACTTAAGCGATCCTCGTGACTCACCTCCTCTTCATTGGAATCCTACAGTGCGTAGCTACGGTTCACCTTAACCAAGAGGACTTGTTCATAGGCTAAACCAATTATTAAAACCCGAAAGGGATTTGCCTCACTGTTTTAAAATCCTTAGTTTTAAAAATTTCCAAAATTTACCCCTTTGGTTTGTAAACCCTAAATCTGGTTTTGAACAACATTGTCTCGATTTACCCAAAATTACCAAAATGCCCTAGCGGCAAAATTACAAAAAATACCCCTGTGTTGTAAAATTACCACACTACCCTCAACTGTTGTTAAAATAATTTTTACTTTGTAAAATACCAAAATCTTTAGTTTTCAAAATATCGAGATACTCCGAGTTGCGAAAATTTACAAAAATACCCCTGCATTGAAAATTACTAAAATGCCCCTGACTTTTAAAATTTCTGGTTTAACCCCAAGTTTAATAAAATTTTCTTACTTTGCAAAAGTATCCAATTTTCTGTATTTCAACTCTGACTTTGGAAATTCACAAAATTACCCTGGTTGACAAAAATTACCAAAATACCCCTAGTTTCCAAACTTCTACCGTACTTTCAAATTGAAGAATTTTCAAAAATACCCTTAAAGGTTTGGAATATCCAAATATCCTGATTTATTAAGGCTTTCAAAAATTTTTTCTGATTATTCACGAAAATACCCGGTAGGAAAATGACGGAAATACCCCTGGGGTAGAAACGGGCAGAAAGGTCCGAATAGTGGATGTGTGAGGTGGATGCCACTGAATGTGCCTCTACTGAAGGAGAAATGCGTTCTTGTGGACGAATGAATGTATGTGTGAATGTGATTCTTGAACTAGAGTAGTAAACTTGAACTGAACTTTTGCGTGATCGAAAGAATTACTTCTAAATACCCTTCCTTCATAAAATTTGCTCGTGGTTAAATAGTGGAACAAAATTTCTAATGCATAAAAATTCTTAAATCAGATTAAATCACGACGATAGAGATGAGTTCTAGGGGACGCGGTAGAGGTAGAATGGCAGCTTCGGAACCAGTAGGGTCCGCCATGGGTCGAAAAGTGAAGTGCCACCGCCAAAGAGCGTGGTCGCGGAGGAGCAAGATCGGACGGAAGAAGATGACGCAGTTGTCGCAAGCCATGCTACGAGTGCTACACAAAGTGGCAAGAGCTAGTAGGGGAAATGGAACTCGGAGTCGGTGTCCGAGAGGCTCGTGACGAATGGGGCTGAAGTTTTTAGGGAGTATCCGGGTGGCCCCAATGTAGCGGAATATTGGTTAGAAGGAGTCGAAAGAATTATGGACGACTTAGATTGTACCCTGAGGAAAAGCTAAAGGTCTTTGTTTAAACTTCTTCTGGATGAAGCTTATCGTTGGTGGCTCACTTTGTCAAACAAGGTGTACCGGCAGATCGATTGGATTGGGAGTACTTTAAGGAAAAGTTTGAAGGAAAGTACGTTGGAGCAAGTTACTTAGACGCGCAAAGGAAAGCGTTTCTAAACCTAGTACAAGGGAATAAGTCGATAGCAGAGTATGAAGTCGAGTTTGTGCGACTAAGTCGATGCGCCAAAGGAATCGTGGCTCACGATTATGAAAGGAGTGTTCGATTCGAAGATGGGCTGCGAGATGAGTTGCGGGAGTTGATCGCGCCACAAAGAGAAAGGGATTTTGCCATTCTGGTAGAGAAAGCTCGGATTGCCGAAGAGGTTAAAAAGACTATAAGAGAAAACCGAGAGAAGAATAGGAACGAGGATAAGAGAAATATTGGACCGTCAGCATCGTTTGGTAATGTCCAGAAAAGACCAAGGATCGAGAATCCTGTGCATGCACTTGTACCAGTGAATCGAAATCGTCTCTGTGCTCGATGTGGAAGACCTCACACAGGAGAGTGTTGGGGAAATAGTAAAGAATGTTTTCGGTGTGGATCTAAGGCACATTTAGTTAAGAATTGTCCACGAGCGACGAGGGGTCGTGGTTCAAGTCATGGAAGGAATGGTTCTAGTGAGAGTCAACCAAGGATGTGATATCAGGTAAGCTCCTTTGCTTTGGTACATGCTTTAATTACTTTGCTTGCTTATGAGTTAGCCTTTTCTGTGTTGCTAAGAGAGGTGTTTCGAATGTTGAGCGCGAACTTAGAGGTTGTGTAGGTACGATAGCCTTAGTAAGATCAGAATGCGCAGCATAAGCGTAAGGTGGTAAGAAAGGTTGTATGGACGTTTGTTAGTAAAGTAATTTCGAGGACGAAATTATTTTAAGGAGGGTAGAATTGTAACACCCTGGTTTAGGGGCTATGCAGGTTGTGTGTAATTCGGGTGTTGGTAGGTTTTTGGGGGTGTTACACCAACCAAAAGTCGAATGTCTTCATTCAATCCGTCCTCAAATCTCTTACACATGATGGTTTTAGTGGATACGCACTCTCGAGCGTATTTGCTGAGCCTCACAAACTCACGCTCATACTCTGTTACCGTCATTCGACCTTGCTTCAGTTCAAGAAATTCCTTCCTTTTTTGGTCTAAAAACCTCTGGCTAATATACTTTTTACGGAACTCTTCCTGGAAGAATTCCTAAGTTATCCTCTCCCTCGGTACAACTGACACAAGGGTGTTCCACCATTGGTAAGCTGAGTCTCGTAGAATTGACACAACACACTTCATGCACTCCTCAGTTGTGCAAGACAATTCATCGAATACCCTAATGGTATTTTCTAGCCAGAACTCCGCCCTCTCTAGGTCATCACCTATATTCACTCTAAATTCCTCAGCCCCTTGCTTTCGAATTCTGTCTACCGGAGGGTTTTCCCTTCTAATCATTTCTACTACCTGGGGAGCTGTAGGGGTAGGCTGAGGGATTGGAGGGGGTGGAAGAGGTGGAGCGTTCGGGTTTGCACGAACAAACTCCGAATACCAAACATTCATCATATGGAGGAAAGCTTCTCTAGCCCCTCCGCCCTGACTCAGTGTCACGGGCCCACTTTCGACTGGTGCGGTCACTTCTGCGGGAGCCGGCGCATTACTTTTAACATCATCCGCCACTGCTCCGCCGGGATCCATTTACTATATAAAAACACATTTTAAATTGTCAGGAGTCGTCACACTATCATCATTCATATATGGCATGTATAGCTAGACTTGTACACACGCAAGGTTAGTCTGAGAATTGACTAAACTATAGCTCTGATACCACTAAATGTAAAACCCCTTACCCGTGTTCGACGCCGAAACAGGGTACGAGGCGTTACCGAACTCAAACACATACTAACATACATTTCCAGTCATAAAAGTTCGTTCAAATTTAAAACTTTTCAAACTTTGTCTTAAAATCCCTAATATGAGCATACGAGGCCCAAAACACACTTTAGAAACGATTCGGGACCAAACCGAGTTCTTTAGAAAAAACTTTGGAAAATATCACTAATAATAGGGGCACACGCCTGTGTGGATGGGCGACACGCCCGTGTGACTTAATAACATGGCCATGTTGAAAGACCGTGTAACTCACACAGCCTAAGCATATAGGGACACGCCCGTGTCCATTTCCCGTGTGAATTTAATTCTCAATTCAAACCTATAGGGGTTTTCACATGGCCTGGCACACGCCCGTGTCCATGGCCCGTGTCCCTTACACGGTCATGACACGCCCGTATCTCGAACTGTGTGTTAAAACCTTGACATTCTGTTTCTAACGTCATCAATATTTTAGGGTCACACGGCCAAGGCACACGCCCGTGTGCTAGGCCGTGTGGCGAATTTAATTTCGCATTTAAGGTACAAACTTCACACGGCCTGGGCACATGCCCATGTTCGATGGCCATGTCTTCCACACGATTGAGACACACGGCCGTGCCTCAGCCCGTGTGGTTACTACTGGGCATTCTATTTTACCAAATTAAGGTGCAAGGGAACACACGGCCGGACTACACGCCCATGGGGCAGACCGTGTGTCACACACGGCCTAGACACATGCCCGTGTGTCTACCCGTGTAGACAAAAACAAAGCTATTTACCAAGCCCTTTCTGCCACCCAAATAACCTACTCATTCATGCATTAACCTACCAATTACTCAACCATGCATTTTGCACATTCATGAAAAACATCATCATTTTCATATATCAATAATGAGTAATAGCCATCATTCATAGCCTTATACAAAATAAATCAATCTTCAAGACAAGCCAGCACATTTGGCCAAAACAGTATGACACTTGACAAAGACCAAGTCCCTATACATGCCATACTCAAAATGATAAATCTAACTATACCAAATGTTCAGATTGATAGTGTGATCGAGCCTCCGACGTCCTTTGATCCCCGACCTAGCTTGGCGATACTATAAAAAAATGGAAAGGAAAGGGAATAAGCATAAAGCTTAGTAAGTCGCATGTAAATAATTAACAACAATTACCATACATTATTATACTCATAACATAGTATAAACTTGCACATAATTCTCAAATGATTTAAGGCATAACTTACTCATTTTCATCCTTACTAAACACACAACATAAATCGAGCTCATTACTCATGAATTTCGTGTAGGTACCTGTATCACTTACAACATAGTCGTAACTTTTCTCACTTTTGACACAAGCTTTAAATTACCCGTTGAACCAGTTGGAATACTAAAGGATACCCGACAAGCCTCACACAAGAGAGTACAATGTCGATGCCATGTCTCAGACATGGTCTTACACTGGCTCACATGTTGAGGCCGATGCCATGTCCCAGACATGGTCTTACACTAGCTCTCGTCTTAATGCCGATGCCATGTCCCAGACATGGTCTTACACTAGCACACATATCATCACCGATGCGACATGGTCTTACACTAGCTTTCATAATGTGGCTGATGCCATGTCCCAGACATGGTCTTACACTAGCACACATATCATCCAAATGTCATGGCTTGGATATCCAATCTATTCCTAAGGTTCAACCGGGAATATACCACATCAAATTTCGTCATGCATATTTATAACAATAATCAAACATTTTATACAATATCAATTGTTTAATGCATAATAACAATAGAGTTGTATTATTTACGTATAACTTACCTCGATATACAAAATATATGGGCGACTTGTTCGATTTAATCTAATAACTTGGTTTTCCCCTGGTCTAAGTCCGGACTCTATTTTTCTTGATCTATAATGATAAAATTCACTCATTTAATCACCACATAAATCAAGACATTCCACAATTCCTACTTTGGCAAAATTATCATTTTGCCCCTAAACTTTCACAAAATTATGATTTTGCCCCTAGGCTCGTAAAACGATTTTCATAAACTTTCCTCATTAACCAAGCCTAGCCGAATCTATTTTAAGCTTATAGCAACTCACAAATCCAATTATTTCATACATTTACCACCTATTTTACAACCTTTACAAAAATGTCCATTTTAGGTGTTTTCATGAATACCCCTTTCAAAAAAAAAATTTATTTAACAACCATGTTTCATTTTATTCCATAAAAATTCAGCAAACAACACTAATGTTCTCATGGCAAAACCCTAGACTTTCAACCATAGTGCAAAATAGTCCCCTCATGAGCTAGATTAAGCTACAAGGGTTCCAAAAACACAAAAATCAACAGAAATGACCATCAAAATGACTTACTTGCAAGGGAGAAGAGTTGCTAAAAATTTTCAAGCTTCCACGGCTGTTTTCTTGGGAAAAAATTGGTGGAGAGAAGAAATATGAAGGGTGATATCTTTTCTTCTCTTTTTTGTATTTTATTTCATCAATTAAGTCACCTAATGCTACCAACTTTGACCAATTTTCATTTTTTTGTCCCCTATGGCCGGCCATCACTCTTTTAAGGGTCTATTTGCACATTAAAGACCTCCAATTTAAGGTTCTATAGCTATTTGACACTTTTAGCTTGTAGAATAAAACTTTCGCACTTTATGCGATTTAGTCCTTTTTCGAATTTAAGCAAGTAGACACTAAAATTAATTCACTAAAATTTTCATGCACTCATATAATCATGCTATAACACATAAAATAATATTAAAAATAATTTCTCCTGTAACAGCCCGGTTTAGACCCTAGTCGAAATAGTGGTTTCGGAACCACAAATCTGAGGTCGTAAAATTATTTTTATATTATTTTATGTGTTTACAGCATATGAATTGATATGTGTGAAAGTTTCGTGAAATAATTTTACCGATTGGTTGTTTAAATTGATAAAAGGACGTAATCGCGTAAAATGCAAAAGTGACTTGCTATTTGTTAAAGTGCTACATTTCTATTGTTTTTATAATGTGGAGTCCTTAAGATGTAATTTCACCCTTGTAAACATGCATGGACGGTAATGGGCTTATATTATAAGTTTTATCATTTAAAATCATTAAGGTTAGTTTTGTAAATTAAGAAATAACATGAAATAAAATAATAAAAAAACTAAAATGGCCATGCATTCATCTTTCTTGGCCGAAACATAAGAAGAAAATAAATCTTTGAAATCTTTGAATATTCGGCACCCTTGGAAGCTTGATTCGGGTATGTGTTTTGCTCGGTTTTTGATGATTTTTATGTTTTTGAAATCATTGCTTTGTGTTTTAGCTAGCCCATACCTTGATTTTTGGATTTGATGATGATTTTGTGTTTTTCCATTGTTGAAAGCTTGATGATTTTTGTGTTTGACGATGAAAAATGAATATGTGTTAATAGATTTTCATGTTTAATAAAGTGATTTTGAGTGAAAATGTCAATTTTGGACTAATTTGTGAAATGTGTAAAATATGAGGTTGAAATGTGAAATAAATGAAAGAAATGGGCTGCTAGGGACCTTAGTGAAATTCGGCCAAGCATGGGTGTGGTGAAATTTTGAATATTTTGTGTTTTGTGAAATAGGGACTAAATTGCAAAAAATGTGAAATGTTAGAGGCTAAAATGCAAATTGCCCATTTATATATTCTTGGATGAAAATTTAATGAAATGTTGAATAAGTAAGTTAATTTTGATATTAATTAGATTGGAAAAAGCAGAATTCGAATCTAGATCGAGGGAAAGTCAAAATATCGGATTAGTCGACTTAATTTGTCATTACTACGAACGAGGTAAGTTCGTATTTTAATAGACATTACAAAATCATGTTATAAATGCATATTATTTGTATGATTGAATTCAATGCCGAATGGTAATGCAAATGTATGTATTTTGAATAAGTTATATATGTGTTATTATGATATTGAATTGTTCGAAAAGCAGAATATATGAATACGAGAAAGTTCCGATAATGTGACTACGTCCGAAAAGCCCCGTACGAACCCTAGGAATAGTAGAAGATACATATGTCATGAAATAGAATTCTGAGATATGATTTCGTGTAAGACCACATCTGGGACGTTGGCAACAATTTGAGATATCGTGTAAGACCGTGTCTGGGACACTGGCATCGATTAAAGAGTACGTGTAAGACCATGTCTGGGACAGTGGCATCGATATTTAATTACATATAAGACCACGTCTGGGACGTTGGCATTATATGAGCTTTACGAGCTATCCGAGTATCATTATTGATTCTGAACGGTTCAATGGGCGTTCCGAGAAATAAGTGATTAAATGAATGGCATTCCGATTCAGGTACGTTGAAATGTATACAATATTTGATAATGAAAGGTAAGTATATATGTGCAAAGAATGTTATGTGATGTATATGCAAATGAAATGTGAATATGTGCAAATAAAACATGAACAAATGAATAAGATGTGATTTATAAAGTGGCATAAGTGAAATTGTCAGATACTATATGAATGAAAGGTGAATTTGGGTATAAGTGATGATATGTGATTCATATGAGAAATATATGTGATTAAATATGTTATTTCCCAGAATGTGCCCATTTCGCTATATGAAAGTGAGAATTGAATGTTATATGAGAATCGAATTGAATAAGCTTGTGAAAGCTAAAGTTAGTAAGTAAAGTATATTATTGAATGGTGATGATTTGATATGAAATCATGTTATAAACTTGAGATAAGTTGTGTTATGGCATGTGAGATAGCATATCATGCTTATGGCATTGTAATGAAATTATTTGTTATGTTAAGTTTATTAAGATACGAGCTTACTAAGCTTTCAAAGCTTACTCTGTGTGTTATTTTTTATGTTTATAGATTTTCGGAGATTTGCTCGGGTTGGAAGTCGGCGGAGATCGCATTACACTATTTGGCTAATGATTTCGGTATTTATACCCTTTATGACGTGGTTATATGGCATGTATAGGCTACGGTATTTGATATTATGGTTGGAAATGTATTTGGTCATTTGAGATGGTTGATTATGAATGTGGTAGTGGAATTTGGTATGTTTTTGATGTGCTCATGAATGGCCAAAAGAAATGGTCAATTTTGGTAAGTTTCATGGTTGATTTGGGAAATTGATATGAAGAGAAATGCTATGAACTGAAATCGATTAATATGATGTATGAATCACATGTTTTTTATGTGAAGTTGGTACTTTGAATTGGTATGTTTGAGTTGGAATTGTATATGGAAATGAATGATGTTGTTACGGGTCAATTGTGCATGATTTGGTATGTTTTTGACTGCCTTTGGGACATTAATTGATGCTTGTTTGATGCTTGTAGGTATGACCCAAATTTTGGGTGGCAAATTGGCCTTGCAAATGGCCTATATTTGCCCACACGGTTGAGCACACGGGCATGTGTCTCGACTGTGTCTCTCAAGGTTGCAATTCGAAGCAAGTCAGATTGCCACATGGGTAAGAAGCACGGGCGTGTGCCAGACCGTGTGACCCAAGTTAGTGTTGCACACGGGCTGAGACATGGTCCAAGGCACGGCCGTGTGAGGCACACGGCCTAGCCACACGGCCGTGTGCCCTGTTTTGAAAGAAAAATTTTCTAAGTTCCTTAAAATTTCCGTATGAGATCGGTTTAGTCCCGAACCTTTTCTAAAGTATGTTTAAGGTCTCGTAGACCTTCTAAAGGGACTATATGAGTATGAATTATTATGAAATAATGTTGTATAATTGATGTTGTGAAATGAGCGTAAAATGTTCTGATATATCCGGTAATGCCTCTTAACCCTAGTTTGGCGACAGATAGGGTTAAGGGTGTTACATCTCTGACCTCGGATTAGTGGTTCCGAAACCACTGTTCTAACTAGCCCCAAAATCGGGCTGTTACATGGTATTTCTATAATCCAATTACAAAATTATAATGTAGAAAACACGAATAAAAATTTGAAGATCATAAGGTATACACAGATAACCTTTTAAAAAAAATCAAGACATCAATATATTTAACCTTATATATAATATTTCAACAATGTGATATTACATTTCTCATTCATTTCTGAATATTCCATATCATTTAACTCAACTAGTTGTTATACCAACTATATTTAAAATTCATTTTCCGATTTTATAATTTTTAACTCCTGATTAACCTGATTAGGACTTGGACGGATACGCAGATCAAACAAAACACCAATTTAACACCTAGTGCCTCACTAGATAAATATGAAATAATAAGTTGCACCCACCGCTCATCGGTATAACCGAAGTAATTTGGCACCTAGTGCCTCATCAACTTGTAGTTGAAGTAACCCTGAACTCTTCCTATCCTATGGCATGTCAATTATACCCGACCCTACCCGAACAGTTAATAAGGTAACAATTTCTCAATTCCATTTATATATTGATTCCTCAATTTATAACACAATACCATCATCAAATCAATAGTCCTTGCACATAGCAACATAACTCATCATACTATAAATTCAGTTTCACATTTATTTCAATATACAATATCTTCACAATTATTCAATTTAGTCCTTAACTCTATCAATCAATTCATTTCAGGTCCAATTCAATTTATTTTTAACAATAATAGCTTACCTTATGATCTTACCATGCAAAACAAGTCATAACGTAGCAATTTACAATAGCTCAGATTATAGAAACACAAACCATAAACTCTGAGCTATTAGTCGACAACTTTGTCTTTTCCTTTCTTTTTCGAGGAATCCAGGTTGACGTTAGCTACGGATTAACACACACATAATATTTTATCAATACACAAGCAAAACCCCATTCAATTGAAAATTTAGAAAACTTTTTGCATATTATTCAATTTAGTCCCTAAAATCGGGATTAACGTAACTTTAAATCTAGGGCTTCTTATTTCTCATTTTCATCACCCATTTTTGAAATTATTCATCTAAGTCCCTATTGAGCAAAAATATCAATTGAATTTACAATTTAGTCCTTTTTCACTTCTACTCTTAAAATCTATCAATTAAGTACCTAAAACTTCAAGAATCTATCAATGGCATCTTCTACAAACTTTAACAGTTCTGAAAAATAATACACAGTTCAGTTAGCTTAAACTCTTAGGATCCTAAAAACATAAAAATTACAAGAAATTGACTAAATTTCAGTAACCAAATCAAGCTCCAAAGATTAAACTCTATGGTCGAAAGCTCATTTTTCTTCTTCTCCAATTCGGCATGCAAGTGAAGATGAAAGAAAATGTTTTTCTTTTTCTCCACTAACTCCTTAAATTCATTATTTTAGTTATGTTAAAGATTTAATTATAATATATTTTTTATTAAGTTTCCTTAATAATAACTAAAGCTACTGTCCACTTACATTCATTTTGTTGTAAAATTGCCATTTAAAGCCCTTACTTTAATTTCTAATAGATATCCTTTAACAATTTGCACTTTTACCACTTTTTTTTTATTTAGTCATGTACCTTAATTAATCTCTAATTCAATAAAATTACCTATCCAAAAGTCAATTCAATTCTAATATAACCTCCGTAATTATTTAATAAAATATTCACGAGTCTGGTTTATGGAGATGTGATCCCAAAATCGCATTTTTCAACACCATTGACTTTCGAACCGTTACAAGATCAGATCAAAAGCATCACACTATCACAGGTTATATGTGGCATGTATTTCCTAGACTCGATATGTGCTACGTTCAGTCCTAAAATTGACTAAACCGTAGCTCTGATATCACTAAATGTAACACCCCTCACTCATCTCTGTCGCCAGAATCGGGTTACGGAATGCTATAGTAAATAACAGAACCAAAATATGTAGTTTAATTCAAGTATTCATTAAAACAATCATAAATCATCATTCATTCAGACAAATCATATCTTACATATAAATTCAGACTTAAATCGAGCTTACGAAAGCTTAAAATCAATTCAAAAACTAATAATGACTAATTTAAAACTTTGCACAAAAGAAAGGCAAAATGCAAAACAAGGGTCACACGGCCGTGTGTCCAGGCCTTATGACAGGTTGAGATGTGTATTGTTGAGCTACATGGTTGTGTATCATTGGGACCATGTATCGTTGAGTCACACGGTCGTGCATACAGGCCATGTAACTCACTGAGACCATATAGGTCAAAGTGTAAAAATCCAACAAAAGTCACATAGTCGTGTGACTGGGTCGTGTAACTAATTGTGCTCGTATTATTAATCTTGCTTCCTAATTACCAATGTCACATGACTGTGTCACCAACTCGTGTATGACACACGGCCGTGTGGGCAACCGTGCAACACTAAAAATGTCAATTATGCAATTGATTCAAACCAAACGTACTTCTAATAATACAAATAGATATCTTAAAACCATGCTCAAAATGCTTCAGATACTCAAGCCAAATCATGGTACAATATGTCTTAATAATGCCTAACCAATATGTCATTATGGCACCATCACAAACAAGTTACAAAACATTACCAAACATCCAACTAATATGAAACCACAATGTTCCATTCCAATGGGTCAATCAAGCAATATAACTAGTAATGCAATGGTACGTTTTTTCCTTGATAAACTTACTAAATCTCATTTTTAAATCAGCCAAAACATGCTATAACACCAAAACCAACTTGATAGAATAGGTTCAAACATTACAACTAACTTTTAGCACATATACCTCAACATCTCCTCCAAACATCACCAAGTACAAACTCATTCACGATTCAAGATTATGCATACATCAACTAAGCATACATACACCACTAATATTATCCAACCATGCAATAAAAATCTTCAAGGTCAACCCTTACATACCAACCATTATCAAACCTTACAACTCAATCACTTAAAATCCAAAACACATGATCACAAAACAACCTATATACATGCCACATAATTGAAATAAAAATGATTTCAAGATCTACTGTCACACCTGGTTTCTTCTAAACTCGTAAATTAGGAATAATTTGGGGGTTAAATTAAAAGATAACGTAAGTTGGTGATCTTTACTAAAAAATCAAGCAAATTTAGAGGCTAATTTGGACATATTTGAGTTCCAAATCTAGTTCGATTATACTAGAACCAGTCGGTCCCTTATTAGTGGACAAAATGATTGTTAATGGATGATTTCTAAACGGTTGAAGATCGTGCGAGAAGGGCTATAAATAGCTGGGAAATGACTTCCCAGGGAGAATTCTTCTCAAATCTGTTTCATTTTCTTCTCTTCTTCATCTTCTTCCTTGGTTGCTCCGAAGAAGAGATGGTTATGGAAGCTCTGTATGGGGAAATGATCATGAGGTTTGAGTAGGAAAAGTAGAGAATCCAGCAAGCTGGCAAAGTTTTTAGTCCTTCTATATATGTAAGATAAAGAAAGTGAAGTCAAGGATTTCAAGAAACCTTTCCAAGTGTTCTGCATATTTCTGGAAAAAAAGTTTTAAGCTAAAGATTCTGAGCTTAACTCATGATTTTGGTTATAATGCTTAGCTGCCAAGAGAGTGAAAGCTCTAACATTTAGAAAAGCTAAGCAGAGGAGGCAAAGAAGTGTCAGGTGAGTTTCTGCACACCATCCCTAGAATGCTAAGTATGTTTAAGATCGTATAGATATATGAGTATCCACCATTTTAGTTCCATAAGCATGAATTAACTCATGATTTTGGTTATAATGCTTAACTGCCAAGAGAGTGGAAGGTCTGAATTTCGAAAAAGCTAAGCAAAGGAGGAGGCAAAGAAGTGTTAGGTGAGTTTCTGCACATCATTCCTGGAATGCTAAGTACGCTTAAGATCGTATAGATATATGAGTATCCACCATTTTAGTTCTGTAAGCATGAATTAACTATTATTTTATGGTATTTCACCTATGAAATTCATGTATTGCATGTCTATAATAGTATAACATGAAAGGGGATTATCGACGAGTTAGACGACGTTAGGATTGGGAAAAATGGATAATTTTATTAGATACTACCATATGATGTTGCTAAGTCCAAACTGTGTTGAGTGAAGCTCTGAGCCTTGTGGAGGGGACACTGGTGTTCAAGAATCAAGATTCGGAATGTCAAATGGAGGAATGGATGGAGGAATAGGAGAAAATGGAATTATGTTAAATGTTTACGTATGTTTCCAAGTGTTCTGCATGTTTTAGGAAAACGGAGTTTTAAGCTAAAGATTCTGAGCTTAACTCATGATTTTGGTTATAAAGCTTAGCTGCCAAGAGAGTGGAAGCTCTGACGTTCGGAAAAACTAAGTAGGAGGAGGCAAAGAAGTGTCAGGTGAGTTTCTGCACACCATCCCTGGAATGATAAGTATGTTTAAGATCGTATAGATATATGAGTATCTGCCATTTTAGTTCTGTAAGCATGAATTAACTATTATTTCATGGTATTTCATTTATGAAATTCATGTATTGTATGTCTATAATAGTAGAACATGAAAAGGAATTATCAACGGGTTAGATGAAGATAGGATCGGGAAAAGGGGGATGATTCTGCTAGATACTACCATACGGTGTTGTTGAGTCCAAACTGTGACGAGTGAAGCTCCAGGCCTTGTAGAGGGGACACTGCAGTGTTCAAGAATCAAGATTAGGAATGTCGAATGGAGGAATGGATGGAGGAATAGGAGAAAATGGAATTATGTTAAAATTTCGCCATCTAGGATTGCTAGGAGCAAACCGTGATGTGCAAAGCTTCGAGCCTTGCGGGGGGGCACTTCGGTGTTCGAGCATCAAGGTTAATATGATATAAGTCGATATCGAAGACTATTAGGTTCCATAGAGCAACATTGCGATGGCGTTCAACAGACTCTATGGGGTGACACCACAACGACGGTAGGGTCTTTCAAGGCGACACCACGACGAAAGTAAGGTCCTTCGGGGAAACACATTCAAGAGTTTTAAGGTGTAAGATCATATCTCGACTATGACAACCAATAAAGTTCGTTGGGATAGTAAACACGGGGAGTACGAGGTGTAAGACCATAGCTCGGTTGTGGCAACCGATGGAGTCTGCCAGGACATTGAACTTAGAATCATGACACGTAAGACCATAGCTCAGTAGTATCAGCATGAGAAATTCCGCCGAGATAATAAACATAGGTGGATATCCAGGATAGTAATCGTGGGAAATTATGGAAACAAGGAAAAATGTTTAATAGGAAAATGGAAGTACAGACACACAATAGTTAGCCAGTGGGTCAAAAAATCTACCAATGAATGGGAAATGTAATGAAAGTGGGAAAGGACTACTAGAATAGTAGTCGTAAAATCCAATAAGGCATATGGGTTGTAACCCAGTTAGAATAGTTTAATTGAGAATCACAGTTAAGGATCTGCCATTAAGAACAGCCAGAGGGTGCTCAAAGAATCCCTGTAAAATAAAGATTGAACATAAAGTACGTTAGATAGTCTATAAAGGAGAGGGGGTTAGTTATAACTCATTGACAGAGAGGGATTACCAAGAGAGATACATTGAGTGACAAATGTGTCTATCAAGACTATTTCCCCTGGAGGGGAAAACATATTGAGAAAGTACCAGTCAAATGACTAGTTTCGCAGGAAACCAGCATATGAGAGAAATCGTGAACACAGATGATCACTCCTATTATAGTCTGTTGGGTACTAAAGGCCAAAGCGGTCTACAATAGATGGACATGTTACACTTAGAAGCAAAGGTATCGTGAACAATGTGGATTACAAGAAATAAATTCGACCACTATTCAACCCAAGTGGAACTTGTTCTGCAAGAATGGCGTCGGTCTTCATTAGTTAACCCAACATATGGAATGTTAGCAAGTCCTTTAGGGCCACGGTAAGGAAAGAAGTGTGCCAATGACTTATCAGAGGCGGAGGGGTTGCCAAAGAAGACATAAATAAAATGGGTCATTAGGAGGGTAGGCTGAAGGACTACCTTATAAGCACAAGATGAGAAGAAAAATCCAATACTAGGAATAAATGAAAGAAAAAAAGAAAGAACAAGAAGTACATAGTCCACTAATATGGCAGGAAATTCGAGGGAACATAGGAAGTAGTTAAAGAGTGATAGGATTTTCCAAGGGGAAATCGCTTAATAGTCTAACCGCCACTTCAAGTTGAGGAAAACTATTCTTAATACAAAAAGGAAGTTAAACACATCTAGTAGTTTCACCTAATGCCCTTATGAGACAGGGTTTATGTTTGAGTAGTATTGTGAAGAAACTCACTAAGTTCTTTTGAATTTACAAAATTTGGTTTATGTATGCAGGGCTAGTTGGACAAGGAACTCATTGAGGGACTAAACCAAACTATATTGGATCAAGAATCACCGTAAGTAAAGTATCATACACATAGGGAGGGGTACCATTAGATGCTTATCCTAAGGGTCGAATGTAATATAACTAAATAGTCTATTAGTGTCTGAAGTTGGGGATAGTGAATTTTTTTTATTATTTTAAATTATCGCCTCTATTGTAAAGGTTATTAAATAAATAGGTAATACAGTCTGACTCTAAAATAGTGAGTCCAACTCTTGTATACGAAACTGGTCCAATTGTAACGCTCCATACCCAGATTCGGCAATCAGGTCAAGTACGAGTGTTACATCTACCGAGTCTGAAGCTTGCTAATGTGATATTTGGAGTTGATCCGATAAACTTGTTCCACAAAATGCCAAATACAAAAAATAGGAAACGAAATAGAGTAAGCTTTATGTAAGCTTAGTAAGTTCATAGATAAACTATATACAAACTTACCTCAACCAAGCAAATGTAGTTAAACAATTAACATAATATCATTAACCTAACATAACAGTTCACAATAAATAGGTGAGTTCGTCATAATGTCAATTTACCGTGTAATTCAATGTTTATCATGTTATTCATCTAACTTTTTCATGTAAATTCAACATATACCATTGAGTCATTTATCAATTATTCACAGGTTCAATTAGCCTGATGAACTATAGCAAAAATAATTCTAATACTCAGGTAACTACACCACACTAGGGAGCACTATAGTGCTAACATGGGCACCAAAGTGCAATCAGGGACACTGAAGTGCAAACTCGTACAAGCGTGCATTCTAACCCTATTAGCATGCCAATCGTATCCTAATCGTTTACTACGTTCAAACGAGCATTTATACAAGATTCGTAACATTTATAATATAGGGGTACTTCCACGTTTTCAGTATACATGCCATAATCAAGTCACATTCATTCAGAATCCACATGAATCATGTTTCACAAGTATTATAAACTTTCAATTAGATCCTTTCTCACGTTAATATTAAATTATAACATTTCAAATTTTCAATCCAGCAATGTATACAAATACATATATATATATTCAAAACTCAATACATATAAATACATTTCTTTACCCTATGAACTTACCTAATATAACCAGTTAGCGAATTTGATCGTAGGGACTATTCTGTAATTTTCCCTTTTCTCTAATTTTCCTTTATTCGATTCAACCCTTGATCTATATAATGATTAAGTTCAATTTATCAATTTCAAATATCTTATAACACTCAATTACATGTATATGGCTTATCAATTTCATTTTACAACATTTCCTTTAACTTTTACATTTTGTGCAATTTAGTCCCTAAAATTGAAACCAATATAACTTTCACAATTAAACTTCATTTTTCAATCCAATACCAATTTCATCCTGATATGGCACTATAAGACCATAATTTACAGAAATCTCATATCAGCTTTAACATATTTACTATTTAGTCCTTTAACTCAAAACTAAACTCAAAACTAAACAAAAGTACTTTAGAAACTAGTCCTTAAACATTTCTGTGTTTAAAATTCCACCATTAAACATTCAAAAAGCTTCAAAAACAATAATAGCATCTTTCAAAATCTTTGGAAATTTTACAAATTAATCTCCAAACTATCTAAATTGAATTATAACGATCTTAAAAATATAAAATTTACTAAAAATGTACTTGAAAATCACTTGCAACAAGTAAAGCTGGCCCAACCTAGATTAGGGGTGAGCGTTCGATCGAATCGAATGAAAAAATTTCAAGTTAATCGAGTTGACGAATCATATTTTATCATCCTAATTTGATTTGAAATTTTCTCGAATCGAGTCGAGTGAGTGGAATTCGAATCGAATCGAATCGAATATATTTGTTCGAGTTAAATTTAAAAAAAAATAGGTCATTGTAACCACTGTCACCCACCGTAATAAAATTTGTCCACCGTAATCAAATTTTTTATTAACTTTCATCACCTTGTAAAAAGCCCATTTCGCTCGGGCCCGTCAGATTAAACCAAATTAAAAAAACAAAAGAATAAATAAAAACTAATAAATGTCCAGTCCATTACAGCAGGCCCAAAAACAAAGACCTGTAACCCAAATGCCTAACCCTTAACCCACCTACAGCCCAATAAACAAAACTCAATTCTGGAACTGGCCCGAATGGCCCAAATGATTTTGGCAGACCGAAACCCTAAGGGTTCCAGAAGCTACTTTGCGTCGCGCGCGTGCCTCCACGCGTGTCAACATGCCACCACAGAGCTTCCAGAACGTTCCAGCGACGCAGCAGCCTCCCTCGCACGTGCCTCCACGCATGCCACTGCTCGTGCTCCCACATGCCCCACGCACCTCCGTACGCCACGTCCGCGCCATCCGTACCTGCAAACAAGCCACCAATAGCAGAGAAACAACAAAAATAGACAGAAAAATTTGTATTTTCGGTGGCTATAAAAGAGCCTTAAAATTTTTGTAATTTTTTCACGCACACTGATACGCAAGATATTAAATCAAAGCAAAAATATTGAAAGGTGATCTGGAAAAATCCTTTGCCTTCGTGTTTTCTTTCTTTTTTCTTTCCGTTTTTTATTTTGTAAATAAAAAGGAAAAGAAGGGATTACCATCATTTGATTCTGTCCTCGTTTTCTCCGTCGAGATCGGGGCTACAAGAAGATGTTGGCCAATTAAATCGGACCTTCGTGTAACGCTACTCGTCATTTATGGTGGCATTTTAGTGGTTAAACAAAGGGGCTTCAAGGTGCGGCTGAGAGCAAAAGTAGAAAGGGCTAGGGTTTCGTTTCTAAAAAATTTTGGCTGATGGTCTTAAAGTCTATTGTTAGGGATTATATTTCAATAAAGAAACGACGTCGTTTGGGCTTAATTCAATAGCCTCAAAACGGCACCGTGTGAAATGCTCAGGTCTGACCCGATCCAACATCCACAGGATCCGCGCGTTTTTGCGGTGATGGAATATTTGCACGCTGGGTCCCTTCATTTAGGCTGTTATTCGATTAAATCCATTATTCATTTCTTTTTGTTTCTTAATTGATCTTTGTAATTTGTGTGTTATTTCAATTCAGTTCAGTCTATACGCTGCGTTTTGGGCTTTGGAAATATTTACTGGTTCAGTCCTTGATCATTCAGGCGCATTTTAATTAAGCCCTTAACTCTGTTTAAATTTTTTATAATATAGCCTGTTAATTTTATACTTATTTCAATTAAGTTTTTTAGTCTATAAAATTTATTCATTATTCATTTTTAGAAGCTGTTTTAATAATTTATTTTGAACTTTTTTTTATTTTACAATTTCTTAATTTGTTTTAAAACTTTCATTCGTATATTTTTATTTTATTGTATAAATATTTGATTTTTAAATATTCTTTTATATGTCTCTTTGTTTTAATAACTTGTATAATATTTAAATACAATTATATGTTATTATTTTATACATATACAATGATAAGACTATTTTTTTACATATTATTTTTTACATTATTTTATGCATATAATTCCTTTTAAACCTATCTATATGTATACTTAGTTTTTCTTAAAATTACTTATATATATATATATATATATATATTTCTATTCTTAAATTTAGTATATATATAATTTACTACTTTGAAAGATCATATTTTATTGTATATATTAATTCATTTCAGATATTTTTATATAGTATTACTTATACATATGTTTTGTATATTTAAAGTCATATATTATGTTTTTCTTTATTTTGTATAATTTATTTCAAATATTTTAATACATATTTCATAAATTCACTTACCAATTATCCTATTTTAAATAATTTCATGGATTGTAAATTTCAAATTCTACTTTCTTTATTTTAAATCCATTTGTTAGCATTCATAATTTTGTTTTATATTAATTTGCCAATGTATATTTTGTAGAATCATAAATCTTGTAGAATTATTATTGATTGTTAATATGTCCTTTTAATCATGCGATTATTGTTATTGTATATTTGTGCTTTAAATTATTTCTATAATTATGTCCATTTATATGATGTAGAATTGGTGTGTATTTCATGCTTAATGTTTGTGCTTCTTGTTATTGTTTTATGTTTCAAACTCCAATATATCCAAACATTTACTAAATGTTTCATTTCATTAAGGATGTATGTTGAGCCAATTTTAAGATTGCATATTTGAAAATTTTTCAAGATAAGGCAATATTTGTGTGTTTGGGAGTTCGAAAAATTACGCCCTAACGTGCTGGGTGTCAATTTTTTCGTTCAACCAAATAACCAAATACCCTTTTTAATTACATGTTTTGAAGATCAAAGATGATCTCGGTGTCGAGGTATAAACGTGTCATATCCTAACGTGTTAGATATGATATTTTTATTCTTTTGAAACGAGTGAATCTTGAGATTCAATTCAAAATTAATTAACATTCTTTAAAAAGAATCACACATTAAATATTTTCAAGTTTTCAATGCAAGGACACTAATTAATCAATTTGGTACCAGTTTTGGGCATACGAGGGTGCTAATCCTTCCTCGTACGTAACCGATTTTCGAACCTGTTTTTTTATTTCGTAGACCAAAAATTATTTTTTTTTACAAGGTGATCCAATCACATCTAAACAAAAAAGATTGGTGGCGACTCCATATTTTTAAAGTTGATCCCCGTTTTTCCAAACAAAAAAAATGGTTTCGACAGCTTGGCGACTCCACTGGGGACTGGTTGAGAGTCAGGCCATAGATTGATTAAGTTTTGTCCTTTTGATTGAAAACTTGGAAATATTTTTTGAAAAATCACGTTTCTTTTAATGCATTTATTGATGTTATGATTAAAATCTCGTAGAATACTCTTGCATTGCATTGCATGACCGTTGTGGTTACACCTGTAAGTGGGAGTGAGAAACTATGCCTTCGTGAGGTTTTCACCTCTGCATGGGCTAGTGGACTACTTCTGGAATACATCTGTACCTCCGCATGGCCATAGGGAAATGTATTCCCCTGAACCGAACTCAATCCATATGAGCCTATAATGGGTGAGGATTGAGGAATCTACTGGTTCAGGTACCCTCCCTGTAACACCCCAAACCCGGCCTAAACGTTACGACCAAATCTGGCATGTCACATGAAAGGAATGTCTAAAAACTGTGCATTCGTTAAAAAGCTCATATTCTTTATAGTTGTGGTGAGAAATCGAGATTAAGTAATTTTGAATAAGAAATGGTTTATTATCATTTTAGGAAAATCCCATATTGATCATTTAATAATAAGCAATAAGCAAATTGAAAGCTGAAACCAAATAAAATACCCAAGGCCTTATTACATAACAAAAACTCAAATAAAAATAAGTCCAAATAAAAGAAACGAATTTACTGAGTAAACATATGTATAGCCTCCACGAGTCCACCTCGGCTCCCAAATCCGCGATCTAATGATTACACAAAAAATTTAACTAAGGGGTGAGTCATCGAGACTCGGTGTGTAAATCCCCATCCAACAGGCCCTTACACAATTTCATATGAAAATATGCATATCATGCACCCAAACCTAGCCATCCAATGCTCCTTTCTCTACCCGTGTGGTACCAAACCACTTTGGTGGTGCCAAACCACCGGTGACCCAAAGTCACGATATCCATAATTGTGGTGCCAAACCACTTTGGTGACCCAAAGTCACGAATAATCCAATGATGGGGCCAACCCATCGTGTGATACCAAATCACCGGCGTCAATCCCGTATAATCAATCGTGGGGCCAACCCAGCGTGGTGCTAAGCCACTGGGGACGAGGCGCTATGAGGTGCCAAACCTCTGGTGTCCCAAAGACACGAATGTGATACCAAATCACCGGTGACCAAAGTCACGAATCCAATGATGGGGCCAACCCATCGTGTGATACCAAATCACCGGGCGTCAATCCGTATAATCAATCGTGGGGCCAACCCACTTTGTGGTGCTAAGCCACTGGGGCGAGGCGAGGTGCCAAACCTCTGGTGACCCAAAGTCACAATAATCAATCAGTAGTGCCAAACCACTTTGGTGGTGCCAAACCACTGGTGTCCCAAAGACACGGATATCATATTCCCCTCCTCTCATCATACCCATGCAATATGACATAATAATTCGTGTATGCGAGTATGTCATGTATGCTAGACATATATCAAATATAAGTATAACATGAATTACCATCATAATCGATAGACATAAAACAACATAATCACCTAATCAACCTCTAAGGGTATAACAGTAATTTTACCTACCAAGGGCATTTTCGTAATTTACCCACCAAGGGTATATTGGTAATTTACCCACCAAGGGCATTTTCGTAATTTACCCACCAAGGGCATATCGGTAATTTACCCTTCAGGGATATTTTGGTAATTTACCCACTAAGGGTATTTGGTAATTTCGTACACAGAATGGCCTTTCCAAAGGCCCGTGTCGCCCCGAGTGACCCAACTACCATTTACGGTCGAAATGGACTATTGGGCCTAAAGCCCAATTTCAAGACATTCGGGCCCACACGCTCGTATGGCCCACCTAACACAAATCTAGCCACGTTTATGAGATTCACCTAGTCTAGTTCACTATATACTACACCATCATACATTTTACTATATTGGGCCCACGGGCCCATTGGGCCCCCTTCGGCCCATCGCGGCCCAAGCAGCCCCAACCCACAAGAATACTACTGATGGCCTCAACTATCGCGTCGAAGCCCCACACGTGCGCTCGCCGCGCTCGTGTAACTACTATTGCCGTGGCCGAAACGCTTCGCATTCTTGCCGCTCTACAACTAGAGTAGAGAGTTACACACCGATAGGACTCGGTGTTAATCCGCGCTCCGACCACTCCTGTGCTTAAACGCCTTCCAAGGTGTGTCAACCCTCCTCTGGAATGCTCTTTATATAGCTAGCACTTCACCTTCCTTCTTTGTATCTTTCCGATGTGGGATCCTTACGTCGATGAGAGTTTAAATTCAACTGAAACTCTTCCCATCCAGACCGCAAAATAAATACTCCCTTGCTTCTCATGAGATTCGAACCCAGGCTCCCTTGCAACATAATCCACGCTGCTAGCCACTTGGCCACAAGCTCCTCTTGTGTCTTAAACCATGCGCAACTAAATATAAATCTATAGCCAAATTCTGAGGTCCAAGTAAAAAGAAAACCAAAATGCAAAAGCCAAGACTTGAACCTTGGACCTCCTTCCTTCCTTATGGCGTCATCCCCTTGTCTCTTATGTGGCGTCACTTTGCCACTACACCACACACTCCACTTGTGTCATTTTTCCCACATTTTATTCTTAAGGCCTACTGCCAACTTCGGGGTTTTTTCCACCTAAAACCAAAATTTCCCCAAAACTAATATTTGATCCCGGGACTTCATAGAAGCCCTCTAACCTTCAAAATAACTTACCTAATAAGTCTAACTTGCATTAATGCCGTTCTCAAAAATTTTAAATCAAGGCCCATTGGGCCCAATCCTACTAGGCCCAATTTCGGGATGTTACAAATCTACCCTCCTTAAAGAAATTTCGTCCTCGAAATTTCCAACTCTGAGAACATTCGTACCACCTAACCTACAACGCCGTGCTCACGCGCTGCGTACTCTGATTCAATAACCTAATATACTTTTAACTAGAATTTAGAAATCCTACACATACTAAAAAAACTAACCATTAAAGCGGACAAATATTTGAGCATAATCAACTCTATATCCGAGCATCACATCTAACCCAAACACACGAATAGATATTCAAAATACAAACATATAACAAAGCAAAGTATCGGAAAACTTACGATGCGGATTGGTGCGAGAGACTCGGGTGCCATATTTCAAAAAAAAAAAAGATATATATTTTTCTAAACCATTTTCCAAACCATCTTTTGAAAACATTTTTTGAACCCAAACCCACAGTAGAGTTTTTGAACCTAGGCTCGATACCATAATTGTAACACCCCAAACCCGGCCTAAGCGTTACGACCAAATCGGCATGTCACATGAAAGGAATGTCTAAAAAGCGTGCATTCGTTAAAAAGCTCATATTCTTTATAGTTGTGGTGAGAAATCGAGATTAAGTAATTTTGAATAAGAAATGGTTTATTATCATTTTAGGAAAATCCCATATTGATCATTTAATAATAAGCAATAAGCAAATTGAAAAATGAAACCAAATAAAATACCCAAGGCCTTATTACATAACAAAAACTCAAATAAAAATAAGTCCAAATAAAAGAAACGAATTTACGAGTAAACATATGTATAGCCTCCACGAGTCCACCTCAGCTCCCAAATCCGCGATCTAATGATTACCAAAAATTTAACTAAGGGGTGAGTCATCGAGACTCAGTGTGTAAATCCCCATCCAACAGGCCCTTTCACAATTTCATATGAAAATATGCATATCATGCACCCAAACCTAGCCATCCAATGCTCCTTTCTCTACCCCGTGTGGTACCAAACCACTGGTGGTGCCAAACCACTGGTGACCCAAAGTCACGATATCCATAATTGTGGTGCCAAACCACTTGGTGACCCAAAGTCACGAATAATCCAATGATGGGGCCAACCCATCGTGTGATACCAAATCACCGGCGTCAATCCCAGTATAATCAATCGTGGGGCCAACCCACTTTGTGGTGCTAAGCCACTTTGGGCGAGGCGCTATGAGGTGCCAAACCTCACGGTGTCCCAAAGACACGAATGTGATACCAAATCACTTTGGTGACCGAAGTCACGAATCCAATGATGGGGCCAACCCATCGTGTGATACCAAATCACTTTGGCGTCAATCCCGTATAATCAGCTCAGTGGGGCCAACCCAGCGTGGTGCTAAGCCAGCGGGGCGAGGCGAGGTGCCAAACCTCTGGTGACCCAAAGTCACAATAATCAATCGTGGTGCCAAACCACTTTGGTGTGTGCCAAACCACTTGGTGTCCCAAAGACACGGATATCATATTCCCCCTCCTCTCATCATACCCATGCAATATGACATAATAATTCGTGTATGCGTTATGTCATGTATGCTAGACATATATCAAATATAAGTATAACATGAATTACCATCATAATCGAGATAGACATAAAACAACATAATCACCCTAATCAACCTCTAAGGGTATAACCGTAATTTTACCTACCAAGGGCATTTTCGTAATTTACCCACCAAGGGTATATTGGTAATTTACCCACCAAGGGCATTTTCGTAATTTACCCACCAAGGGCATATCGGTAATTTACCCTTGAGGATATTTTAGTAATTTACCCACTAAGGGTATTTCAGGTAATTTCGTACACGAATGGCCTTTCCAAAGCTGAGTGTCGCCCGAGTGACCCAACTACCATTTCTGGTCGAAATGGACTATTGGGCCTAAAGCCCAATTTCGGCACATTCGGGCCCACACGCTCGTGTGGCCCACCTAACACAAATCTAGCCACGTTTATGAGATTCACCTAGTCTAGTTCACTATATACTACACCATCATACATTTTACTATATTGGGCCCACGGGCCCATTGGGCCCCCTTCGGCCCATCGCGGCCCAAGCAGCCCCAACCCACAAGAATACTCACGATGGCCTCAACTATCGCGTGAAGCCCCACACGTGCGCTCGCGCGCGCTCGTGTAACTACTATTGCCGTGGCCAAGCGCCCGGCATTGCCGCTCTACAACTAGAGTAGAGAGTTACACACACGATAGGACTCGGGTGTTAATCCGCGCTCGACCACTCCTGTGCCCAAACGCCTTCCAAGGTGTGTCAACCCTCCTCTGGAATGCTCTTTATATAGCTAGCACTTCACCTTCCTTCTTTGTATCTTTCCGATGTGGGATCCCTTCGTCGATGAGTTTAAATTCAATCTGAAACTCTTCCCATCAGACCATAAAATAAATACTCCTTGCTTCTCATGAGATTCGAACCAGGCTCCCTTGCAACATAATCCACGCTGCTAGCCACTTGGCCACAAGCTCCTCTTGTGTCTTAAACCATGCGCAACTAAATATAAATCTATAGCCAAATTACGAGGTCCAAGTAAAAAGAAAACCAAAATGCAAAAGCCAAGACTTGAACCTTGGACCTCCTTCCTTCCTTATGGTGTCATCCCTTGTCTCTTATGTGGCGTCACTTTGCCACTACACCACACACTCCACTTGTGTCATTTTCCCCACATTTTATTCTTAAGGCCTACACGCCAACTTCCGGGGTTTTTTCCACCTAAAACCAAAATTTCCCCAAAGCTAATATTTGATCCCGGGACTTCATAGAAGCCCTCTAACCTTCCAAAATAACTTACCTAATAAGTCTAACTTGCATTAATGCCGTTCTCAAAAATTTTAAATCAAGGCCCATTGGGCCCAATCCTACTAGGCCCAATTTCGGGATGTTACACTCCCTTTAGAATTGAACCGCATATAGTGAACCCTAAGAGCCCACCCTAGGTAGAGCTATTCCGAATTATAGTGGTTACTCGGATAGAGGTTTGATAATATTTTACTTGTTTGGATTTTTATTATGCGATATTGACTTGTTGTGTTTTGATTTGTTTTCTTATTTGCATGTCATCTCATATTAAAGAGGTGTCGATTCCTGTTCGGTTGCTAAGATAGAAAGTTTGCCATGGAAAACGAATTTCTTGATAAAGTAGAGGATAATGCGGTTGTTCGCACGTGGTCAGAAGAGTTGCAATTGGAAAAAGGGGATAGTTTAATTGAAGGATACATGTCAAAGCTGTGGGACTTCACCCGCATTTGTGTGACGCAAAATGAGCTTCAAGAATTGAGGGATATTTGGACTCATTGGGAGTATGAGACTAAGCAGATGTTCTACTGCACATGACTATGGTGATATTTCTTATTTACTTGATGTCAAGATAGATAAGCACTTGTTTGGGCTATGGTTCAGTGCAGATTCTGCATAAAATTGTTTCGCTTTTGGGAAGGTGGATTTGGTGCCTACTGTAGAGGAATATACCACTTTACTTCGCTGTTCAGGGGTCCAAGTCGATAAAGTTTATATTAGGGATGCTAATGTTCCTTCTTTCATGAAGAAGTTAATGAATATTACAGGAATGAGTGAGCAGTGGGTTTCAGCTCGAATTCAGCAAAAGGGCGAAGGAAAATGTATTCCTTGGGTAAAATTGAGAGATTTGATCTTGATGCACCCTGACGTAAAGAGAAAAATTGATATCTTTGCTTTGAGCATTTACGGATTAGTCATTTTCCCTAAAGCTCTAAGGCATATAGATGAAGCAGTTGTGGACTTATTTGATCGGTTGGATAAGCAAGTTACACATGTCCCTGCAATTCTCGCTGAGACCTTCAGATCCTTAAATGCATGTCGAAGAGCAGGAGAAGGTAGGTTTATTGGATGTGCACAATTATTGATGGTATGGTTTCACGGTCACTTCTGGAAGGTAGATAAAATCTCTTACCGACCTTTCTGTGAGAATTATTCACCTTTAAAAGAGGAAACAACTACGCTAAGGCAGGAAGATATATTAGCAGAAGGGTGCATAATGATCTTTCAGAGCCTTCAAGAAGAGGATATTGAGTGGAGAGCTGCGTGGATGGTGCCTGATGAGATACTTTACAGATGTGGAAGCTTTGATTGGGTCCCTTTACCTGGAGTTTGGGGAGGCATTGGATACGCTCCTTTGCTTGCAACAAGACAGTATAAGTCCAGACAATTTGTGCCGGTAACGCATGGGTTGGCTCAAAGTGAATTCTCTTATAAAGGAGAAAATTATAAGAAAAAGGTTCGGGAAATTGCGAATGCTTGGAAGCAAACTCGTCGGATGAAGAGAGTGACTGTGGGCAAAATGACGACTTCTGAGTATAAAGTGTGGTTAAGCAAAAGGGTTAACGATAATATTTCGGGACCAAATTTAGACACTCGACCAGTGGAGGAATACTTGCGAGTAGTCCCGACAGAGCTAGAGATTATAAAGCAGGACTTCGAAAAATAGAGTTCAGAGCTTGGGAAGAAAATTGAGCAGCTGGAGGAAGAAAAAATGTACTTGAGATTAGATATGGAGGTATAGAAGTCAGAAGCTGAGAAGCTAAGAAAGGGGAAAAATAAAGCTAAAGAGGATCTGGATAGTCTAAAGACAGATTATAAGAAGATGCGGCTATCGATGAGAACCGTTGGGCTGGGAAAAACTGCAGATCAATGGCAGCAAGAGGTACAAGAGGAAAAAGTTAAGGCTGAGCAATGGGAAAAGAAATTTCAAGAAATGCAGGCTCGAAATGAGATTTTAGAAAGGCAAATGTTAGAAAGCCAAAATGGAAGAAATGAACTAAAATCTAGGGTGGCAGAATTGGAAAAGTCTCTGTCATCATCGAAACCAATAATTCAATGATGGAACTAAAAGCAAGTTTGAGCAAAATCAAGGAAATGAAAAAGGAAATTGAAGATTTAGAAGTGGCATTGCAGAATTGTCAAGACCGTATTGGGTCCCTAAAGGTGAATGAAGAGCGATGGAAAGAGGAGCTTCACCACTCTTAGAATCAAGTTAGAAATAGGGATTACATCATGGGAGAAGCCATAACCCAAATTCGAGAGATAGCTGATTACTTGCAGACTTTAGCAGTACAAGCGGATATACTGAGCATGCAATACGAGTCGCAGTCAGATCGTGGACAGGAGTTAGCTTCACTACTTAGGAAAATTAAAGCTTTGGGCATTAAGGCTAAGCCATATCTGTAATCTGTTTTATGTAAAGAATTTTGTTTTCTATTAAGTTTTCTATATGGAATTGAATCAAAACCGACACCTTCTTTGCATTCATGCATTTGCATTCGTTTTCATTTCATTCATATGCATTAAAGGTCATTAAAAGATTCTAATTGAATAAAAATTATTTCAGCATTAACCTGGACACCGGCAAAACCAAACATCCCTACGGTATCCGAACCAAGACAAAAGATATGGATCAGAGATTAGAAAAACTCAAACAACTCCAAAGGGAGATGCAAGATAAACTTCAGCTGTAAATGCAGGAGCAGCTGGCTAAGATCCAATAGGATATGATGGATCGGTTGATGGAATCACAAAAAAATATGATGTCTCAATTGACTCAATTACTGGTGAGAGGAATAGACAAAGGGAAAGGCCCTATGGATAATATCATGGAAAGTGATCCTCAATATCCTCCTGGTTTTACTCCAACGCATGTACATGCACCACCAGAGATAAATCCACAAAGCCCATCTGTCTCTACTAGGCCACAACAGATTCAGGCCGGAGTCTCGGTACCGATGAATTTCAGGGCTGGCTCAGGCTCTAACCCTGGCCATAATTCAAACAAACCAATTGTTCCTGATTGGATGAAGTGGTAGGAGAGGAAAGAGTAATGACAGAATCCCAAAGGCAATTAGAAGAGAGGTGTAAGTGGCTGGAGGAGAAGTTTAAAGCAATGGAAACTACTGATTTCCGTTGCGGGATCGATGCGAAGGATTTAAGCTTGGTCCCAAATCTGGTGCTCCCATTGAAGTTTAAAGTGCCAGAGTTCGAGAAGTACAATGGGACTAGCTGTCCCGAAGCTCACATAACGATGTTCTGTCGGAGAATGATAGGATATGTCAACAACGACCAGTTATTAATCCACTGCTTTCAAGAAAGTCTGATCGGGTCTACGGCCAAGTGGTACAATCAGTTAACCCGTTCCCAAATTGGCTCATGGAAAGACTTGGCTCAAGCTTTCATGAAACAGTACAACCACGTGACAGACATAGCACCTGACAGGATTACACTCCAGAACATAGAAAAGAAGACAAACGAGAGCTTTAGGCAGTATGCCCAGCGATGGACGGAGGTAGCTACACAAGTCCAACCCCCACTCTTAGAGAAAGAGACGACCATGCTCTTCATCAGTACTTTGAAGGCTCCTTCATCAACCACATGTTGGGGCGCTACTAAAAGATTTTCTAATATCGTAATGTGCAGGAGATGATATAAAATGCGATAAGATGTGGGAAAATTGAAGCGGGGAAGGCACCAAGAGATTAGCCCCAGAAGGAGGGAGAATGAGGTAAACAACACGAGTACGTATAACAAGGGTCATCAGGAGCGATCACGGTGAGCCAGCCAAAAATAACGACCACTAATCCTCAGGGTCCCCTGAAACAAGAATCCACCACAAGGGTGAGTGCCGAAAGGATACAGTTTACACCTATACCCATGACGTATAAAGAGCTGTACCAGAACCTCTTTGACGTACATGTAGTGTCCCCTTTCTACTTAACACCACTGCAACCCCCATTTCCCAAGTTGTATGACGCAAATGCCCATTGCGAATATCATGCTGAGCTCGCGGGGTATTAAATTGAAAATTGCACCGCGTTCAAGAAGGTAGTCGAAAAGCTAATAAAAATGGGGATCGTAAAGTTTGACGACTCACCTGCACCAAATGTAGCAGGAAACCCCTTACCTAATCATACTGAGCAATGAGTAAATGGAATAAATGATGATGGGAGGAAAGTCAAATATGAGGTTGCAGAAGTCAGAATCCCATTAAGACAGGTTTGGAAGGAGATGGTGGAGAGAGGACTGATCATATCGAATTCGGAAGAGAGGTCCAAAAGTAAGAGGAACCATTGCGAGTTCCATAATAGAGAAGGGCATGGAATCCAGGAATGCACTGAGTTCAAAGCCGTAGTGCAAAATCTGATGGATAACAAAGAGATGGAATTTTACGAGGAGATTGAAGGATCAGAAGGACGAGAGGTTTACGCTTCAGATGAGGGATCAATGGAACGGGTCCAAAGAGGCGGCACCGCCGATGAGTGATCATCTCGAAGCCAAGAGTCAATGAAGCTGGAACACAAGTGGCACCGCGAGTCATAATCCAAAAGCCAATAGTTTTTTCATATAAAGATAGCAAGAGAGTCCCTTGGAACTATGATTGTAATGTGACGATCCAAGAAAAAGAGAATTCAGCAAAGGAAGATCAAGATACAGGTTCTCATACTCGTAGTGGGAGACGCTACGATTTGATAAATACCCGACCAGAACCAATAAAATGGAAAGCTCCGATGGTAGAACAAGAAAGGAAAAAATCAGGTGAGCCTGAGTCACCTGTCAATGAACCGGTGAAAGAAGAAGAAGCTAAGGAGTTTCTAAAATTTTTAAAGCACAGCAAATACAGCATGGTGGAGCAATTGCATAAACAGCCAGCACGTATATCTGTATTGGCTTTGCTCTTGAGTTCAGACGTGCATCGGAACGCATTGATGAAGGTTTTGAATGAGATTTATGTGGCCAATGATATCTCAGTTAATAAACTGGATAGATTGATTGGTAACATAAGTGCTGACAATTTCATCTATTTCAATGATGATGAGATTCTGCCAGGCGGTAGGGGATCTACTAAGGCTTTGCATATTACCACTAGATGGAAAGGGTACACACTACCAGGGGTCTTGATAGACAACGGGTTGGTGTTAAACGTATTACCCTTATCCACATTAAACATATTACCGGTGGATAGTTCACACATGAAAGAGTGCCAGAACATAGTGAAAGCATTTGATGGCACGCAAAGAAGAGTCATGGGGAGAATTGAGATACCCTTATTAATTGGTCCGACTACTCATGAGGTGGATTTCTTGGTCATGGATATCAAGTCCTCCTATAACTGCTTACTAGGAAGACCGTGGATTCACTCAGCAGGAGCGGTACCCTCATCATTACATCAGAAACTGAAGTTAGTATCAGAGGGCCGGCTAGTGACCATAAAGGCCGAAGAGGATATTATCGCAGCTGTAACCAGCAATGCACCATATCTGGAGACGAATGACGAGGCAATCGAGTGCTCTTTTTGATCCTTGGAATTCGTAAATGCAGCCTTTGTTATGGAAGGAGACAGAATTTCGGTACCAAAAATCTCTAAAACCACAAGAACGGGATTGCAGATGACCGTAGGAAAAGGAGCTTTGCCAGGAAAGGGGCTAGGAAAATACCTCCAAGGAAAGGTTGAGGTACCGTTGCTAAAGGAAAAACGAGACTTCTTCGGCTTAGGGTTTAAGCCAGACACAAGACAGAGAAAGAAGGAACTCGAAAAGAAGCAAGAGAGGAGAAAAGCACGATTGAATGGAGAGGAAGTCAAGTGGGAGCCAATGATAATTCCACACATATCCAAAACCTTTGTGTCGGGAGGGGTCATTCATACTGAGCAGAAGGCGCCAAAAGAAGAAGACATTATAGCAATGTTGGGAAATGTCTACATTAATGCCATATCAGGAGCGATTGAAGGGGAGCTTGTCGGATATATGCCCTTATGAACACAGGGAGCGTTCTAAATAATTGGATATGAGAAGAGATCCTATAGTGTTTAGAACTATTTGAGTAATGTCTCAGAACACTTATTGCTCTAGGCCTAGGAGTAATAAGCATCCTTTGTGAAATAGACTTATGGCCCAAAAAATCTTTAATTCAATGAAAATGCTTCTGAATTTTTTGAGCAAATACTCTTTATTCTTTCCAATTCAATCATAATCATATCATTCTTTATTACCAAATATTATTTTATTCTTCATTTATAATCATGCCATAAATAATTATGCTTAAATTTATTCGTTCTTTGTATATTCCTTTGTACCTACAACAAGATCTCGAATATCAATGACATGAGTGATGCTGCTACTGAATCAGAATCTCTTTTTGAGCAGGACATGTGTTTAGAATGATCCAAGGACTTTGAAGATGACATAGACTGTGGCTTATCTCCGGACTTGTTAAGAATGGTAAAACAAGAGGAAAAACAAATTCTACCTCATAAATAGACAGTGGAGGTCGTGACCTTGAAAGAGGGAAAGGCAGTGAAAATTGGAACGTGCATAACCGAAGAAACGAAGCGAGATCTCGTAGATTTATTTCAAGAATTTAAAGATGTCTTTGCGTGGTCATACCAAGATATGTCGGGGTTAAGCACTGACATTGTTGTACACTGCCTCCCCGTAAAAGAGGATTGCAAATCGGTTCAACAGAAGCTCCGGAGAATGAGGCCTGATATTGTGCTAAAAATAAAAGAAGAAGTTAAAAAGCAATTTGACGTCGGATTTTTGCAGGAGGTCAAATACCCAGAATGGGTAGCCAACATTGTGCCTGTCCCTAAGAAAGATGGGAAGGTACGAATGTGTGTAGATTATAGAGATTTGAATAAGGCCAGCCTGAAAGACAATTTCCCTTTACCTCACATTGATACTTTAGTAGACAACACGACAGGCTTTTTGCTGTTTTAATTCATGGATGGGTTCTCGGGGTACAATCAGATAAAGATGCATCCTCAGGACATGGGAAAAACTACCTTCATAACTTTATGGGAGTGCGTTACATTATAAAGTGATGCCATTTGGGTTGAAAAAGCGGGGGAGCTACATACCAAAGGGCCATGGTGACTTTGTTCCATGACTTAATGCATAAAGAAATCAAAGTTTATGTGGATGACATGATTGCAAAGTCTAGGACGAGAGAGAACACATTTTAGTTTTGAGAAGCCTTTCTGAGATTGAGAAAATTCCAAGCTGAAGCTCAATCCAACGAAATGTACTTTTGGAGCTAGATCGGCAAATTCTTTGGGCTTCATAGTCGTGGAAGGGAATCGAGATTGACTCAGACAAGGTCCGAGCTATACAAGAATTGCCTCCACCATGCACTCAAAAAGAAGTTCGAGGTTTCTTGATAAGGTTAAATTATATTGCTCGGTTCAGTTCACAGTTAACTGAGAAATGTGATCCTATATTTCGTCTTTTAAAGAAACAGAATCCTGGCATGTGGGATGATGAATGCCAGAAAGCTTTCGATAGGGTCAAACAGTACTTGTCAAACCCTCCAGTATTGTCACCCCCATGCCCGGATAGGCCATTAATCCTATATTTGACAGTGTTTGATCACTCTATGGGATGTGTGCTGGGTCAACACGATGTGTAACATCCTAGATTAGGGGTTATGCGTTCGTGTGTAATTCATGAGATAGTGGGCTCAGTGGGTGTGTTGGATGTGTTCTGAGGAGTTCTAGGAACCCTAAGGTGCATGGAAATGTATGGAAATGTAAGGCAATGTATGGAAATGTAAGGAAATGCTTTGGAAACGTTAAGTTTAAAAGAGGAAAGTGAACATTTTTGGAAACTAGGGGATGTAAGGAAATGATGTGGAAATTATTCAAAAGAGGAAAGTAAACATTTCTGGAAACTTGGAAATGTAAGGAAATGTCAAGTTTAAAGAGCCAAACGAAAATTTTTGGAAACTTGGAAATGTAAAGAAATGTCAAGTTTTAAGGCTTAAAAGAGAAAACTAAGGCAAGGTGGCCTTAAGAAAAATAATATGAGGAATTTGACACACAAGCAGGCTTGGAAAAGTGGCACAAGATGCCACTTATGGCCTCTGGAAATGGCGCCACATGCAAGGTGTTGGGCTGAGTTCGAGTCACATGGGAAGCAAATAAAAGAAATTTTATTTTACTTCCAGGAAGAAGTGAGGTGGACGGCACATGGCTATAAATTAGGAGCTTTTATTCTTTTATTTTTAAGAGATAAAGGGTGGATAAATAAGGGATAAATAATGGATTTATTTTAGATTATTTTCAAGAGATAAATGTGGATATTATTTCTTTTATTTTGATAGATAAGGAAGAGATAAAAGAGGATTATTATTAGTATTATTTTTATTAAGAGATAAGAGATAATTATTGGATTAAGTTTTATTAAAGTGATAAATCAAGGGATAAAGCTATCAAAATAGAAGAGTGGTGGCCAAGTAAAGGACTCTAGCTAGTAATTTTGGCTATAAAAGGAAGAGTAAGGCTATTCTTCATTCATTCTTTTCTTTTCAAGAAAACCTCTGCGAAAATTCTCTAAAGTTTCTCCTCTTCTCTCTGCCGAATTTTCTCTGCCATTATTCTCTTTTTCTCTTTTCTTTTCTTCTTCTATTACAAACACAATCAAAAGCCAAGATACCAATAGCCCTAGTCGATTTCTCACTAAGCCTCAAGAGCCGAAATTGTTATCTACATCAAAGCCATAGCCGAATCTTGCTAAGGGTTCAAGCAAGAGTTCCATCAAATTCTTGATGAGGTAAGATTAGGTTAGATTCTCATTCTATTTCTTTTAAGGTTTGTCGAAATTAAGATTCTAATACCCTTAATATCATTGCGAAGAGATCTTTCGGGATTTACTAAGTGTCGACTACAAGGAAGGAGAAGTTCTTTTCCGAAGGTACACCATAAGCGCGTGTTCCTAGTTATTCGGTGAATTTGGGATTTAAGAATCTAAGGTAAGTCATATTTAACTTACGGTTAAGGGTTATTTGTTGTGAATAAATGTTATAAATTGATCTAACATGTAGTTATAGGGATTTAAATGAGGAGGATACAAGGATTTTGGGATTTGAGAATTTCAAGGTAAGTTTTAAGAATACTAATCCTACTAGGATTTGGATTTATGGCGAATGGCTTTTTATTAAATTAGTAAGTGATTAATCAAATGTAGGAATTTGAGATCTAAGGCGATGGATCGATTTCGGGATTTCAAGGAATTAGTTAAGCAAATCAGTGTGTACCCTACCTAAGTTTTGATAGGTTCATGGCTATGTTTAAATTAAATGTATTATTAAGAATGTGTGTACTCATACTAACCTTGATATATCATATGGCAATTATTTTAATATATGAATATGCATAAGAATGTGAATGTGGCTAAGTACCACAAATGTGGTAAAAGTACCAGTGCGTTTCCTACTACGATAGGATTATGAATATGATATATTTTGAACATATGAATAGTAACATGAATGAGAATTAAGTATGTTATGCATGATATAAAATATATGGGGCATTCGGGATCTATGTGAAAGGGGAAGAAGGTGTTGACTTGGTCTCACCAGCGGAATATGGTGACTACGGTCACAAAATTTGAATATGGTAACCGGTTACATTATCTGAATTTGGTAACCGGTTACATTATTTGAATATGGTGTCTAATGACACAAATTATATAGGCGATGAGCACGTCATTGCAGCGATCGCCTTCGATGGTGTGTAGCGGATGGAGGGTTGACTTAGTAGTCCCCACGGTGTGGTTTGGCGGTATGGGTGGTGTGTAGCGGATGGTTAATTAGGTTTGGGTTTGGGAATGCATCATTAATTGTATTCTATGATTTGAATGTGTATCATTTGCATGCCTGATTCTATTATGACTTAGTGTTGTGTACACATTGAGTCTGATGACTCACCCCGTTTGGGAATATTTTTCGGTGATGGCGATAATGGACCGGGTCGGCGGGAGCTTAAAGGTGGCCATGCATAGCAAGAAATTTATGATTTGGACTTTCAATTTATTTTAAGTATTTTAAGTTTTACTTTGGGATCATTGATATAATAAGGCCATTGTGGTTTACTTTATTTTTCTTTTATTTATTATGTTTATGGATTTTTATCAATTAAAGTTTAAGTAAATTCCTTTTTAAAAATTAACTCTAAATGTTTTGTCACCTTAAATAAATGGGTTTTAACATAAGATAAATTTGTTTTCAACTCAAGCCCAACCCAAACAATATTTTTAAAAATCATACAAGTTTTCCTAAGTAACAAAAGAATTTTGAACCAGGTTTACTTGAGGAACATACCAAATCTGGTCAAAGCTCGTGGGCGGGTTTGGGGTGTTTGATTTGATATCGAGCCAGTTTTAAACTCTCGGCTTTGTGGGCTAAGGCCCAAAACGTTTTCAAATCGAGCCCAAATGAGTTTTATGAAAGTATTTTTGAAAATGAGCGGGTTTTTACGGCATGGCACCTAAGTCTTCGACCATGATCCACGGGTAAGTACCCTAACCATTTGTGTGATTATGTGGTTTATGTTATGAATTATGGAAGGGTAGAAGAGGAATGGAACGTAGAATAGCATGATAGGAACTTGAACCCTAGGACTAGTTTATTCAAACACAAGTGCATAAGACTTAAGGACCATTAAACAAACCTATGACTAAGTCGCCGAGTTAGGGTGTGGCAACCATGGTGCGCATGTCTAGGATTGGATCCGGAAGAGCACAGTATTTAAGCGATCCTAGTGACTCACCTCCTCTTCGCAGAGAATCCTGCAGTGCGTAGCTTCGGTTCACCCTAACCAAGAGGACTTATTCATAGGCTAAACCCCTAACTAAAACCCGAAAGGGAACTAGCCGTATTTTCAAAAAAAAAAAACCTAGTTTTAAAACTTCTAAAATTATCCTTTTGAATTGCAAACATGATTCTATAAAATTTTCTGAAATATTCTTGATTTATAAAAATTACTAAAATACCCCTATTTGCAAAATTACTAAATTGCCCTTGGTTTATGAAATTTCCAAAATACCCACAGTTCTTATCAAAAAATTCATTACTTTATAAAATGTCCAAAAACCCTAATTTGCAAAATATCAAAATACCTTGATTTTGGAAAATTACAAAGCGCCCTAACTTACAAATTTACCAAAATGACCTAATTTCCAAATTTTTGCAACATCACCGTTTTGGAAAGTACAATTCTCAAAAAGAACCCTCAAAGTTTTGCAAAATTTGGAAATACCCGAAAATATTAAACTCTACAAATTTACCATGGTTTATTATCAAAATACCCCAGAGCTTCAAAATTACAAAAATACCTCGGATTTCAAAATTTTCAAAATACCAGAATTTAAAAATTCCAAAATACTTTTGACAAAATCACCAAGGAACCTCATTTTGAAAAATTACAAAAATACCCTGTAGGACAAATTACGAAAATACCCACAGGTAGTGGAAAAACAACAACAATGAAAACTACAACATTTCTCTGAATGAGCGAAAGTTCATAATTGATTGATGGATGTATGAATGTAAAGACTGTGTGCATGTATGGATACGAAAGAACCACTTCTAAAATTTTTCCATAAAAATTCTTCGCGAATAATCAGTGAAACAAGGACTAATTCATAAAACTTTTTACTCGGATTAAATCGTGACGTTAGAAATAAGTTCTAGGGGCGTGAACTTAGGGATTGTGCCTAGAAAGTATGATGGTTCTATTAAGATCAGTCTTGCTGTGAAAGCATAGTGCGGTGAGAAGGATTATGCAATTTGTTAATAAGTAATTTCGAGGACGAAATTATTTTTAAGGAGGGTAGAACTGTGTAACATCCTAGATTAGGGGTTATGCGTTAGTGTGTAATTCATGAGATAGTGGGCTCGGTGGGTGTGTTGGATGTGTTACGAGGAGTTATAGGAACCCTAAGGTGCATGGAAATGTATGGAAATGTAAGGCAATGTATGGAAATGTAAGGAAATGCTTTGGAAGCGTTAAGTTTAAAGAGGAAAGTGAACATTTTTGGAAACTTGGAAATGTAAGGAAATGTCAAGTTTAAAGAGCCAAACGAAAATTTTTGGAAACTTGGAAATGTAAAGAAATGTCAAGTTTTAAGGCTTAAAAAGAAAACTAAGGCAATGTGGCCTTAAGAAAAATAATATGAGAATTTGACACACAAGCAGGCTTGGAAAAGTGGCACAGGAGATGCCACTTAGGGCCTCTGAAAATGGCGCCACATGCAAGGTGTTGGGCACTGTTCGAGTCACATGGGAAGCAAATAAAAGAAATTTTATTTTGCTTCCGAGGAAAGAAATAATTGGACGGCACATGGCTATAAATTAGGAGCTTTTATTCTTTTATTTTTAAGAGATAAAGGGTGGATAAATAAGGGATAAATAATGGATTTATTTTAGATTATTTTCAAGAGATAAATGTGGATATTATTTCTTTTATTTTGATAGATAAGAAAGAGATAAAGAGGATTATTATTAGTATTATTTTTATTAAGAGATAAGAGATAATTATTGGATTAAGTTTTATTAAAGTGATAAATCAAGGGATAAAGCTATCAAAATAGAAGAGTGGTGGCCAAGTAAAGGACTCTAGCTAGTAATTTTGGCTATAAAAGGAAGAGTAAGGCTATTCTTCATTCATTCTTTTCTTTTCAAGAAAACCTCTGCAGAAAATTCTCTAAAGTTTCTCCTCTTCTCTCTGCCGAATTTTCTCTGCCATTATTCTCTTTTTCTCTTTTCTTTTCTTCTTCTATTACAAACACAATCAAAAGCCAGAAGATACCAATAGCCTAGTCGATTTCTCACTAAGCCTCAAGAGCCGAAATTGTTATCCACATCAAAGCCATGGCCGAATCTTTGCTAAGGGTTCAAGCAAGAGTTCCATCAAATTCTTGATGAGGGTAAGATTAGGTTAGATTCTCATTCTATTTCTTTTAAGGCTATCGAAACTAAGATTCTAATACCCTTAATATCATTTGCGAGAAGAGATCTTTCGGGATTTACTAAGTGTCGACTACAAGGAAGGAGAAGTTCTTTTCAGAAGGTACACCATAAGCGCGTGTTCCCTAGTTATTCGGTGAATTTGGGATTTAAAAATCTAAGGTAAGTCATATTTAACATACGGTTAAGGGTTATTTGTTGTGAATAAATGTTAGAAATTGATCTAACATGTAGTTATAGGGATTTAAATGAGGAGGGATACAAGGATTTTGGGATTTGAGAATTTCAAGGTAAGTTTTAAGAATACTAATCCTACTAGGATTTGGATTTATGGCGAATGGCTTTTATTAAATTAGTAAGTGATTAATCAAATGTAGGAATTTGAGATCTAAGGCGATGGATCGGTTTTGGGATTTCAAGGAATTCGTTAAGCAAATCAGTGTGTACCCTACCTAAGTTTTGATAGGTTCATGGCTATGTTTAAATTAAATGTATTATTAAGAATGTGTGTACTCATACTAACCTTGATATATCATATGGCAATTATTTTAATATATGAATATGCATAAGAATGTGAATGTGGCTAAGTACCACAAATGTGGTAAAAGTACCAGTGCGTTTCCTACTTACGATAGGATTATGAATATGATATATTTTGAACATATGAATAGTAACATGAATGAGAATTAAGTATGTTATGCATGATATAAAATATATGGGGCATTCGGGATCTATGTGAAAGGGGAAGAAGGTGTTGACTTGGTCTCACCAGCGGAATATGGTGACTACGGTCACAAAATTTGAATATGGTAACCGGTTACATTATCTTAATTTGGTAACCGGTTTACATTATTTGAATATGGTGTCTAATGACACAAATTATATATATAGGCGATGAGCACGTCATTGCGGCGGCGCCTTCGATGGTGTGTAGCGGATGGAGGTTGACTTAGTAGTCCCCACGGTGTGGTGGCGAATGCGGGTGGTGTGTAGCGGATGGTTAATTAGGTTTGGGTTTGGGAATGCATCATTAATTGTATTCTATGATTTGAATGTGTATCATTTGCATGCCTGATTCTATTATGACTTATTGTTGTGTACACATTGAGTGCATTGACTCACCCCGTTTGGGAATATTTTTAGGTGATGAGCGATAATGGACCGGGTCGGCGGGAGCTTAAAGGTGGCCATGCATAGCAAGAAATTTATGATTTGGACTTTCAATTTATTTTAAGTATTTTAAGTTTTACTTTGGGATCATTGATATAATAAGGCCATTGTGGTTTACTTTATTTTTCTTTTATTTATTATGTTTATGGATTTTTATCAATTAAAGTTTAAGTAAATTCCTTTTTAAAAATTAACTCTAAATGTTTTGTCACCTTAAATAAATGGGTTTTAACATAAGATAAATTTGTTTTCAACTCAAGCCCAACCCAAACAATATTTTTTAAAAATCATACAAGTTTTTCCTAAGTAACAAAAGAATTTTGAACCGGTTTACTTGAGGAACATACCAAATCTGGTCAAAGCTCGTGGGCCGGGTTTGGGGTGTTTCACGATGATTCGGGAAGAAAAGAGAAGGCGATATACTACCTCAGCAAGAAATTCACTGAGTGTGAGATGAGATATTCGCCAATTGAGAAATTGTGTTGTGCCTTGATTTGGACGACTCGGATATTGAGGCAATACATGCTATACCACACGACCTGGTTAATCTCGAAATTAGACCCCCTAAAGTACATGATGGAGTCAACTGCTTTAAATGGAAGGATGACCAGATGGCAAATAGTGCTTTCTGAATTCGACATCGTCTATGTGAGTCTAAAAGCTGTGAAAGGAAGTGCAGTAGCCGATTTTCTGGCAAGCAGAGCTCTAGAAGATTATGAGCCTCTGAACTTTGACTTCCCCAATGAAGATTTAGTGTATGTGGCAGCTACTGAAGAAGACGCTACAAAAGACCACCTTTGGAAATTGAACTTTGATGGAGCATCAAATCTTTGTGAGCAATGGAATTAGAGGCGATCTTGGTATCCCCAAATGGAGATCATTATCCGTTCACATGCAAGTTGGATTTTGATTGTCACGAATAACATGGCGAATACAAAGCATGTATCATGGGACTCGGGCGACCATAGAATGCA
The DNA here is from genome assembly GCA_025698515.1 of Gossypium sturtianum. Lineage (NCBI taxonomy): Eukaryota > Viridiplantae > Streptophyta > Magnoliopsida > Malvales > Malvaceae > Gossypium > Gossypium sturtianum. The sequence continues at coordinate 20,357,199 of CM046946.1, read as the reverse complement.
AAATTAGAATCTTTGAAAGTATATGGAGATTACTGCCTTTGGTGATCTACCAAGCTGAAAGGTGAATGGGAGACAAGAGACCCCAAATTGATCAATTATCGAAGGATAGTTACGGGGTTGATTGAAGAGTTTGATGACATTACCTTCAATTATCTCCATGAGACGAAAACCAAATGGGCGATGCTTTGGCTACTTTGGCTTCCATGATCAAAGTGAGTAAACAAGAGGATGTAAAACCCATTCAAATGAGTATTTACGAGGCCCAGACTCATTGCTACAATATAGAGGAAGAAGAAAAGGATGATCACCCACAGTACCAAGATATATTGCGATACATGAGAAATCGTGAATATCCCGAACAAGCGGCCAGAGAATGATAAGAGGATGTTGAGAAGACTAGCTTTGTGACTATGTCTTAGGCAGGGAGATCTGTATAAAAGAAGAAAGGATCAGGTACTGTTGAGATGTGTGGACGCTGTTGAAGCTAAGAAAATTCTGGAAGAGGTCCACGAGGGTATTTGTGGAACACATGCTAATGGTTTCACAATGGCTAGACAAATTATGAGATTCGGGTACTATTGGTCTACCATGGAAGGAGACTGCATCAATTACGCTAAGACATGTCACAAGTGTCAGATTTATGGAGACAAAATTCATGTACCTCCTTCTACCTTGCATGTTATGACTTCCCCATGGCCTTTCTCTATGTGGGGCATGGATGTCATCGGGCCGATCTCTCCAAAAGCTTCAAATGGGCATCGTTTCATCTTTGTAGTCATCGACTATTTCACCAAGTGGGTAGAGGCTGCTTCATACGCCAGTGTCACTAAATCGGCAGTTAGTAAATTCTTAAAGAAGGAAATTATATGTCGATATGGGATGCCTGAGAAGATCATATTAGACAATGCACTCAACCTGAACAATAGCACGATAGCGGAGGTCTACAGTCAATTCAAGATTAGACACCACAACTCGTCACCGTATCGTCCAAAAATGAATGGTGCAGTGGAAGCAGCCAATAAAAACATTAAGAAGATTATGGGGAAAATGGATGAAACCTATAAAGATTAGCACGAGAAGTTACCATTCGCTCTCTATGCTTATCGAACATCAATCAGGACCTCTACCGAGGCAACTCCTTTCTCATTAGTTTACGGAATGGAGGCAGTGTTAGCCATCGAAGTTAAAATTCCTTCCCTTCAAGTCTTGTCAGAGCTAAAGTTAGATGAAGCAGAATGGATCCAGTCTCGATACGATCAGTTGAACTTGATTGAGGGAAAGAGGCTAAAAGCTATCCGTCATGGTCAGATGTACCAAAAGCGAATGATGCGAGCCTATGATAAAAAGGTCCGCCCAAGAGAATTTCACGAGGGAGACTTGGTTCTAAAAAAGATCCTTCTCATGCAAAATGATTTCAGAGGGAAATGGATGCCAAATTGGGAAGGACCTTATGTGGTGAAAAAGGCTTTCTCTGGAAAAGCACTGATCTTGGCCGAAATAGATGGGAAAAACTTGCCCAATCCTGTAAATTCAGATTCAGTCAAGAAGTATTATACTTGAAGAGGAAAAGAGGCCAAAGTGAAAACCCGCAAAGGCGCTTTGAGACCTTCTCTAAAAAAATGATGATGAAAATGAAAAAGCGCGGAGGCCAAGGTGAAAACCCGTAAAGAGCACCTTGAGACCAAAGGGGTTTTGAGTCGAAAACCCGAAAAGGGCGGCTCAAATTGCAATCAACGATGGGGCATGCGGTAATCTTGCCATACACGAATTAAGATGGAGGAGAGATGTTACGTCTTGGGGCATCAGCAGTACTCTTGATCTCCTAAACACATATTGAGCTTAAAATGGTCTTGAAAAAAGTGCATGCGAGAGAAACTCAAGGCTGCGATATCAGGGCACCTATCTCTTCCCCCAATCATTTTGTATTCTAGTAATGTTTGCTTTCTTTAATTAACTTATTCTTTTTAGATTTCGTTTCTGATAAATTCCATTTCGTCCATCATTTATGATTATTTTCAAGCATTTTGTATTGAAGTAAGGATTAATGGACTAATAATATTTTCATAAAAGGAGTTTTGCCTATTACTCTGGAAACTTCTAAATAATACGAGAACCTGAAACAAGACTTTTATTTAGAACTCACCAAGCCTAAAGGTTGGAAATATTTAAGAAGGAACCTCTAAACAGTGGCCATTTCTTCAGACTTTCTGTCAAAATGTCAGTTGAACAAGAAGACCGGATATTACGTCAGTGATACAACCTGGAAGAACCATGAGCAATGTCAATCCTAAGCGTTTAAAAAGGGGTCATTCTCATGAAATTCTGCATTCATGCAAAACACATTTAATTAGGAGCATTCGGTTCAATCTGATCATTGCATCCTAATCATTCTACAAAGGATCATTCTCATGACATTCTGCGTTCATACAAATGTCACCTATAATACATTTAGCCAGGAGCATCTGATTCATTCCGATCATGGCATCATAATCATTATGCATAATCCCATAAAATCGATTCCACAGGTCATGTGCCCTAGAGGACGGTGTAACAAGATCGACGAATCCACAGATCTTATCTCTCTGAAGTTGCAGTAGAGCAGATTAAAACAAACCTTATCTCCCTGAAGTTGCAGTGGAGCAGGTCGAAGTCACAAGTCTTATCTCCCTGAAGTTGCAGTGGAGCGGACTGAAGACAGTCAATCCTATACCTCTAAAGTTGCAGTGGGTTGGATTGAATTTACCATACAAGTCTTATCTCCACTGAGTTGCGATGGGAAGCGGTGAAAGATAGCGAATCTTATTTCCACACAAATTCTGATGGAGCAGTTGAAGCTATGAACTACAGATCTTATCTCTCTGAAGTTGCAATAGAGCAGATCAAAACAAACCTTATCTCCCTGAAGTTGCAGTGGAGCAGGTTAAGGTCACAAGTCTTATCTCCCTGAAGTTGTAGTGGAGCAGACTGAAAACAGTTAATCTTATCTCCCTGAAGTTGCAGTGGAGCGGATTAAAATGACGAATCCTATACCTTTGAAGTTGCAATAGGTCGAATTGAATTTCCCTGAAGTTGCAGTGGAGCAGACTGAAGATAGCAAATCTCATCTCCCCGAAGTTGCGGTGGAACAGATTGAGGCTGCAAGTCTAAATTCCTCGAATTGGTCGAAGCGCTAGTTCCTATGCCCTTGAAGATGCAGTGGGATGGAATGAAGCTACTCGAAGAAGAAAAGCACCGAAAGAAGTCAAGATTCGACAAGACCGGGCAAAATTGGCCCTTTTAAAGTATTTGCTCCATTCTCGTTACACGACAATGAGCAAAGAGGGGCAGCTATAGAAATCCCATTTCGCCCGGGCCTGTCAGATTAAACCAAATTAAAAAACAAAAGAATAAATAAAACCCAATAAATGTCCAGTCCATTACAGCAGGCCCAAAATCAAAGACCCGTAACCTAAATGCCTAACCCTTAACCCACTTACAGCCCAATAAACAAAACTCAATTCTGGAACCGGCCCGAATGGCCCAAATGATTTTGGCAGACCGAAACCCTAAGGGTTCCAGAAGCTGCTTTGCGCCGCTTGCGTGCCTCCACGCGCATCACCACGCGCGTCAACATGCCACCACAGAGCTTCCAGAATGTTCCAGCGCCGCAGCAGCCTCCCTCGCGCGTGCCTCCACGCGCGCCACTGCTCGTGCTCCCGCACGCCCCACGCGCCTCCGTACGCCACGTCCGCGCCATCCGTACTTGCAAACAAGCCACCAATAGCAGAGAAACAGCAAAAATAGACAGAAAAATTTGTATTTTCGGTGGCTATAAAAGAGCCTTAAAATTTTTGTAATTTTTTCACGCACACTGATATGCAAGATATTAAATCAAAGCAAAAATATTGAAAGGTGATCTCGAAAAATCCTTTGCCTTCGTGTTTTGTTTCTTTTTTCTTTCCCTTTTTTTTTTATTTTGTAAATAAAAAGGAAAAGAAGGGATTACCATCATTTGATTTTGTCCTTGTTTTCTCCGTCATGTCGGGGCTAGAAGCGAAGGCGTTGGCGATTAAATCGGACCTTCGTGTACCGCTACTCGCCGTTTATGGTGGCATTTTAGTGGTTAAACAAAGGGGCTTCAAGGTGCAGTTGAGAGCAAAAGTAGAAAGGGCTAGGGTTTAATTTCTAAAAAATTTTGGCTGATGGTCTTAAAGTCTGTTGTTAGGGATTATATTTCATTAAAGAAACGACGCCGTTTGGGCTTAATTCAATAGCCTCAAAACGGCGCCGTGTGAAACGCTCAGGTCCAACCTGATCCAACATCCACAGGATCCGCGTGTTTTTGCGGTGATGGAATATTTTCGCGCTGGGTCCCTTCATTTGGGCTGTTATTCGATTAAATCCATTATTCATTTCTTTTGTTTCTTAATTGATCTCTGTAATTTGTGTGTTATTTCAATTGATTCGATCTATCTGCTGCGCGTTTTGGGCTTTGGAAATATTTTGGTTGATCCTTGATCATTTAGGCGCATTTTAATTAAGTCCTTAACTCTGTTTAAATTTTTATAATATAGCTTTGTTAATTTTATGCTTATTTCAATTAAGTTTTTAGTCTATAAAATTTATTCATTATTCATTTTTAGAAAATTTGTTTTAATAATTTATTTTGAACTTTTTTTTTATTTTACAATGTCTTAATTTGTTTTAAAACTTTCATTAGTATATTTTTATTTTATTGTATAAATATTTGATTTTTAAATATTCTTTTATATGTCTCTTTGTTTTAATAACTTGTATAATATTTAAATACAATTATATGTTATTATTTTGTACATATACAATGATAAGACTATTTTTTTTACATATTATTTTTTACATTATTTTATGCATATATTCCTTTTAAACCTATCTATATGTATATTTAATTTTTCTTAAAATTATTTATATATATATATATATATATATATTTCTATCCTTAAATTTAGTATATATATAATTTACTACTTTGAAAGATCATATTTTATTGTATATATTAATTCATTTCAGATATTTTTATATACTATTACTTATACATATGTTTTGTATATTTAAAGTCATATATTATGTTTTTCTTTATTTTGTATAATTTATTTCAAATATTTTAATACATATTTCATAAATTCACTTACCAATTATCATATTTTAAATAATTTCATGGATTGTAAATTTCAAATTCCACTTTCTTTATTTTAAATCCATTTGTTAGCATTCAAAATTTTGTTTTATATTAATTTACCAATGTATATTTTGTAGAATAATAAATCTTGTAGAATTATTATTGATTGTTAATATGTCCTTTTAATCATGCGATTATCGTTATTGTATAATTGTGCTTTAAATTATTTCTATAATTATGTCCATTTATATGATGTAGAATTGGTGTGTATTTCATGCTTAATGTTTGTGCTTCTTGTTATTGTTTTATGTTTCAAACTCCAATATATCCAAACCTTTACTAAATGTTTCATTTCATTAAGAATGTATGTTGAGCTAATTTTAAGATTGCATATTTGAATTTTTTTCAAGATAAGGCAATATTTGTGTGTTTGGAAGTTCGAAAAATTACGCCCTAACGTGCTGGGTGTCAATTTTTTCGTTCAACCAAATACCCTTTTTAATTACATATTTTGAAGATCAAAGATGATCTCGGTGTCGAGGTATAAACGTGTCATATCTTAACGTGTTGGATATGATATTTTTATTCTTTTGAAACGAGTGAATCTTGAGATTCAATTCAAAATTGATTAACATTCTTTAAAAAGAATCACACATTAAATATTTTCAAGTTTTCAACGCAAGGACACTAATTAATCAATTTGGTACCAGTTTTGGGCATACGAGGGTGCTAATCTTTCCTCGTACATAACCGACTTCCGAACCTGTGTTTTTTTATTTACGTAGACCAAATTTTTTTACAAGGTGATCCAATCACATCTAAATAAAAAGATTGGTGGCGACTCCATATTTTAAAAGTCGATCCCGTTTTCCAAACAAAAAAATGGTTTGACACACCTCATAATTTATTTATTAATCTTTTATGTGAAACCATTTTAAAACGTTTTAGAAAAGCGGGGCCGACTTTTAAAAACAAAAATGGGAGTCGCCACCAATCTCTTTTTACTTAGGTGTGATTGGATCACCTTGTAAAACGTTTTATTTTAAAATATTTGATTTTGGTCTCACGAAAAATGAAAAAGCAGTTAGAGAGTCGATTACGTATGAGGAAGGGTTAGCACCCTCATAACGCCCAAAAATTGGTACCTAATCGATAGAATCATGTCCAAATGTTTGAAATTTAAAAGTATTTAAAAATATGATTTCTTAAAAACTTCGAGCAATTTGAGTTAAAATTTGAGATTTCTTTGTTCCGAAGGAATATAAACATCACATCCAGCACGATAGGATACGATATTTTAAAACCCTCGTAATCAAAATCATCTCATGATTTCAACATTCATTAAAAGGATATTTTGTCATTTGGACGAACGAAAAACCGAAACCCAGCACGTTAGGACACAATTTCTCGAACTTCCAAAAAACGAAACATAGCCTTGTTTTTTGAAATCTTTATCCCGAGATAACAAAACGTCATATCCAGTTAGTTAGGACACAACAATTTTGAATTCTCAGAAATAAGTTATTTAATTTTTAAAGGAAAATGATTAAAAATAGTGAATAAAAAAATAAAAGGATATTAAATAAATAAATTAATAATAGCAAAATAATTATATATAAAAAAATAATATTGTTAATAATAATAATAATAATAAATAATAATAATAGGAAAATAATGATAATAGGGTATGATGATAGTAATAGTAATATATACAAATAATAGTAAAAATATGAGGATAATAATAAAATTAATTATAAATAAAATTTAAAAATAGTAGTAGCAAAATTAAAATAACAATTTTAATAGTAAAGTAATAATAATACTAAATTAGTGATATTAATAGTAATAATATTAATATTAATAGTAAATGAAAATAATAATAAAAATAATAGTAGAAATCAAAAAAATATATTAAAAATAAAATAATAGTAAATATTGAGATTAATAATGATTAAAAAAATGGTAGTAAAAAATGACACTAGAAATACTAATAATAATAATAATAATAATAATAATAACAATAATAATAAATATAAAAATGATAAATATGATAATAAAATAATAATAATAAAAGAAAATAAAAATAGGGACAAAATTAAACTTAAAAATGATATTTTGGGGCGAATTTTAAAAGAAATAAATGAATTAGGGCCCCTTAGCAATGCGCGCAAAACATGGAGGACCAAAAGGGAAAATATTCCCGTTTACCATAATGTGTCGTTCAGAGAGGACTAAAATGGAATGAATGCCAAATTATTGGGCCGAATTAAAAGAAAAATAAAAAGACGGATACATGACTAAATTAAAAAGACTGAAAAATGCGGAAGGACCACGGGCATAAATAGCCCATTTTTAAAAAACACGCGGATCCCTGGAGCGGGTCGGGTCAACGCGCGGGTCGTCTCTATACGGCGCCATTTTGAGGCCACTGAGACAGGCCCTAAACGGCACCGTTTTGGGCCCTTTATAAAAGTAATTTTTTTAAAAAAAAAATCAGTCTCCCCTTATTTTCAGGAAAAAAAACAGAAAGGCTGCCCCTTTTTCTCTCGCTGGCGATTTTCGGTGGGTTCCTCGGCGAGTCTCCGGCCGCCGTCCGCCGTCGTCGCCGGCCACCGTATTAAAAAAAGTAAGTTTTTTCTTTTTTTATAAATGTATTATATATATCATATATATGCTCTCTAAAAAAACAAAATAAAAAAAAATGTATTCGAAAATGAAAAAAATAAAATAGAAAAAAAAACCTTTGCCTTTTTTGATTGTGTATATCTCTTTTTTTTTTTTTTTTTGTATTTCGTCTCTCCATATATATCTCTGTATTCCCTCTTTTACAAATCTTTGGGGTTTTTATAACCCGAAAAATAAAAATAAAAGAGGAAACAAAAATATTTGCCATGTTTTGTTGTGTTTCTTTCTCTTTTTTGCAGGTCATCGGCGAGGATCTTGGCGGTGGGAGCGTAGTTCGCGCGGATGCGCGCGGTGGGTGGCAGTGTCGGGTGCTTGCGCGCGAGAGTTTTCAGAAACCTTAGGTTTCTGACATTAGTTGGGTATTGGGCCATTCTGTTGGGTCTAGGTAATTTGGGTTTGTTTGGGTAGTAGGTCTTGTAATTGGGCTCGGGTGTAATTTTGGGCTTGTACAATGGACTGTTTAAAAACTTTGGTTTTTTTTTTTTTTAACAGGCCCGGTCAAAATTGGGCTCCTACATTTTATATACGGGTTAGCTTCTTTGCTTGCTTAGTTGTTTCAATTATCTTCATATTCTTGTCACTATGTATTTTGGAATTAAAAAATATATTAAATGTAAAAATGTGATTTTTTAATAAAAGTTATTTTAAAGATAAAATGTGAAATTGATACCAATATAAAATTTTAACACGAATATTTTATGGCATCATTAAAAATTCAATTTTAATATAAATATTCAATATGACTAAACAATTCAATAATATAAATAATATAAAATGTGAAATTTAATTTAATAATATAAATAGTAGATATAAATAAAAATATTACTATTTATGTTTAGGGTTTTTTTTGGATAATTTTGATTTTTTTATTTGGGAGTAAAGGGTGAGAAGTAAAAGTTTAAAGGGAAAATAAAAAGTTTTGGGAGTAAAAGTTTGAGGAAAGTAAATAGGGAGAGTAAAATTTTGGAGGATAATATTAAAAAAATTGGGGAGAGGATGGGTTTGGGGTAGATGGGAGGTGGGATGGGAAGGGAGTAAAAGTTTTAGGGGAAAATAAAAAGTTTTGAGGTTTTGGGAGTAAAATTTTGAAGAAAAGTAAATGGGAGAGTAAAATTTTGGTAGGAAATGGATTTTGGGTAGATGGGAGGTTGGGATTGGAGGGAGTAAAAGTTTTGGGGAAAAGTGAGAAGGAGTAAAAGTTTTGAAGGAAAAGTAAAAAGGTTTGGGAGTTTGGGGTAAAAATGTAAAATATTATAGCTTGATATTGAATTATTCGAATTAGAAAACTCAACTCGATTCAAACTCAAAATTTGAAAAAAATTGAGTTAACTCGAATAACTCGATTAACTTTCGATTCATTTAATTTGAAATTTGAAATTTTTTCAATTTTTAAGTCGAATCGAGTTTTGCTCACTAACTAACCTCAATACCTCAAAAAATGTTGTTTTTGTTGATATTTCGGTGGAGAAACCAAAATGATGATGACGACCTTTTGCTTTTTACTTATTTTAACATATTTTTTTATTATTATTATTTTATTAAAACATATAAAATCTATGGAAGAAAGCACTAATCGTCCACTAAGATTTTAAAGTGGTTAATTTACCACTTAAGCCCTCAAACATTTATTAATTAAGTCTTTTAACTAATAAAAATAAATAATAATTAAATATTACAATTTTTATGATTTAGTCTCTATATCTTAATTAACCATTTAATCATTAAAATTACTGGACCAAAACTTAATAAAACTCTATATTAGACCAGTAAATATTAATAATTAATAATTAATAATTAATGACTCAATTATAGAAAAATAGAGTTCCGAAACTACCGTTTCCGATACCACTAAAAAAGCAGTTATTACAATTGGCGCTCTTCACTACTTGTCGTCTAATATGAAAAATAAAAAAAATTGGTTTTATTTTTTGAATAAATTGATTTAAATAAAAATAAAACTGACCTAATTTGCTAATTTTACCAAAAAAAATCATCTTCCTGTGTACATTAAAATATGACGTATCGGTAAAAGGAACTTTTCAAGATGACATGTGAATTACCAAACCTTCATTCATGCAGGACTGAGAAATAGTTGTTTTGGTAATAACCCACAAATATTGTTAATTGATAGAAAAGGGAACGTGAGAAATTGTTGGGAAAGATTGACTTTACTTAACCATTTTTTTAGAAAATGGGAATCGACTTTAGTTTTGAAAACAAAAATAAAAAACGGGAGTCGCCATCAATCCTTTTTGATGAGGTGTGATCGGGTCACCTCGTAAAACGGTTTTTTTAATAAATAGTTTGATTTATCAAAACAACATTTCGGTCTACGAAACTCAGAAAATGGATTCGGGAGTCGGTTACGTACGAGGAAGGGTTAGCATCCTCGATACGCCCAAAATGGGTACCTAATTGATTAATTGATGTCTTAATATCGAAAATTTGAAAAGATTTTAAAATACGAATCCTTTAGGAAATGTTTGGATAATTCGAATTGGATATCGAAATTCTTTTGTTCCGAAAAGATGAAATATCACATCCAGTACGATAGGACACGATGTTTCAACCATCGATACCAAGATCATTTCATGATTTCCAAAATTCACACATTGTAATTTTAAAAAGGATATTCCACTATTCGGACAAACTAAAAAACCGAAACCCAGCACGATTGGGCATGATTCCACGGATTTCCAAAACGCGAAATATTGCCTTTATTTTTAAGAAATTCTTATCCCGAGATAATAAAACGTCACATCCAGTGAGTTAGGACACGATAATTTTGAATTCTTGAGAATAAGTTTTTTATTTAACTTTTATGCTTTGATTTTAAAAGAAAATAATAAGTTCTTTAGACTCGATGAGAAAAATCGAAACCCATTAAGTTAGAGTGCGATTTCTTTCGAACCTTAGAACGTGGTGTATTGGCTTATTTCAAAAATCGGATAAAATATGCGGTCGTAGTAAAATGAAAAATAAATTTTTAATGCCAATATGCATAATAGAACAAAAATGAGGGCAATAATAACAATAATAAAGGCCAAAATAAAATACAATAAAATAAAAGCTAAAACAAACAATCTATATGAAATAATAGATAAATGTTAAAAATAATAAATAAAAAATAAAAAATAAAATAAAATAATAGTAATAGCTAATTGTAAATCAATAGATAAATAAACACTATGTACAACAACATTAATAATAATAATAACAATAATAATAATAATAATAATAATAATAATAATAATAATAGATAGCAATAGTAAACAAATAATAGTAAAATATATAATAGTAATAATAATAATAATAATGGTAGTAAAAATAAAATAATGGTAATGGCAATAACAGATAATAATAATAATAAATAATAATAGCAATAATAATATTAATGATAACAAAGATAACAATAGAAAATAAAAAATAATGATACTAATAATATTAATAATAATAAATAAAATATTAAATAATAATAATAATAGTAGTAATAATAAAAATATTAAATAATAATAATGATAAGGTAATAATAATAAATAATATTACATTAATAAGCGAATAATAATAAATAAATAAATAAATAAGAGTAATAATAATAATAATAATAATAATAATAATGGTATTAGTAATAATAATAATAGTATGGTGTAATAATAATTATAAAACAGTAATAATACTATATTAATGTGAACAATATATATATAATAATTTAAAACAAGTGATAAAAACAAATCTTAAATAACATATAAAAATAGTTTAAAAATAGTTTAAAGGAATAATATGTAATACTATATAAAATAAACAATATAAACAAATTTATAATAAATAAAATATATAAAAGCAGTTTGCTATTATGGGGTCAAGGATCGAATTGAAAAAGAGTAAAAAGAAGGGGTCAAATCAAAAATAAAATAAAATAAAGCCTGATCAAATGGCACTACAAAAAGGAGGGACCGAGCGTAAATCTCCCTTTTAAGGTAGGAATCTGCAGATTCCTACCCCACGACAGAATATTTCATTTAATGTTTTAAACCCATTTTTTATTTTTATTTCATTCTCGATTCGAAAAAAAAAAACCAAAAATTTAAAACTTCTCCCTTCCCTTTTGTCTTCTTGATCAACGGGGTTCCCTCCGTGAGTTAATTTGCTGCCCATCGCACCACCACCATGTCCGGTGGCGGCGGCGCGCGCAAACATGAGCCTTAACACCCGTTCGAAGCCCCCTTTTAAGCCCCGATCTTGGCGTCAAAGAAGAGAGGAGAAAGGTTCCTCCTCCGTTTGGGTTTGGTTTCGACGACGGAGAGGGGACTCGACGTCATGATCCCGGGAGTTTCGGTAAGGCCCTACCCTTTTCCTCTTTTTATTATTTTTGTTAAGTAAAAAAAAAAAAATAGAATAAACAAGAGAGCAACGATAAAAAAATAAAATAAAAGCTAAAAGACTGAAAGTCACCTAGAATCTGTTCCTTTTTTATTTCTTGTTCTGATTTGTCGAAAAAGAAGAAGTCCCCATTTGCATTGATATTTTCACGGTTTTATAGCCGAATGAAAAAGAAAAAATACAATATTATTTGGTATTTCTTCTCTGCTACTGTCTCTGTTGTGATTTCTGTTTGCTTGCGGTATTGTGGCGACATTGTAGCGGAGAAGGCGCTGACACCACGTGATGAGCGGCGCGGCGTAGGAAGAGGGGGAGCAGACAAGGGAGCGGCGCCTAGGGTTTCAAAAACCCTAGGCTTTTCTGAAAATTTTTTACTTTTTGGGCCTATAGGGCCTCTTGTAATTGGGCTGTATTATTTATGTTTTATTATTTCTGATTCGGGCCCGGGCAAAATTTGGGTTTTACAGCTGCCCCTCTTTGCTTATTGTCGTGTAACGAGAATAGAGCAAAGACTTTCAAGAAAGACCAATTTTGCCCGGTCTTGCCGAGTCCTGACTTCCTTTGGTGCTTTTCTTTGTCAGGTAACTTCGTTCCAGTCCACTGCACCTTGTTGCTTTGATCCACTCCATCGCCACTTCGGAGAGACAGGACTTGTAGTTTCAATCTGCTCCACTGCAACTTCGAAGGGATGAGATTTGTTTATTTTTAATCTGCTCCTACTTCACTGGAACGTCGAGGAAATGAGAATTCAGGGAGAAGAGATTCGTAGTCTCCATATTCTCTACTGAAACTTCAAAGAAATAAGGATTTATCCTCATTGTTAACTCAGGGAGACGGGATTTGTAATCTTAACCTACTCCACAAGAACTTCGAGGAAATAAGAATTCAGGGAGAAGAGATTCGTAGTCTCCATCTTCTCTACTGAAACTTCAAAGAAATAAAAATTTATCCTCATTGTTAACTTTCGGGAAGGCGGGATTTGTGATCTTAACCTACTCCACGGGAACTTGAGGAAATAAGAATTCGGGAGAAAGAGATTCGTAGCTTGATCTACTCTCTTGGGCTGCTTCTCTACAACTTCAAGAAGATAAGGTGGTGTGATCTGCTCTACTGCAACTTCAGAGAGATAAGATCAGTGATTCATAGCTTCAATATGTTCCACTGCAACTTCAGAAAAATGAGATTCGCTATCTTCAGTCTGCTCCACTGCAACTTCATGGAGATAAGACTTGTTCAACCTACTCCACTTGCAACCGGGGAGATAAGGTTTGCCATGATACGCTCTCTGCAACTTGGAGAGATAAGATCTATAATTTAGCTTCAATGCTTTTCTTTGCAACTTGGGAAATAAGATCCGCTATCTTGATCTGCTCCACTTTGCAACCGGGGAGATAAGACTTGTTCAACTGCTCCACTTTGCAACCGGGGAGATAAGGTTTGTCATGATCTGCTCTCTGCAACTTGGAGAGATAAGATCGTAATTTAGCTTCAATCTGTTCATTGCAACTTGGGGAAATAAGATCTGCTATCTTCAGTCTACTCCACTGCAACTTTAGGGAGATAAGACTTGTTCAACCTACTCCACTGCAACTTCAGGGAGATAAGGTTTTCCATGATCTGCTCTACTGCAACTTCAGAGAGATAAGATCTGTAATTTAGCTTCAATCTGTTCCGCTGCAACTTTAGGGAAATAAAATCCGCTATCTTCAGTCTGCTCCACTGCAACTTCAGGGAGATAAGACTTGTAACTTTAACCTGCTCCACTGCAACTTCAGGGAGATAAGGTTTGCCATGATCTGCTCTCTCGCAACTTCGGAGAGATAAGATCGTAATTTAGCTTCAATCTGTTTATTTGCAACTTCAGGGAAATAAGATCCGCTATCTTCAGTCTGCTCCACTGCAACTTCAGGGAGATAAGACTTGTAACTTCAACCTGCTCCACTGCAACTTCAGGGAGATAAGGTTTGCCATGATCTGCTCTACTGCAACTTCAGAGAGATAAGATCTGGTATCTTCGATCTGCTCCTGCAACCGGGAATGCGGACTTGTTATCTTGATCTGCTCAACCGGGAATGCGGACTTGTTATCTTCAATCTGCTCCTGCAACTTCAGGAATGCCAGACTGGTATCTTCGATCTACTCCTACAACTTCAGGAATGCCAGACCTACTATCTTTGATCTGCTCTTGCAACTTCAGGAATGCCAGATCTGTTATCTGTAATGTGCTCCTGCAACTTCAGGAATGCCAGACTGGTAAATTCGATCTGCTCCTGCAACTTCAGGAATGCCAGACCTGTTATCTTCAATCTGCTCTTGCAACTTCAGGAATGCCAGACTGGTATCTTCGATCTGCTCCTGCAACTTCAGGAATGCCAGATCTATGAATTCACCGATGTTACGGCACCGTCCTTTAGGGGACCTGTCCTGTAAAATCAATTTTATGTGTTTATGCTTATGCCAAATGGTTAGGATGCAATGATCGGAATGAATCTAATGCTCCTAACTAAATGTATTATGGACGACATTCGTTTGAATGCAAAATGTCATGGAAATGATTTTTTTTTTAATGATTAGGATGCAATGATCAGAATGAATCAAATGCTCCTAACTAAATGTGTTTTGAATGATGATGTATGAGCGGAAAATGAAATGATCCCTTTTTTATGCTTAGGGTTGTCACTGCTCGTCGTCCATCAAAGTCTTATTACTGACATATTACGCCGCTATCTCGCTCGGCTGGTACCTTTGCCAAAAAACTCAAAGAGACAATCATATTTTGCTTAAATGAATTGCCTCAATGTAACTTCAAGGTCCATTTCATGGTACCTCTGAGACTTTAAGGCTTAACCATCTTCAGACCCTCTCACTGCAATTTAGGGGTATAGGATTTGAATCCTTTCCCATCAATTTGGTCTGTTATAATTCCCCGGATGCCATAGCCAGATATATATGTTTGTAGAATATCATTTTCCTCTCGAGGATGATCCCTTCTTCACTTGGGTTGGCATTGCTCGTTTTCCGTCAAGATTCTATCACCGACGCAATATCTTGCTTTTTGTGTTCAATTGTTAGTTTTGACAAAAACTCCGAGGAGATAGTCTCAATTTAGACTCTTTCTTCTCAAATATCTTCACCCCTAAGCTTAGTGAGCTCTAAATAATAGACCTGGGTCGAGTTCTCGTATCATTTAGAAACATCCAAAGTAATATGCGAAACTCCTTTTATGAAAGTGTTATTAGTCCACTAATCGTTATTTCAATGCAAAATGCTTGAAAAAGATTATAATGATGGACGAAACGGAAATTTATTGAGAGCAAAGCTCGAAATGAATAAATTAATCAAGATATCAATTTTTGAAAAAGTGTAAAATGAGAATGAATTAATCAAGATAACAAATAAAATTTATTGGGAGCGTATCTTGAAAAGAATAAAATAATTGGGTAAGATGAATACTAGATGCCCTAGATATCGCAGCATGAGCTTCTCTATTCAAACTTTTTTGAGGACCATTTTAAACTCAATATGTGTTTAGGGGATCCGGAGTACTTTGTCGGTGCCCAAGACGTAACATACTTCTTCATCGTTAATTCAAGCGTAGCAAGACTACTGTATGCCCCACTTTCGAACAAAATTTGAGTCGCCCTTTTTGGGTTTTCAACTCAAATCCTCTTTGGTCTCAAAGCGCCCTTTGCGGGTTTTCGCCTTGGCCTCTCCTTTTTCTTTTTTTTTTTTTGAATCTGAATTCATCGGATTGGGCAAGTCCTTGCCATCCATCTCGATCAATGTCCATGCTTCCCTAGAACAAGCCTTCTTTGCTGCATAAGGTCCTTCCCAGTTTGGCATCCACTTTCTTCTGCAGTCCCTTTTATATGGGAAAGATCTTCTTCAAAGCCCTATCATGAAATTTTCTAGGGCAAACCTTTTTTTTGTAATCACATATCATCTGACCCTGACAGACAGCTCTTAATATATTCAAATTCAACTGATCATATCGGGATTAAATCCATTCTACCTCTTCCAACTTTAGTTCTGTCAAGACTCGAAAAAAGAATGTCGGCTTCGATAGACAAAACGCTTTTATTCCACAAATTAAGGCATTGCCCCGGCGAAGGTCTTGGCCAATGTTTGATAAGCATAGAGGGTAAATGTAACTTCTTTATGCCAATCTTTACAAGTCTAGGTCATCTTCCAAATGATCATTGTTTTGTTGCTCTCTCCTCATTTTTTTTCTCTTTTTTTTTGGGAAAACTTTGTTGTACTGTAATGTGGTACTTGCTCTTTGAACAGACCGCAAACTTTTGACATTGTGCGGTTAAATGTGATCTTTTTGACCCCTCTTTTTTTTTTGGTATTCTTTCTTTATTTTCCTTTTTTGTTCTTATGACTATCGACTTTGTAATATTGGCCTACGAAGCTACTTCCACCCTCTTAGCAAAATAATTAATGCCTGCTAGAAGCTTCCGATGAGATCGTCGCAATAAACTCCATGCCCCCACATAGATGAGGTCTATAAATAAATGAAGGAGGTACATGAATATTGTCTTCATAAATTTGGCATTCACGGCATAATTGATGCAATCCCTTCCTATGACGGACCAGCAGAATCTGAATCTCATGATTAGCTTGGCTATCGTGAATGTGATCTTCAAATACCCTTATGAATGTCTTCTAGAATTTCCTTAGCCTTAACAGCATACCCACGTCTCAGTAGTTCGGGCGTTTCTAATATGATTGCGCGAAAACATCTTTGAAATGATGTCTCGCCTTATTTCTGTGGTGAGCTAGGCTCTCTTTCCTAGGCTCGCAATGTGCACTGACCCTTTGTAAGGTAGGATCTATTCTTCATCTTGCTCTACCATTCTTAATGAATCAAGTAGATAAGCCATAATCTCTGTCATCTTCAAAGTCCTGAGATCCCTCTAGACACATATCTTGCTCAAAAGTAGACTCTGAGTCAGTAGCAGCATGGCTCATGTCGTTGATATCTAGGGACCTGTTGTAGGTACAAAAGAATATTCAAAGGATAAATGAATCTAAGGATAATTATTTATGTGGTATGAACATGAATGAAATAAATGAATAAAATAATATTTGCTCAAAGTGAGACACAAAAATGCATTTTCATTGAAAATATAGATTTTAAACATAAGCCTATTTCACAAAAAGATTCTTATTACTCCTAGGCTTAGAGCAATAAGCGTGTTTTGGACATTACTCAGACCGCTTTTAAAAATACAGGGATCTCTTCCACGATCTCATTGTTCAAAACACTCCAACGTATGTAAGGGCTCGAAACTTTGATTCCTCGGTTCACTCTTGAATCGTCGTTAATGTTCAGATTCCCCAATATCAGGTTTTGCACTGGAGCCCTGAACTTGATGTACTCTTGATCTCATGCCCCCATCTATCATGGAACTTACAATGTTTACCCCTTAAATAGAAAGATTGGGTAACGGATTTTCTGCACCAGAGGGATCATTAAATTTTACAATGCCCATTTTGATGAATCTTTTGACTAATTTCTTGAAAGCGGTACAGTTTTCCATCGAGTGCCCCGTAATTCTTGCATGGTATTCGCATTGGGCGTTCACATCGTACCATTTAGGGTATGGAGGCTGTATTGGTTCCACGTAAAAAGGGGATACAATATGTGCTTCAAACAAAATTTGGTACAACTCCCTATACGTGATTGGGATAGGTGCGAACTGGAGTTTTTCTAAGTTCAGTTTTGGATCAGATTCTTGTTTTAGGGAGACCTGACGGCTGGTATTTATAGTCTTTGGCTGGCTTACTGTAATCGGCTCTGAATAGCCCTTGTTACACCTTCTCGTACAATTCACTTTATTTTCTTTTTTCTTCGGGGCTTTAAAAGTCCATTCTCCTTTTTCTTCTGTTTCTGTCAGTACAACCGGTTTGGCTAGATCATCCTCCGGGTTGAAACCTGAGTCAATCGAGAAGTTCAACAGTGCCGAGGTATTAATCTGACATTGGGGTTTGATAATGACAGGTGCCCCTTGTGGAGGCACGCCTAGTTGGGCTGAGATACTTATCGGGGAATAAACGATGTCTTCATCATCATCCACACTGTTGACCACTGGGCCACTCTTTTTTTCAAGCCCTCCGACTAGTA
Source organism: Gossypium sturtianum (assembly GCA_025698515.1). Classification (NCBI taxonomy): domain Eukaryota; kingdom Viridiplantae; phylum Streptophyta; class Magnoliopsida; order Malvales; family Malvaceae; genus Gossypium; species Gossypium sturtianum. The sequence goes on along the minus strand of CM046946.1, from coordinate 20,338,870 downwards.
ATTGGGTTAACTGGCACATCATATTCATTTGATCCCGCATATCCTGTTGAATTTTGGCCAACTGCTCTTGCATCAGTATTTGCCTTTGCTCTAATCTCTCCAACCTTTGTTCCATATCTTCTAGGTTAACTGAAATAACTTCACCTAATTAGGGTCTTTCTACAAAATTTTAATGCATGTGATATGATGTAATGCAAATGCATGGAATGCAATGTAAATGCATGGTATGAATGCAAAAAGAAAGAGAGGCGTTGATTATGAATTCAATTCCATTAGAAGAACTTTTCTAGAAAACAAATTTCTTTACATAAAACGGATTGCATATACGGCTTTGTCCTCATAGCCTAGGTGAAAACACCAGTCCTCTTCTTCGTATCCGGATGTTATGGTCGTGTCCCGTGAACTTTCTCAATAGATGCCTCTTCTAGCTCCTTGTTGCTTGGTCCAGGCCGTACCTCTTAACTCACTTATCCTCCGTGATGTTCATAAGCTTCTTTTAGAAAATTGAGACATGATGACTCTCGAATAATCCTTGTCGGCTTGAATCCTTGGGCAAAGTCTTGTATTCCTCTGCGGACTATCACCCCTCTCTCGTTGTTTACCTGGACTATGTTCGAACGACCGTATTATAATCCACTTTATCAAGTAACCCATTTCCTTATGACAAACTTTTCTATTTAGCAATCGAATATGAATCAACACCTCCTTTTTATGATGATGAAATGCAATACAGTCAAAACAAAAAAAAAACACGTCAGCACAAGAGAAATAAACAACAAAATAAAGTACCTAATCGTGTGACTACTAGGGTTTGGCGTGGCTCTACCTAGGGTTAGCTTTTAGGGTTCACTATATGTGGTTTGGTTCTAAGGTAAGGGTACCTGAACCAGCAGATTCCTCGATCCTCACCCATTATAGGCTCATACGGACCGAGTTCGATTCGAGGAATTCATTTCCCTATGGCCATGCGGAGGTGAAAACCTCACGGAGACATAGGTGCGGATGTATTGCAGGCGATCCACTAGCCCATGCGGAGGTGAAAACCTCACGAAAGCATAACTTCGCTCCCACTTAAAGCGCGACCACAGCGGTCATGTAGTGCAATGCGAAACATTTTATAAAATAGAATCACATGCAATAAAAAGAACAAAATTATGACTTTTCAAATCCGACTTTCAAATTTTCGACATTTGGACAATAACTAATCGATTTTTCGGCTTGACTCTCTTATTAGTCCCAGTAAGTCGCTAAGTATGTCGTAACCATTTTTTGGAAAACGGGAATCGACTTTGGTTTTGAAAACGAAAATAAAAACCGGGAGTCGCCACCAATCCTTTTTGATGAGGTGTGATCGGGTCACCTCGTAAAACGGTTTTTTTAATAAACAGTTTGATTTATCAAAACAACATTTCGGTCTACTAAACTCAGAAAATGGATTCGGAGTCGGTTACGTGCGAGGAAGGGTTAGCACCCTCGTCGCCCAAAATGGGTACCTAATTGATTAATTGATGTCTTAATGTCAAAAATTTGAAAAGATTTTAAAATACGAATCCTTTAGGAAATGTTTGGATAATTCGAATTGGATATCGAAATTCTTTTGTTCCGAAAAGATGAAATATCACATCCAGCACGATAGGACACGATGTTTCAACCCTCGATACCAAGATCATTTCATGATTTCCAAAATTCACACATTGTAATTTTAAAAAGGGTATTCCACTATTCGGACAAACCAAAAAACCGAAACCCAGCACGATTGGGCACGATTCCTCGAATTTCCAAAACGCGAAATGTTGCCTTTATTTTTAAGAAATTCTTATCCCGAGATAATAAAACGTCACATCCAGTGAGTTAGGACACGACAATTTTGAATTCTCGAGAATAAGTTTTTTATTTAACTTTTATGCTTTGATTTTAAAAGAAAATAATAGGTTCTTTAGACTCGATGAGAAAAATCGAAACCCATTAAGTTAGGGTACGCGATTTCTTTCGAACCTTAGAACGCTGAGTATTGGCTTATTTCAAAAATCGGATAAAATATGCGATCGTAGTAAAATGGAAAATAAATTTTTAATGCCAATATGCATAATAGAACAAAAATGAGGGCAATAATAACAATAATAAAGGCCAAAATAAAATACAATAAAATAAAATCTAAAACAAACAATCTATATGAAATAATAGATAAATGTTAAAAATAATAAATAAAAAATAAAATAAAATAATAGTAATAGCTAATTGTAAATCAATAGATAAATAAACACTATGTACAACAACAACAATAATAATGATAATATAATAATAATAACAATAATAATAATAATAATAATAATAGATAACAATAGTAAACAAATAATAGTAAAATATATAATAGTAATAATAATAATAATAATGGTAGTAAAAATAAAATAATGGTAATGGCAATAACAGTAATAATAATAAATAATAATCGCAATAATAATATTAATGATAACAAAGATAACAATAGAAAATAAAAAATAATGATACTAATAATATTAATAATAATAAATAAAATATTAAATAATAATAATAATAGTAATAATAAAAATATTAAATAATAATAATGATAAGGTAATAATAATAAATAATATTACATTAATAAACGAATAATAATAAATAAATGAATAAATAAATAAGAGTAATAATAATAATAATAATAATAATAATAATAATAATAATGGTATTAGTAATAATAATAATAGTATGGTGTAATAATAATTATAAAACATTAATAATACTATATTAATGTGAACAATATATATATAATAATTTAAAACAAGTGATAAAAACAAATCTTAAATAACATATAAAAATAGTTTAAAAATAGTTTAAAGGAATAATATGTAATACTATATAAAATAAACAATATAAACAAATTTATAATAAATAAAATATATAAAACAGTTTTCTATTATGGGGTCAAGGATCGAATTGAAAAAGAGTAAAAAAAGAAGGGGTCAAATCAAAAATAAAATAAAATAAAGCCTGATCAAATGGCACTACAAAAGGGAGGGACCAGAAGCGTAAATCTCCCTTTTAAGGTAGGAATGCGCAGATTCCTACCCCCACCGGACAGATATTTCATTTAATGTTTTAAACCCATTTTTTATTCTTTATTTCATTCTCGATTCAAAAAAAAAAAAAAACCCAAAACTTTAAAACTTCTCCCTTCCCCTTTTGTCTTCTTGATCAACGGGGTTCCCTCCCGTGAGTTCATTTGCTTTGCCCATCGCACCACCACCATGTCCGGTGGCGACGGCGCAAAACATGGGCCTTAACACCCGTTCAAGCCCCCTTTAAGCCCCGATCTTGGCGTCAAAGAAGAGAGGAGAAAGGTTCCTCCTCCGTTTCGGGTTTGGTTTCGACGACGGAGAGGGGACTCCGACATCATGATCCCGGGAGTTTCGGTAAGGCCCTACCCTTTTCCTCTTTTTTATTATTTTTGTTTGTAAAAAAAATTAAAAAATAGAATAAACAAGAGAGCAACAGTAAAAAAAATAAAATAAAAGCTAAAAGACTGAAAGTCACCTAGAATCTGTTCCTTTTTTATTTCTTGTTCTGATTTGTCGAAAAAGAAGAAGTCCCCATTTGCACTGATATTTTCACGGTTTTATAGCCGAATGAAAAAGAAAAAATACAATATTTTTTGGTATTTCTTCTCTGCTACTGTCTCTGTTGTGATTTCTCTATTTGCAAAGCGATCAGGCGACATTGCAATGGAGAAGACGCTGACACCACGTGATGAGCGGCGCGGTGCAGGAAGAGGGGGAGCAAACGAGGGAGCGGCGCCTAGGGTTTCAAAAACCCTAGGCTTTTCTGAAAATTTTTTACTTTTTGGTCCTATAGGGCCTCTTGTAATTGGGCTGTATTATTTATGTTTTATTATTTCTGATTCGGGCCCGGGCAAAATTTGAGTTTTACATTTACAATGCTGTAGTTTGTATTTTGAATATTTCTTCTATGATATAAAATAAAGTTTAAATCAACAAAAATTCAGAGCTACGGTCCTACTTAATCAAACCAATAAATCTGCATACATCAAAACGTTAACTTAGAGATAAATAAGGTTTACCAATTCTACTTAATTTTTATTTTAATTGCAATGAACAGAGAGAGAGTAATTTTCTGAAATTGATGCGATTAATTGGATAGGCAAGTTGTTCCAATAATTTAGTCAATTTCATTTTCTTTAATTATAAAATTGATTCAACACCTTAATTCATATTGTTGTGGCAAGTATTTTTCAGTTCCTGCTAAGGTAACTATCGCTCTCAAGAGCTCAAATTCAATGTTTGTTTTATGAATTACCATAATAAAATTAATTAAAAGGGCTGATAGGAATATGAATTTGACATTTTCAAATAGAAGTGGATATACATAAATCAGTTTCTCAAAGAGTCAACAGTGTTGCTAGAAAAATGTTTAATTAATTTATTAATCCAAAGTAAACCATGGCGCAGCCATGTAGGATTTAAGTCAAGTCAATGAGCATTATTTTAATTTTTATTCTCATACCAAAATGTTTAATAAAAAAATCTCAAAATTAATTTTGCAAAATATCATCTGTGAACTGTAGTATAAGCGGTATTATTTTAATTTTTATTCTCATACCAAAATGCTTAAAGTATGTTTTAAAGTTTGCATGTATGGCACGTTTTCTTTGTTTTTTTTTTCTGTTCTTAGTCTCACGTTTCTTCGTTTTTCTTTGATTTGTCTTCTGGTGTTTTTTTTTTTCTTTTTTGTTTGGATTCATTTGTTTTATATTTTAATGAAGAACGAAAAGACGGATTTGAGTATTACTAAAGGAGAAAAGGAAGCGTGACAGTTCAAAAGTGGATCTGATTCACTGAAATCGTTGTATGATTTTTGTTTAGTAGGATGTTTTTTCATAGCAAGTGTGGTTTATTTTTCAGCAATGCAAAATACTATGACGAATCTTTGGCATCTCTAAAGGTGTTTTGATTTCAAATTTGGGAGACAAACGTTACCTTTTCAAATTTATCATGAATTGGATATTGACAGAGTGGTTAAAAGGAGCTCAATCGACTTTCAATAACTATATTTTGGTTTTCCATTGGTTAGAGAGGAATGAGGATCCAATGCATGTGCCTTTGATCTTTTCTAATTTCTAGGTTCAAATACACGATCTTCCCTCAGGATTATTCTCTGAAAATGTTGCTAAACAATTTGGGAATTTTATTGGTGTGTTCAAGGAGGACGATGCTAAACATATCAGTGTAGAGGATACAAGAACTTTTTGCGAATTAGGGTTAGAGTTGATGTTAATTTCGGCTGCCTTTGAAGCGCCAAAAGAAGATTATGATTTCTCGTTCCAATCATATCTATGCCAAGTTTCAATATAAGAAACTCACTTTATTTTGTTTCTTGTGTGGTTGCCTTAGGCATAGAGATAGTTTTTGTCCAATTAGGTTGAATAAGGATTTTCAAGAGAAGGAATTGGAATGGGATCTTTCGTTGAGGGAACCGGCCAGAAAGGCCACCACTGTGACTAGTGTTGGCTCCATGAGGATGATGGTGCAAATTTTTCGGCAAATATCTTTGGGAAGAAATCCACAGGGCATAATGTTTGGGATAGTAAAATCCCTAATTTTAGGTAGCAAATAAACCCAATCTTAGGGCTAAATCTAGAAGGGAATCTAAATTGGAAGATAAGGAAAGAGGCAAATTCTTCAATAGGACCGGGTCAGGACTTGATGGTACAAGATTTGGAGGACAGTCCAATAGAGTGCCTTGATGGAAAAAAGATGCCAAGACCAGATATACATGCCCCCAATCTTTCTAGTTCTTCGGATTTATTGGAGACAAATGTTGAGTATTCTCTTGCTCATTGCTCAGGATTATTGGAGACCGCCAATAGGTAGGCTAGTCGGATGAAATAAAACTTATATTGTTGAGTATTCTCTTGCTCATCGCTCAGGATCATCCCCAAATTATTTTTTTTTATTGAGACAAAACTTGGTTCGAGTCAAATGAAAAAAGTATAGAGGAGACATGGTTTTCATAATGAGATTGATGTATCGGTTAATAGTACAAGGGGAGGCTTTAGCCTTGGATGGAGCATGGGAGTTTCAATAAGACTGAAAAGCTTCTAAAAAAATCACATTGATGTGGAGGTAATCGAGGATGTGGATAGTGAGAAGTGGAGGATGATAGGTTTTTATGGTTCACTTGATGCCCGGTTTCGCACAGATTCTTGGAATCTTCTAAAATTGTTAGGGCAGGATCATAGTTTACCTTGGATAGTTTGTGGAGACTTTAATGAGATTTTGTACTTTTTTGAGGAAAAAGGGGATTACCACATAATCAAGGAAGAATGAAGGATTTTCAGGCTACTTTGGCAAAGTGTCAATTGGAGGACTTGGGCTATACGAGTCTATGATTTACATGGGAGAGAGGCAATTTAGTAGATAATAATATTAGAGAAAGATTAGACCGAGGGCTTGCAAATTCGGCTTGGTGGGTAAATTCCCTAATTTTTTTATCCGGCATTTTCCACATTTTTTCTCTGATCATTAACCTCTTCTCTTCGCTACTGATCAAGAGGAAAAAACTTGGTCTAGATGCATATTCCATTTTGAATCAATGGATCTTGGAAGATTCATGAGAACTTAAAATTCGTCGTTTATAGTGTAATGTTGGGGCTATGCTTGCCTGTCTAACTTCTATGTACATATTTGCAGGAGTGGGTAGATCTTTTAAAAAAGTAGGAGGTTGAAATTCCAAAGAAACTTCATAGACAAATTTATCATCTTAACAATGCAAACAGAGACGATGGGATTCTCTTAGAGCTTATCAATGCCAAATTTCACCTTAACATGGAAGTCGACAAGTAGGAACTTTATTGGGAATAACGAGCAAGATAAAATTGGTTAAAATTGAGGGATCGAAATACAATGTTCTTTCATCTATATACATCCTAACGACGACGTAAAAATAAAATCAAGGGGTTAAAAAAAGGTGATGGCCAGGTTACTTGAGACCATCAAGAAATGGCGGATGTTGCAAATGAATATTTTTCTAAGTTGTTCTCAACACAAGGAGTTGGTGATTTTGAACATATTTTGATGGGGTTTAATCGGTGTATTATAGAGGATATGAAAAAATTTCTTACGGCTAAATATGATAGGGAAGAAATTCATACAGCACTCAAGGACATGGCACCAACAAAGGCTTCGAGGGCTAATGGATTGCCAGCCTTGTTCTTTCATAAGTATCGGCACTATAACACCCTATACCCGATCCAAATCACCGGTTTGGATATCGAATGTTACAATTTAACCAAATTATCAACCATATTTCCAATTTATTTAATTCTGTTATAGATTTAATACTACGTTCTAATACAACTTTAATCCAACTAATTAACTATCCATAACATTTCCATAGATGAACATCACATGAAACCTCTTACTTTATGATTAACTAACTAAATATATTAGTTTAATTTACAAACATACCCATCTACTGAATATAATACACGTAATCTAACAAATTGAATTATGCTTAATTACAACTTCAATCCCCGAGGCAAGCCTCTAAGGATGCACCTCTATATGCAAGATACCGCATCAAAGAAGTCCACTTGGATCCCGTAATGTTTGGCTTAGTCCCTTCCCATATTTTCCATATCAGCCTTTCATCTTGAACTCAAGACAAACCACTTATAAGTTCAAATGAACTTAGTGAGACTCCATACATCAATTATTAATTAATAACTCTTGATACCACGAGTATAAAAATTAATGAACATAATTCAAATCCCTGAGTTTCATATGAGTTTTTGCAATTTGATGGGCGCAGACAACTCCTGTACGTTCTTCTTGAACAAACTGTTGGTGGATATATCTGTGGCAGGATTTCTCCAAGTTGTACGCATCCCGATGACTCTTACAAGAGACCTAAACTTCATCTCAGATTCAGGGTCTTTCTCACTTGATAAATTTATTGGATATCTCGTCTCTTGAGTTGACATATGTATCATTGGTTAACTCTGGCGGACTAGTACACACTTCGTCGTAGTGGCGAATTCTTACCCATTACTCTTCATTTTCTAAAATTTTCTGGTAAACACATGGTATCATTCAGACCGCTTCATGTATATAGCACAGCTAACCTAAATACCTATCAGAAGGAAACCCTCATGTACTTATCCTCGATAGGAGGCTTCTAAATCAATTGTTTGGCAGACTGTCGTACGAATAACCCCCTTTCTTGCAGAACTGTGTAAGATAGTCCCGATGGACTTTCCTTCAACAGGATAGTCCTTGAGGATATTCCCGTCTTCAACATAGTCATTGGCGATATTCTCCTTAATCAAATAATCCTTAAGGACTTCCAAAGATAAGTAACCCTTGGCAGACTTTCTTAGAGGAAATAGTCCTTACGGACATACCCCTCATTCGACAGTCCCTGGCAGGTTCTACAGAATAGATAGACCTTGGAGGTCATTCCACGTAAGATAGTCCTTGGCAGACTTTCCATATAAGATATTCGTTGGCAGACTTTCCACATAAGATAGTCATTGGCGGACATTCCACGTAAGATAGTCCTTGACGGACTTTCCAAATAATATAGTCCTTGGTAAACTTTCCACATAAGATAGTCCTTGGCAGGCTTCCCTTTTTCTAACGACCTATTTTCCAGGAAACACTTAAAAATAAAGTCTAGAGAACCGTTTCACTTTTTCATAACCAATGTTGGCTTGTTTATTACCTCTGGCAGACTCTTAATGGTGGATACAGATTTACAATCAATCTAAAGGAAAAATCCCTTTTTCCAAGTATATCCACGTACAAGACGCTTTTGCATATTCCTCTTGCCTTCGCATCTTGGCTGGACCTCTTACCAACAAGCTTGCCAGCATTCCTATACAAGCTATAACTGTAGCAACCCATTTTTCTGTGGTGTCGGAAATAGTGGTTCCGAGACCACAATTTTGACAAGTGAGCCAGTATATATTATTATTTAATATTTAGGAGTCAAGTATTTTGATATAGTGCATTTTTTATTCGATAATTTTATTTAATTGGAAAATTAGTTAAGTACAAGTGGTTCGATCCTAAAGTCAAGTGGTTTTGGAAAAATGAGGTATTGAGATTTCGTTTTTATAAATCGAGCCCGTAAATATGTTTATTAAATATTTACAGAGTTACTGTATAGATGTATTAAATTTTGGTCTGGAAATTTTAATGATCAATGATTAATTAAGGTACAAGGACTAAATCGTATAAACCGTAAAAAAATTAATTCTATAGAGTTCTATTAGTTGTAATGCCTAAATAATAATTGTTGGGATTTATGTGGCAATTTGGCCAGTTTAAATATGAGTGCACGGTTTGGAATTTGTTTCCTTTAAAATAATGTAAATTTATAACTTAAATTATTGTATGTTAATATGTAAAACAAAAAAAAAATTCATCATCTCTTTATTTGGTTTTCACCACCGAAACATCAAGTTGAAGAAGGAGAAGCCATTGTCGAGCTTCAAGAAACCTTCGACCCTCTTGCAAGGTAAGAAAATCAATCCCGTTTCTTATAATTTTTATGTTTTTGTGATTGTTGCAACTAGGTCCAGCTAACTCGTACCTCCGTTTTCAAAACTGTTAAAGATTTTAAAACTTGCCATTGATTAATCATAGATGTTTTTTGATAGAAAATGGTAGATTTGGAAGCTATGAAATGTTTATGGACTATTTTATAATGTGATTTTGTTAAATTTGAACATAAGGACTAATTTGTTAATATCATGAAATTGATATATAATTTTCGTGATTTTTATAATAGGTGGCTGTATTTGAATGTATTTGAAATTTTTTTAAAATTTGAAGTCCAAATTTGAAAGTCATGATAAGTTTGATTTTAAGGACTAAATTGAATAAAATGTAAAAGTTTAGAAAAAATGTGTAAAATGAAATTAAAAGATTATAAGCATGAATTTGATTATTATTATGAGATTGGTATTGATATTTTGAATCTTAACTATTATATAGATCAAGTTGTTGACTTAGGCGAAAAATAGAAAATTACTGAATTATCCCTAGTATCTATAGTGTTATCGTTTTATCAGGTTAGTTCATACTACCTTCGGTGGTTACAACTTGTTATTAAATGTTGTTAATTATTTTTATATAAACAGATAAAATGGAAATCGAACTATGTGGTAATAAATTGAATTCTGAGATAATTTCGATGGACCGAGTAAAAGTCTCATACGCGAGGTTTCTAAGTGATTCCCATTCTGGACCGAGCTCCAGCATTTGTTGCCGACTCGGATATACATGTGACACAGAGTTACCCTAGACTGGTAATCTATTGTTGTTTTAAAGGTTTAACCTGGACTGGTTACATGTATTTATAGCCTTGTTTAGGCTATTTTCTGCATTGTATATTTCTGTATACAATTAGCTCGGATGAGCATCAAATGTTACCGGCACTTGTGTATTGAATTACTTTTACGAAGTTCCATCGGTAAATCGAAGGATATACAAAGTGAATTTGTAACGTTAATGTGGATGTAATATGAGCTTTGAATATTTGTATGTTCATTACTTATTGACTCGGAATTGTTGAACTATGTCATGATATGAATAAATATGACAAGGATATCGACTACCTCCAGAGGTACCAACGTCCAGAGTAAGAAACTTGCACAATAGATATGAAATAAGCTATATCCACAAATATATGGGTCAAGTTGTAATATAGTTACAACGAAGTAAGTGAGTACTTCGAGGATTGTACCCAAGGGAGTCGAGTACTAAATTAATCCTAATAAAAAAACAAATCTAATTAGTACTTTAAATAAATTATATTACGAATAAACATAAAGACATATTTTTGGGGGTTTTTATAACAAAAAAAAAGAAAATAACATAAATAAAGATACTTTGGGAAACTAATTTTGTAAACTGAATCAGATCTAGGCATGAGCGATTTAGCTTGCTTTGGTAATCATAACCAACTGTCACTTAGGGTTTCTATTCAGTCAACTATTCGTCACCCTAGCAGGATCTCTCAATCTTCCATTAAACTGATGAGTCAACAAGAACTACTTATCTCTCAACCTCACGGTCCAGATTGATTTGGGGCTAAGGTATTCACGGATAGGCCATACCAATTTTGTGTTAATTCCCACCTAAATGACTTCCTAAAGTCGTCAAGCCTAGGATTTAAGTTCTTCCTCTCCCAAATGGCTGATCTTCTAAGGAAACCCCACACAAAACTTAATTAATCATACCTCCACTCACTAATCCCCCATAAAAGGATTAGTTAGCCATGGATTTCATAAACACAATAAACTTGATGCTAAAGATAAACATGAATAATGACTCAAGAGAAAATATTTAAGAGAATCTTGAACTGTATTGAATGAAGTGCAGAATCCACAAAGAGTTGATAGTGTCTACAAATTAGATTTCCTGACTAACGCAAAAGATAAGAATTAGAAATAACCTAAAACCTAAGAAAATGGAAAAACTGAAAACTGAAATTACAAATAAAGTTATAAAGTCTCAAAGATTGTCTATAACAAGTGTTAAATGAGCCTATTTATAGATTTAGGGTTGTCATCGTCCTCAACCTTAGGTCAGTTGACGTTCTTATATTAAACATTTTCTTGTGCAAACCAAAACGCCCTTGGCTCGTAAGTGTTTCTCGTATAAGATCGATGTTGCGACACCCTAGTGCCTATATCGCGACATCAAAGGTAGTATGCTCAGACTCAGGGTGGCTTCCGGGGTGTGTCGTGACATCCCTTGGTTGTGTCGTGATATCGAAGGCGGTTCTTGTACTCTGTTCCCTATATTGCAACATCAAACTCCCTGTGTTGCAACACAGTGACTAGTTTTGAGTTTGTATGCCCTCTAATGGTCTCCTACTCACTCACTAAGTATATTAGCTAACCCTTAGGCCTCATTCGGCTCCTAAGGTCAATAAATTACTCAAATTACACTTTTTATTTAATGTAAACGAGACTATGAAAACTTAATTAAAACATAATAAAAGTGCTCGTATTCAAACTTCTCAAGTGTGAAAACTAGTTTAATCTGCTACATCGAATTACGACAGATTAAACTCCCTCACACTTAAGTCGTTGCTTATCCTCAAGCAAGGCAATTAAAAACAACAAATTAAAAGACGACCCTTGAGCAAATATAGTACAAATGTTGGTTTTGGAGTACATAACTAGGCATTTTATATTTACACATAATCTTGACATGATATAAAGCTTACTTACCACTCTTGATATCAAACACCTAAGTTCAGTATATTACAAAAGATACAAACATTAAGGTTTTCAAATGTATATATCCATCAATAAATTATACAGCAAGTTGATTATCCTAGCAGAATACAAACAGTTGTAAATGTGATTATTCAATATGATGTCAATTCGTGAAGAAATCTACCTAGGTCACATAAGGCTTTTCGACATAACGTTACGAGGCTTGATAGATATGGAATTCAAGAACTATAAGCATCAAAATAGTTTCAAGCATAAAAATAGTTTGACACATCGTATTGTTCCCTATTCTCCCCCTTAGTAACCCTTACCCGATCACTGCCTTATTTTTCCTTCTCTTACCTTATTTCTCCACATGGGAAATCACGACATAATACAACAAATATGACTAGCTCACAACTTTTTATGAACTAATGAATGAGTTTTTCTACTTTTGTGACTTTGTCACATTTTTTTTCTTTTCAATTTATTTCTCACTCACAAATGCTTTTACTTTTCAAGAACTTTTCTACTCATTTTGATTTCCTTTTTGAATTTTTCTTTTGTTGCACATATTGGCTAACCTATAATCACAATCTCACATCGATCCTTCCTATTTCACTCTATTTTTACAAAATCCACTGTTATGTATCTATTTAACCCTCAATCTGTATGGTCAGATGTCTATAGTTGTGCAATTCAGGACCAAGGAAAAGGGTAAATACAAATTAACATTTTTGGCTCGGGTTTTGTATGAACCAAAAGTGTTTTCTAGCTCAAATATTACTAAAGATGAAGAAACAAGGTTAGTTTTTTGGCTCTGGGTGTATACCAAATAATGCCTTAGGTCATCCCTAGGTATCTCAATAGGCACAAATTTAATCAACCAAACAATCCCAAATTCAACAATCTATCATACACACTAGTATGCTCGTTTCCCTATATTCTTTATATCATTTGGTACATTCAATTGCTTAATGCTTATTTACGGTGTAAAATAAAGAACTTAGTAGTCTAATCATAAAAAATTTAAAATCACCTACTTTCATGCCAAATTTATAGTAAATACAATCAACCTATATACATGCTCCTAACCAATCATTTACTTTTCTACAAGCTCAAGCACACAATTGACAATAAAAATTAAAATTAAAGGCATAAAAACTAGAAAAAAATTTAAAATAAAGGCATAAAAACTAAAAGAAAAAATTTCCTATGTTACCCCTACACTTTAGATAAGAAAAGAAGTTACCCGATTGATTGTGGTAGTTCCGTAATCTATTGGTGAGTGTCCCCTTCCATTTATCGTTGAAGGTTCTGAATTGTTTTGTTTCTTTCGTGTGGAGTTCATTCAAAAAAAAATTAGAACAGAAAAAAAAAATAGCAACCTACTGTTAATTCTACACCTAAAAATAAAAATTATTCCAAAATTAATTATTGTCTTTAAAAAAAAGAATTAGCAGCTCAATCATCTTCCTCCTCCTTAAAATCCATCCCCTCTCTTTCCTCACCCTCCCTCTCTTTCTTTTCATCACTTTCTTGCTCCTCTTCTTCCTGCTTAGGATGCCCTTGGTTGAACATATCTGACGAATAATTGGGTACTATAATGTTATACTGGGCCCGACTCTTGCATGGAGTGCATCATCCAATCCAACTTTGGATGACTGCTACCGCCACTTTCTTTTCAAGTTTCCATTTTTTTCTTTCCTTTGAGATGAGGCCGAAGTAGTCGTCTTCTCTTGTTGGCATTTATTCCACTTTTTTATTTGTTTCGTACAAAGCTCTGTGTACAGCGTAAACAGTGTGTCTTCTATTATGCTTCTGGACGGCTTTATAGATTGCTGAGTGGACACCATTAGAATGCCTACTCTTTTGCACAAGTCCGTCACTAAGTAGGGAAAGAAGATTCTGAATTTCTGGCCGCTGACACACCGTTTCATATATTGATATATCCATGTTCCGATGCATACTTATTTTCTCAGCAAAACAACATAAAGCAAAATCGCTCGAAAAGTATTGACATTAGATACATTCAAAGTAAGAGTGATTCGAGTGCATAAAAATTGAATCAAATTTTAGCAAAAGAAATATTATTACTTGATTAAAAGATGTGGGAATATCGATTACACAGGTGGCTTCTATTCACCCCTTCCTTCAGTTAAATAATTTATAACATTGTCCATATTTATGTCTCTAAAATATTCTAGATCAGTTAATTTCACAAAATCACTTTCATAAACTGGAGGATTATAGAATTCACAGATAGCTCAAGGGGTAATTCTTACTTCCTTCCCTCTCACCGGTACTGTTTCCCATGTGGCACCTTCGGTCCTTTTAGACTCTTGGTCCCACAAAAATGCGTAAAATTCTTGCACTACTGGGACCACAGTGGGATCTTTTGGGATCACACAGAAGCGTTCTTATCTGTGGTATAGGACCAAGGGCCAAATTTCTCGACATAGTGTCATCAACAGTTAAAATCCTCGCTCTTGAATAAATGTTTTTCCCTAAATCCCTAAAAAATATTTTTCCACATTTGCATTTAGGAAATTAGAGGGATTTGGAACCACTAATGACTCCAATTCATTAGTTCTTCTAACTTTTGTTTGTGGTATATTCGATATTAATTTATGCTTAGAAACTAATGAAATATCAAACAATATTTCCAATGGAATAGTAAAAAGATGGATTAGGAACCCTTAACCTCGAATAGAGACGCGTTAGATTGTAACAGCCCGATTTAGGGGCTAGTCGGAATAGTGATTTCGGAACCACTAATCTGAAGTTGAAGAAAATTATTTTAATATTACATTATGAGTTATAGCATGATTATATGGGTGCATGAAAATTTTGGTGCTTTAATTTTAGCGATTTCATGCTTAATCGCGAAAAAGGACTAAATCGCATAAAGTGCAAAAGTTCTATTTTACAAGTTAAAGGTGCCTAATAGCCATATAATATTAATTGGAGGCCTTTAATGTGCAAATTGACCCTTAGATATAGGGTGGCCGGCCATAGGGGGGACAAAGAAGTCAAAATTAGTCAAAGTTGGTGTAGTAGGTGGATTAAATTGATGAAATAGAATAAAATAAAGAAAAGATGATATCCTTCTATTCACTCATCTTCTTCCACCAAAAATTAGCAGAAAATGGGGGTTTGAAAACCCAAAAATTTCAGCAAGCTCTTCACCTTTCTAGTAAGTGACTTTAATGGTTTTTCTTGATGATATTTGTACTTTTGAAACCCCTAAAGCTTAAGCTAGCTAAAGAGGGGACTATTTTGCAAAATGGTTAAAAGTTTAGGGTTTTTCCATGTGAGCATGTATGTTGTTTGCTGCATTTTTATGGAAGAAAATGAATCATAGTAGTTAGATAGACAACTTTGGTGAAAGATGTTTCCATGAAAACACCTAAAAGGACCTTTTTGTAAAAGTTGTAAAATAAGAGGTAAATGTGTGAAATATTGAGTTTTGATGGTTGCCATAAGAGAAATAAATGTTCATCTAGGCTTGTAAGAGGAGGAAATTCGATTAGAATTGAATTACGAGCTTAGGGATAAAATGGTCATTTTGTGAAAGTCTAAGGGCAAAATTACCATTTTGCCCAAGTATGATTATTGAAATGTATTAATTAATGTGATAATTAAATGAGCTAATTTGCTAATATAGATCAAGAAGAACGAGGAATTGACCTTGACCGAGGAAAGGGCAAGGTATCAGACTAGATAAGCAAATTGGCCTATTTTGAAATCGAGGTAAGTTTGTGTGTAATAAATTCAACATCATGTTATTTAGTTTTAAAATGTTTGATATTAGTGATGACGAACATTATTTCTATGAATTTGAGTAATGATGTTGAATGAGAAAATGATGAGAATTGTTATGTTGAAGTCCCGGTTGGACTTAAATAAATGAGAGAATAATATCATCAAGATTTGAGATGAGTAAGGTCCCGTATAAGACCATGTCTAGGACATGGCCTCGGCACCAAATCGAAATTTCGTACAAGACCATATCTGGGATATGGCATCGGCATTGAATATGAAAATCGTATAAGACCATATCCAGGATGTGGCATCGACAATCGATATAAGATCCCGTATAAGACCATATCTGGGATATGGCATTGGCATCTAGAAGTGACCCCACATAAGACCACATCTGGGATGTGGCATTGGTGTCGTAATTATGTGAATGAGAAGGATCATGTATCTCTAAATATCCCAAGTGATTCAATGGGGTAAATAGTTAAGCTTATGATAGAGATGAGATTCATGCTAAGACTATGTGATGAAGTGATACATGTATATGTGAGAAATTCACGAGAATGGTTTACGATATGTGGCATGATATGTAATCGGTAAGAATAAGCATGAGTAAGTTATGGAAATGAGCTTGAGACTTGTGTTTTATTTCAATGCAATGGATGGATGACATTACGAGCTTTATATAACTATTTATTTCATGCAAACTTACTAAGCTTTATGCTTACCCCTCTCATTTCCCTTTTCCTTGTAGCATTGCCAAGTTAGTTCGAGAATTCGTGGAACGTCGAAGTTCGAAAATCACACTATCGACTACTTTTGGTATAACCAAGTTAGTTTCATTTTGAGTATGGAATGTATAGGACTTGGTCATTTTGTTATGTCATATTTGTTAGCCATAGTGTTGGCTATTAATTTTGTTAAATTCATTTTGTAAAAGGCCATTGGAAATTGGCCAAAACTTGACAAGTTTATAAATTCAAAGATGATGAAATTCATAAAGTGCTTGCTTGTATGGTTGTTTTGATTTTGAGTTCTTATAAGTTCCTTATGTCATAATATATGTTAGATTGAATTGGTATAAGTTTGGTTGTTGTGTAGGGTGACATTTGGCTTGGTAGATAGCCTTTCAAATGTCCATAGGGGTAAACACACGGGTGTGTGTTTAGGCCGTGTGTGACACACGGTTAGCCCCATGGGTGTGTTGATTGGCCGTGTGTCTCCATGCATGCTAGGTTGGCAACACAGTAGGCTCAGTAGTAAACACATGAGCAGAGACACGGTCGTGTGTCTCGACCGTGTGGGAGGCACAGCCTAAGACACGGGCGTGTGCCTTGGCCGTGTGCCCTTATTGAGATGCTGACGTCATAAACAGAATGTCAAGGTTTTTTACACACGGGCGAAGACACGGGCGTGTCATGGCCGTGTGAGGGACACGGGCTATGGACATGGGCGTGTGTCAGGCCGTGTGAAAACCCCTGTAGGTTCGAATTAGAAAATAAATCCACATGGGTGTGGAACACGGGCATGTGATGTGCCACACGGGTGTGTCCCTTCCTCCACACGGGAGTGTGGCTCTATTTTATGTCAAATTTGTGTAAATGATCAAAAGTTTCCGGTTTAGTCCCAAATCATCTCGGGTACAAGTTTAGGGTCTTGTAGACCTTTAATAAGGACATTATGGTCTTTAATGAAAAGTTTTAAATTTGAAATGAAATTTTATGAACCGATGTGGTATATTTGAGCAAGCTAAGTACGGTAATGCCTCGTTACCCGACTCAGATGTTGAATAAGGGTAAGGGGTGTTACATAGATTCCTTGCGAAACTTATGCTCCTTTCCTTATTGCTGTGGTGTGCCTACACCGATTAGTATCACAATTTTTTGCAGAAAAGAGGAAGGAGATTGAGGAAAGGTTTTAGGATTTAAGGATTATTAAGAGGATTTGGGTTTTAGGAGTTGACAAAGATGTAAAGCTATGTAAATATAATGTTTAGGTTAAAAACCTATGTTTTAAAGCCTAAAAATTGAGTTAAAACTATATTAAATATGGCAGGTCACGTTACCGGGTCAAGTCGACCTTGCAGAAAATTGCAACGATGTCGTGACACAGGGGTTCTGTGTCGTGACACCCTTAGCAGCTTACCAATTTCGCGACATCGAGGCTCAATGTCGCGATACACTCTAAAATTTTTGAACCCTGAGTAAACTAAGTTTTGTGTCACGACATAGAGGTACTCTGTCGTGACATCAAGATGGTTTTCTCGATTCTTTTTATTCTGGACGCGATGTTGTGACATGAGGACACTATGTTGCAACACTGACTTTTTCTTAGTCCAAATTTCCAATTTTCAAAGTGTCTTGGGTTCTATTAAAAAATCATTAATAACAATTAAATTCTAAACTAAGTGGTTAGTTAAAGATACAATATTGTACATAAAATTAAAACTTAATTTTAAATTATCAAGTCTTGCTGCTGGATTCATTCGTCAGCTCAATTAATGTATCCAAGGACGCTTCTTTAGTTCAATCAGTTTTCGTCTAGCGTCCATCATGCCATTCCACTTTCCTTCGCTTATCCCGCTCTCGAAACTTGTTTTTCCAACCTGCACTAATCACATAGAACACTTGCCCAACTCGAGGTAGATAGGTTTTGGGTAGTTATTTCATAACGAGGGCTTTCCTAGCTTCTCCTATTTCTCTCATTTTCTTTGGTGACCACATTTAAACGCGTTCTGTCTCACCATTGATCTTTATTTTTAATTCATTATTTTCTAGGTCAATGGTAGATCGTGATGTCACTAAGAATGGTCTACCTAGCAGAATGGGTATTTCACGGTCTTCCTCAAAGTTTAAAATTACAAAGTCCACCGGGATGATAAAGCTCTTTACTTTAACTAATACATCTTCAAGTACTCCCATAGGCTAATTGTCTTTGAAGACCTATCGACAAATTATTGTGTGATATGTGTATTTTTAAGATCCACCAACTGAGTTTTCATAAATAGATAGGGGCATTAAATTAATGCTCGCTCTTAAATTACAGAGCCTTACTAAAATGGATGTCCATTATCTCTATAAGTATCGTAAAAGTCCACAGAGTCTTTTAGTTTTGGGGAATATGTTTTGAGATAATCACACTACATGAGGCACTTATGTTAACTTGCTTTGTTGTTCTTACTTTCCTACACCTAGACATAATTTCTTTTAAATATTTGGCGTACTCAGAGACCTTCTCAATTAAATCATTTAGAGGTAAGTTAACATTTAGGGATTTAAATAAGTTTAGAAAACTTACAAACTCTGCCTCATCCCGTATTTTTTTTCTCTTCCAACTGATCGTGTCCAAACTAACTATGACAACGAATAAGGCAAGCGCACCTATCGTTCGGTAGTATAGCTATGGCAAGACCGGAAATATCGTATCCTTAAGGACTAAGAGTACTAGTAGTTACTATCTTTTTATTATCTAGCCTAAGTATTAAGGGAATCGATGTTTAATTAACTAATTACTAAACTAAGGATGCTAAGACACAGAGAATGAATTGGGAAAATACATTTGGGAAAACCAGTTGATTAAGACAATACCCGAGAAAGAATCCACCTAGTCTTCTCTTATTACTTAACTCTGAACCAGACGATTTATTCACTTGACTTGATCCGTAGGATTCCCTAATTTATATTATTATCCCTTTCGAGACTAATAACGTCTAACCCTAGGTTGATTAATTAAAATCTCTTTCTAATTAAAACCCCTAGTGTTGCATTAACTCGATCTATGGACTCCCATATTAGGTTTGACCCTAATCCAGGTAGATTTTAAATCATCCTATCTCTTGGTTTGCGATCAACTCCGCTTAACTATGCTAGATCTACTCTTAAATAGGGACTTTTGCTCACTTTGCTAAGCACATCAATACTTGAATCAATATCACGAAATATGAAAACAAGAATTAAGAACACATAATTAAGAACAAATCAAGTATTTATCATACAGATTCGAGAAAACAATAATAAGATCAGTCTTAGGTTTCATCCCCTTAGGTATTTGAGGGTTTAGTTCATGTTTAATAAAGAATACATCTCGGAAGAAAGTAAATAACAAAACATAAGAAAAACCCTAAAACCCCACAGAAGGAAATTGAAGGGAAGATCTTAGTCTTGAGTGTGATTAAAACCACAGGATGAATCAAGCCGGTACATCTTGAGTAATTTCTGTGTTCACCCTCTCTGGCTTCGCCCCCTTTTTAGGTTACACTTAGGGTGTTTATATAGACTTTCGGAATGTATTTCTTCGCCTCTAAGTAACCTTCTCCGAGTAGAATTCATCTTGGCCATGGCAGGGACACGCCCGCGTGACACGCCCGGGTGAATCGAGCCCAGGCCGTGTTCAAGTCTGCTAAAGTGGCACGACCGTGTAATGAACTCCAGGCCGTGTTGATTTCCTACTTTGGCCCATTTTCTCCGTTTTTAGCTCGTTTCTCGTTCTTTTCATCCTCTGATGCTCTCCTAAGTATAAAACATGAATTTAAAGGATTATGAACATCAAATTCCACAATTCAAGGGATTAAATCATCCAAAAGTATGCTAAATGTGGGATAAAAATATGTATATATTACGGTTTATCAAATACCCCCACACTTAAGCATTTGCTTGTCCTCAAGCAAAATTCTCAACTCACAATTAAAATCGAATTTCCTCAATTCATAACCTTCATCAGTAATGTTTCATCATAGTTCATAGGTAATTCATACATTGATAATTTAACCAGAAGGTTCCTAAAGATTCAAACAATCAAGGTCATAGTTTTTTATAGTACGAAAAATAGGTGTTTCCCCTTACCTAAATAATCACCTTTAATTCAAAATCAACAAAAATTGACATCCTCACTAAGGTTCACTCAAATCACTCAAGGTGTTTAAGGTTCAAAAATAAGCACTCAAGAGTCAAACATGAAAATTTAATCCCATTGGTTGCATGAAAATCAAATCTCCACTACTGTAAAATGATATGATACACAAATCAAAAGGTCTTTAAAAGGGGTTGTAATGGGGCTTGGGTTAAAGGTGTGGATAAAGTCTGAATTAGAGGGTTAGTATCGAGACTGAATTGATAAATTGCCTAACTAGAAAAATAACTAACGCTTAAATAATTACATCAATTAAGAATTCATCACTAACAACACGAGCTTCTTCTCAAAATGTACAATTAACTACTTGAGCTCCAATAACAAAGAAGTAATAATGAATAGATTCCCAAATTTTTTTTAAAGAACAAATCACATACAATAATAATAAGATAGAATTTAACAATTGAAATAAAGAAAATAGTTAAATGTAGATCAAATCAAATCTCGATAAAGGGGTAGTCAAGAGAAATGGTGATAACAAATACAAAGTGGGTTTTGGGTTAATATTAATGGGTGAGTCAAGAAAGCGGTTGATTAGGTTTCAAAGGGTTCACTAGGGGTTAATTAAATGGGTAGGGTTTTTAGTGGAATAAGTGGGTTAAAACCTAGGTGCCTTTATCATCTCAGTATATCAAATCATAGGTGTGGTCTCGACATGTATGATCGGAGCAAGTTCTAGAATAACAAATCAATGTTGACACACTCATAATCAATAAAGTGAGTAAGAAAAGAATATGCTCTAAAAGGCTCAAAATCTCACAAAAATTATAGTTTTTGATGTCAACCTTGTAAATTTCAAATTTCAAGGTAATAATTAGATTCAGGTAGACAACCTAACAAATTTTTAATTCTGAAAATAGACTCATCATGCTTGATTCTCTAGTCTCCTAAAGTTTAAATCATCACTGCACAATTACCTATGCCTTAATCCAAAACATATCAACAAAAATCATAAATCAATGGAAATTTCATTCTAATAGTAATATGAAAAAATTTACTTAAGAACAAGACATGATTCGGGGATGCAAAAAGTTAGGAATAAAATTCACCCCCATACTTAAGATGTACATTGCCCTCAATGTACAATAGATAGATAATGATTAGTAAGAAAGTAATAAGAGAGGGTGAGAGGTGAAACTTCCTAAATTATGGATGAAATCCTTGGGGAACTATCAATGATGAACAGGATGACTAGGCATAGGTGATGTGTTCGTTCCTTGATTGGCACATTGAACCTTTTTACACTGCGAAGTCATCAGTTAAATTTTAGGGAGTATTAGTTAATGAATGTTGTTATAGATACTCAGAGTGAGACGACCAGCGATAAAGGAAATTCAACTATACTAATGAAAGTTTTAAAACAAGAAAGGTAAAAAGTTTAATTATAAAAGAAAATAAACTAAAATAAAAATAAAAACCAAAATGAAAATGAAAATAACAATAAAAATAAAAATAAAAATAAAGAAAATAAAAGGACTCAAAGGTCCCCGTCATCTGCTGGGTCGCGAGGTGGGGGCGGCGATGAAATGTGAAGGTGCTGACGTATCTGGTGGAGGGTGGTGTCGATATGGTCGAAGCGCTGGAAGCATTGTTGCTCAAATCGCGTTAGGCGCTCAGATATGTCTGAAAGAGAAGCTACCGCATAAACTGGGCGATGGCTTGGTGGTGGTGCCTCGTGTGGTGGGGGTGTAAAGGAGGAATAAGTGAAAAGGAAAAGGGGAATGAAGGGAGAAAGCTGAAGAAAAAGAGAGGGGTGTGGTGGTCAGGGTTTTAAAAGAATAGGAAATTGGAGAGGAAGTGAGAAGAGGGGGGTTTTAAATAGAAATCAGGGATCTGGTAACTCCCCACGCCCGTGTGCCATGGGCGTGTTCAGTCGCACGACCGTATTGCACGGACGTGTGGAGGTTCGTTCATTTCTTCCACATCTGTGTGGAGGTTTCTACGCCCGTGTGGCTTAATCAGTGTCGGCCACGGCCACATCGGACGGCCGTGGCGTTTTATCGCAGCCCGTGTTTTGGGGAAAATTTTGTCCTATTGCCACACGGCTATGGCCACGCCCATGTACCTACCTGTGGTGACCACACGGCCACGGCCACGGCCGTGTGCAAGGCTGTGTGGGTATGGAAACCTGCGCCTAAACATGAAAATAAATAAAACTAAACTAATTAGTAGGGTTAGTGCTCGGGTTGCCTCCCGGGAAGCGCTCATTTAAAGTCTTAAGCTAGACTTACCTCTCATTCACGTATTCATGGTGGTTTGAGGAGTTAAAACTCCTCTCTCCTGCTATCATTTCTATGATCACTGTGTAGTTTGAGTCGAGTGGCGTTTACCTTAAAAGTGTCGAATGTAGGATTGGTCACCTCGACTGTTCCTTATGGGAAGACATTGAGTACCGTGAGAGGAGTCGCTCAGGTTGCTTTAAGCTCTGAGGTGCTAATTCGAGGATCGGTTGCATCTAACACTACCTGATCTCCAATTTTGAAGTGATTTGCTGTTCCTATAAGCTCGTCTGGGGGTTCTCTCAGTTTTGCTTCGTGTGTTCTTAGTTTCTCCTTGAAATGTGTGTTCCACTCGTCTAGTTCATCGGTCTGAAGCCTTCGTTCCTCATGAATTATTTCTTTATTGGCCCGAGGTCTAGGATCTAGCTCAGTTGTGTAGTTTCATGGTGTTTCCTGTAAAGAAGGTTGAACCAAATGGTTATTAATGGAATTTATGTTTTCACCTTGATTACTTGATGTCCTAGCCGAGTCAAGAGCCTGAAGGGTGATCGTTTCGTCACCTACACGAAGTGTGAGTTCACCTGTATCAATATCAATTTTAGTTACGCGAGTTGCTAAAAAGGGTCTTCCTAAAATTAAAGGAACATTATTATCCTCATCCATGTCTAAAACGACAAAGTCTACCGGGAATATGAATTTATCAATTTTTACTAGTACATCTTCGATTATACCCCTAGGAATTCTAATAGTTTTATCAGCTAATTGAATGCTCATCCTAGTTTATTTGGGTTTCTCGAGACCTAGTTGTTTAAACATTTTATAAGGCATAACATTGATGCTTGCCCCTAAATCAGCTAAGGCATTATTAATAGATAAACTACCAATTAAACATGGAATTGTAAAACTTCCTGGATCTTTTAATATTCGTGGTAGTTTATTTTGCAAAATTACTGAGCACATTGCGTTTAGCTCCACATGTGGCGCCTCGTCTAATTTCCATTTGTTCGTCAACAGCTCTTTTAAAAATTTCCTTGAATCTGGCATCTGCGAAAGAGCTTCAAGGAACGGTAAGTTAATATGTAATTTCTTTAGGAGTTTAAGAAACTTACCGAATTGTTCATCTATGTTGTCTTTCTTCATCGCATTGGGGTATGGCACTCGAGGTTGGTACTCTGTAATTACCGATTTTGGTTTATCATGGTTGACCTCAACCTTACCTTCCCCTACCACATTCTCTTGCCTCAGTTCTGATTCGTCTAACCCCTCACTGTCGTGAACAGAGACGGCATGAATTTGCTCCTTTGGGTTAGTTTCAGTGTTGCTTGGCAAGCTGCCTTGTGGTCGTTCAGATATGATCTTAGCAAGTTATCCTATTTGGTTCTCGAGCCCTTGAATCGATGCTTTATGATTTTTGAGTGTTGTTTCGGTGTTTTGGAAGCGTGTTTCTGACATCGCGATGAATTTTGTTAGCATCTCCTCAAGGTTGGCTTTTCTTCTCTCAATGGGTAGGGTTCTTTGTTGAAAGCTTTGGAGGGTTGTTGTCTCTGATTTCCTTGACCTCCCCATGAGAAATTTGGGTGATTCCTCCACCCTAGATTATAGTTGTTACTATAGGGGTTATTTTGATATCTAAAATTATTACCCATATAGTTCATCTGCTCGCTTTCTATGTCAGGGTTGTAGGGTGGGTATTCTGTATTGTTCGTCCATCCTCCATTTGTATCGCACAGCATCACTGGATGTACCTGCGAAAAACCATACAAACCATCAATTTTCTTATTAAGGTGTTCTACCTGGTTTGATAGTATGGTCACTGTGTCGAGGTTGAAAACACTGGCAGCTTTTATTGGCCTCGTCCTTGTAACTTGCCATTGATAGTTATTCAATGACATCTCCTCTATAAACTCATAAGCCGCTTCAGGTGTCTTGTTATTCAGGGCTGAATCAATGAACTGCCTAGTCGAGGGGTTCACACCGTTATAAAAGGTTTGAACCTGTAGCCATAATGCTAATCCATGGTGAGGGCACCTTCTCAATAAGTCCTTATATCTCTCCCATGCATCGTAAAGTGTCTCTAAATCCATCTGCACAAAAGAAGAGATATCATTCCTCAACTTAGTCATTTTAGCCAGCGGAAAATATTTTAACAAAAATTTTTCGGTCATTTGCTCCCATGTAGTGATTGATCCTCGTGGTAACGAGTTCAACCACTGTTTAGCTTTGTTCCTCAATGAAAAGGGAAACAACCGAAGGCGAATGGCATCATCAGAAATGCCATTAATATTAAAAGTGTCGCAAAACTCAAGAAAATTTGCTAAGTGATTGTTTGGATCCTCATCCTGCAAACCATCAAACAGAACAAATTGTTGAATCATCTGTATAGTGTTAGGTTCCAGTTCAAAATTATTTGCAGCAATAGTAGGTCTAACAATACTCGACTTGGTTCCTGTTAAATTAGGTTTAGCATAATCATACATAGTTCGAGGAACAGGATTTTGATTCACCGGGTTTACGGCAACCACAGGAGGTAGCGGATTATTATCAGCCATCTCTTTAGTAGTGTTGGTATCGTCCTCTTGCTCTTATTCTATGTCTTTGTGAAACTTCACTTATTTCCCTACGATTTCTGTGAATGGTACCTTCTATATCACTGTCAAAAATCAAGGGTCCTGACGGGTTCCTCCTAGTCATAAACTAGAATTACCTGCCAGAAGCAAATAAAAGAAAAATTAGCAAAGTTAAAAATAAAATAAATATAAATTGCAAATAAATAATATGGCTAAAGTAATAAAAATTTAGTTTTCCTAATATCTTAGTCCCCGGTAACGGCGCCAAAAACTTGATCGTGTCCAAACTAACTATGACAACGAATAAGGCAAGCGCACCTATCGTTCGGTAGTATAGCTATGGCAAGACCGGAAATATCGTATCCTTAAGGACGAAGAGTACTAGTAGTTACTATCTTTTTATTATATAGCCTAAGTATTAAGGGAATCGATGTTTAATTAACTAATTACTAAACTAAGGATGCTAAGACACAGAGAATGAATTGGGAAAATACTTTTGGGAAAAGCAGTTGATTAAGACAATACCCGAGGAAGAATCCACCTAGACTTCACTTATTACTTAACTCACGACTGCACGATTTATTCACTTGACTTGATCCGTAGGATTCCTAATTTATATTATTATCCCTTTCGAGACTAATAACGTCTAACCTAGGTTGATTAATTGAAATCTCTTTCTAATTAAAACCCTAGTGTTGCATTAACTCGATCTATGGACTCCCATATTAGGTTTGACCCTAATCGGCATATTTTAAATCATCCTATCTCTAGGGTTGCGATCAACTCCGCTTAACTATGCTAGATCTAATCTTAAGCAGGGACTTTTCTCTCCTTTGCTAAGCACATCAATACTTGAATCAATATCCTGAAATATTAAAACAAGAATTAAGAACACATAATTAAGAACAAATCAAGTATTTATCATACAGTTCAGAAAACAATAACAAGATCCGTCTTAGGTTTCATCCCCCTCAGGTATTTGAGGGGTTTAGTTCATGTTTAATAAAGAATACATCTCAGAAGAATGTAAATAACAAAACAAAAGAAAAACCTTAAAAACCCCTGAAGGAAATTGAAGGGAAGACCTTCCGTCTTGAGTGTGATTCCGGCTTCTGGGATGAATCAACTGGCTGTCTTCAAGTAATTTCCTGTGTTCAGCCCTCTCTAGCTTCGCCCCCTTTTTAGGTTACACTTAGGGTGTTTATATAGACTTTTGGAATGTCTCTCTTCGCCTCTAAGTAACCTTCTCCGAGTAGAATTCATCTTGGCCACGACAGGGACACGCCCGTATGAATCGAACCCAGGCCGTGTTTAAGTCTGCTAAAGTGGCACGGCCGTGTGATGAACTCCAGGCCGTGTTGATTTCCTACTTTGGCCTATTTTCTCTGTTTTTGGCCTGTTTCTCGTTCTTTTCATCCTCTGATGCTCTCCTAAGTATAAAACATGAATTTAAAGGATTAGGAGCATCAAATTCAACAATTCAAGGGATTAAATCATCCAAAAGTATGCTAAATGTGGGATTAAAATATGTATATATTACGTTTTATCACCAACCGTGAAGGGAATGGTATCCTCGTCAATGTAGATTCATCTATGGACTTATCTTCTGGCTAAGCTTCCAGCTTGGCTACCTCTTCAGGTTCTGGTTCAACATCAGCTCCTTGAGAGTTTTCTGGAAGATCTTTAGAATCCTCCTCATTTTTCTCTTGAGGGAGTTTTTCTGGGCAACATATTACTTTACCCGAATGGAGAGCTATTGCCTTCACATGCTCCTTCCCTTCTATCCGAGGATTATTTTCTGTGTTACTCGGGATTCCCTTGCCAATTTGCCTTTTGTTATCTCCAATCATGCTTATTAATTGGCTCATTTGATCTTCGAGTTTAGTCAATGTTTTTGTCATATTGGTACACTCAGACTGTATCTGTTTCACTTCTGTCCTCATTGACTACATCCCACCCTCAATCCGATCCAATCGTTGACCGTATACAGTATAGTCATTCGGGTTGGCCATTTCTTGAGGCTTTTGTAAGTAAGGAGGTTGATAATTAGCATTTTTGACTTGGTTAGAATTATTACCTCCTCCCTGGTTTTCACCCCATCTCAGATTTGGGTGATCTCTCCATCCAGGATTATAAGTATTTGAATAAAGGTTTCCACCACTATTCTCGATGTATTTCACGTCCTTAGAAAGATTATTGATGTAATAGAAGAGAGGTTTATCTCCTCCATATATTAATGATGCACTAGATGAGGACTCTATACGATTTAACTTATCCACTATCTATTGATATCTATCATCCTCTTAGACAACTTGGACCGAAGATGGCTTTTTAGCCATATGTGTATCGTTCAGTTGGCCACTGGTAGGAATTTCATTGCCTTATTCTCTATCAATTCATATGATTCTTCGTATGTCCTGTTCATTAAGGCTCCTTCCGCGACTCCATCTAGTCCTGATCGTGTGTGTGCATCCAACCCGTTGCAAAACATTTGCAGTCTAAGCCACTTAGGTAATCTATGGTGTGGGTGATAACTCTTGAAAAGAGTTATCTTTCAGGCCTTTAAATTGAATTAATTGTTTGTAATTAAGTAAATATGATTGTATTTTTAGGATATTTTTAGAACATTGCATAGCAAAGCTTGGATTGTGCTATAAATGTCATTATTTGTTACTGGGGAAGAAATGTGTTGGTTATTGTTGATAGTAGGTGTAGGATGAAGAAGAGAAGAGAGAAAGGAGAAAGAAAATGAAGGAAGTGAAATATTTTCATGGAAAAATGTTGGTTAGATTGCCAACAAGAATGCCATGGCAATTTCAGGAAGATGACGCATCATTCAGTCAACGTCACTCTCAGTCAACTGTACTTGTACCAGATAAACCACACTGAAAAAGAGAAAGCAAAATATGTGCTGAGAGGGAGGGACCTACCCTATAAAAGAGGAAAGAGAAAAAAAAATAGGGAGCGAGGATTTAAGGGAGAGAGGAATTGGAGAGAAGTTTTTCTCTGCATCAAACTCTCGTGGAAAATTTTAGAAAAAAGAAAGGAGAGAGTAGCAGCTTACAGAGCAAAAAGTCACAGACGCAAGGAAGGGGAAGAGAAATCTGCCTTGGGTTTTGCATCAAATTTTAGTATTAAAGTGAAAACTTGAGTAGCGAGAGCTTCTTACAGTTCTGCCTTTATTTTCTAATTTGAGATTTGTGATTCGTAAACTTGAATGATGATGTTGAATGATTTTATTTTGGATTTGAATGTCCAATCCATGAGCTATCTCATTGGGGTGTAATTATTTAGGTGAATTTTTACTATCTTTAATGCTCATGGTCTAATTTTGAGTAGATTACTATTTCATTTGATTTGTGATTATTTTAAATGCATGGATGCAAGCTCTAGACATAGATGATTGTATGGTATGTTGTTAGATCTAATTTAATTCTGAAAAGATTAAATAAATTAGATTATTGTCGGTTGATACAGGCGAGTATTTGAAAGAATATTCGCAACACTCTAGACGTAGAAGTTGCGATCTGTACAGGGAAATGAAGAACAGTCTGGATATCATTCTTAAGTTCTATAGACATACAAAAATTTAGAATGATAGCTTAAAGTCTGGCTCTCAAAAGAAGAAGACTACAGTAATGAATCCCTAAGCAGTAGCATGGTCAAGATTTTGCCATGGCATTATTATGATATAAAAATAAAACCTGAATAATTCCAACCTTTATCATTCAATAGTAAAAATCCTCTCCACTTATTCTTTGAGAATTGCCACAGCATTTCAATTTCCCTAGCATTTTTCATTCATAATTGATTTTATTAATCCATTCATTAATTCTCTTCATCAATTTGTCATTTGTTTCTTTTGCACTGTTTAATTAGTGAAGTTCATAGTAATAGCATAACCATTTTTTTAATCAATTTCGATCTCTGTGGAGACGATACTCACTCATCACTTTATTACTTGATTCGACGTGTATACTTGCACATTCGCATTACAAATTCACACGCGACAAGTTTTAGGCACCGTTACCGGGGATCGATAATATTGGTGAAAATTTGGTTTGTTCTTACCTCTTTAAGTTTGTTAGTTTAGCTTAATTAGTTGTTTTAATTTTTGTTTTTCAGGATTTTTGTTGGTGCATGAGTAGAGATATTTCTACATTTGAAAAGTATTCTTTTGATCCAAAAATGGAGAGAACCTTGAGTAGAAGGAGAAAATAATTACAAGAAATGGAAAGAATTTGAAATGATCATGTTAGAGAAGAGACATTACATTAGGATGGAAGGGATGCTGATATTCCTCGAATAATAGATGACAGAGATAGACCCATCAGAGAACATGTAGTGCTGATCTTGGATGATTTGAACCTAAGAATTGTTAAGCCATATATTGAAGCTCAACCTTTCGAGTTAAAGCCAGTGATGTTTTAAATGTTACAAACTGTAGAGCAATTTAGTGGATTGCCTACTGAAGATCCATGGTTGCACTTAAGACTCCTTTTGGAAGTCTACGATTCATTCAGACAAAAGGGTGTTCCCGAAGATGCCCTGAGACTGAAGTTATTCTCTTATTCATTGTGAGATCGTGCCAAAGCATGGTTAAATGCATTGCCGTCAGGTATTGTGCCAAATTGAGGAACGATATTACGTCCTTTCGACAATCTGAGGATGAAGCATTATATGAAGCATGAGAGCGATTCAAGGAGTTAATTAGAAAATTCCTAAGGCATGGTTTTCAACATTGGACATAATTGGAAATGTTGTATAATGGAATGAATGTACATATAAGGATGGTGGTTGATGCATCTGCCAATGGGACTTTGCTCAATAAATCATATAATGAGGCATATAAAATTCTAGAGAGGATAGCAAACAACGATTATCAATACCCCACTACAAGAGTAGAGACTAGCAGAAGAGTTGCTGGAGCAATGGAACTTGATGTGATCACTTCCTTAACAGCTCAAGTATCATCTTTAACGAATATGATTAAAACACTGAAAACGCTAGCTGCAGTGTAGGAAATGAAAGCAACTAAGTTAGCATGTGTTTATTACGGAGAAGATCATGTTTTTGATGAATGCCCATCGAACCTAGCCTCAATTTATTATATGGGAAATTTTAATCGCAACAACAACAACCCATATTCCAGCACATATAATCCGGGGTGGAAGCAATATCCCAATTTCAGTTGGAGTAATTAAGGGGTGGGAAATTCCAGCAATGCTATTTGACAGAATGTTGCGAGTGCACCACCTAGATAAAATCAACCTATGCCACGACAAAATGCTCAGCAAAATTCAGCTTCGAGTTCTTCATCTATGGAAGCTCTATTGAAGGAATACATGGCCAAGAACGATGCTATCTTTGAAAGTCAAGCTGCATCTTTAAGAGCTTTAGAAAATCAAGTTGGGTAAATTGCCAAAGCATTAAACTCAAGACCGCAAGGAGCACTGCCAAGTGAGACCAAAAATTCACAATCTCAAGGGAAAGAACAATGCAAAGCCATTACATTCAGAAGTGGTACGCAACTACCATGAGTTGTTAATGACACCACTATTGAAGTAGGTAGTTTGGATTTCACAAATAAGAAGAATTCAGAACCAGTAGTGGAGCAGGCTACAAAAGAAAAGAGCTGTAACACCCTGGTTTAGGGGCTATGCAGGTTAGATGTAATTCAGGTGTTGGTAGGTTTTTAGGTGTTTTTGGATGTGTTTTAAAGTTTTAAGAATGCCTGGATGAAAGGGGAGTACTTTGGAAAATTTTAGATTTTTGGGGTAAAAGGGAAATGGGCGGGAAGGCCTTAAAATAATTTTATGGAGTTTAAGACACAAGAAAGGAGTTGGCAAAGTGGCTTCATGCGCTTTGTTTAAGAAATGGAAGTAGCGCCATGGAGGGCTGGGGTTCGAGACCAAGCGGTAGCAAAGTGGTTTTAATATTTTTGGATTAGGCGTTACGGGGTGGAAGCCTTAAAAGGAGCGAGGCGAGTCTTTGGCGCAAGCGACACCTTGGCGAGTGGTTCCGTCGCGGCACTTAGGAGCTGGAGGTGTGCGTGGCGCTGGTTCGGCGACGGGAGGCGACTTTTTGCGTGTTGTATTTTTTTATGTGCGGTAATGGGCTTAGATAGGTAGATGTTATAATTAAATGTTGGGGATTTATGGCATGAAATTCAATGTGGCCGAGTGGCTTGGGGCTTTGGAGGAGGCGTCTGTGTGAGGGTCTGTGTTCGAACCTTGGAGGCGCAAGTGGTTTTTTTATTATTTCTTTGGCTTTTGCTAATTGGGCGGCACATGGGAGCTTCATTGGATAAGGATTAAACTAAGGTGGTTTTGAATTAATTTGGTGGATAGTTTTGTTAGCATAAAAATAGAATTATTTTAGTTGGTTTTAAATTAGAAATAAGGGATAATGGTTGCTATTGGATTGGGTTTTTTTAGGAGTAGGTGATAAAATAGGAGTTTAAGATAGGAAGGAATTTGGTTTAGAATTCAAAAGGAGTAGTGGTAGGCCAAGGGGTGGTCTTTTATTTTGAATAAAGTGGTGATATTGGATAAAGTTCTATTAGTATTTTATTTATTTATCTACTTAGTTAGTTTAAGTATAGGATTATTATTATTATTATTATTATTTTATTTTATTTATTTATTTTTATTTATCTATTATTAATTAGATTAAGTAGGGATAATTATTATTTATTTGGTTTTTATGATAAGTGGGATAATAGTAAAACAATTCAAGTTGTTTTGAACTAATTCAAATGGAATTGAATTAGTGAGGTGTTAGCCAAATCTTGGAGACTTCAAGGGGTTGGCGAATGCTATAAATAGGGGAGGGTAGAGTGCTAGTTATTCATCAAGTCTTTTGCCTCTCCCTCTTAGTGTGCCAAATTCCCTTCCCATATTTAGTGTCATCTTGGCCGAATAGTGGAGTGGTGCTTGATCTCCTTGGTGTCCTAGTGTGGTTGGCGAATCTTAAGCAAGAGTGGTAAGTATGTTCGCCCTTAGTAATCGATTTATGAATTCCTTGTTGTAGTGGCCAAAACCGAATGGTTGGCCTTAGTTTTGGCATGGCCGAATGTCATAGTGCCATTAAGTATGTTCTCTTGTGTGTAGCCGAAAGAAGGAAGCATTGAGGAAGTCTCTTGGATTCGATCATCTAAGGGGCATATCGACAAGAGCAAGGGAAGCCTTCGGGATCTCGAGTTATTTCGGTAAGGATATTAGTAAGTGACTTAGAATTAGTTGATTATGACTTCGTTGATTAATCGTGTGGTTACGATTAAGTGACTTTCGATGGAGGCGAATACCGATCAAAGTGGGCAAGGAAAGCTCCCATCCCAAAGTTCAAGAAGAGATCCGTTTACTGCTGTTCGAGATTGGCCACGGTGTGGGCCAACGAAAGAAAGCGTTAAATGAAAGTGGTAGTTTCGCTAGATGATAGCGTCGAGGATCGAGTCTAGAACTCCTAGTGATAAGGTGTGTAGTTAGCCATTGTTTCCGGGATTTGCGTGATAAATGTCTATTTTATATGTATGCTAACCGGTCTGCGGATAAATGTGAAAATGGTACCCTTAAGGGGTATGAAGATGATCGGAGTTAGTAGCAAAGTTTGTAAATATGTGATCAACGATCTTATTATGTGAGTATGCCTATGATTGTGTTTAATATGTACATGCACCACCTTATCATCATTTTATGTTACATGTACATGGGTGGGTTTTGAAAGAAGGTGCGGGTGTACTTGAGTGCGTGGTTGATGTCGACTTTGTGCTACATCGTGGATTGGCGCCCGGCGAGGTCGCGTTGTGGATCTTTGCGATTTAGTTCGCGTGGTTACCTTGGTTGATATGGGCTTTATGCCATATCGTGGCTTGATGGATTGCTGTGTGCTCCATCGTGGTTTGATGTTAGCTATACGCTCACGTCGTGGATGGCATTGGTTGCCTTTTTGGAGGGAAAAGGAGAGGGTGACTCGATAGTCCCCAGTGTGTGGTAAATTTGGATAAGGGGTGTGTAGCGGATGGACCCTAGGTTGGGTTGGGAATCATGTTGCATTATTTTTGTAATAATATGGAAATGGGCCAAGCCCAATATGACATGTGGATAGGTATG
This sequence comes from Gossypium sturtianum, assembly GCA_025698515.1. Classification (NCBI taxonomy): domain Eukaryota; kingdom Viridiplantae; phylum Streptophyta; class Magnoliopsida; order Malvales; family Malvaceae; genus Gossypium; species Gossypium sturtianum. The sequence continues at coordinate 20,305,041 of CM046946.1, read as the reverse complement.
TTTTGGGAACATACGTGGAAATGGGCCAAGCCCGGATGATATGTGGTTTATTGAGAAATGGGCCAAGCCCGAGTATGTGATGTGATTTGAATGTGGGCCAAGCCAGTTGTAGTAATTGTTAAAATGATATATATATTACTTGTTGCATTTGATAATTGGGATATTATGTGGCTAGCATGTGGGTGGATTTCAGTGGTTAACTTACACATTTGAGTCATTGTGACTCACCCAATTATTTATCCATCATCGCGGTGAGTCGTGATTAGTGGGCGGGTTGGAGTGGATACAAGGTGGCCCATGCGAAAGCGATTTTCATGCGAAGTTGACGTTTTGAATATTTTTATTTCAAGCATTTTAATTACTTGGTTTCAATTTATTTGATGTAATAAGGGCCACTATGATTCTGATTACTCTATTTAATTTTGTTGAAGTTTACATTATATTGAAATATTTTTATTAAAAGGTTCATATTATAGTAATTTATAACAATGTTTTAATTCGAAATTTTCAACAAACTTATATTGTGTATTAAATTTTTGTGGACATAAGTTTCCAAAGATAATAAATTTTCATGTTTTAAATTCTAAGTAAAGAAACATATTTTCACTAACATAACCAGTTTCTGGTCGTAGTGAATAGGCCGGGTTTGGGGATGTTACTGATTGGTATCGAGCAGCGGTTCAAAACTCGGCTTTGAGGTTTTGGGCCCAAGAACATTTTCAAAATGGGCTTTTCAAAGATATGGGTTGTATTAAAAGGTTTTCAGTATTCGGCATGGCACTGTACCTCAGGCCAAAGTCCACGGTAAGTACTTGGACTTTTGAAGTAATTTGTTATATGAACTATTATGGGCTTAGTTGGGCTCGTAGATTAGTGAACTAGGATCTGTTGAACCTTAGGACTAGTCTACTCAAACATATGCATAAAACTTAAAGCTACTAAACAAACACAGTGATTAAGTCGCCCAGAGTTAAGGTGTGGTAACCATTGTGCGCATGTCAGGAGTGGATCCTAAGAGCACAGTACTTAGCGATCCTAGTGACTCACCTCCTCTTGTTGGAATCCTACAGTGCGTAGCTACGGTTCACCTTAACCAAGAGGACTTGTTCATAGGCTAAACCAAATAATAAAACCCGAAAGGATTTGCCTCACTGTTTTAAAACCCTAGTTTTAAAATTTACAAAAATACCCTATGTTGAAAATTACTAAAATGCCCCGACTTTTAAAATTTCTGGTTTAACCCCAAACTTAATAAAATTTTCTTACATTGCAAAAGTACCCAATTTTACTGTATGGCAAAAATAATAACCACGACTTTGGAAATTCACAAAATTACCCTGATTAACAAAATTACCAAAATACCCAGTTACAAAATCTGTTATACCTTTAATTTGCGGAATTTTGAAAATACTCTTCAATTCGAGAATTTCAAAAGATCCTGACCTATTAAAGTTTTTGAATCGCGCTGGTTTATGGCGGAAATGTCCCTGTAGGACAAAATGACGGAAATACCCCTGGGGTAGAAACGGGCAGAAAGGTCCGAATAGTGAATGTGGGTTGAAGATATCACTGAGTGCGCCTTTAGTGAGGAAGGAATGTGTTCTTGTGGACGAACGGATGTGTGTGTGAATATGATTCTTGAACTAGAGTAGTAAACTTGAATTGAAAATTTGTGTGATCGAAAGAACTACCTCTAGAAATTCTTTTCATAAAATTGTTCGTGGTTAAACAGTGGAACAAATACTAATGCATAAAACTCCTTAATCAGATTAATTGCGACGATAGAGATGAGTTCTAGGAGACGCGGTAGAGGTAGAATGGCAGCTTCGGAACCCGTAGGGTCTGGCCATAAGTCAGAAAGTGAAGTGCCGCCAGCTGTGGACGTAGAAGGGCAAGATCGGATAGAAGAAGATGGCCAGCGATGTCGCGGGCCATGTTACGAATTTTAGAGCGTGTAGCGAGCTAGTAGAGGAAATGGAACTCGAAAGTCGGTGTCGGAAAGGCTTAGATTGAGCGGGTGAGATCTTTAGAGGAATATCTGGAGTAGCTCGAGCGTGGCGGAGTATTGGCTAGAAGCGATCGAAAGAATCATGGGCGATTTGGGTGTACCAACGAAGAAAAGTCGAAAGGTGTTGTTTCATTACTTAGCGACGAAGCTTATCGTTGGTGGCTCACTTTGTCAAACAAGGTGTACCGCGGTCGATTGGATTGGGAGTACTTTAAGGAAAAGTTTGAAGGAAAGTGCGTTGGAGCAAGTTACCTAGGCAGCGCAAAGGAAAGCGTTTCTAAATCTAGTACAAGGAAGTAAGTCGATAGTGAGTGCGAAGCGGAATTGCGTGCGACTAAGCCGTATGCTAAGGGAATTGTGGCCACCGATTATGAGAGGTGCGTCCGGTTTGAAGACGGATTGCGAGATGAACTTGAATGGTGATTGCTCCAGAGGAGAGAGACTTCGCGGTGCTAGTAGAGAAAGCTCGGATCGCGAAGAGGTTAAGAAGACTATAAGGGAAAACCGAGAAAAGAATAGGAGCGAGAATAAGAGAAATATTGGACCGTCAGTATCGCTTGGTAATATCCAGAAAAGACCAAGGACCGAGAACCCTGTAAGTGTACTTGTACCAATGGATCGGAATCGTTCTTGTGTTCAATGTGGAAGACCTCACACAGGAGAGTGTTGGCGAAATAGTAAAGAATGTTTTCGGTGCGGATCTAAGGCACATTTGGTTAAGAATTGTCCACGAGCAACGAGGGGTCGTCAAAGTCAACCAAGGATGTGATATCGGGTAAGCTCCTTTGTTTTGGAATACTCTTTAATTGTTCTCCTTGTTTGTAAGTTAATTCTTTCCTGTATAATTTGGATCTTGAGTGAGAACTTAGAGAATACGTTTGAGAAGTATGATGAGTTGAAATCAGAGTGCGCAGCGGAGGCGTAGAGTAGGGAGTTAGGATTGCATGGTAGTAAGTAATTTCGAGGACGAAATTATTTTTAAGGAGGGTAGAATTGTAACACCACGGTTTAGGGGCTATGCAGAGTTAGATGTAATTCGGTGTTGGTAGGTTTTTAGGTGTTTTTGGATGTGTTTTAAAGTTTTAAGAATGCTGATGAAAGGGGAGTACTTTGGAAAATTTTAGATTTTTGGGGTAAAAGGGGAAATGGGGCGGGAAGGCCTTAAAATAATTTTATGGAGTTTAAGACACAAGAAAGGAGTTGGCAAAGTGGCTTCATGCGCTGTTTAAGAAGTGGAAGTAGCGCCATGGAGGGCTGGGTTCGAGACCAAGCGGTAGCAAAATGGTTTTAATATTTTTGGATTCTAGCGTTACGGGGTGGACCTTAAAAGGAGCTGAGACGAGTCTTTGACGCAAGCAAAGACCTTGGCGAGTGGTTTCCGTCATGGCACTTAGGAGCCGGAGGTGTGCGTGGCCCGGTTCGTTCGGCGACGGGCGGCTTTTTGCGTGTTGTATTTTTTTATGTGCGGTAATGGGCTTAGATAGGTAGATGTTATAATTAAATGTTGGGGATTTATGGCATGAAATTCAATGTGGCCGAGTGGCTTGGGGCTTTGGAGGAGCGTGCATGTGAAGGGGTCCCGTGTTCGAACCTTGGAGGTGCAAGTGGTTTTTTTATTATTTCTTTGGCTTTTGCTAATTGGACTGCACATGGGAGCTTCATTGGATAAGGATTAAACTAAGGTGGTTTTGAATTCTTTGGTGGATAGTTTTGTTAGCATAAAAATAGAATTATTTTAGTTGGTTTTAAATTAGAAATAAGGGATAATGGCTGCTATTGGATTGGGTTTTTTTTAGGAGTAGGTGATAAAATAGGAGTTTAAGATAGGAAGGGAATTTGGTTTAGAATTCAAAAGGAGTAGTGGCCGGCCAAGGGGTGGTCTTTTATTTTGAATAAAGTGGTGATATTGGATAAAGTTCTATTAGTATTTTATTTATTTATCTACTTAGTTAGTTTAAGTATAGGATTATTATTATTATTATTATTATTTTATTTTATTTATTTATTTTTATTTATCTATTATTAATTAGATTAAGTAGGGATAATTATTATTTATTTGGTTTTTTATGATAAGTGGGATAATAGTAAAACAATTCAAGTTGTTTTGAACTAATTCAAATGGAATTGAATTAGTGAGGTGTTGGCCAAATCTTGGAGACTTCAAGGGGTTGGTAGAATGCTATAAATAGGGGAGGGTAGAGTGCTAGTTATTCATCAAGTCTTTTGCCTCTCCCTCTTAGTGTCTTAGAAATTCCCTTCCCATATTTAGTGTCATCTTGGCCGAATAGTGGAGTGGTGCTGATCTCCCTTGGTGTCCTAGTGTGGTTGGCCGAATCTTAAGCAAGAGTGGTAAGTATGTTCTGCCCTTAGTAATCGATTTATGAATTCCTTGTTGTAGTGGCCAAAACCGAATGGTTGGCCTTAGTTTTGGCATGGCCGAATGTCATAGTGCCATTAAGTATGTTCTCTTGTGTGTAGCCGAAAGAAGGAAGCATTGAGGAAGTCTCTTGGATTCGATCATCTAAGGGCATATCGACAAGAGCAAGGGAAGCCTTCGGGATCTCAGATTATTTCGGTAAGGATATTAGTAAGTGACTTAGAATTAGTTGATTATGACTTCGTTGATTAATCGTGTGGTTCTGATTAAGTGACTTTCGATGGAGGCGAATACCAGTCAAAGTGGGCAAGGGAAAGCTCCCATCCCAAAGTTCAAGAAGAGATCCGTTTCTGCTGTTCGAGATTGGCCACGGTGTGTGGGCCAACAAAGAAGAAACGTTAGCGAAAGTCGTAGTTTCGCTAGACGATAGCGTCGAGGATCGAGAGTCTAGAACTCCTAGTGATAAGGTGTGTAGTTAGCCATTGTTTCCGGGATTTGCGTGATAAATGTCTATTTTATATGTATGCTAACCAAAGGCGGATAAATGTGAAAATGGTACCCTTAAGGGTATGAAGATGATCGAGTTAGTAGCAAAGTTTGTAAATATGTGATCACCGATCTTATTATGTGAGTATGCCTATGATTGTGTTTAATATGTACATGCACCACCTTATCATCATTTTATGTTACATGTGCATGGGTGGGTTTTGAAAGAAGGTGCGGGTGTACTTGAGTGCGTGGTTGATGTCGACTTTGTGCTACATCGTGGATTGGCGCCGATCGAGGTCGCGTTGTGGATCTTTGCGATTTAGTTCGCGTGGTTACCTTGGTTGATATGGGCTTTATGCCATATCGTGGCTTGATGGATTGCTTTGTGTGCTCCATCGTGGTTTGATGTTAGCTATACGCTACGTCGTGGATGGCATTGGTTGCCTTTTTGGAGGAAAAGGAGAGGGTGACTCGATAGTCCCCGTGTGTGGTAGGTCGGATAAGGGGTGTGTAGCGGATGGACCCTAGGTTGGGTTGGGAATCATGTTGCATTATTTTTGTAATAATATGGAAATGGGCCAAGCCCAATATGACATGTGGATAGGTATGTTTTGGGAACATACGTGGAAATGGGCCAAGCCCGGATGATATGTGGTTTATTGAGAAATGGGCCAAGCCCAGTATGTGATGTGATTTGAATGTGGGCCAAGCCCAGTTGTAGTAATTGTTAAAATGATATATATATTACTTGTTGCATTTGATAATTGGGATATTATGTGGCTAGCATGTGGGTGGATTTCAGTGGTTAACTTACACACTGAGTCATTGTGACTCACCCAATTATTTATCCATCATCGCAGGTGAGTCGTGATTAGTGGACGGGTTGGAGTGGATACAAGGTGGCCCATGCGACGATTTTCATGCGAAGTTGACGTTTTGAATATTTTTATTTCAAGCATTTTAATTACTTGGTTTCAATTTATTTGATGTAATAAGGGCCACTATGATTACAGTACTTTATTTAATTTTGTTGAAGTTTACATTATATTCAGAAATATTTTTATTAAAAAGGTTCATATTATAGTAATTTATAACAATGTTTTAATTCAGAAATTTTCAACAAACTTATATTGTGTATTAAATTTTTGTGGACATAATTTTCCAAAGATAATAAATTTTCATGTTTTAAATTCTAAGTAAAGAAACATATTTTCACTAACATAACCAGATTCGGTCGTAGTGAATAGGCCGGGTTTGGGGATGTTACAAGAGCAACCGAAAAAATGTTGAAGTAGATTCATCTTGTATTGCCAATAAAAATGCTAAGGCAAAACAACCTCAACAAATGGAAGGAAAGCCACCGCCACCTTTTCCGCAACATTTCCAAAAATCTAAGCAAAATTTTCAATTCAAGAAATTCTTGGATGTCCTGAAGCAATTACATATCAACATACCATTGGTGGAAGCATTGAAACAAATGCCTAACTATGTGAAATTCATGAAATATATCTTATCAAATAAGAGAATTTTAGGGGATTTCGAAATTGTCGCTATCACTGAAGGGTGCACAACAATGCTTAGAAATAAATTGCCACCAAAACTAAAGGATCCAGGGATTTTTACTATACCTTGCTCTATTGGAAATCATTATGTAGGCAAAACATTATGTGACTTAGGTGCAAGTATAAATCTAATGCCTATGTCTATTTTCAAGAAGTTGGGAATAGAGAATGCGAGACCTACAACTGTCACATTGTGATTAGCTGATCATTCATATGCACATCCAGAAGGTAAAATCGAAGATGTGTTGGTAAGAGTTGACAAATTTATTTTTCCAACAGATTTTATTATTCTGGAATGTGAGGCTGATAAAGAGGTACCAATCATACTTGGGAGATCTTTTCTAGCAACTGGTAGAATATTAATTGATGTACAAAAATGCGAATTAATAATGAGAGTTAATGATCAGCAGATAACCTTTAATGTTTTCGATGATATTGATAACTCTTGAAAAGAGTTATATTTAAGGCCTCTAAATAGAATTAATTGATTGTAATTAAGTGAATACATTTGCATTTTTAGGATATTTTTAGAACATTGCATAACAAAGCTTGGATTGTGATATAATGGTCATTATTTGTTACTTTTATCATTTGGGGAGGAAATGTGCAGTTTTATGTGAACGCAGGTGTAGGAAGAGAAAGAAGATGAAGAGGGAAAATAAGGGAAGTGAAACATTGCCGTGGAAATTGGTAAGATTGATTGCCAGTAGAACTGCCATGGAAATTTTGGGAAAATGACTCAGCACCCTATCCACATCACTCTCAGCCAGCTGGACGTGTACCAGAAAAACCAACCTGAAAAGAGGAATGAAAAATGTTTGTTGAGGTGGGACGGATCTACCCAATAAAAGGAGAAAGAAGAAGGAAAAGAGGATGAGAATTTGTGTGAGAAAGAGAATGGTGACAGCAATCCTCTCTCCGCATAGAGAAAAACTCCATTAGAGAATTTCAAAGAAAGAAAGGTTAGCAGCTACAGAGAATAGAATACACACGTGAAGAAGGGCAAGAGACATCTATCCTGGATTCACGTATGATCAGAAGATAAAAGAGAAGCTGGAGTGTGGCGAGAAATCTTGCAGTTCTGCATTTATTTTTCCTAATTTCTGTGATTCAAACTTATTTAAATGTTGATGAATTATTTAAATTCAGTGTTTACTTTTTCACCCATGAACTAAATCTTTTCTGGGTTGGAGTTATTTGGGTGGATGTTTATCATCTTTAATGTTCATGATTTGAAATTGCCTATATCACTGTTTCATTCGATTTATCCCTATTTTAAATACATACATGCAAGCTCTAGACATAGTTGGTTGTATGCTATGTTCATAGATATATTTTTAATTCTGAAAAGGTTAATTATACTGGATCTAGAATCGATTGATACAAGCGAATATTTGACAGAATATTAGTGGCACTCTAGACATAGATGTTGTGATTTGTGCAGAGAAGAAAATTCATTGCAGCTATTAATCCAGAGTTCTACAGACATACAGTAACTTAGATTTTTAGCTTAAATCTAGCTATCAAAAGAGGCAAGCTATAGTAGTAATTCTCTGAGCAGTTGATTAGACAATATTTTGCCATGACATTATTTTGATATGAGCATTTCACCTGAATAATTCCAACCCTATTCATTCAACAACAAAATTACTCTTGTTTTTCTCTGTAAATTGCCACTACATTTTATTTGTCATATCAATTTTCTATTTTTAGCATTAAATTACATTAATTCATTATACCAACATCTTATTTAGTTTAAGAGTATTTCTTGCTATTTAGTATAGATAATAGGATTATAATAACTTAATCAATATTTTACCAATTTCCGATCCCTCTGGAGACGATACTTACTTATCACTTTATTACTTGAAAGATGTGTACACTTGCACAAATACATTAGGTATTTACACGCAACAAGTTTTTGGCGCCATTTTCGGGGATCGACAACATTGGTTAAAAGTTGATTTGTTATTATTCTTATTATTTTTTATTAGAACAGTTAATTAGTATTTTATTTGATTTTTTAGGTTTTGTACCAGTGCATGAGAAGAAGTATTCCAAAAGATACAAAATATTGTTTTGATCATGCGATTGAAAGGACATTAAGGCAAAGAAGGAAAACATTAAGAGAAATTGAGAGGACTATAAATAATCCAAACAGAGAAGATTAGGTACTCCAGAATGAAAGGAATGCTGATATTCCTCAAATCTTAGATGACAAAGATAGACCCATCAAAGAACATGTAGTGCCTACTTTGGGTGATCTAAGTCCAGGAATTGTTGGGAACATGTTTTAGATGCTGCAGATGATAGGGTAGTTTAGTGGTTTACTAACTGAAGATCCCAGATTGCACTTGAGACTTTTTCTTGAAGCCTGTGACCGATTCAGGCAATAGGGTGTTCCTGAAGATGCCATTAGATTAAAATTATTCCCTTATTCATTATGAGATCGTGCCAAATCATGGTTCAATGCATTACCATAAGGTACGGTGGTGTCTTGGAATGAACTGTGTCAGAGATTTTTGCTTAGGTACAATCCTCCCTACATGAATGCCAAGCTGAGGAATGACATTACATCGTTCAGGCAATCTGAAGATGAAAAATTATACGAAGCATGAGAGCATTTCAAGGAATTAATTAGAAAATGCTCGATGCATGGTTTTCAGTATTGGACAAAAATGAAAATGTTCTATAATGGATTAATGATCATACATGAATGGTGATGGATGCACCTACTAATGGGACGTTGCTTGACAAATCCTACAATGAAGCATACGAAATTCTGGAAAGAATAGCAAACAATGATTATCAGTACCCCACTTCTAGATTTGGTACTAGTAGAAGTGTAACACCCTGAATTTAGGCCTAGAATAAGTGGGTTCGTGTGTCGAGAGAATGGATTTTTGTCGTTAAAAAAAAATAATATGTGGTTTATACTAAAATAAGATAATGGTCAATTTTTAATTGACCCCTAGATTATGCTAAAATTTGGGGATTTGATTTATATGCTTTACTTTTACACAGTTTGTCCCTCTACTTTTATAATGTCACTAATGCATTTAAGTAGTTAATTTTTCTTAAAAATATTATTCAAACAGAAATAAATTATTTTATCATGAAAAGTTTGAATGGACATTGTCTTTTAAAAAAAATATTATTGCAAGTTTAGTTTACTTTTTAGGAGGTTTAGGAAGGGTTGGTAGTGTTGGAAAAGTCCTAGGCTCGATCTACGGCTTTAGCAAAAATGTTGTTTTTTTTTAGGGAGGTTGGTGGTAGTCATAAGGCTTTTAAAATATTGTTGGGTTAAAAGATATCACAAAGAAGTAGGTGGTCTGGTGGCTTGGGGCATTGTGAATAAGTTGGAGGTCAAAGGTTCAAGTCTTGGGTATGGCAAAAAAATTTTATTGCGCATATGATAGTATGAAGGCCAGAGTTTAGGCCTTATAATTAGTTGGGGATGTTTCATGACACAAGGAAACGCCTGGCCCAGTGGCAAAGGCGTTAGGAGTAGTAGGGGGAACAAGGTTCAAGTCGCGTTGTGCGCGAAATGTTGGGTTTTTTTTTAAGTAAACCTGGAGCACGGAATAAAGGTTGATAATTAATTGGGAAGGAATTATGACTCAAATGAAACGGGTGGTGCAGTGGCAAGGGACGTGCCTCATAGTGAAAAGGGCGGAGGTTCGAATCTGGGTGTCGGTTAATATTTTTGGATTTCTTAGGATGATTCGGTACATTTGGAAAGTATACTTTAAAAGAAGTTGACAACGGAATATATCACAAGAATGGTTCTGGTGCAGTGGCTGGTAGCTTGTGGTTATGCTTGGAGGTCTCGGGTTCGAGTTGCCTTGTGCGCAATAGCTTGAAATTTTGTTTGTTTGGCGTGGGAAGGTATTTGAATTGGACCAAAATGCCAAAAGATGGTCATTGCTGTTGGGAAGCTATTTGAATGAAATTCAAATTGAATTTTTGGGCTAAATAAAAGGACTTTTGATGAGGATAAATTTTTAAGATAATAAAGGAATTTAATTAGTGATAAGTTTGAGTTGATTAGGGAGTGTAGGTTTATTCTATTTATTTATTTATTTATTTTAGTATATATGGGTACCGAATTTTCCCTTTTCTTTTAGCTTGACTTTTAGTTATCAGGAAGGGCATTTTCGGGTTTGAACAATAGGTGCCAAAATTCTATAAATAGGGAGGATATCTCATTGATTCGACATTTAAACCCTAATTTCTTCCCCTTCCATTGTGCCGAAATTCTTAGTCTCTCCCTCTCCAATTTCTTTTCTTCAATTTCTTCAAAAGCCAAAACCTCTTCTCCATTCTTTTTCCCTTTGAGCAGATTTCTCTAAAAAGCCAAAATCTCCATAGTTTTTCTTTATTCATCCTAGTTGAGAATTAGTTCTTCCGGCATTTAAATCTTTTTCTTTGACATTACTGAATCTTCTCTCCAAGTGCTAGCCGAATTCCCTATACTAAGGTAAGTGTCGACTTCTGTTAGATCTCATATTCTATTTCGGTTCTTGAAAGGCAAAAGTCGAAAAACTAATAGTTTAATGGTGCTATGTTGGGCGGCATTCCAGGATTTGAAGGAGACCTGATCGTCTAGATCTAAAAGCCGAAAATCGTTAGTCTCTAAGTATCATACCTCTTTTCGGGATTTTAAGGTAAGGTAGTTTTCTCTAGATTATCGTTACGTTAGATTATTGTATTCGTAATCTTAACCCTATGTTATGGATCAACAACCACATGTTACGATGGTAGCAACTGATAAGGTCCCTCGATGGAATCAAATATGGTTCAGGCAAAGGAGGGGATTGGATCTGTAAAACCAATCCCTAAGTTTAAAAAGCGAGCGGTGTCAGCAGTTTGGGATTGGCCAGTAGGTTGTGGACCGGCATCCGAACAAAATCTTAGACAGATAGCAGTTTTAGCAACTTCTGATAGTGTCGACATAGAGAGTGTCGTCCTAACGGTAACCAGGTGTGTAACTTCTCACACCATTAGATTGTTTATATATATATATGTATATGTGTAATAAATCTGTTATACTATGTTAAATGCTGAAATCTCGGCATAACGTTTGAAAACCCGAGAAGGGTAAAGGCTAAATATTAGGTTAGTGCTTTCTGCCATTCTTCAGTGAATGTTTCTGTTAAAAAGATATGTTTTGCATGTAAATTTCTATGTATGCTCGGGGTAGGGTAATTGATGAAAAGGGGAAGTGTTCTGCTCGTGGCTTATGCCATTTCACTGGTGACTCTGTCACAACTCGCTTTACGTGGCTTATGCCATTTCACCGGTGACTCTGTCACGATTTGACGATGAGCAGCTAACTGCAGCATGACTGCCATCGATGGTGTGTAGCGGTGTGGGTTGATTGTAGAAATCCCCAATGGTGTGATTGGCAGGTAAGGGTGGTGTGTAGTGGTTGGAAACCTAGGAGTTGGGTTGGGCTTTACATAATTTCTGTTATAATATATTCTGATATATGTTCTGTGGGGCTAAGGCCCAAATCTAATGGTGCATGTGGGTTGCACACTGAGTCTCGCGACTCACCCTATTATTTTAACAATTTCAGGTAGCACTTAGTGCATCGGACCGGGCTGGAGAGGAGAGCAAGGTGGCCATGCGATAGAGTACTGAGGATTCCGAAAAAAAAAGACTTTATTTTATTTATTTTTAAGAAATTTGTCTTAAGTGGGTTTTATATTTCGTTGTAATAAGGCCTTGGGCCACTAGACTATTATTTATGTTTTTGGGTTTAAGTTGGGTTTAATCATTAGACATTTTTATTTTTATGATTAAAATTAAGCTAAGACATGTACAAGGTTTCTTTTTTTTGGATTTTAATTAAAATTCATCAAGGAAATTTATAACTTTATATCTTATGTGACTTAATAAATTATTAATTTTTCGGTATTAATGATTAAACCTAGAGATCGTTTTCCAAAATGCGACATGTTTTGCAAAATCACTCAAGTGACATACCAGATCCGGTTGTAGTGTTTGGGCCGGGTTTGGGGTGTTACAAGAAGAGTTGCTAGAGTAATGGAACTTGATGCGATTACATTGTTAATAGCTCAGGTATCATCTTTAACAAATATGCTTAAAACTCTAAAAAGACCCTCTGCAATACAGGAGATGAAGGTTGCAGAACTAGCATGTGTATATTGTGGAGAATATCATGTTTTTTATGAATTCCCATCCAATCCAGCGTTTGTGTATTACATGGGAAATTTTAATCGTAGCAACAACTATCCCTACTCCAACACCTACAATCCTGGGTGAAAGCAACATCCAAATTTTAGCTGGAGTAACCAGGGAATGGGAAATGCCAGCATTGTTAATAGATAGAATGCGGCTGGTGTACCACCTGGACACAGTCAACCAATGACGCAGCAAAATGTGCAACAAAGTTCTTCATCTTCAACATCAACTATGGAAGCTTTATTAAAAGAGTATATGGCTAAGAATGATGTAATTATTCAGAGCCAGACAGCTTCCTTAAGAGCTCTGGGGAATCTAGTGGGACAAATTGCCACTGTATTAAGCTCCAGACAACAAGAAGCATTGCCCAGTGACACAAAAATTTCTAGATCTCAGGGGAAAAAAAATGTAAAGCCATAACACTCTGGAGTGGCATTCAGCTGCCAGGAGTTGTTAATGATGCCTTATCTAAGGAGAAAAGTTCTGAAGTTCCTGGAAGCACAACTTTCGAACCAAAAGTTGAACAAACTACAAAATATGGAAATAGACAAAAGCATACAGAAGCAAATTCATCTTATCGAGCCAATACAAATGCCATGGCAAGGCAACCTCAACAAATGGAAGGAAGGCCACCTTCACCTTTTCCCCAGCGTTTCCAAAAGTTGAAACAAGATGTTTAATTCAAGAAATTTCCAAAGGTTTTAAAGCAATTACACATCAATATACCTTTGGTGGAAGCATTAGAACAAATTCCTAACTATGTGAAATTCATGAAAGATATCCTATCCAAGAAGAGAAGGTTAGGGGAGTTCGAAATTGTTGCACTTACTGAAGGGTGCACATTAATGCTGAAGAACAAACTGCCACAAAAATTAAAAGATCCAGGGAGTTTCATTATACCCTGTTCAATTGGAAGCTATAATAGGCCAATTTAGCCCGGGTCCATACAAAAAAATAATAAACCCAAAATAATAAAACAAAGTCCAAGTCCAGTCCAAAATATATCATTTGGCCCAATCGGAATGGCCCATTACTTGAAAAGATTGAAGGTCCATCTACAAGCTTAACGTATATGGAAACATAATCTTCAAGGATATGCAATCTTAGATATGATATGCAATCCTAGAAGATATGATATGCAATCTTAGAAGATATAATTTTGTAATCTTAGAGATTTAATTTGTAGATACCTTTTAATCTTAGCCGTTGATGTAATTGATCTGTACCGTTGGATTTGGGGAGGCTCAACTATAAATAGAGGCCTCTCCCTCCATTGTAAATGACTTGAGTTTTGAGTAATAAAAATTCTTGAGAACATTCACTCAAATTTCTCTCTCTTTTGCGTTCTTATTTTCTGTGGCTTGTTCTCATTTTGTTCTTCGCTCATCTTCGTTTCTTTTTTAGTTGCTTCCGTTCGAGTTAGTTTTTGGTGGAGGAATTTCGTTGAATCCTCATATTGCGGGAGTTAGGTTGACTTATACGTTTTTTTAACTTTTTTTATTTATCCATTTAATTGCTTAATCATTATTTATTCATTTTTCTTTTTTGCTTTTCCCTATTTACGTTAAATTATTTTATCATATATATTATTATTTTTATTTATTACATATTATCTATATATTATATATTATTTAACTTTAATCATATTATGTATTATTTGAAAATTTGTATGTTGTACATCATCTAAATTGTTTTATTATTAAGGCAAAATTTTCCATATATTGTTTATTTAAAATATGTATATTATCTATTTCTAAATGGTATATTATATACTTATTATAAGTTATCCCTTATACAATTTTATTCAAAGTTTTTATATTATTTATTTAAAATTTATTTATTTATTTTATTATGTATATATTAACTATTTTAGATTTTGCCATATCGTTTTTTTATTTTTTTATTATTCTATTTTTTTAAAAAAAATTGTTATAATATCCCTTTATTGTTTTGCATATATCATTTATCTTATATTGTTATTTTACTTTTATATTTGATCTCATATGTAAAGTTTCGTATTCATTTCTTAGTTTTTTTTATCTTTCGCATAGACCTTTTGAATTATTATTGCTTACTTTATATCTTTTATTTGTTATTCACGTTCTTTTATTTGTTTATTATTCTTATGTTTGCTTTAGCATGGTCATTTTATTACTTGTATCATTTGCTATTTTATGTTATCCTTTCTCTTAATTGCCTATATTAGTATTAAATGTTATTATATCATGTAATTGTAGTATATTGCTTTGGTATTTGTGTTTTGTAATGTATTAATGATACATTTTACTCAAATCATTGTTTTAAAATATATCTCATTTAATTGTCACTTTTTATCCAAAACTTTATTTCTTAAAATAAGGCAATATTTGGCATTTGGAGTTTTGAGGGAATCGTGCCCTAACTTACTGGGCTTCGATTTTTCTCATTAAGTCTAAATGATCAAATACCCTTTTTGAAATTAAAATATATGATTTTCAAATAAAAAACCTATCTTTGTGAATTTAAGATGTTGCATCCTAACTTATTGGATGTGACATTTTGATATTTTGAGATAGGGATTTCAAAAAAAAAAACAAAACAAAACAAAACAAAGGATATTTGGTGTTTGGGAAATTCGAAAGGTCGTGCTCTAACTTACTGAGATTCGACTTTTCTTTTATCCAAATAATTGAATGTCTTTTTAAAGTTTATAAGTTTTGAAAAATCAAAAGGGTCATATTTTAAAATCTTCTCAAATTTTCGACATTAAGACATTAATTAATCAATTACGTACCAATTTTGGGCGTTACGAGGGTGCTAATCCTTCCTCGTCCGTAACCGACTCCCAAACCCGTTTTCTCGAATTTCATAGACCAAAATCATTGTTTTAATAAATCAAAATGTTTTTTATTAAAATGATCAATTTCAAGGTGACCCGATCACACCTCGAAAAAAGATTGGTGGCGACTACATTTTCGTTTTTAAAGTCGATCCCCGTTTTTAAAAAAATTAAAAATGGTTTCGACAACTTGGTGACTCCACTGGGGACCAATAAGAAAGTCAAGTCGTAAAATTGATTATATTCTGTCCTTTTTCGGAAATTTGAAAATTTGATTTGAAAATTACGATCCTTTTGTTGCATTTGTTTGTGTCATTGCATATGATTGTTATTTTCTTGCGCACATTGCATTGCATGACCGTTGTGGTCGCACCCTTAAGTGGGAGTGAGAAACTATGCCTTCGTGAGGTTTTCACCTCCGCATGGGCTAGTGGATTGCTTCCGGGATACATCTGTACCTATGTCTTCGTGAGGTTTTCACTTCCGCATGGCCATAGGGAAATGTATTCCCCTGAACTGAACTCGATCTGTATGAGCCTATAATGGTTGAAGATTGAGGAATCTACTGGTTCAGGTACCTTTTCTTTAGAACTAAACCGCATATAGAGAGACCTAGGAGCCTACCCTAGGTAGAACCATGCCAAACCCCAGTAGTCACCCAGATAGGTGTTCTATGTTGTTTATTTCTCCTGTGCTAAAGTGTTTTGTTTTGTTTTGGTTGCATTGCATTCACATCATAGAAAAGAGGTGTTGATTCAAATTCAATTGCTAAATAGAAGAGTTTTTCATGAGAAAATGGATTTCTTGATAAAGTGGATTATAATACGGTCGTCTGAATATGGTCCAAGTAAACACAACGAGAGAAGACTGATAGTCCGTGAAGAAATACAAGACTTTATTGCCCAAGGATTCAAGCTGACAAAGACTATTCGAGAATCACCATGTCTTGGCTTTCTTGAAGAGGCTAACGAGCATTGTGAAAATAAGTGAGCAGTGAGTCACGGCCCAGATCAAGTAAAAAGAGCTAGTAGAGACATTTATTAGAAAGTTCGCGAGACTGGACCTTAATATCCAGACAAGAAGAAATGGATCAATGTCTTCGCTTGGAATATGAGGGATAGGCTGTATAAATATCCGTTTTTATGTAAAGGAATTTATTTTCTAGAAAAGTTATTCTAATGGAATTAAATTCAGAATCAACGTCTCTCTTCCTTTTTACATTCATTTGCATTACATCGCATCATATGCATTTAAATCCATAGAAAGACCCTAATTAGTTAAAGTTATTACAGAGAGAGAGAGAGAAGGAAAAGTTAATCTGGAAACTAAACACCGTTACGGTACACGTGCCAAGACTAAAAATATGGATCAAAGACTCGAACAGTTCCAGAGAGACATGCAAGACCAGCTGCAAGAGCAGTTGGCAAAGATCCAACAAGATATGAGGGAAAAAATGATGGAAGCCCAAAGAATTATGGTGGCTCAAATGACTCAGCTACTGAATGGGGCAATGGACAAGGGAAAAGGTCCCATGACTAATACTGGAGAAGATAATGAGGATTATCCTCCGGGTTTTATCCCACCGCATGCACAAACACAACCTGAAGCATATCCTCGAAGGCCATCTGTTACAATTAGGCCTCAACAAGGTCAAGCTAATACTGGGGTGCCCATGAATTTTCAAGTTGGTTCAGGATCTAACCCAGGAGATAACCCTGCTAATCCTGTTATCCCTGATTTAGATATAGCGGAAAGGGAAGGGACGAGGATTGAATTACCAAGGCAGTTAGAGGACCGTTGTAGATAGTTAGAAGAAAAGTTCAAGGCCTTGGAAAATGCTGATAATCACCATGGAATTGATGCTAAAGACTTGAGCTTGGTTTCAAATTTGGTGCTTCCTCACAAGTTCAAAATGCCAGAATTTGAGAAGTACAATGGGACTAACTGTCTTGAAGCCCATATTACTATGTTCTGTAGACGGATGACTGGGTATGTTAATAACGATCAACTGTTGATCCATTGTTTCCAAGATAGCTTGGTGGGGGCAGCGTCCAGGTGGTACAACCAATTGAGCCGTGCTAGGATTAATTCCTGGAAAGACTTAGCACAAGCATTTATGAAATAATACAATCATGTGACAGACATGACGCCTGACAGAATCACCTTGCAAAACATGGAGAAGAAATCAAATGAAAGCTTCAGGCAGTATGCGCAAAGATGGAGGGAGGTTGCCATACAAGTTCATCCGCCGCTTTTAGAAAAGGAAACCACGATGCTTTTTATCAATACTCTAAAAGCCCCATTCATTAACCATATGTTGGGAAGCACCACCATAAGCTTTTCAGATATAGTAATGTCTGGTGAGATGATTGAAAATGCGGTAAGGAGTGGGAGGATAGACACGGGAGAAAGCGCCAAAAGATCAGCCCCAAAAAACAAGGAAAATGAAGTGAGTATCCTGAGCATGCATCCCAAATCAGTCACCGTAGGCCAGTCGAGGGCTATAACCACTAGCTATCAAGGCACTTCAAAGAAGGAATCTAACTTGAGGCCAAATGCAGAAAAGCTCCAGTTCACACCCATCTCGATGACATACAAGGAGCTGTATCAGAATTTGTTTGATGCGCATGTGGTGTCTCCATTCTACTCGGAACCCGTGCAACCTCCATTCCCAAAATGGTATAATGAGAATGCCCAATGCGAGTACCACGCGGGAATAACGGGTCACTCAATTGAAAACTGTACTACGTTTAAAAAGTTGGTCGAAAGGTTCATTAAAATGGGAATTGTGAAGTTCGACATTTCATTAGAACTTGATCACTTTGGTGAGGCAGTAAATGCGATAATTGAAGGAGAAGACAAGAAAGTTACGACTCCTTGAAGAAGTCAAAAGTGAAGAGGGAACTGGGGAACGAAGTTTCCAAGCCCTTGCATACTTGGGAGTGTTTTGAATAATGGGACTGTGGAAGAGATCCCTGTATTTTTAGAGCTAATCTAGAGTAATATTCAAAGCACGCTTGTTGCCTTAAGCCTAGAGGAAATAAGAACCCTTTTGTGAAATAGGCTTGTGTCCGAAATTTTTATTTCAATAAAATGCATCTTTTTGAGCAAATATTCTTTTATTTTTTCCATTTCATACTGTACAAACAATTGTTCTTAGTTTTTTTCTTTTTTTTTTTGTTCTTTGGACTTTCTTTCAAGTATTCTTTCATTCTTCATTCATGACCATACAAATAATCATTATTTGAATCATTTATTCTTTGGAATCTTCCTTCGAACCTACAATAGGTCTCTAGATATCAATGATGTAAGCAATCTTGCTACTGACTCAGAGTCTCCTTTCGAGTAAGATATGTGTCTAGAGGGATCTCAGGACTTTAAAGATGACAAATATTGTAACCTATCTTCTGATTTGTTAAGAATGGTAGAACAAGATGAAAAGCAGGCCCTACTCTACAAAGGGTCAGTGGATATTATGAACCTAGAAAAGAGGTGAAGATTGTAGCCTAGCTCACCACAGAAATAAGGCGAGACATCATTGAGTTATTTTCAAGAATTCAAAGATGTTTTTGCACGATCATATTATGACATGCCTGGGCTACTGAGACGCGGGTACGTTGAAATCTTAAAAGAGGTCGATAAAGATGTCAGAAGGACACATGCTAATGGTTTTACAATAGCCAAGCTAATCATGAGGTTTGGGTACTGCTAATCTACATAGAAGGGGATGGCATCAGTTATGTCGTATTTAAGGAGACAAGATTCATATGCCTCATTAATTTCTTCACAGACTTTCTCTATGTGGGGTAGGCCAATCTCGGCAAAATTTCTAGTATACGTCGATTTATTTTGGTGGTCGTCGATTACTTCACTAAGAAGGAGAAAGTAGCTTCACATGTCAAATTTACAAGGTCGACAGTACAAAAAAAAAGATCAGGCGCCGACAAAGAATGTCAAAAAGGACAATGTCAAAAGTTTGTAGTCTGTTTAAAAATCAGACACCATATCATAGAGCAACAAAGGCAGCCAAAAAGAAAAAAACAAAAAACAAAACAAGGATTGTAGGAAAGATGACTGAGACTTGTAAAGATTGGCATAAAGAAGTTACCATTTATCCTCTATGATTATCGAACGTTGGCCAGGACCTTTGCCGGGGCAACATCTTACCCATTGGTTTATGGAATGGAAGCGTTTTTGCCAATTGAACCTAATAAAAAAAAGGTTAAAAGTTATCCATCACGGTCAGATGATGCAAGCTTACGACAAATAGGTTCATCCTAGAGAATTCCACGAGGGGAACCTGATGTTGAAAAAGATCTTTCTTATACAAAAGGATTTCAGAGGAAAGCAGATGCCAAACTGGAAAGGACCTTATGTAGTAAAAAAGGGTCTGTTCTAGAGGAGCATTGATATTGACCAAGACGGATGGCGAAGACTTGCCCAATTCGGCGAATTCAGGTTCAGTCAAGAAGTATTTTACCTGAAAGGGGAAAGGCCAAGGTGAAAACCCGCAAAAGGCGCCTTGAGATCAAATTCAAAAAAAAAAGAGGAGAGGCCAAGGCGAAAACCCGCAAAGGGCGCTTTAAGACCAAAGGGGTTTTGAGCCGAAAACCCGAAAAGGGCGACTCAAATTTTGATCAAAGATAGGGCATGTGATAGTCTTGCTATGCCTGAATTAACAATGAGGAAGTATGCTACGTCTTGGGGCATTGACAAAGTACTCCGGATCCTCTAAACACGTATTGAGCTCAAAATGGTCCTCAAGAAGTTTGTACAGAGAAGCTCAGGCTACGATATCTAGGGCACCTAGCTTCTATCTTACCCATTTTGAATTTGCTATCTTTGATTACTTTATTCTTTTCAACATACACCCCAATCAATTTTCTTTTATTGCCTTGGTTATCTTTGATTAACTTATTTATTTCGAGCTATGCTCCTAATTAATTTCTTTCTCGTCCATTGTTGTGATATTTTTCAAGCATTTTATATTGAAATAATGATTAATGGACTAATAATACTTTCATAAAGAAGTTTTGCATATTACTCTGGAAGCTTTTGAATAGTATAAGAACCTAAAACATGACTATTATTTAGAACTCACCAAGCTTAAAGGTTGGAAATATTTGAGCCCAAAGTGAGTTTATCTCTTCAGATTTTCTGTCAAGGACATTGGTTGATCAAAAGACTAGATATTGCGTCGGTGATACAAATCCGGCAGAAAATAAGCAATGACAACCCAAGCGTAGAAGGAATCATTCTCGAAAAGAAAAAATGACATTCTGCATCCATGCGAGTATCATGCATACACATCTGGTCGAGTCACTGGGGAGTGATCAGTAAATGGAACAAGTTACAGATCCTATACTCCAAAGTTGCAGTGGGATGAATTAAAAAAAATACAAGTCATATACACTTGAATTACAGTGGGAACGGATCGAAAAAGTTTTAAATCCTATAATCCTGAACCACAGTGAGATGGTTTGAAAATGGTACAAGCCTTATGTCTCTGAGGTACAGTGGAAAGGACCCTAAAGTTAGTGGGGCAAATCAGTTGAGCAAAAATGTTTTCAGGTTTTCTGTCAAAGGCCAGCCGAGTAGGAAGACAGTGTACTACGTTAATGATAGAGCCCTGATGAGTAACAAGTGGTGACGTCCTAATTATTAAAAAGGATCGTCCTTATGACATTTTGCATTCGTACATATGTCATTCGGTTAGGAGCAGTTGATATGTTCAGATTATAGCATCCTAACCATTTTGCATAAGCATAAACACATAAAACCGATTTTACAGGATAGGTCCCCAGAGGACGGTGTCGCAACATCGGTGAATTCACAGATCTTGTCTTCTTGATATTGCAGTGAAGCGGATCGAAGATACTAGTCTGGCATCCCTGAGTTTGCAGTGGAGCAGACTGAAGATAGCAGATCTTGTCTTCCTAAGTTTGCAGTGAAGTGGATCAAAAACATCAGCCTGGCATCCCTAAGTTTGCAGTGGAGTAGACTGAAGATAGCAGATCTTGTCTTCCTGAGTTTGCAGTGAAGTGGATCGAAAACATCAGCCTGGCATTCCTAAGTTTGCAGTGGAGCAGATTGAACATAGCAGATCTTGTCTTCCTGAGATTGCAGTGAAGTGGATCGAAAATACTAGTCTGGCATCCCTGAGTTTGTAGTGGAGCAGACTAAAAGATAGCAGATCTTGCCTTCTTGAGGTTGCAGTGAAGCAAATCGAAGACATCAGTCTTGTCTCCCTGAGTTTACAGTGGAGCAGACTAAAAATAACAGATTTGGCCTTGCTGAAGTTGTAGTGAAGCAGATCGAAGACATCAGCCTTGTCTCCCTGAGTTTGCAGTGGAGCAGACTAAAAGATAGCATATCCTGCCTTCCTGAGGTTGCAGCGAAGCAGATCAAAGATACCAGTCTTGTTTTCCTGAGTTTGCAGTGGAGCAGACTAAAGATAGCGGATCTGGCCTTCCTGAGGTTGCGGTGAAGCAGATCGAAGACACCAGCCTTGTCTCCCTGAGTTTGCAGCGGAGCAGACTAAAAATTGCAGATGTTGTCTTCTTGAAGTTGCAGTGAAGCAGATCGAAGACATCAGCCTGACCTCTCTGAGTTTGCATCGGAGTAGACTAAATATTGCAGATCTTGTCTTCCTGAAATTGTAGCGAAGCAGATCGAAGACACTAGCCTTGCCTCCCTAAGTTTGTAGTGGAGCAGACCGAAGATAGCAGATCTTGTCTTCCTGAGTTTCCAGCAAAGCGGATCGAAGATATTAGCCTGCCTCCTTGAAGTTGCAGCGGAGCAGATTGAAGACAGCGGATCTTATCTTCCTGAAGTTGTAGGAAGCATATCGAATATATTAGCCTGCCTCCCTGAAGTTGTAGCGGAGCAGACTGAAGACAGCAGATCTTATCTTCCTGAAGTTGCAGGAAGCATATCGAAGATATTAGCTTGCCTCCCTCGGTTGCAATGAGCGGCATCAAGACAGATAGATCTTATCTTCTTGAAGTTGCGTGAAGCGATCGAAGATATTAGCTCGCCTCCCGAGTTTGCAGCGGAAAGAGCAGCATCAAGACAAGCAGATCTTATCTTTCTGAAGTTGCAGGAAGCAGATCGAAGATATTAGCTTGCCTCCCTGAGTTTGTAGCGGAGCAGACTGAAAATAGCATATCTTGTCTTCCTGAATATTGCAGTGAAGCAAGATCAAAGATACTAGTCTCATTTTCCTGAAGTTACAGTAGGATGGATTAAATCTACAAGAGTAGGTCTTATCTCCCTGAAGTTGCAGTAGAATAAGATTAAAGCTACAGATTCAATCTCCTTGAAGTTACAGTTGGGTTAGAGACTACTTGAAGATGATGAGAATCAAGAAGTTAAGGCTCGACAAGACCGGGCAAAATTGGTCCTTTTATAGTCTTTGCTCCATTCTCGTTACACGACAATGAGCAAAGAGGGACAGCTGTAATAGGCCAATTTAGCCCGGGTCCATACAAAAAAATAATAAACCCAAAATAATAAAACAAAGTCCAAGTCTAGTCCAAAATATATCATTTAGCCCAATCGGAATGGCCCATTACTTGAAAATATTGAAGGTCCATCTACAAGCTTGACGTATATGGAAACATAATCTTCAAGGATATGCAATCTTAGATATGATATGCAATCCTAGAAGATAGATATGATATGCAATCTTAGAAGATATGATTTTGTAATCTTAGAGATTTAATTTGTAAATACCTTTTAATCTTAGCCGTTGATGTAATTGATCTGTACTGTTGGATTTGGGGAGGCTCAACTATAAATAGAGGCCTCTCCCTCCATTGTAAATGACTTGAGTTTTGAGTAATAAAAATTCTTGAGAACATTCACTCAAATTTCTCTTTTTGCTTTCTTATTTTCTCGTGGCTTGTTCTTATTTTGTTCTTCGCTCATCTTCGCTTTTTTTTAGCCGCCTGCTCGAAAGTTATATTTTGGTGGAGGAATTTCGTTGAATCCTCATATTGCGGGAGTTAGGTTGACTTATGCGTTTTTTTAACTTTTTTTTATTTATACATTTAATTGCTTAATCATTATTTATTCATTTATTTTAATTATTTTAAACTTGTTTTTCTTTTTTGCTTTTCCCTATTTACGTTAAATTGTTTTATCATATATATTATTATTTTTATTTGTTACATATTATCTATATATTATATATTATTTAACTTTAATCATATTATGTATTATTTGGAAATTTGTATGTTGTACATCATCTAAATTGTTTTATTATTAAGGCAAAATTTTCCATATATTGTTTATTTAAAATATGTATATTATCTATTTTTAAATGGTATATTATATACTTATTATAAGTTATCCCTTATACAATTTTATTCAAAGTTTTTATATTATTTATTTAAAATATATTTATTTATTTTATTATGTATATATCAACTATTTTAGATTTTGCCATATCGTTTTTTTTATTTTTTTAATTATTCTATTTTTTTAAAAAAAATTGTTATAATATCCCTTTATTTTTTTGGATATATCATTTATCTTATATTGTTATTTTACTTTTATATTTGATCTCATATGTAAAGTTTCGTATTCATTTCTTAGTTTTTTTATCTTTCGCATAGATCTTTTGAATTATTATTGCTTACTTTATATCTTTTATTTGTTATTCACGTTCTTTTATTTGTTTATTATTCTTATGTTTGCTTTAGCATGGTCATTTTATTACTTGTATCATTTGCTATTTTATGTTATCCTTACTCTTAATTGCCTATATTAGTATTAAATGTTATTATATCATGTAATTGTAGTATATTGCTTTGGTATTTGTGTTTTGTAATGTATTAATGATACATTTTACTCAAATCATTGTTTTAAAATATATCTCATTTAATTGTCACTTTTTATCCAAAACTTTATTTCTTAAAATAAGGCAATATTTAACATTTGGAGTTTTGAGGGAATCGTGCCCTAACTTACTGGGCTTCGATTTTTCTCATTAAGTCTAAATGATCAAATACCCTTTTTGAAATTAAAATATATGATTTTCAAATAAAAAACCTATCTTTGTGAATTTAAGATGTTGCATCCTAATTTATTGGATGTGACATTTTGATATTTTGAGATAGGGATTTCAAAAAAAAAAAAAACAAAGGGTATTTGGTGTTTGGGAAATTCGAAAGGTCGTGCTCTAACTTACTGAGATTCGACTTTTGGGCGTTACGTACCAATTTTGGGCGTTACGAGGGTGCTAATCCTTCCTCATGCGTAACCAACTCCCGAACCCGTTTTCTCAAATTTCATAGACCAAAATCATTGTTTTAATAAATCAAAATGTTTTTTATTAAAATGATCAATTTCAAGGTGACCCGATCACACCTCGTAAAAAGATTGGTGGCGACTCCATTTTCGTTTTTAAAGTCGATCCCCATTTTTAAAAAAAAATTAAAAATGGTTTCAACAAAAACCATTTTGTAGGTAAAGCATTATGCAATTTAGGTACAAGTATCAATCTAATGCCTATGTCTATTTTCAGGAAACTTGGGATAGGAAAGGCAAGACCTACTACAGTCACACTACAACTAGCTGATAGATCATATTTCCATCCAGAAGGTGAAATTGAAGATGTACTGGTAAGAGTCGACAAGTTCATTTTTCCAACTGATTTTATTATTCTGGAATGTGAAGCAGATAAAGAGGTACTTATAATACTTGGACGACCTTTCTTAGCAACTGGTAGAATATTGATTGATTTACAGAAATGTGATTTAACCATGAGAATTAATGATCAGCAATTGACTTTTAATGTGTTTGATACTTTAAAGTGTGCAGATCCAGATGAAGAATGCCATGCTATAGAATTTGTTGACATTGTAATTCAGAAAGAATTTGCAGGACATATGCATAACAATTCTGATGCAGACTCTGTCAAATTAAATGAAACAGATTCGACTGAAGAATCTGAAGAGTCAATAGAAACTCAACAATTTGAAAATGGATGCAGAAGGAGCTTTGAATAATTAGATTTATCAAGTCACTCTTTCAACCCTCCTCGCTCATCAATAAAAGATCCACCGGTGCTAGATTTGAAGCCATTACCAGTGCATTTGAAGTACCCTTATTTGGGAGAAGACGATACGCTGCCTGTAGTTATTTCTACCGAGCTTACAAGAGACCAAGAGATGCAGTTACTAGAGGTTTTAAAGAAATCCAAGAAAGTGTTACGTACCAGAATAATGACCATGCACGTACTCTACTTTCATGCAGGTGTAAAATGCCCCGTTTCAATTACTTCTAAGTATCCGCTGCGTTTTGTAGTGTTTGGGCTAAAACGTTGCGTATTGTTACTTGCTTTTGGTTAGTTGTTATTTTACATACTGTTCTGTAGAGAAAACGGTTATTCAGAAATTTGAATCAGATTTGAATCTCTCTGTTATTTCTCTTTTCTGCTGTTTTTTTTCTCTCTTCTCTCTTATTTTTTTCAGATTCGATCGTCACAAAGGTATCAGAGCTGTTCCGATCTTCATGGTCGGCGAGGGTGTGACAACCAGATTACAAAAGGAATTCGGGCTGATGCAAGGAGAGCTTACTCAGCTCCAGGGAGAGCTTTCCCAGCTCGACGCACGGATTGATGCTCGACTCAAAGAATTTCAGGAAGGAATCAAATCGGAGGTAAGAGTGGAGCTTAGATCCGAACTTCATTCTTTGTTTGAACAAGATTTTGGGTTGCATCCGCCAAAGGGCTCCTATCGGTGTCGAAATGGGTAGGGGTAAAGGAATCTTAGGTTCCTCCTCCGGTTTTCCAAATGAGAAACCCTTCTAGTATCGCCTATTTCGAGTTGGGTCAGTCAAGCTTATCTTCTCGAGGTGGTGTCGTGCATACAAGCAACCCCTCCCCCTTTAGAGTGGATTGTCCGCGTTTTGATGGTGACGACTTCAGGGGATGGTGGTCTAAGCTGGAACAGTTTTTTGAGGCTGAGGGAATTAGTGAGCAAGCTAAGGTTAGGGTGGTTATGTTGCATTTAGAAGGGAAAGCCTTATATTGGCATCACTTCTTTGTACGTAAACATGGGGGCTTGCACCAGCTGACTTGGGAGTTGTATTTCAAAGGGATTAGGGACCGGTTTGGGTCTGATTCTTTCCTTGACCCAATGACGGAGTTAGTGACTCTCAAACAGCAAGGATCTGTTGATCAATTTTATGATGGGTTTTTGAGCTTGTTGAATCAATTAAATTTGCTGGAGTCCTATGCCTTGAGTATTTTCATAAGTAATTTAAAACCTGAGATCGGTCAATATTTGAGGTTGTTTACTCCTCAGACTTTGGTGGATGGTTACAAGCTCACTCGACAAGTTGAAAACATTGTGTTTGGACCTGTTAAAAAAGGGTTGGTTCCTAGTAGTGGGACGAGTTCTCCAAGGGCATTCCTACATTCTTCGAAACCACCTCAGGGCACGGGGAATTCTACACAGATGAGTGGAGGGGGACAAAGGCTGCCATCAAAATCCTTGTCTCAAACCGAGTTGGAAGATAGGAGGAAAAAGGGTCTCTGTTTTTGGTGCGGCGCGAAGTATTCTCCGAGTCACAAATGTTCCAAATCCCAAGTTTTCCAACTGGTGATTGAACCAAATTGGGAGCAAGGATCTGAGTTGAAAAGTCCGACTTCCGAGGAGCTGCAAGATTATTCTGATCAATTGGAATTGGTTGATCACAAGTCTGATAGCCCCGTATTATCACTGCATGCTCTTCAAGGGTTACAGGGTCATCAGACCATGCGATTTTTAGCTCGCATTGATCAGATTGAGGTGGTGGTGTTGGTCGACTCAGGGAGCACGCATAATTTTTTGGACTGCAAACTGGCCAAGCGATTGAAATTAACAGTTGAGTTGGGTTGTTCACTAAAGGTTTTGGTAGCAAATGGGGTTCAATTACCAACTCAGGGTCTATGTAAGGAGGTTCCATGGGAGGCTCAAGGTCACAAATTTTCTACAGATTTTTTACTCTTAGCGGTAAAGGGATTTGATTTGGTGTTGGGAATTCACTGGCTTTTCTCTCTTGGCCCGATCATGTGGGATTTTTCTCGCTTAATTATGCGCCCAAAGATGAAGGTCGAGATTGCGCTTCTCAAAGGGATAATTCCGTGCTCTCTTCATTTGGGTTCCAGAGCCAATTCTCCAAATGTTTTAGTTTGGTGGGTAATGGACCCTCTCCAATGTCATTAGCCTCCGTGAGCACACTAATGTGACACTTCCACCAACACTGTTGACCAAAGAACTACAAACCCTTTTGGAGGAATTCCAGGATGTCTTTGGTAACCCCGTGGGCTTACCCCCATCCCGACTCCATGATCATAGGATACCATTGGTCGATAAGACTAAGGTTGTCAAAGTGCAACCTTACCGATACCCTGCAATACAGAAGACGGAAATTGAGAAGTTAATCTATGAGATGCTACAAGCAGGGATAATTCATGATAGTAACAGCCCGTTTGCCTCTCCTGTTGTCATGGTGAAGAAGAAGGACGGTAGTTGGAGGTTGTGCGTTGATTATCGCCAGCTTAATCAACTAACAGTTAAGGACCGCTTCCCTATTCCTATTATCGAAGAGCTGCTAGATGAGTTGGGACAAGCTAAATTTTATTCCAAGCTGGACCTCCGCTCGGGATACCACCAAATTTGGATGTCTGAATCGGATGTCTATAAAACGGCCTTTAAGACTTATGTTGGGCATTATGAATTCCTGGTCATGCCATTTGGCTTGACCAATGCCCCTTCAAGTTTTCAGTCACTAATGAACTCCATTTTTCGGCCACTCTTGCGCCGATCTGTCCTTGTTTTTTTATGACATTCTCGTCTACTCACAGACCTGGGCGGATCATTTGACTCATGTTCGAGCCGTACTCCAGATTCTGCGGTCCAATCATCTATATGCTAAACATTCCAAGTGCATCTTCGGGGCTTCCTAGGTGGAATATTTGGGCCACATTATTTCCAATGGTACTGTTAGTATGGATAGTGGCAAAGTAGCAGCAGTTAAGGAGTGGCAACCCCCTCAGTCATTGAAGGAGCTACGTGGGTTTTTGGGACTATCGGGATATTACCGTCGGTTCATTAAAGGATACGGTATAATCGCCAAGGCCCTTACTGTTTTGCTTAAAAAGGCAACCGAATGGAGATGGACATCGCTTGAACAGGCTGCTTTTGATGAACTGAAATCTCGTGTTTGTGCGTATCCAGTATTGACTTTGCCTAATTTTCACCTTTCATTTTGTGTGGAAACCGGCGCGAGTGCACATGGAGTCGAGTCGCTTTTACAACAACAGGGCCATCCTGTGGCCTATTTTAGCAAGGCTCTGGGGGTGAAGTATCAGGCTCTATCAATCTACGACAAGGAAATGCTTGCAGTGCTATTGGCAGTTAAGAAGTGGCACTCCTATTTGGTTGGTCGTCAGTTCATCATCACCACGGACCATCAAAGTCTTAAATTTTTGGAGGATCAGCAAGCTATTACACCATCTCAACAACGGTGGGTTGCGAAAATGATGGGTTATAATTACTCGATTGTATATCGAAAAGGAACGCAGAACACTGTTGATGATGCTCTATCTCGAAGGAGTCACGATGGGTTCTCCCAGTTATTACAATGTACGGGCAGTGTTGACAACCATTGGTCTGAACTTTGGTCTCAAATTGCGGCTTCTTATTCTTCTGACACCAAGCTCTCGAAACTTTGCCAAGAGGTCCAAGAGCATCCTCATTTGCACCCCAAATATTCGTGGCACGAACCGCTCTCGCGGCGTGCTCGGGAAAATACCGTGGTAACGACTTGCCACTTCGCCAGCGAATTTTTTCCTTCTTCCATGCCAGCGCCATCGGCGGTCACTCCGGGGTTCATGCCAGTCGTCATCGTATTTCGGGCTTACTCTATTGGAAAGGTATGTCGAAGGATATTAAACGCTGGGTGCGGGAGTGCGTGGTGTGTCAACGCTGTGTATGACAATGCGTCCGCTGGGTTGTCGCAGCCATTGCCAATTCCGGATCGTGCATGGGCTGTTATCAGTATGGATTTTATTGAAGGGCTACCTGTCTCTCACGGCAAGTCCACTATTTTAACAATAGTTGACCGCTTGACTAAATATGGCCATTTTTTGTCTCTTGCTCATCCTTACACTGCAGCGCTGGTGGCTCAGGAATTTCTTCACCAGGTGTACAAACTGCATGGGGCTCCTGAAGCTATTGTCTCTGACCGGGATAAAATTTTTTTGAGCAATTTCTGGCAAGATCTATTTCGTCATCTGGGGGTTAAATTGAAGCTTTCATCGCTACCATCCCCAAACCGACGGCCAGACCGAAATTCTCAACAAATGTTTGGAAACTTACCTGCGTTGCATGACCGGGGAAACGCCTTCTGCTTGGGTGTCTTGGCTTCCCTTAGTAGAATGGTGGTATAATACTACCTATCATTCGGCTATTCGGTGTACTCCGTATGAAGCTCTATATGGCCAGGAGCCTCCACTTCGCCATCAGATTTGGCGGTGTTTCTCCTGTGGCGTCCGTTGACCGCTCCCTACAACACCGAGAGGTGATGCGTCGCCTTTTGAAGTTTCATCTCACTCGCGCGCAAGATCGTATGAAACAGATGGCCGATAGACACCGATCGGAGCGCTCCTTTCAGGTGGGTGACTTAGTGTACTTGAAGTTACAACCTTACCGCCAACGTTCTTTACGCCACTTTAAAAATCGTAAGCCGCCCTCGGTATTTTGGTCCGCTTCCGATTGAGGCTCGTGGTGGGAACCGTCGCCACAAAGTTAATATTGCCCCTTCGCTCGCATCCATCCCACGCTTCATGTTTCTCAATTAAAGAAGCATGTGGGTTCGGCGGTCAGCGCCTCAACACTCCCCCCATTGGGTCCAGATGGAGCTCTCGTGAAAACACCCATTCGTGTTTTGGGTCGATGTTTAGTTAAGAAAGGCAATCAGTGCCAGCAGCTTGAAGTTCTCGATTGAGTGGGCAGACACCTTTCCCGAAGATGCTACCTGGGAGAATTTGGAAGCTCTTCAACGGCGCTTTCCTCAGTTTGATCCTTGAGGTCAAGGATGTTTTTCAGGCAGGGAGTATTTGTTACGTACCAGAATAATGACCATGCACGTACTCTACTTTCATGCGGGTGTAAAACGCCCCGTTTCAATTACTTATAAGTATCCGCTGCGTTTTGTAGTGTTTGGGCTAAAACGCCATGTATTGTTACTTGCTTTTGGTTAGTTGTTATTTTACATACTGCTCAGAGAAAAACGGTTATTCGTAAATTTGAATCGATTTGAATCTCTCTCATATTTCTCTTTTCTGTTTTTTTCTTCTCTCTCTCTCTTATTTTTTTCAGATTCGATCGTCACAGAAAGCTTTAGGATGGTCAATTGCGGATATCAAAGGAATTAGCACAACAATCTGCATGCACAAAATAATACTTGAAGATTGCCATGGCAAATCTATTGAACAACAAAGGAAACTTAATCCTGTCATGAAGGAAGTAATTAAGGAGGAGTTTATCAATTGGTTGGAAGCTGGGATTATGTACCCAATCTTTGATAGCTCTTGAGTGAGCCCTGTTCAGTGTGTACCCAAGAAAGGAGGAGTCACAGTAGTCAGCAATGATAACAACGAACTCATTCCCACACGTACTGTCACAAGTTGGAGAGTTTGTATGAATTATCAAAAGCTCAACAAAGCAAGCAAAGTTAAAATTACAAATTGGAGGGTGTTTAATAACTTTGTCCTGACCCTCAACAACCTAGCCTTCAAGACACTAGGGAATGAAACGACATGCACATATGTGAGGATGGCTGCGAAACTCTTAAACATATGTTTCGGGATTGTGTAACTACGAAGGAAGTATGGGGTAAGTTAGAGATTGGGTGGCTGCAAAATCTTTCAGCAGTCGAATATAGAGAATGGATGACATACCTACTAGAGAATGGAACAGGTAGGCAGAGGAGTTTAATAATCGGGGCTATTCGGGCAATCTGGACATCTAGGAATCGGATCCTACGTGAAAGGCATAATCAGCCAGTTCAAGAAATTTTGGAAATGGTTAAAAATATACAACAGAATGGGGAGAGGTTAGAAAACACTTATCTTTTAGAATTCCTATACCAGAAGGATAGAGACTACCGATGTCAGATTTGATCAAAATAAACTTTGATAGAGTTTTCCAACGGAGCACAAAATAATCGTGTCCGAGACTGGTAGTGTGAAGGCCCGATGGGACGGTGGTAGGCTCGAAAATAATAATCAACAAACGTATTTCATTGGTGTTTGCAGTAGAGGCGGTTGCATGTCTCTAGGCGACACATATGGGAGTAGATCTAGGACTCCAAAGGGTTGAGATTGAGGAAGATGCTCTCACAATAATAAAAAAAGGCAAATATCAACAGGAGAGATGAATCGGTGATTAGTGCCTCCATCGAAGATATCAGAAAGCTGAATGAATTTTTTCATACCTGTCATTTCTCATACACTGCAAGAGAAAGAAATGGGTTGACTCACATCCTAGAAACTGAGGATTTGGAAAGGAAAGAGCAAATGTATCTGTTAAGAGAAGTGTCATCGTTTGCAAGGAGGAAAATGGAGGAGGAGGGAATCTTAACCGGTTGGTGAAGCATTGGGGCAAAATACGACTTAAAGGGTACCTTGGGGAAAACAACGATCAATTCTTCAAGAAGCTGAAATGGAAATGATAGAGATAAAAAGAGGAAACTTCTTGAAGTCAAATCAGCTGGGTAATTAGGAATTAATTTTGAGCCCCTAGAATACTATTGGTTTTAGAGGTTTTCAAAGCATAGGATTTTATTTTAATTGGCTTTTTAGTTATTATTTTTGTTATTGTGTAGTCACGGCTTTATTATATTTTTTTTCTCTTTGATTTTGTTGATTCATTTAGTAAATCCAATTGATTAGGTTTATAAAAAAATATTTACACTAAAGGACACCACATAGTTAAGATGGGGTGGAATTTAATGTACATTATTATTTAATATTGCATATTAATTGAAGGGAGTTTATTTTTATTTTTTTTAATTAATTGAAGGGAGTCTGTTCAACGTTCTAGATTGTTTGAAAATTTACCTAGCACAAACTATTTTCCTTAAAAAAGTAAATCTTAAACCATTAATTGAATACATAATGCAATTAAATTCAAGTGAATATCAATTTTCAAATCATATATAACCATTTTTTTTATATTTTTTTAAGATATAAGATTAAAATTTTCTTTAAAAAAAATTAATATTTAAACTATAAAATTTAGTGTTTAAGGTTTTGCCAGATTTAAGTGCCACGATTTAATATTTAATATTTATTATTTAAATTTTAGGGTTTAGGATTTTAATTTTTAAAGATCTAAGGTATAAAATTTTAGGAGTTGAGGATTTAAATTTAATGTTTTAGAGTTTATTGGTAAAAGATTAGGATTTTAAAATTATGGATTTGGGTTTAGAATCTAAAACTTAGTGTTTAGTGTTTAAAATTTAAAATTTAAAAATAAAATTATTTTATAATTATTTGTATAAATTAAATTTAAAATAATAAATATATATTATTTTAGAATTTGTCCGTTAATCTAATAAGAGATGACGGATTGTGAGTGTATATTAAGTCCTTTAATAAACTTAACAGCTTTATCGATTTCACATGAAAGTTATTCGTTTTTATTTGGGTTATATAAAATTAATTTTTTGTAATTTTTTTATCTAATTTTTAGTATGTTTTCATTTTAGTTACTTAAATGTTAAATTTTTAAGGGTGATTGACTATACATGTTACCTAATGTTTAAATTTTCATTTTAGTTATCTAAAGAAATCATTTTTTAAAGGATTAATCGGGTAAAAATTAAGGATTAAAGTTAAAAATGGTAAAAACTAAATAATGCATTAAAATTGTCATATTGTATTCGTTTATCTCATCGTCAAAAATTCTAATTTTTTTCAATATTAAAATTTTAAATTTTAAAATATCAAAATCAATTAAATAAATTGTTGGAATTTTTTTTATTCCTTGACATTGTCAACCAATTTGTTATTATAATATTGAAATTAATTAAATTAACTAACTCATCCTAAATTTTAATATTTTATTTTATATTTTCATATTAGTTTCAACGAAATAAACTCAAATAACTCATATTTAATAATTGTCTACAGAATTTAAATTAATTGCAATGATTTTTCTTTCCTTTTAACTTAGTATGGGAGATTTAATATCATATAATAAAAAGAAATTTGAGTTTCATAGACAATTATTAAAGATAATATATTGGAGCAGGTTTTAATTGGGAAACATAAAATAAAATATTTAAAAATTTTAGAAGGAGATTAAATTGATTAGTTTAATTAATTTCAATATTATAGTAACAAATAGGCTAACACTATCACGAGATAACTTTTTCTAATAATTTATTTAATTGATTTTGTTGTTTTGAAATTTAAAATTTCAATATTGAAAAAAAAAAAATTTAGAACTTTCAACAATAGGTAAACAAGTATAATTTGACAATTTTTTAAAGAATTATTTTAATTTCTACCACTTTTTTCATTTTAATCACTTTTTTTACCCCGATCAAGACTTAAAAACAAATTTTGGAGGTGACAAAAATAAAAGAGACCTAGAAGGTTGATCAAAATGAAAGTGTAAACATGGAGTGGCATGTATAGTCATCTACTGTTAAAGATTTAATAGTTGAATGACTAAAATAAAAATACCTTAAAAATTGAGTGACGAAATTGCATTGATTTTATTTTAGTCACCCAAAATAAAAACACTATAAAAATTAGGTGATCAACTAAATAATTTAGTGAATAATTAATTAATAAATTTCACACTCTTTAATCTCAATCATAACCAAAATTATTTATAGGTACACGCCACAGTTTCTTGTTAATTTTTCCCATCAAACTTCAATCATTTTATAGTTTGACAGTATTTAGAGCCTGCACTACAGCAACAACAAGACTCTAGCAAGATATAGGGATGGATCTAGGATTTTATTTTAAGGGGGTGAAACTTTTAAATCTGAATGACTTTTTTTTTAACATAAAAAAGTATCAATTTTTCTTGTATATTTTTTTTCTTATCAAAGTAATCAATTTAATGTTTTTTAAAAAGCATGAACGATTTAATTGTAAAAAAAAATAAAAGAAAAAAAATCACGCTATATAAAATTAAATATTTTTTTCCAATATTCAAAAAAGAATAACTAATACTACACTAAAAATATAAAAAATATCATTATAATTCTAAAAATTAAATTAAAAAAAACTTGACCTTAGTCGTATTTCTTAATACTAGGCATCATAAATTGCACCCTCCGTTTTTTCATAAGATCGAATGCATCAATGATAGAATCTATTGAAAATTCTCAAGCTATCTCTTTTTCAATGTATGTCACCAAGTAAGTTGAAAAAAAATCATCTTCTATTCTATTGTGAAGCATTGTCTTCACAATTTTCATAGTTGAAAATGCTCGTTCGGTTGTTGCAGTAGACACGAAAGAGTTAGCACAAGACGAATAATTCTATCAAGAGGAGGATAAATACTTAACTTATTTGTCTTAGCTAGCACTTAACACAACATGACAACTATAGAAGCTTTCTGCAACTCCGTGCTTTGATCAGCATCAAGTTGAAAATGCTCTAATTGTGTAACATCCTGAAATTGGGCCTAGTAGGATTGGGCCCAATGGGCCTTAGGCGTAGGAGCGTTTAAAATTTTTGGGAATAAGAGAACGGCTTTAGTGCAAGTTGGATCTAGTAGGTGAGGGATTTTGGAAGGTTAGGGGGCTTCTATGAAGTCTCGGGTTCAAACTTTGGCTTTAGGGAAATTTTGGTTTTAGGTGAATAAAACACTGGGAGTTAGTAGGTAGGCTTTAAGAATAAAATGTGGGAAAAAATGACACAAGTGGAGTGTGTGGTGTAGTGGCAAAGTGACGCCACTTAGGGAGCAAGGAGGTGACACCACAAGGAAGGAAGGAGGTCCAAGGTTCAAGGCGTGGAACTTGCATTTGGAGCTATCTATGATGGGAGGAAGCACACCTGGTTGGCGTTGGGCATAGGAGCATTTGGAGCGCGGATTAGCACCAGATTCCTATCAGGTGTGTATTCTCTCTACTCTAGTTGTAGAGCGGCAAATGCCGAATGCCGGTCACACGGCGATAGTAGCCACACGATGAGCGCAAGAAAGCGCACATGTGGGGGCTTCACGCGATAGTTGAGGCCATCGTTAGTGTTCTTGTGGGTTGATGTTGTTTGGGCCACGATGGGCCGATAGGGGCTGGCGGGCCCAATAAGCCCGTGGGCCCATATGAGCAGATTGTATGATTGTGTAGTATATATTAGACCGACTAGGTGAATCTCATATCTGTACTAATTTGTGTTAGTTGGGCCACACGAGCGCAGGGGGTCTGAATGGGCCAAATCGGGTTTTAGGCCCAATAGTTCTGCAGAACGACCGAAAGTGGTAGCCGAGTCGCCGGGAGACATTAGGCCTTCTGAAAGATCATTACAGTGCAAAATTACCAAATACCCCCGGTTTGTAAAATTACCAAATACCCTCGCTTGTAAAATTACCGAAATACCCCCGGTTTGTAAAATTATCGAAATACCCCTGGTTTGTAAAATTACTGAAATACCCTTAGTTTGTGAAATTTCTGAAATACCCCCGGTTTGCAAAATTATCGAAATACCCCTGGTTCACGAAATTACCAAAATACCCCAATTTGTAAAATTACCGAAATACCCTTGGTTTGTAAAATTACCGAAATACCCCTGGTTTGCGAAATTACCGAAATACCCCCGGTTTGCGAAATTACCGTTTTACCCCTACACGACAAAATGATCATTGTACCCTCGTGGTAGTGCTAGCGTTGTATGTGTTAATTGTATGATTGATTATGTTTGAGATGTGTTGCTTACATGGATTGGTTTTGAGTAGAATTACCGAACTACCCCTTTAGGGTGGAATTACCGAAATACCCTTATAGGGTAAAATGACTGATATACCCTCGATAGGTAAATTACGAGAATACCCTTGGTAGGTAGTGTTGAGCGTTATCAAGTGTGTAATATTCACACCTCTTTGTTGTTACTTTTAAGTATGTGTATGTACGGTGAGATGCCGAAATAATGGCATTAGTTGTTCTTCTATATATGGTAAGTAAAAGTGAGACATCAGGTTAGTGATTTGTATTTGTGATAATTATGCGATTGTTTTGACATGAGTTTATATTGCATTTGATACATGTTGAGATATGTTGCATGCTCACACCATGATTTCATGTTGCATTGGGGAAAATATGCCAGGAATAGAAGGGGAAGTGTATCTGGTGGCTTGTGCCATTTCAGCCTGATGACTATGTCACACTCGATAACTGTGGCTTGTGCCATTTCACCGGGTGACTCACAACTCGATAACTCGTGGCTTGTGCCATTTCACCGTGTGACTTCATCACAATTTCTAACGGTGAGCAGCATGACTGCCATTGATGGTGTGTAGTGGTGAGGGTTGATTGTAGAAATCCCCATTGGTGTGATTGGCAGGTAAGGGTGGTGTGTAGCGGATGGAAACTAGGTTGGGTTGGGATTTGCATCATATTGCACTTATATCTGATTATCTGCTATACTCGCTAAAAGGGCTCTGTGCCCACTGTTTCTCAGTATGGCTTCGCCAAAATGATTTGTAAGGGCTAAGGCCCGCTGGCAAAAAAAGGATGGGCTCTGGCCAATAATGGTGTATGTAGAGTAATTGCACACCGAGTCTCTGACTCACCCTCTCGCTTTAACTTTTGCAGTAATCCCTAGCTTGAGGATTTGGGGCCGAGGTGGACTCTATGGTGGCTATACGTCGTCACTTTAGTAAATTAAGTGTTATTTTCTTTTAAATTTCATTTTAATTCGGATTATGTTCTGTAATTAGGCCACCGGGATTTTAATTTGGTTTTTGTTTTAATGCGTTATTATCTATGATGAAATGATCAATACGGAGTTTTCCTAAAAACACAAATAATCGCTTTCCAAAATATTAATGAACGGTTCACAAACCATCGATAATCAAAACTCAAAATTTTTTTAAACGATCGCGAATTTTTTTAACTACCTTTCCTTGTGACATACCGCATCCTACGTAACGCGTAGGCCGGTTTGGGGTGTTGCAATTTTGGTATCGTGAGCCTCAAGCTGCAAAACTCACTTTATGGAATGGGTTCAAAAATGTTTTTCAAAATTCATTTGAAATCTGGTTAGGAAAAATATGTCTTTTTGGGATGTATGGCACCTGAGTCTCCGGCACCAAATTCGTAAGCTTCTTTTTACGCTATAATCTATTATATGTCAAATGTCTCAGACATCGTATTTATTCTGTGTGTTTGGTTTGGATGTGACATTGAATACAGAAACTGTGTGCATATATGGTAAGATCTGTTTGCTTCTGTGTTAGATATTTGGTTGTGTAAAGTGGTTCCAAGATTAAGATAGAAAATGAATTAGTGTTATTAAGATCAGAGTGCGTAGCGTGAGCGTAGTGTTG
Source organism: Gossypium sturtianum (assembly GCA_025698515.1). Classification (NCBI taxonomy): domain Eukaryota; kingdom Viridiplantae; phylum Streptophyta; class Magnoliopsida; order Malvales; family Malvaceae; genus Gossypium; species Gossypium sturtianum. Next base: position 20,267,012 of record CM046946.1, on the reverse strand, counting down.
TAGGTTAGGATGTACGACTGTTGGTTAGTTGGAAATTTCGAGGACGAAATTTCTTTAAGGAAGGTAGATTTGTAACATCCTAAAATTGGGCCTAGTAGGATTGGGCCCAATGGGCCTTAGGCGTAGGAGCGTTTAAAATTTTTGGGAATAAGAGAACGGCTTTAGTGCAAGTTGGATCTAGTAGGTGAGGGATTTTAGAAGGTTAGGGGGCTTCTATGAAGTCCCGGGTTCAAACTTTGGCTTTAGGGAAATTTTGGTTTTAGGTGAATAAAACACTAGGAGTTAATAGGTAGGCTTTAAGAATAAAATGTGGGAAAAAATGACACAAGTGGAGTGTGTGGTGTAGTGGCAAAGTGGCGCCACTTAGGGAGCAAGGAGGTGACGCCACAAGGAAGGAAGGAGGTCCAAGGTTCAAGGCGTGGAACTTGCATTTCTTTTAGATTATTTTATTAAATGGATTTAGACCTTGGCCATAGACTTATCTTTAGTTGGGCATGTTTTAAGACACAAGAGGAGCTTGTGGCCTAGTGGCAAGGTGGCGCATACCGCAAGAGGTCCGAGGTTCAAGTCTCTGATCAGCAAGGGAGTATTTATTTTATGATTTGGACGGCCGTAGTTTGAGTTGGATTTAAACTCATGCTAGCGAGGGATCCTACATCTGAAAGATACAAAGAAGGAAGGTGAGAAGTCGGCTATATATAGAGCTATCTATGATGGGAGGAAGCACACCGGTTGGCGTTGGGCATAGGAGCATTTGGAGCGCTGATTAGCACCGCATTCCTATCGTGTGTATTCTCTCTACTCTAGTTGTAGAGCGGCAAATGTCGAATGCCTGGCCACATGGCGATAGTAGCCACACGAGCGCAGTGAGCGCACGCAGCGCGGCTTCGACGCGATAGTTGAGGCCATCGTTAGTGTTCTTGTGGGTTGATGTTGTTTGGGCCACGATGGGCCGATAGGGGCCGAGTGGGCCCAATAGGCCCATGGGCCCATATGAGCAGATTGTATGATTGTGTAGTATATATTAGACTGGACTAGGTGAATCTCATATCTGTGGCTAATTTTGTGTTAGTTGGGCCACACGAGCGCAGGGGCCCGAATGGGCCGAAATCGGTTTTAGGCCCAATAGTTCTGGTGAATAACCGAAAGTGGTAATGAGTCGCTTCTGGGCGACATTAGGCCTTCGGAAAGATCATTACAGGTGCAAAATTACTGAAATACCCCTGGTTTGTAAAATTACCGAAATACCCCCGGTTTGCAAAATTGTCGAAATACCCCTGGTTTGTAAAATTACCGAAATACCCCTGGTTTGCCACACTGAGTCTCGGTGACTCACCCCCTCTCCTTTAACTTTTGCAGGTAATCCCTAGCTTGAGGATTTGGAGCCGAGGTGGACTCTGTGGTGGCCATACGTCGTCACTTTAGTAAATTAAGTGTTATTTTCTTTTAAATTTCATTTTAATTCAGGATTATGTTCTGTAATTAGGCCACTGGGATTTTAATTTGGTTTTTGTTTTAATACGGTTATTATCTATGATGAAATGATCAATACAGAGTTTTCCTAAAAACACAAATAACTATTTTCCAAAATATTAATGAACGGTTCACAAACTACTGATAATCAAAACTCGAAATTTTTTTTAAACGATCGCGAATTTTTTTTAACTACCTTTCCTTGTGACATACCAGATCCGGTCGTAATGTGTAGGCCGGGTTTGGGGTGTTACAAATTGAATCTTCATGTGTACCTTTTCTTGCTTCGTAAAATCGTCCGGATAAAAATAATTCATAAGCTTGCAGATATCTTCCACCCAAAAGCTTTGTAAATATCACGTGGATCCAAAGTGGAGATAAGAACAAGTAAGTCCACTACCTTATCATTAAAGCAAGAATTCATTTTTGTTAGCATTGAATCGATACCAGCAATGAATATATCAAACCGATAGTGATGCTTAATTGTGAGGTTATCTCTCTGGATGTGAGGTCGACCCCGACCAACTTTGTACAAATCACTTAAATTAGGAACTTCTATCTCATGATCATTACAAAATAACTTCACTTTCTCAAACAAAGGATCCTACCCATGTTCTCTAAATTTTTGGAGAAGCGCTTTAGTTTATGACACCACCACATCGCTTTAGTATATCCTGCGATTTATACTGCAATGCTTGGTAGAGATCATCATTGATTCCAAGCATCTCAATCATGAAATGCAAGATGAAAACAAATTCAACAGATGTTATTGCATCATATATTCCATCAGCTTCACTCATTTAAGTAAGGTTGTCGGACTTGATGATATCTTGTAATACAACACGGATGGAATCGAACATCCTCATCAAGCTGTTGAGAGAAGCTAAATGAGATCCCCATCGTGTATTGCCTGGACGTTCAAGAGTACCGACTTGATTTTTCCCTTTTCTAATCAACTTCGCGATATGAGATGCCTCAATATCTCTTAATTGATCATGTCACTTGCTTGAAGAAGCAACCAAATTGATTATACCAGTCAAGTATGAAATAAATTGACAAATATGAATAACCTCATTGGATGCAACTACTAGAGTTAATTGGAGACGATGAGCGAGGCAGTGAACATAGTATGCAAATCGTCACTTTTTAAAAAATAACGCTTGCAATCCATTCCATTCGCCATGCTTATTACTTGCACCATCATATCCTTGACCACGAATATCATCCACTTTAAGGCAATGACGTAAAAGAACTTTATAGATTGTCTTTTCCAAAGTTAATGATGTGGTCTCCTTCACATGAACCAAATCAAAGAATTTTTCACGTAAAAAACCTTCTTTATCAACAAACCGCAATACAATTACCATTTGTTCTTTCTTTGACTCATCACGAGCTTTATCCACTATAATGTAAAACTTTGAATCTCCAATCTCCAATCTCTTCCCGAATAAATCCTTGGATTTTACTCGCGAAAATAGAAAGAATGTCCTTTTAAATAAATGATTGACATATCGTGCATTTTGAGAGACATTTTCTAAGACAATTTCCCTCACATCTTCATTATAAGAAGGTAGAAGTTTTATTAGTTCAAGAAAGTTACCTTGATTTCTTGAATCTGTGCTTCATCGCGTCCCTTGAAGGCACAACCTTGAAATACAAGCCACTTGACAGCATCTATGGACACCTTGAGTTATAGACGATTTCTTACAACTTGTTCAGAATTTTGTTTCTTAATAATCCTCTCAATATTTTACAAGGAATTCTAAATATCAAGATAATTTTTCATTGCATTCTTATGTAAAGAATTTTCATCCTTACCCACGTGAGTAACAAAAGGACATTTAGATCATTCATTGACCTTCTTCCATGATCAAAATCCTTGACTTGTAAAAGTATTTATATGATGCCCAATGGCTTTTTGAAGAGAATACAAGGAGGACAATATACGACATTCTTACATGGTGGAAACTCGAGCCAAACCGGGAATAACTTTTACCAAGATGGGAGAAATTGACATCCATTCTTATCAATATACTGATGAGATATTGGAGCCTCACTTGGAGGAATCGGTTAATATGACCCAAACATAATGTAAGCTCGACGGACTTCGCCCTGTTGATTTGGAGGGTAAGTCCAAATAGATTTTCGTAGTCTCGGTCATGCTTTAAAGAAGAAGCATCAAACTCCTTTGTTTCGACTCTCGGCACCTTACGAGGATGTTCAAGAACTTAAGAAGATTCGATATCTCGTTTAGAATCTTGGGATTGAGAAGACTTGATGTCTCGTTCAGGAGCTTGGGAAGACTCGATATATTGCGTTTAGCAACTTGGGATTGAGAAGACTTGATATCTCGTTCAGGAGCTTGGGAAGATTTGATATTTGATTTTTCTCCACTAATAACAGAGAGTTGAGGAACCGATTGATCATTTTTTCTTTCTGACACCCTTTTCTTGAAAAAAATTCGATCTTTTTGTTGACCATAATTTAATTGAAAATCAAGACTCAGAATAACATATTAAACAACAACATATTAGGAAAAAGAAAAAAGTCAAATAAATAAAGAACATAATTTATGCAAAAATATTTCCGATAGGTCTTTTATGTAAGAAGCCAAGAGGAATATAATTTGTATTTTTTACTTTGTGCTCTCACCTCAAAGATCAAACTCCTTTCTTTTTCTCTCTCAAGCAGTTGTTTCGGCACTCTTACTGAGGAAGATAATTCCTTAGCAAGACAAACAAATCAAAATACAAGAAAGTCACTAACCTAATATGTATGGGTATGAGCCAAATCACTTAATTCTGGAATTTGACTTTAAAGTTCACATTGAGCCTCTAAATTTAGTCTTTCAAGACCCATCATACATTAATATTTGATTATTATTAAAGTTATATAATTAAAAACTGAAAAATACTTTGTGAAATACAATTTAATTACAATTTGAAGTTATATAATAAGTTTAGGCTTAAGGAGGCGAATTATATGAAATACAATTTGACCAAAGAGGGTGAATGATATACAATGTGGACACCAAATTTAAAATACATGATAATTTAAATATCTAAAAATTCCAAGGCAGTCCCTGGATCCATCCCTGGCCAGATATTGAGAATCTAGGTCTTGACACATTGCAACCCTTCAATTTGATGTGCCATTTAATTACCTCAAAATTGCATTGTAATTGGATTCCACCTAAAAAGATTACCCCATAGTTACCAAATGATGCTAGGGATCATTTAGAATCCTAGTACCAAACGTTATGATAAATTTCAAAAGGACTAGCTTCGAAAAAAAAATCATTTTATGGTTTTTAATTTTTATGTTTAATGTAAAATATTTGGTTTTGATGGCCAAATTTGAACACCTTGATAGCCAAGGTTGGAACAATATAAGTAAAAGTATCATAGAAGACTTTATATTAAGAGTTGCATAGTATTTTACCTTCTCTATTAAAAAAAATAAGTAAATTAGTCTTTGTACATTAGAACTGTAAGGACCCAATTTCGTCCGGGCCATAAATAGAAACCAAATAATAATAATAATAATAATAATAATAATAATAATAATAAAAGTTTAAGTCCAATTACAAAAAAAAATGCCCAAAATACAAAAATATCAAGCCTAAATTTGCAAGCTCAAAATAGCCTAAAATAAAAAAAAACCCTAATGGCCCAATGGCCCAATAACCTAAACATTTTTCAATAAAACAAAAGAAACTCTAGCCTCCTTGCCGCTTCTCCTCGATCGCGCTGTGCGCTCCTCGTCCCGAGACCTGACGCGCATCTGCCGCCTTGCACCAAAACGAAAAAGGGCGCCTCTTCTCTCCCCTCCGTTGACCGCGCCGGTACCTGCAAAAATGGAATGGAAAAGGACAGAAATAGTAATAAAAATAGTAGAAAGAAACAGTAATGAACAGTGTAATTCATGGCTATAAAAGCCAATACCATGGATTGTAGTTTTTTACGGAGAAATACAAAAAAAGAAATAGAAATCAAATATAAACTCAAAAAGAAAGGTGATTTTTTTATATTTTCATTCTTTATTTTTTTATATTTTTGAAAACATATATAAAAAATAATAATAATAAAAATGAAACCTATTTACCTATATCGCCATCTTCTCCCTCCGTTTTGAAAGACCGACGGATCCTCGGCGTTCGCCGAATGGTCACGACGGAAGAAGATAGAACCGAAAGGTTCCTTTGATTTTTTTTTCGAATTTTGGTAGGCTTTTTGGGCATTTTGGTCTTAGATCAGGGTTGAGGGTAGAAAAACGATCAAAAAGGCCCCTTTTCTATTTTGCCGCCATCGTGGATTTGGCGAGTCTGCCGGCGATCACTGTCGCCACCACGCGAAGGATCGGCTACGCTGATGGCGTGATTTGGGAGGGCTGAGAGAAAAAAGAGAGAGCTGAGGTTTTTTTTTTTTTTTAAAACAGGCAAAAATGATTTATTTTTCTAACTTTTTTACTTATATAACCCATGCGAAACAACGTCGTTTTGGGGATTTAATTTCATACGCCAAAGCGACGTCATTTTGACGCGGCCCAACTCGATCCACCTCTAGGATCCGCGTGTTTTTCCTTACGGGGGATATTTACAACTTTAGTCCTCCCGCCTTTTTGAGTTGTTTTGATTTAGTCCTAATTTCACTATTTTTCCTTTTTAGAAATTTTACCATTAAATTTTACCCCGCTTTCAATTAAGTCCTCGGTTCGCTGATCTCCTGGAGAAGGGACGCTTGTCCTAAGGATTGAGATAATTTCTCATTTGGTCCTCGCTTGTTTTCGCACTTTTCATTTTAGTCTTTTATTTATTTATTTTATCTCAATTTATCCTTTTAATTTAATTTTAGTTACGATTAAGTCCTTTACTTATTTTAATTCTTTTATTTACTTATTTGCTTATTTATTATTCCTTTACTTTTTGTTATATCTAAAAAAAAATTATTTTCTTTTCATCCAACATCTATTTATTTTATTTTATTTTACTATTTATTATTATTTTATTATTATCTATTTATTTATTTATTTATTCTTTTACTTTTTAAATACTTAAATTTAATATTATTTGTTTCATCTATTTATTTATTTATTATTCTTTTATTTTTTAATATTTAAATTGATACTACTTATACTTCCTTTTCATTAAGCACCTTTCGTTTTCATTTTTTAGTTTTATTTTAAATTACATTATTTATTTTATTATTGCGATTTGATTATTAATATCGTTATTATTATTATAATTACATCTTTATTATTATAGTATTCTATTATTTATTTATTATTTATCATTTTAATATTCTACCCGTATAGCTATTTTACATTATTTTATTATCATTTTACGATACATTACGTTTAAAAATATTTGTTCATTTTTCATACTATGCCCGAATAAATTAAATATATACCATTTTAAGTGTTATATTAATTTTTACTCGATGCATAAAAAGAAAATTTTTAAAATTAAGGTAATGTTCCGCATTTGGAGATTCGAGAAGTCATGCCCTAACTTATGGGGTTCGACTTTCTCTTTGAACCTAGATAGTCGAACATCCCTTTCAAAGTTAAAACACACGAGACTTAAATAGTAATTAAATAAAGAGCAAGCTCATTTTCGAGGATTTGAGATGGCGTGTCCTAACTTACGGGATATGGCCTTTTTGTTACCTCGAGATAAGAGGGCCTTTTACACACGTTTTGATTTATTCAAGGGATTTTACTTAAAAGATACATTACTACAAAGATGGATCGTATTTTAAACTCTTTTCGAATTTTCAACTTTCGACATTAAGACACCAACTAATCAACTAGGTACCAATTTTGGGCGCTACGAGGGTGCTAACCCTTCCTCGCGTGTAATTGACTCCCAAACCCATTTCTTGGATTTTGTAGACCAAAAATCATTGTTTTATTAAATCAAACATTTTATTAAAAAAATTAGATTACGAGGTGACCCGATCACACCTCATAAAAAAAAAGATTGGTGGTGACTCCCGTTTTCATTTTCAAAATATAAGTCGATTTCAAAAAAGGTTTCGATAGCTTGGCGACTCCACTGGGGATTATAATAAGAGAGTCAAGTCGCGAGTTGATTACTTGATGTCTTAATTAAAAATTTGGTTTAAATTTATGATCCTTTCGTTGCATTTTGTCCTTCATGTTTTGATATCTCAGGTTGTATAGCGATCTAGTATATCTGTTTTATTGGTTTGAAAGTTTCTTTTTGTGTGTTTTTTTACATATTGCATTGCATAACTGTTCGATTTTGCCCTTCTTAAGTGGGAGTGAGAAGCTATTCCTCCGTGAGGTCTTCACCTCCGTATAAGATAGTGGATCGCTTTCAAGATACATCTGTACCTATGTCTTCATGAGATTTTCATCTTCGTATAGCCATAGGGAAATGTATTCCCCTGAACCGAACTCGGTTCGTATGAGCCTATAATGGGTGAGGATCGAGGAATCTGTTGGTTCAGGTACCCTTACTTTAGAACCGGACCGCATATAATGAGCCCTAAGAGCCTACCCTAGATAGAACCATACCAAACCTTAGTGGTCACCCGAATAGGTGCTCTATTTATTATTGCTTGCTTGCTTTAAATTCTAGCTTTGTATGAAATATACTGACTTGTTTCGTTTTGTTTTGACTGTGATTGCATTACATTTTCATCATAGAAAGGGTTGTTGATTCACGTTCAGTTGCTAAGTAAAGAGCTTGTCATGGAAAAGGGATTTCTTGATAAAGTGGAAGACAATTCGGCCGTCCAAATATGGTCCGAGAAGACACAACAAGAGAAAGGCGACAGCCTGACGGAGGGTGCGTGTCAGAATTGTGGGATTTCACTCACATTAGTGTGACTCAGAATAATATCCAAGATTTGAAAGAAATATGGGACCAATGGGGTGACGAAACCAAGCAGTTATTCCACTATAACTATGGTGATTTGCCATATTTACTCAATGTCAAAGTGGATAAGCACTTGTTCTGAGCTCTTACCCAGTATTGGAATCCTGCCTATAGCTGCTTTACTTTTGGGAAGGTAGATTTGGTGCCTACCGTAGAGGAGTACATAACTTTTCTTCGTTGCCCGAGGATCTAATTCGACAAAGCTTATTCTAGAGCCGTCAACGTCCCGACTTTTCTAAAGAAGCTAATGAGCATCACTGGAATGAACGAGCAATGGGTCACGGCTCGGATTAAACAAAAGGAAGATAGTAAATGTATCCCTTGGAAAAGTTTGCGGGATTTGATATTGGCACATCCGGATATGAAGAAAAGGGGCGATGTCTTCGCTTTGAGTATTAGGGCAAGGTCGTATATGTAAAATATCCATTTTATGTAAAGAGATTTATTTTCTAGTAAAGTTGTTCTAATAGAATTGAATCAGAATCAATACCTCTTTTTTGCATTCATTTCATTCATCAGCATTACATTTCATCATATGCATTAAATTTCATAAAAAAAGAGACCCTAATTAATCGAAATTATAACAGTTACCCTGGAAACCAACAAGAATATTCCAATTGAATATCGTTATGGTACCCGCGGAAAAACCAAAATAATAGATCAAAGATTAGAGAGATTAGAACTGACTCAAAAGGACATGCAAGATCAGTTGCAAGCGCAGTTGCAGGAACAATTAGCTAAAGTACAGCAAGACATGAGGGATCAAATACAAGAATCCCAACGAAGTATGATAAGCCAGTTGACACAGTTGCTGGCCGGAGGGATCGAAGAAGGAAAAAGCACTGTGGTTAACTCGGGGGATGATAATGAAGACCCTACCTACCCCCCAGGCTTTACCCCGATAAATGTCCAAGCCCAACCATATATATATCCACGAAGGGTACCCGTCACCAAAAGACCTCAACCATATCAAGCTGGTACCTCAACACCGGTTAATTACCCGACGGGTTCAGGTTCCAATCCCGGGGGTAATCCAACTAATCCAGTTGTGCCCGATTTAGACGACATGGTTGAAATGGATAGAGCAAGAGTTGAGCTGCCAAAACAGCTGGAAGATCGGTGCAAGTGGTTGGAGGAGAAATTCAGATCTATGGAGAATGTCGATTACCTTTGCAGGGTTGATGCTAAGGAGTTGAGCTTAGTCCCTGATCTAGTGCGCCCAACAAAATTCAAAACTCTAGAATTCGAAAAATATAATGGGACTAGTTGTCCTGAAACCCATATTACAATGTTTTGTCGAAGAATGACGGGATACGTCAATAATGACCAATTGTTAATTCACAGCTTCCAGGATAGTTTGATCGGGTCGGCCGCTAAGTGGTACAACCAGTTAAGCCGTGCCAAAATCAACTCATGGAAAGACTTAGCACAGGCTTTCATGAAACAATACAGCCATGTGACCGGCTTGACACCTGACATAATTACACTACAGACTATGGAAAAGAAACAAAGTGAAAACTTCAGGCAGTATGCTCAGAGATGGAGAGAGGTGGCAACGCAAGTCAAACCACCTCTTCTGGAGAAAGAAACGATAATGCTTTTCATAAACACTCTAAAAGCCCCGCTCGTTAACCATATGTTGGGAAGTGCTACCAATAGTTTTTCAGTTATAGTAATGTCTGAAGAAATTATTGAAAATGCAGTAAGGAGTGGAAAAATAGACGTGGGGAAAACGCCAAAAGATCAACCTCAAGAAAGAAAGAAAATGAAGTGAACACCGCGAGTGTGTATAATAAAGGCTATTCAAAACCGGCCACTGTAGGTCAACCAAGGACCGTGACAACCAGTCATCAAGGCCCCTCAAGATAAGAATCTAACTCAAGACCAAACACGGAAAAACTCCAGTTCACACCCATCCCGATGACATATAGGGAGTTGTATCAGAACTTGTTCAATGCGCATATGGTATCCCCGTTTTACTTAAAACCCATGCAACCTCCGTTCCCAAAATGGTACGATGCGAATGCTCAATATGAGTACCACGTAGGAATAACGGGACACTCAATTGAGAACTGCACGCATTCAAAAAGTTTATTGAGAGGTTCATCAAGATGGGGATCGTAAGGTTCGATGATCTATCAGGACCTAATGTGGTAGGAAATCCGTTACCCAATCATTCAGATCAATAAGTAAACGTAATAATTGAGAGTGGAGGAAAGAGAACCAAAACTGATGTGGCGGAAGTAAAAACCCCACGAAAATGGGTTTGGCAAAAGATGATAGACGGAGGATTAATCATACAAGATTCAAAGGAGAGACCTAAAGAAGTGAAGAGCTACTGTGAGTTCCATGCTGAAGAAGGTCATGAAATCCAGAAGTGCGCTGAAATCAAAGCTTTGGTGCAAAGTCTAATGGATAACAAAGAGTTGGAATTCTTTGAAGAGGTCAAAGGCCTAGAAGGAATGTTGGGAAATCTGAGTATCAATGCTATATCCGAAGAAAGAATTTGGGAAGAAAACCTGTCAGGCATTCGTCCTTATATCCCCGGAAGTGTTCTGAACAATTGGACTGCGAAAGCGATCCCTGTAAATTTTAGAACTAATTCAGAGTAATGTTTAAAAAACACTTATTACTTTAAGCCTGGGAGCAATAAGAATCTTTTTGTGAAATAGGCATATGTCCAATATATTTATTTCAATAAAATGCATCTTTGTGTCTAATTTTGGGCAAATATTCTTTTATTTTTTCCATTTCATTCATACTCATACCACACAGATAATTATTCTTAGATTCGTTTGTTCTTTGGGTTTCCCTTCATTCACATAATAGGTCTCTAGATATCAATGATATGAGCGACACTGCTACTGACTCAGAATCTCCGTTTGAGCAAGATATGTGTCCAGAGAAACCTCAGGACTTTGAAGATGATCGAGATGGTAACCTATTTCCTGATTTGTTAAGGATGGTAGAACAAGATGAGAAACAAATCCTACCTTACAAAGAGTCAGTAGAAATTGTGAGCTTAGGAGAAGAGAAAGAGGTGAAGATCGGAGCTTGCATCACCGCAGAGACAAAGTGAGACCTCATTGAGTTACTCTAAGAATTCAAAGATTTCTTCGCATGGTCATATCAAGATATGCCTAGGCTAAGTACTGATATCGTGGTACACCGGCTCCCCATAAAGGAAGAGTGCAAACCAGTTCAATAGAAGCTCTGAAGGATGAGGCCCGACGTCTTGCTGAAAATAAAAGAAGAGATCAAGAAGTAATTTGACGCTGGTTTCTTACAAGTGGTTAAATTCTTAGAATGGGTAGCTAATATTGTCCTCATCCCTAGAAAAAGATGGAAAAGTACGAATGTGTGTAGACTAGAGGGATTTAAACAAGGCCAGCCCAAAATACAATTTTCCATTGCCTCACATTGACACCTTAGTGGATAACACAACAGGTTACTCACTGTTCTCCTTCATGGATGGTTTCTCCGGATACAATTAGATTAATATGCATCCTGAAGATATGGAAAAGATGAAATTCGTAACCATGTAGGGAACATTTTGCTATAAAGTGATGCCATTCAGACTGAAAAATACGGGAGCGACGTATCAAAGAGCCATGGTAACCCTGTTTCATGATATGATGTACAAAAAAATTGAGGTTTATGTCGATGATATGATTGCAAAATCCCGAACAGAAAAGGAGCATATACAAGTCTTGAGGAAATTATTCTTGAGGTTGAGAAAATTTCAGCTAAAGCTCAATCTAGCAAAATGTACCTTCGGGGCTAGGTTGGGAAAATTGCTAGGATTCATAGTTAGTGAAAAGGGGATTAAGATCGACCCGGATAAAGTCAAGGCTATATAGGAGCTGCCTTCGCCGCGTAATCAAAAAGAAGTTCGAGGTTTCCTAGGAAAACTAAATTACATCGCCCGGTTTATTTCACAACTGACCGAGAAATGCGATCCCATATTCCGTCTCCTTAAGAAACACAATCCAAGTGTATGGAATGAGGAGTGCCAGAAAACTTTTGACAAGGTTAGACATTACTTGTCCAATGCCCCAGTGCTGATGCCACCTAGCCCAGATAAGTCACTGACATCAGACTTGGCAAATTTTGGGAATTCCATGGGATGCGTGTTTGGTCAACATGATGAGTCAGAAAAAGAAATAGCGTATACTATCTCAAAGAAGAAATTCACCGAATGTGAGACAAGATATTCACCAATCGAGAAGTTGTGTTATGCCTTGATCTCGACAACTCAAGATTGAGACAATACATGTTGTACCATAAAACTTAGCTCATCTCAAAAATGGACCCTCTAAAGTCGACTGCTCTGAATGGAAGAATGGCCCGATGACAAATTCTGCTTTCTGAATTTGATATAATTTATGCGAACTAGAAGGCAATAAAAGGGAGTGCAATAGCAGATTTTCTATCCAGTAGAGCTCTAGAAGATTACGAGCCTTTGAACTTTGATTTCCCGAATGAAGATCTGATGTATGTTGCAACCACTGAAGAAGATTCTCAAGAAGGACATCCTTAGAAATTAAATTTTGACGGAGCTTCAAACGCTGTGGGTAACAGAACCGGGGCAGTCCTAGTATCCCCAAACAAAGATCATTATCCCTTTACTAGTAAATTAGATTTTGATTGCATGAACAATATGGCAGAATACGAAGCATGTATCATGAGTATTTGTGCAGCCATAGAACGAAAGATCAAAGTACTAGAGGTATATGGGGATTCTGCACTAGTAATCTATCAATTCAAAGGTGAATGGGAGACAAGAGATCTCAAGTTGATCGAGTATAGAAGGCTGGTCCTAGAGTTTATTAGAGAGTTTGATGACATCACCTTCTGCTACATTCTGTGAGATGAAAATCAGATGGCTGATTCCCTAGCTACTTTAGCTTCCATGGTCAAAATGAACAAACAAGAGGATGTAAAACCTATCCGGATGAGTATTTATGAGGCTCCAGCTCATTGTTACAACATCGAAGAAGAAGAAAGGGATGATCACCCTTGGTACCATGATATACTGCGATATGTGAAGAATCGTGAATACCCTGACCAAGCAATTGAGAATGATAAAAGGACGTTGAGAAGATTAGCCAGTGAATATGTCTTAGATGGGGAGATCCTATATAAAAGAAGAAAGGATCAGATGCTACTAAGATGTGTGGACGCTGTTGAGGCTAAGAAAATCTTAGAAGAAGTCCATGAGGGTGTCTACGGAACATATGCTAATGGTTTTACAATGGCCAGAAAATCATGAGATTTGGATATTAGTGGTCTACCATGGAAGAGGATCAGACGCTTATGCCAAGAGATGTCATAAGTGCCAAATTTATGGAGACAAAATTCATCCGCTTCCTTCATCTCTTCATGTCATGACTTTTCCATGGCCTTTCTATGTGGGGGCATGGATGTCATTGGGCCGATCTCTACAAAGCTTCTAATAGACACCGATTCATCTTCGTGGTCATCGACATTTTCACCAAGTGGGTAGAAGACGCTTCTTATGCCAACGCCACGGCGCCGTAGTCAAGAAATTCTTGAAGAAAGAGATCATATGTCGGTATAGAATGCCAAAAAGAATCATATCCGACAATGCATTAAAATTGAACAACAAAGATGATATCGTAAGTCCAAGTCGGGCTTCAAGATCAAACACCACAATTCATCACCATATCGCCAAAAATGAACGGTGCAAAGGAGGTAGCCAATAAGAACATTAAGAAGATTGTGGGAAAAATGACTGAGACTTATAAAGATTGGCATGAGAAGTTACCATTTTCCCTATATGCTTATCGAACGTCTGTCAAAACCTCCACCGGGGCAACGCATTTCTCATTGGTTTACAGAATGGAGGCAATTTTTCCCATTGAAGTCGAGATTCCTTCTCTCCGAGTTTTGTCAGAGTTGAAGTTAGACGAAGCAGAATGCATCCAATCTCGATATGATCAGTTGAACTTGATTGAAGAGAAGAGGCTGAAAGTTATCTATCATGGTCAGATGTACCAAAAACGAATGATGCGAGCTTATGACAAAAAAGTTCACCTCAGAGAATTCCATGAGGGGGACCTGGTATTGAAAAAGATCCTTCCCATACAAAAGGACTTCAGAGGAAAGTGGATGCCAAACTGGGAAGGACCTTATGTGGTAAAGAAAGTCTTTTCTGGAGGAGTGTTGATTTTGATCGAGATGGATGGAAAAATCGCTTAATCCTCGTGAATCGAATTCAAAGAAAGAAATACTTCACTTTAAAAAAGAAGAAAAATAAAAGGAGAGGCCAAGGCAAAAACTCGTAAAAGGGCACCTTGAGACCAAAGGGGTTTTGAGTTTAAAACCCAGGAAAGGGCAACTCAAATTTTGATCGAAGATGGGGCATGTGGTAGTCTGGTCCTCTCAGAATTAACAAGGAGGAGGAACGCTACATCTTGGGGCATCAACAAAGTACTCTAGATCTTCTAAACACATATCAAGTTCAAAAGGGTTCTCTAGAAGTTAGTGTGGAGAAGCTCATGTCATGATATCTAGGGCACCTAGTTTCATCTTACTCATTTTGTATTTTATTAATGTTTGCTATTTTGATTAATTATTCATTTCACTTTTTACTCCCAATAAATTTCAATCTTGTCTGCTTTATAATCTTTTTTCAAGCATTTTACATTGAAATAATGATTAATGGACTAATAATATTCAAGTAAAAGGAGTTCTCGTGATATTGCTCAAAGATTTTCTAAATAGTACAAGGACTCAAACAAGACTACTAGTCGAACTAACCAAATCTAAGAGTTGGAAATGTTTGGGAATGAATAGTTTAAATTGTGATTATTTCTCGGTTTTCTCGCCAAAGATACTCGGGCCAACAAGAAGGCAGGTGGTAATGCGTTAGTGATAGAACCTTGATGAACAATAAGAAATGTCAACCTAAAGAGGAGATCATTCTTAAAATGACATTTTGCATTCATACAAATATCATTCATAGACATCTAGTTGAGAGCATTTGATTCATTCTCGATCATAACATCCTAAGCGCTGGCATAAATATAGGCCTATAAAACGACTCCTATACAGTCATGTTCCCAGAGAACGGTGTAATGATCAAAGAAACCACAAATCCTATACCCCAATTTGTAGTGGATGGATTGAAGTTATCGTGGCAAATTTTATCTCCCCGGTTATAGTGGAGCAAATTAAAGCTACAAACCGTATCCTCTCGAGGTTGCAAAGTGGGACGAATTGAAGTCATTATGGTGAATCTTATCTCCCAAGTTGCAGTGCAATAGATTAAAGCCACAAATCTTATCTCCCTAAAGTTACAGTGAAACAGATTGAGAATAGCAAATCTTATCTCCCTGAAGTTACAGTGGAACAGATTGAAGATAGCAAATCTTATTTCCCTGAAGTTTTTGTGGAACAGATTAAAGCTACAAGTTATAAACCTTATCTCCCTGAAGTTGCAGTGGGGTAGATTGAAGATAGCAAATCTTATTTCCCTGAAGTTGCAGTGGAACAGATTAAAGCTTCAAGTTACAAATCTTATCTCCTTGAAGTTGTAGCGGAGCAGATTGAAACTAAATCCTATACCCTCGGTTGAAGTAGGTCTGATTAAATCTACCGTGGCGAATCTTATCTCTCTGGTTGCAAAGGAGCAGATTTAAGTTACAAATCTTACTTCCCGGTTGCAAAGGAGCATTGAAGCTAGTGAATCTTATCTCTCCAAGTTGCAATAGAGTAGATTGAAGTTACAAATCTTATCTCCCCGGTTGCAATGAGCAGATTAAAGCGAAAATCCTATACCTGGGTTACATTGGGTTGATCAAATCTACCATAGCGAGTCTTATTTCCTTGAAGTTGCAAAGTGGAACAATTTAAAGCTACAAGTCACAAATCTTATCTCCCGGGTTGCAAAGTGAGTAGATTGAAACTACACTTCTTATACCTCCGGTTGCAGTGGGTTAGAACGAGGCTACTTAAAGAAGAGAAGCACCAAAGAAGTCAAGATTCTGCAAGACCGCATAAAATTGGTCCTTCTTAAAGTCTTTGTTTCATTCCGCTGCACGACAACGAGCAAAGAGGGGCAGTGTAAGGGCCCACTTTCTGTCCGGCCCTAAACAAAACCAAAAAAATAAATAAATAATAATAAAAAGTTTAAGTCCAATTACAAAAAAACAACGGCCCAAAATACAAAAATATCAGGCCTGAATTTGCAAGCTCAAAACAATTTCAAAATAAAACCCTAATGGCCCAATGGCCCAATAACCTAAACATTTTTCAAGAAACAAAGAAACCCTAGCCTCCTTGCCACTTCTCCTCGATCGAGCCGCGCACTCCTCGTCTCGAGACCTGATGCGCGTCTGTCGCCTTGCACCAAAATGGCAAAGGGTGCCTCTTCTCTCCCCTCCGTTGACCGCACCGGTACCTGCAAAAAGGGAATGGAAAAAGATAGAAACAATAATGAAAACAATAGAAAGAAACAGTAATGAACAATGTAACTCATGGCTATAAAAGCCAATACCATGGATTGTAGTTTTTTACGGAGAAATACAAAAAAAGAAATAGAAATCAGATATAAACTCAAAAAGAAAGGTGATTTTTTTATATTTTCATTCTTTATTTTTTTATTTTCGAAAACAGATATATAAAAAACAATAATAAAAGTGAAACTATTTACCTATATCGCCGTTTTCTCCCTCCGTTTTGAAAGACCGACGGATCCTTGGGGTTCGCCGAATGGTCGCGACGGAAGAAGACAGAACCGAAAGGTTCCTTTGATTTTTTTTCGAATTTTGGTAGGCTTTTTGGGCATTTTGGTCTTAGATCAGGGTTGAGGGTAGTAAAACGATAAAAAAGGAACCCTTTTTTATTTTGCCGGCCATCGTGGATAGCGGAGCCGCCATTGGCGATCATTTACCGCCACTACGATGCATTTATGGCGCCGATGGTAGGATTTGGGGAGGGCCGAGAGAAAAAGAGAGAGCCGAGGTTATTTTTTTTAAACAGCAAAAATGATTTTTTTCTAACTTTTTTACTTATATAACCCATGTGAAACGTCGTCGTTTTGGGGATTTAATTTCAAACGCCAAAATTGTAACATCCTGAATTTTTGGGCCTATGCGTTTAATGGGTGGATATGTTTAATGTGTTAATTTAAGTGTTAGGGGTCCAAATTGGGCTCAGCTTAGGTAGAGGCCTTGATTAAAATTATCTGCTTGGGCATTATAGGATTTAAAAGGTAGTATCTATGTTTGAAATACTAAAGTGGGCTTGTGGCCCAATCTTAGGAGGTGACGCCACACAAGGGAGTAAGGGGCCCAAATTTAAGTTTCATGGAGCCCAATTCTTTTAATTTAAGTTAGCTAAATTTTGGGCATTAGGATTAGGTGGAGTGGATGGCAACAAGGCTAAAATTTAGGGGTTTTAATGTTTAAAATATGTGGATAATAAGGTATAAAGGCTAAAATTTAGGATTTTAATGATTAAAATATGTGGATAATATGTCGATAAAGGAGGGAGGAGTTAGAGATAATTAAGTCTCTTTTAGATGAGCTAGTAGATTAAGATAAAGGAGAAAAGATAGGATTTATCTCGCAAGGTTAGGTAAGTGCCAAATTTCTATAAATAGGGGAATATCTCTTCAATTTCAAAGATTTGGGTTTTTCTCTCATTCTTTTCTTCTTCTCTCGAGTAAAAGTCAAAACTCCTAAAGTTCCATCTTCTTCTTCATTCTCTCAAAAGTCGAAATCTCTAAGCCTATTTCCTCATCTTCACTTTGATTCAAAAGCCAAACTCTTTCCATTCTTTTTCTTCCTAGCCAAATCTTCAAGTCTCTTCCTTGTTTTCTTTTCTTCTTCTCTTTCCTCGTCGTAAACCAAACTCCTCACTCAAGTATTTTAAAAGCCAAAGACACATCAGCCTTCTCTTGTTCATACTTTTTCCCGATTTTCCTAAAAGTCAAATCCCTAGATCTCATCTCCTGTGATTGCCGAATTACTTCGTGGTGCCTACTTATGCCGAAATCAAGGGAACTTTAGTGGAGTCAATCGCATAGATCTCTAAGTTATAGAATCGTGTTACTTTTAGGATTTCAAGGTAAAGGATCTATTAGTTTTAACGTAATTTGGGATTTATTAACCTTGGCCGATTGTTGAAGGGGCTAAATCTTTGTGTGTTTTTCTCGACTTTTGAGCAAGGCTTTACATTGAGGATAATAGATCCTGGATAGCAAGGACATCGACTAAGAATATTGATTTCGCGATATCGTGTGTAATACTTCCCACCATCTAGATCTGTTTGATTAGTATATAATTATAAGTCTTATATGTTTTGTTAAATGCCAAACTCCCAAGATATTGACGGAACCCAAAGAGGGTAAAGCAAATCACCAAAGTTAGTAAATGATCCGATTAAATGTTATAAGTATACCGATTTTATGTGATTGCATGGGTTGGGTTTGATGAAAGGAGGAAGTTATATGTTGTAGCTGCTTTTTACCGTGATCTGCTGTAGCGTTCTTACCGTGATCTCACAGTAGCGCTTCGCCGTGATTCGTTGTAGTGGCTACGCCATGATCCGATGATGAGCAAAGCACGACCGCCATCAAGGCGCAGTAGTGGTGTGGGTTGATTGTAGAAATCCCCAATGGTGTGAATGGATGGTACGGGGCAGAGCGGATGGACACCTAGGATATGGGTTGGGCTTTGCATATTATTTTTGTTACTTATATTTTGATTATTCTGCTTTTATGGGGCTAAAGCCCAAATCTAATGGTGCATGAGGGTTGCACACCGAGTCTCGCGACTCACCCTTTAATTTTAACCATCTCAGTGACACTTAGGCATCTGACCGGGCCGAGAGGAGAGCAAGGTGGCCATGCGATGTAGCTTTGAGAATTCAAAGAAAAAGACTTAGTCTAATTTTTTTATTTTCATTTAATTAATGGGTTCAAATTTCTTGTAATAAGGCCATGGGCCACTAGACTACCATTTATGTCTTGGGATTTTGTTGGGCTTTTATTACTGGGTTTTAAGTTTTACGCTTTCAATTAAGTTAAGACCTGCATGAAATTTCTGCTTTTTATTTAAAATCTACCAAGATAATTGGTTACTTAATATTCTATACTTTAATGAATTATTTAGCTTTCAAATAAAGGTGTAAACCTAATAATTGTTTTCCAAAATGCGACATGTTATGTAAAATCTCTAAGTGACATACCGATCCGGCTGTAGCGCTTGGGCTGGGTTTGGGGTGTTACAAAACTGGCTATTTTGATGTGACTCATGCCCAAACCGGTCCACCTCTAGGATCCGCGTGTTTTTCCTTAAGGGGGATATTTACAACTTTAGTCCTCCCGCTTTTTGAGTTGTTTTGATTTAGTCCTAATTTCACTATTTTTCCTTTTTAAAAATTTTGCCATTAAATTTTACTCGCTTTCAATTAAGTCCCTGTCACGATCTCCTCGGAGAAAGGACAAATGTCCCGAGGATTGGGATAATTTCTCATTTGGACCTCGCTTGTTTTCATGCTTTTCATTTTAGTCTTTATTTTTTTATTTTATCCCAATTTATCCTTTTAATTTAATTTTAGTTACGATTAAGTCCTTTACTTATTTTAAATCTTTTATTTACTTATTTGCTTATTTATTATTCCTTTACTTTTTGTTATATTTAAAAAAAAAATTTCTTTTCATCTAACATCTATTTATTTTATTTTACTATTTATTATTTTATTATTATCTATTTATTTATTCTTTTACTTTTTAAATAATTAAATTTAATATTATTTGTTTCATCTATTTATTTATTTATTTATTATTCTTTTATTTTTTTAATATTTAAATTAAATACTAGTTATACTTCCTTTTCATTAAGCACCTTTCATTTTCATTTTTTATTTTAATTTTAAATTACCTTATTTATTTTATTATTGTGATTTGATTATTAATATCGTTATAATTATTATAATTACATCATCATTATTATAGTATTCTATTATTTATTTATTATTTATCATTTTAATATTCTACCCGTATAGCTATTTTACATTATTTCATTATCATTGTACTATACATTACGATAGATGATAAAGGTCAAACGATGAAAACGTTACTTATATGCTTGAAATGGATGTGAAATGTGTTTATTTGAATTATATGAATGTTGTGGATGCATGAAATAAACACATGCCCAATAATGTTAGAAAAATGTTTAAATCTCGCTCAATAAATGAAAATCGATGGATAAATGTAATTGCTGAAATGAATGAGGTCCTCGTGATTTGTTGTAGAATGGATTAGGCTCTTAACGAGCAATCCTAATGACTTCATTACGTAAAGGATTTATCCCGACCGTAATCCCGATGTGAGTCCTCTCGAGTATATATTATGAATTGGATTTAGCCCGACGGGTAATCCGCATCAAGCTCCTTAGAGCATACATCATAAAAAGGATTTAGCCTGGACTGGTAATCCTGTTGTATACATGTGTGGCTTGAGAGTGTACTCTATGAGATAGTACCTTATGGGTACCATTGAATATGAATTGACGGATCCTCGACTTGTACACCTCGAGTGTACTACCCGAGTAACCATCGACATTTCGATGAATTCAACGGTATAAATCTTGATATGAGAAGATATGTATAAGAAATGAGTTATTATAATGATCCGTCTCAAATACCGTAAAATGATGTTACATGACAAATGATATATGAAAACATGAGATGATGTTATTTGTAGATGGACTTTATTTGATGAAAATATGTGCATTCTTGATTATAGACTTGTACACTTTGAGTGTACTAATCGTGACCTTGATATTCCGAGTGAAATGAGTAAAGTTCTAATGTGAAATGATCTAAACTCGAAGTGAACTATTATGAAATTATACTTGTAATAATGAGATGAATTATACATGTTTAATGAATATATGTGGTAGAAAGCATATGTGCATGGAAACTTGATTGTTGTGAGCACATATATGTTTTGATGTTATTATGGAATACATGACTAACAAGGGCAATGAGGATATGTGTAGGGCTTGAGGTCAAATTGATTGAATATGCCTTACATAGTTACCTCAAAATAAAATGAATGGTAAGTTAAGTACCATGTTATACTTAACTTACTACGATAAAATGCTTACTCTATTTTATTTTCCCCTATTTTAGAGTAAACTGAAGCTTGTTGGATTGGAAGCTCATGAAGATCACTCACACTATCCATCACCTTATGTTGGTACATTATGATAAATGAAT